>CM069131.1:52596307-53796307 GCA_035221665.1 Okamejei kenojei | reverse complement strand
GGCATCTACAGGGTACGCCCGAAATTCCAACTGCAGCCCATGCGCCCCTGGTCTGTGCTGCTTCAATAATTCTTCGACAAAGAAATTTATTTGACCAGGGGTGGCCACCATGCTGTCCAGTCGCAGTTTTTGTAACGTCTGGACTCGTTGGGCTGTAGTCAGTGCCATCAGCATCACCACCTTGAGGGTGAGCTGTTTCAGTGGTAGCTCATTCATTGGAGCCCAGCTCCTTAGTAGGGTCAGCACGATCCCCACATCCCACGTTACTGTCTATCTGGGTCGTGGAGGGTTGGTGTTGAACACTCCCCTTATTAGTTTAGACACCAGGTGGTTGGAGCTGATACCTATATCCAGGTATGAGAACAGCGCACTCCTGGAGCTGTTGATGGCACTGTAGCTGAGGCCAGCATCGAAATGGAGGCCAGCTAGAAACTCCAGGACATCAGGTATCGTTGCCGAGTTGGAAGACTTGTTGGTCCGGGCACAGAATGCCTCCCACTTCCTGATTTGGGTGAGGTACTGTTTCCGAGTTGATTCTCGGCATGATGCGGCGAGTAGTTCTATGGCTCGTGATGAGATGCCTGCCCGGATGAGTGGTCTTTTCAGAACCTGCAGGCCAACAAGTTTAAATGACCATGGCAAGGATGACTAACCCCCGTAATGGGGTGAGTAATCAAATTGGGATGTTTCCCAATCGCCATCCATGGTTGTTTTAAAATTTTAACGACCATCGGGTACCATGGTTGTGTAGGCCAGTCGGGAATGATCAATATGCCAGTTGCAGAGTCTAGTTTAATTTTCTGCAATACCCGACTGGTGAGGCAGAATGGGGGAAATGCGTAGCAAACCATTTCCCCCAATGGATAAAAACGCATCCATTGGTATTGCCCCAGGGTCTGGTTCCCACAACACATACGTTGGTATTCGATGGTTCAGCCTGGACGCAAATAGGTCAATATCTGGTGTCCCAAAATGAGCTATAATATCTCCAAAATTTGGGGGTTCAACATCCACTCAATGTTGTCATTGAAGACTCGTGACCTGGTGTCCGCCACTGTATTAAGCTTCCCAGGCAAATAGGTCGCAGTAATCCAAATATTTCTTTCAATGCACCAGTGCAAATTGTATTAGCCAATTCATCACAAGATAGCGACCTGATACCACCCATATGATTGATATAAGCCACCACTGTAGTATTATCTATTTGAAGGCGGACATGTAAATCCCGTGAATTAGTACAGTAAGCCCGCAGTCCATGAAATGCCCCCAGCATTTCTATATAGTTTATCCCGTGTGACTCCAGGAATGTAGACTCATGAGAGTTCCATCTGCCACCACAACTGGACATCGTATCAGTTGCTCCCCAGCCTTGTGCGCTTGCGTCAGTTTGTAGCACAACATCAGGGTTGCTCACTATGATGGGTCTGTGACACTCTCTAATATTGTCAACACACCATTGTAGCTCGTTTCTAGCTTCTGGTGGTAACCGAATTGGCCGATCAAAGTGCCCAGCATTTGTTTTTAATGCTGTGATTTTTGATCTTTGTAAATTTCGGTAGTGTAGCGGTCCGAATCGTGCAGCTGGGAATGTAGCTACCAATTTCCCTATACCTTTTGCTGTTTGCCGAATGGTCGGTACCCTGGCGCAAGCAAGATTGTGGCACTCTTCTATTATAGCAGTAGCTTTATTGGTTGGGATGGTAATCTTCATTAAATTGGTGTCTAGGGTGAACCCCAAATAATCCATAACCCGTGCCGGGTGCAGTTTTGATTTGTCTGAATGGATTACAAACCCCAGCCTCTCAAGCAGAGGCCTTGGTTGCAGCCACTCCTTGAATTGCCAATTGGAGGGTCTGACCCACTATAACAACATCATCCAAATATGCCATTACTATATCATTTTGTTGTCGGAGAAGAGCCAATATAGGTTTTACCAATTTGGTAAACAGCCTAGGGGCTGTGGTGATTCCATTGGGCAATGCCTTGTATTCCCATAATTGACCCTTCCAGACAAACTTCAGGAATTTCCTGTGAGCCTCAGCGATGGGCACCGTATAGTATGCATCTTTCAAATCGATGCATGCCATAAAGTACCCTGGGTAAAGCATCTGCTTAGCTGTTTCAAAAGTATCCATTTTGAAATGGGTATATTGTACAAAAGTGTTCAACTCAGTTAAGTCTATTATAATCCGACATCCCCCATCTTTTTTAATTCTGGTGAAGATGTTAGACACAAACTCAAGAGGTTCATGCTTGGTTTTGCCAATTACCCCTTTTGCTGCTAGCCATATAATTTCAGCATGTCCTGCCTCCACCTCTTCTTGGGATAGAGTAAAATTCCTATGAGGCGAATGCTGGGTTGGGGGATTTATACCTCCAATAAATTCTATAACATACCCTGAACACTTTGTAAAATAAACTCATCTGTGGTGACAGTTTTCCATATGTCCAAGAAAGCCCGCAATCGCCCACCTATTCGTGCAGGAGGGGATGCTACGGCGTGAGAGGAACCAGGCCCCCTTACCTCCATGGTTAACAGCGGTTCTGTACGTACGGTGTTTTGGGTGGACGTTGTGGAGGTTGACGGGGCGGCGGCCGCATCTTCCATGCAGGCCGCTGTTGGCCTTGCCCTAAAAAAGGTCGTTGTGTTTGTTGAAATGGAGGTAGGTAGGACCTTTGTGCCCTGTCCGGCAGCCTTGGTTTCCAGGTTGTGTTTGGCTGTTGCCGGTGATATGGGTGAAGTCTGGCCGATGGAGGTTTCATGAGGCCAGCTGTTTTGGCCTCCTCGTCCAGTTCCTTCACCTGTTTGGACAGGTCTCCAAACAACTGATGCGGCGGTGGAGCGGTTGATGGTCAGCACAACCCCGCGAATTTGGGGTTGAGTGTGGGCTTTAGGGAGCTCTTACGTAGGCAGTTTATCTCATACTGGGTGTTGCATAGGAGTGCCAGTGCATCTTGCTGTTCACTGGACACATTATCCCCGTCCAGGGTCCTAGCAAACGCCGTTATGCCCGTGGAGAGAACCTTTAAGATAAGCTGGAGGCGGACATCCTGCATCCTGGTGGCCGTACTCAAGTGTCCCCAGATCTGGGCATTAACCAACGGCACACTGAGGTTGATGCAGTTCTCGGGCGGTTTTATTTTCTCCAAGGTATCATTGAGAACCTGACTCTGAAGTTGGTGCGTAGTCAGGTAATCAATGGTGCCCGCCAATTTGTGGTGCAGAGGTTCACCTGTCTGGGTGGTAGCGGCAAACTTGCCCACCACATCCAGCATATCCTCCTCATGCTCTGGCTCAGCGGTCACTGGCTATCCCGGGTCGTCTTCAAACACAGCAGCTGGGCAATCACTAACGCTTCTGGCTGGAGACGATGAGATGCTGAGTGGGGTCCTCGCACGGCTAGTGGATGCCCGCGAGTCCCGCTCTTCTCGTTCCCGGTCCCGCTGGAGGAGTTGCTCCACTAAGAGCTCCAACCGCTCTATGCGACCGTCCCTGCAATGTGCAGCGGACAAGCCGACTTCCCCAGGCCCTGCGAACTCACTGGGGCTTCCACCATCGGACCACACCTCCGTAAGGTGCTGTCTAGGGTCCAATGGCAGGTTGTCGTGACCTACAGCCCAAGTAGGATAATACGACTCCTGCACGGACTCTCCGCTAGTCTGTCTTCTCCCAGACTGTGGCGGCCCACCTGTCTGATATGAAGGCAGGTGAGTTGAATCGGCGCCGGCCCCCGGAACCTGGCTCCCCGGAGTCCGTGCAGGCTTACCTCCACACATGCCCATCTTTTGGCGTGGAGGCGCATGGTCGGCCGCTCCCAGAGCTGAGCTGACCGACCGCCTACTGCTGCCACCTCCGCCCTTGACCGCAGCCTGACGGGGTGTTTTGTCGGCGGTATCTGCTCCTGCAGGCCTACTTGACGCAGCAGTGGAGCTGCCAGACTGCACTAAGGCAGATCTCCCTTGCAGTGGTACGTGTTGCACTTTTACAGGGTTCCCCTGTCGTGCAGCTATCCCCCGGCCCAGCCCCTTCGGGTCTTCTGGAACTCGGGGAGGGGTTGCTTGTGAAAAGCGAGACCCCTTGCCACGTACCTGTTTCCCCCCTCTTTTCTTGGGGGAAGGGGGCTCGAAGTCTGGATCCGTTGCTTCCAGCTCCGGAGCGGTAAACCACTCGGGTGAGTCGGCCCCTAAAGTAGCGGGAGCGCCCGACTTCTGCATTCCTGCCCCCACATTCCTCGAAGCTGCCGGTGTTGCTTGCAGCTCCGGGGACAAGGGCCGTTGGCTGGTTGAAGCTCGGCTCCTCGACAGCGTCGCCTTCCTCTTGCCCTTGTCCATCCTGTGGAGTGAAGGTAAGTACTTACCTGCCGGCCTTTATGAAGGAGCCCGAGGAGAGAGCGCACTCCCCCCCCCCCCCAGCCTGCCGATGCAAATGCGCGCGACGATGATAAGCCGCGCATGCGTGCTGGCGGGGTCTTCACGAAGTCACTCACGTGACTCCGAAGTAAAATACAATGTTAACATTCATTTTGCGAAGACTAGAATGTAAAAGCAGGATTTAAAGCTGAGGCTTTGCAGGGCACAGGTCAGACTGGATTTGTAGTATTGTGAGCAGTTTTGGGCCACACATCTGAGGAAGGATGTGCTGGCATTGGAGAAGATCTTGAGGAGGTTTATGAGAACGTTCCCAGGGATGATTGGATTAACATAAGAAGAGCGTTTGACGGCACTGGATCTATACTCGCTGGAGTTTAGAAGGATGAGCGGGATATCCCATTGAAAATTACGAAATAGTGAAAGGCCTGGATAGAGTGGATGTGGAGAGGATGTTTCCACTAGTGGGAGAATCTAGGACCATAGGGCACAGCCTCAGAATAAAATAATGTACCTTTAGAAGGAAGATGAAGAGGAATTTCACTAGCCAAAGGGTGGTGAATCTGTGGAATTCATTGCCACAGATGGCTGTGAAGGCTTAGTCTTGGCATATGTTTATAAATGGAGATGGATAGGTTCTTGAATAGTACGGGTGCCAAAGGTTACGGTGGGAAGGCTGGTGAACGCGGTTGGGAAGAAAAGACAGATCAGCCATGATTGAATGGCGGAGTAGACTTGATGGGCCAAATGGCCTAATTCTGCTCCAATGACTTATGAACATATTGAAAAGACATCTACACATGCAATGTTTGCACAAACAGCAGGAAATAGGTGATCAGATCATCTTATGTAAATTTTGGCAGATAGATAAAATTTGTCCAACAGTGAGCAAAACACAAAGTGCTGGAGGAACTGTTGGACAGGTAATAAGGTTGAAGAAACATCCCTCCACCAATGCGGTTCCTCCAGCACTTGATGTTTTACTCAAAATTCTAACATCTGCAGTTCCTCATGTCTCAGTTGTACAGCAGTGTCCTGGTATCATAGAGCATAGAAGATAGAACACAGAAGGTAGAACTTAGGACTGTACAGCACCCAAACAGCCATTTCAGCCCACAATGTCTTGCCAAACAAGATGCCAAGATAAACTAATCTCATCTGCCTGTACATGATCCACAACCCTCCAATCCCCACATTTCCATGTGCCTATGTAAAAGCCTCCTAAATGCCACTATTATATCTTCCTCCACAACCAACCCTGGCAACGCATTCCAAGCACCCACCATTATATCTGTTCACTTACAAAGCCAGAGGGGCTTCAGTTTAACATCTCGTTCAAATAGAAATAACTTGTATCACACAGGATATTCATCGTAGCAAAGCATTATTGTGTTGGTAATCAAAATGTGACCATGAGGAGATACTGGGCATCTCCAGCAATGCACAGCTCACTGGTGTCAATGCAGAGCAGGTGCCTAACTCTCTGGGGACAGGCTTGAACCTGTGACCACAGTGAGAGTACTTCTCCCAGGCCCTGACTGACCACTGACAAATATCTCATGAGAACCTACAACACGGGAGCCTCTTAAGCAGGAAAGAGTGCAGAGAACATTTACAAGGATGTTGTCAGGACATCAGGAGCTGAGCTACGGGGGGAGGTTGAGCAGGTTAGGACCTTATTCCTTGAATGCAGGAGGATAAGGGCTGCTCTTATAGAGGTATACAAGATCATGAGAGAAATAGATATGGTGGATGTGCAGTCTTTTACCCAGAGTAAGGGAATCAAGAACCAGAGGACATAGGTTTAAGGTGAGAGGGGGAAGATTTAATAGGAACCTGAGGAGCAACTTTTTCATACAGAAGATGACGGGTATATGGAACAAGCTGCAGATGGGGTAGTTGAGTCAGGTACTATAACAGCACTTGAAAGACATTTGGACAGGTACATGGTTAGAAAAGGTTTAGGGGGATATGAGCCATGGGAATAGTGTTAGCTTCTTGGTCACCATGAACAAATTGGGCCAAAGGGCCTGTTTCCGTGCTGTAGGATTCTATGACTCCATAACACCGATAGATTGATTTCCTTGGTATTAAATGGAATCAGTGCAGTAGCCCCCCCCCCCCCAAAGCATTCCTGAACACATTTCCATTTGAAATTAACAAAGTTGGGATGAAGAAGGCTAATTTTCCAACCTAGCTGTTTGATTTTTAGCTCGTGGGATTCAGAACCTAACTATAGGTAACAGATCTATGTATCCCCGTTTCATCAGAAGGTTTGAAGTAATTGGAGAGAACCAGAGGCAGAATATGTAGCATGAGTAAATACCTCGACAATTGAGACTCCTATTGTGGTTGAGTTTTGATACCAGATCCAAGAGAATTATTCACAGGTTGGTTCTTTGATCGTAGAAGTCTTTTGAAAGACATCAATCTAACTATCACTCAAAAGGTTCTGCACAGTGGGTCCCATTAACCATAAGTGATTGTAAAATACAATGAAGCCAATTATAAACAATTACATTTGCAACACATTCAGCTTTGACACATGATTCAAAACGTTCAGGAAATGTCCTTAAGTCTTTCAGTGGATGACGTTCGATGATTTCTCATTCCATGTGTGACACTGCTCCAAAATTAAAATTTACAGTTCATCTAGTTTGGCTTTCTGGCTTTGAGTCTGAAGATTGTAGAAAGAACCGGGGGAAGGGGGTCTTGCCTTCTGCTCCCCTAAGGTTGGCTGCGAGGTGCCCCCCGGGAAACGAGGGCTGAAGAGGGCCGTGCAGTGGCGAGGGACAACTGTCCGTGGGTGGACCGGAATGGAGGCGACGGCTGCAACGGTCCTTTGTGGCCAGCTGCAGCTGGGACTGCGCAATGGCACCAAAATGGTGCCTCCTGCATATAGACTCAGCAGGCTGTTCTGTACATTCTGCACTAACCAGGGGTTGTGCTTATGTATGGTGCTAGTCTTGATGAGCTGAATTCAAAAAAGGTATTTAACTGTACCATGGTACACGTGATAACTAAGATCCCATTGACCATTGAGAAGCAGGGGGCCCCATTGCATAGTTTTGTGTGCAGCTCTCAAATCAGTTGTTAAACTTCTCAGGTCAAGATAAAAGCTTCCATGATAATATTCAATGTCTTGCCTGACACTTTATTCTTCAACCCACACATGAAAAAGGGTTAAAGGAGGAACTGCAGATGCTGGAGAATCGAGGGTACACAAAAGGCTGGAGAAACTCAGCGGGTGCTAAGGAGCGAAGGAGAAAGGCGACGTTTCGGGTCGAGACCCTTCTTCAGACTGGTCAGGGATCAGGGAAACAAGAGATATAGACGGTGATGTGGAGAGATAAAGAACAATGAATGATATGCAAAAAAGTATCGATGATAAAGGGAACAAGCCATTGTAAGCTGTTAGTAGTGTGAAAATGAGAAGCTAGTGCGACTAGGGTGGGGGAGAGAGATAGAGAGAGAGGGAATGCCAGGGCCCGAGGGCTGAGGGAGAGGTGGGAAGGGGAGGAGATAGCAAGGGTTAACAGAATTGAGAAAATTCAATGTTCAAGCCCAGAGGATGCAGACTCCCCAAGCGGAATATGAGGTGCTGTTCCTCCAACTTGCGGTGTTGCTCACTCTGGCCTTGGAGGAGGCCCAGGACCGAGAGGTCGGATACGGAATGGGAGGGGGAGTTGAAGTGCTGAGCCACCGGGAAGTCGGGTTGGTTATTGCGGACCGAGCGGAGGTGTTCGGCGAAACGATCGCCAAGCCTCCAGTTGGTCTCACCTGTATAGATTATCTGGCATCTGGAGCAGCGGATGCAGTAGATGAGGTTGGAGGAGGTGCAGGTGAACGTCTGTCGGACCTGGAAGGACTGCTTGGGTCCCTGAAAGGAGTGGAGGGGGGAGGTGAAGGGACAAGTGTTGCATTTCTTGCAGTTGCAAGGGAAAGTGCCCGGGGAAGGGGTAGAGCGGGAGGGAAGGGAAGAATTGACAAGGGAGTTGTGGAGGAGAGGTCTTTGCGGAAGGCAGACAGGGGGGGAGATGGGAAGATGTGGCGAGTGGAGGGGTCACGTTGGAGGTGGCAAAACTGGCGGAGGACTATGTGTTGTATTTGCCGGCTGGTGGGGTGAAAGGTGAGGATCAGGGGGACTCTGCCCTTGTTGCGAGTGGGGGAATGGGGAGAGAGGGCAGTGTTGCGGGATATGGAGGAGACACTGGTGCAAGCCTCATCTATAGTGGGGGAGGGGAATCCCCGTTCTCTGAAGAATGAGGCCATTTGTGATGACCTGGTGTGGAACACCTCATCCTGGGAGCAGATGCGCCGTAGACGGAGGAATTGGGAATAGGGGATGGAGTCCTTACAGGAAGCAGGGTGGGAGGAAGAGTAGTCCAGGTAGCTGTGGGAGTCAGTTGGTTTGTAGTGGATGTCGGTCAGGAGTGTATCACCTGCAATAGAGATGGTGAGGTCAAGGAATGGTAGGGAAATGTCGGAAATGGTCCAGCAGTATTTGCGTGCCGGATGGAAGTTGGTGGTGAAATGGATGAAGTCAGTCAGTTGTGTGTGGGTGCAGGAGGTGACACCAAAGCAGTCGTTGATGTAACGGAGGTAGAGGTCGGGATGGGGCCCTGGTACGCCGAGAACAAGGATTGTTCGACGTACCCGACAAAGAGGCAAGCGTAGCTGGGGCCCATGCGTGTGCCCATAGCTACGCCTTGTGTTTGGAGGAAATGGGAGGAGTCAAAAGAGAAGTTATTGAGGGTAAGGACTAACTCCGCTAGGCAGAGGAGGGTGTCAGTGGACAGGTATGGGTTGCTCCTCTGGTAGAGGAAGAACCGGAGGGCTTTGAGACCGTCCTGGTGGGGGATGGAGGTGTAGAGTGACTGGACGTCCATGGTAAAGATGAGAGGATGGGGGCCTGGAGAATGGAATGCGCAGAGCCAACGGAGAGTGTCTGAGGTGTCTTGAACATAGGTGGGGAGGGATTTAACAAAGGGGGATAAGATGGCGTCAAGGTATGTGGAAATGTGTTCGGTGGCAGAGACAATGGGTCTGCCAGGGCAGTCGGGTTTGTGGATTTTGGGGAGAAGGTAAAATCGGGCCGTGCGGGGCTGGGAAACGATGAGGTTGGAGGCTCAGGAGGGTAGGGAGCCGGAGCTGATGAAGTTGGTTATGGTGCTCGAGATGGTGGCCTGGTGTTCGTCAGTGGGGTCATGGTCCAGGGGTAAGTAGGAGGAGGTGTCCGAGAGTTGGCGCGCGGCCTCCGCTTTGTAGAGATCGACGCGCCAGACTACCACGGCACCTCCCTTGTCGGCGGGTTTGATAACCCAGTCTGGGTTGTTACGGAGTGAGTCGATGGCAGTACGTTCGGGGGTGAAGAAATTGGAGTGAGACAGGGGAGTGGAGAAGTCGAGGCGGTTGATGTCCCGACGGCAGTTCTGGATAAATAGTTCTACAGCCGGAAGGCTATGAGGGGGGGTCCAAGTGGAGGGGGTACGTTGGAGACAGGAAAAGGGATCATCAGTGGGGGGCGAGGACCGCTTCCCGTGGAAGAACGCCGTGAGGCGGAGGCGACGGTAGAAGAGCTCCAAGTCGTGGTGGGCGCGGAACTCATTGAGGTGGGGACGGAGGGGGACAAAGGTAAGACCTATGCTGAGGACCGACCTTTCAGTGTCAGAGAGGGGGAGGTCCGGGGGGATGGTGAACACGCGGCAAGGATGGGGGTTGTGGCCGGAGGAAGGCAGGTGAGTGCATTGAGGACGGAGCGTTGTGTGGTGGGGGGGTGGAGAGTGGTCAGGGGGTGGGGGGGTATGGGAGCTGTGGTGTGGGTGGGGAAGAACAGGGGTTACATGGTAGCGGGGGGATGGGGAAGACCCAGTGGAATAGCCACTAAGGTTACTGGGGCTGGGGAGACGGGCACTAGGTTACTGGGGCTGGGGAGACGGGCACTAGGGCCCAGTGCCATTAAAAACAGAGTGGTGGGAGGAGTTAGCAATGTGGAGGCTTCAGGCCCACTGCAGAGTCTGGTCTACAGGTGAGGCGACGGTCGCGGGCTGCTGGAGGGCGGTGGAGTGTCGTGGGTCGGCGGACCCGAAAGTAGGAGTCCGCGGGCAGTGGAATCGGGGTCGGCGGGCGATGCGTTGGAGGTCCCAGTGGGCGGGTGGTCGGTCCGACCGGTGAGGCGGCGAGTTGAGTGGGGTGCGGTGCAGCGGCCATGTTCGGGGAGCCTCGGTCCGGCGGCGATGCAAGGTGAGGCGGGTGCGGCTGTGGTCTTCGGTGGGCCCAGTACAACGGCGATGCTGGATGGGCCCGGTGCGGCGATGGAGTTAGGTGGTCCCGGGGGGCGGCGAGGTTCGGCAGTCGCGTTGTGCTGGTGATGGGCGGTGGAATCAGGGAGGGGGAGATAAACAGAGTTACCGGGCAGGCAGTAGGGCTGGGCGTCATCGGTAGGCAGTTGGAGGTCAGCGGCTGCATCGGCGTGGAGGTCGGTGAAGGCGGCGTCCTGGTAAGTCCTGGAGGCGCTCCTCGTCGACAAGATGGCGTCGGGGGACTCAGACCGGCGGCTCGGGCCAGAGTTGGGTCCCGGGGCCTGTGGGCGGTCGAGTCATGAAGAAGGGTCCCGTCCCGAATTGCTGTTTGTCTATTCCCTTTGCAGATGCTGCCAGACCCGCTGAGTTCCTCCAGCACTTTGTTTTTTACATAAGGTGGTTGCCATGGTACTTATCTCATTGCTGCTTGCCGAGTATTTATGCCGTCATTATGTACAGAATGCAGCATACAGTCAACCCTGTGGTAAATAGAAGTTTAAAAAAGAATGTTGCCACACAAAAAAACATTAATATGGAACCTACTGATTTTGTGGAATGTACTATTGAATGCAAGCTGGTTATTTCTAATAATGTTCAATGAAAGTAGAGCTTCTGTCATTTAAACAATCCCAGACACTACTGACACTAAAAAATTCAAGCATTGTGGAAATGTTTTTGTGATAGACATGCAAGAATTGACTGACGCCAGTCCAATAACTGCACCAACAACTTACAATCAAACACAGCAGGGGTGTGAGTCTGTGGAGAGAGAGTGGGGGAGGGGACACCAGAAGAGAAATTACACAAAGATCAGTAAGAGGAGCAGGCTCATGATTTACATTTGACCATGCTCAATTCACCCCACGTTAGAGGACAGCGAAGCGACCTCCTCAGAGACCGCTGTTATTGCATTCTCTAACTCTCTTGTTCTGGTAAGAACATTTCCATGTGTTTACCGCTATCCTGGAGGAATGAATATTTTCCTGGGAGCTATTGCACGTGCATTTTTTTGGGGGGAGCGTTTTCTCGGTATTTCAACTTGGATGTAATGTGATCCTGTGCATTCTAATGGGAGCGGCACAGTGGCGCAGCTGGTAGTGCTGCTGCCTCGCGGTGCCAGAGACACCGGGTTTGAACCTCACCTCGGGTGTTGTCCATGTGGAGTTTGCACGTTCTCCCGAAGACCACGAGCGGTTTCCCCCGGGTGCTCCGGTTTCCTCACACATCCCAAAGACACCTGGGTGTGTAGGATAACAAACCTCTGTTAAAAAAGTCCCCCAAGTGTGCAGGGAGTGGATGAGAAAGTGGGATAACATAGAACTAGTGCGATGGTCGACATGGACTTGGTGGGCCGAGGGGCCTGTTTCCATGCTGCATCTCTAAACTAAACTAAACTAATTTTACAAAACTATGTGTATAATTTTAATTTAGAGGTTTGTCTGCCAAGACAGTTGAGGGGCTGAGAAACTGGCCGGCAAAGTCAGCTTCAGAAGTCGGCTCTAGGAATGGTTCTGCTGGTTCCAGCCAGGCCAGAGTTCCAGAGTCCTGCCGCAGGGGGGGAAATTAGACCCTGATTCATCCAGTCAGCAGAAAGACTACACATGATTACAATCAAGCCGTCTGCAGTGTACAGATACCGGATAAATGGAATAACATTTAGTGCAAGATAATTTCCAGTAAAGTCTGATTAAAGATAGTCCGAGGGTCTCCAATGAAGTAGATGGTAGCGCTGGACCACTCTCTCGTTGGTAACTGGATGGTTCAGTTGCTCGATAACAGCTGGGAAGAAACTGTCCCTGAACCTGGAGTTTTACGTTCCACCGCAGCCTAAGGGAAGTTTAAACTAAATAGCAGGAGGGAGGGGTTGACAAATTGGGAGTATAAATATGTAGTTAAAGGAGAAGTGAGTACAGGAAAAGTTACAAAAGACTCCCGAATTACTGGGAAGGAAAGTTCGAGAAGGGATAAGAGAGTAAGGTCAGGGCCAATAGTGGCCGGTGTGAGAGGGGAGGTGAATACTGAAGTTTTGTAAATGAATGCGCAAAGTATAAGAAATAAAGTGGATGAGCTTGAGGCTCAGTTAGAAATTGGCAAGTATGATGTTGTGGGAATTACAGAGACATGGCTGCAAGAGGACCAGGGCTGTGAACTGAGTATTCAGGGGTATACGTCCTATCGAAAAGACAGACAGGTGGGCAGAAAGGGTGGGGTAGTTCTGTTGGTGAGGAATAAAATTCAGTCCCTTGTGAGGGGTGACATAGAATCAGAAGCTGTAGAGTCAGTATGGATAGAACTGTGGAATTGTAAGGGTAAAAAGACCCTAATGGGAGTTATCTACAGGCCTCCAAACAGTAGCCTGGACATAGGGTGCAAATTGAATCAAGAGTTAAAATTGACATGTCGCAAAGGTAATGCCACGGTAGTTATGGGACATTTCAACATGCAGGTAGACTGGGAAAATCAGGTTGGTACTGGACCCCAAGAAAGGGAGTTTGTAGAGTGCCTCCGTGATGGATTCTTAGAGCAGCTCGTACTGGAGCCTACCAGTGAGAAGGGAATTCTGGATTTAGTGTTGTGTAATGAAAAGGATTTGATAAAGGAACTCAAGGTAAAGGAGCCATTAAGAGGTAGTGACCATAATATGATGTTTTAATGTACAATTTGAGAGGAAGAAGGGAAATCGGAAGTGTCAGTATTACAGTTGAGCAAAGGGGACTATGGAGCCATGAGGGAGGAGCTGGCCAAAGTTGCCTGGAAAGAGACCCTAGCAGGGATGACAGTGGAACAACAATGGCAGGTATTTCTAGGAATAATACAGAAGGTGCAGGGTCAGTTCATTCCAAAGAGGAAGAAAGATTCCAAGGGGAGTAAGGGGGGACTGTGGCGGACAAGTGAAGTCAGGGACAGTATAAATATAAAAGATAAGAAGAATAACATAGGAAAGATGAGTGGGAAGCCAGAGGATTGGGAAACTTTTAAAGAGCAACAGAAGATAACTAAAAAGGGAGAAAAGATGAGGTACAAAGGTAAGCTAGCAAATAATATAAAGGAGGATAGTAAAAGCTTCTTTATGTATGTGAAGAGGAAAAAATTGGTTAAGACAAATGTGGGTCCCTTGAAGACAGAAATAGGTGAATTTATTATGGGGAACGAGGAAATGGCAGACAGATTGAACAGTACCTTGGATTTATCTTCACTAAGGAGGACACAAACAATCTCCCAGATGGACTAGTGGCCAGAGGACCTAGGGTGATGGAGGAACTGAAGGAAATTCACATTAGGCAGGAAATGGTGTTGGGTAGACTGATGGGACTGAAGGCTGATAAATCCCCAGGGCCCGATGGCCGGCATCCCAGGGTACTTAAGGGCTCTAGAAATCGTGGACATATTGGTGATCATTTTCCAATGTTCTATTGATTCAGGATCAGTTCCTGTGGATTGGTGGGTAGCTAATGTTATCCCACTTTTTAAGAAAGGAGGGAGAGAGAAAACAGGGAATTACAGACCAGTTAGCCTGGCATTGGTGGTGGGGAGGAGTCAATTACAAAAAGTGAAATAGCGGCATATTTGGATAGCAGTAACAGGATCAGTCCGAGTCAGCATGGATTTACGAAGGGTAAATCATAGAAACATAGAAACATAGAAACATAGAAATTAGGTGCAGGAGTAGGCATTCAGCCCTTCGAGCCTGCACAAAGTAAATCATGTTTGACTAATTTTCTGGATTTTATTTGAGGATGTAACTAGGAAAATCAACAAGGGAGAGCCAGTGGATGTACGACCTGGACTTTCAGAAAGCCTTTGATAAGGTTCCACATAGGAGATTAGTGGGCAAAATTAGACCACATGGTATTGGGGGTAGGGCACTGGCATGGATAGAAAATTGGTTGGTAGACAGGAAACACAGAGTAGGGACTAATGGGTCCTTTTCAGAATGGCAGGCAGTGACTAATGGGGTACCGCAAGGCTCGGTGCTGGGACCGCAGCTATTTAGAATATACATTCATGATTTAGATGAAGGGATTACAAGTAACATTACCAAATTTACAGATACACAAAGCTGGATGGCAGCTTGAACTGTGAGGCAGATGCTAGGAAGATACAGGGTGATTTGGACAGGTTGGGTGAGTGGGCAGATGCATGGCAGATGCAGTTTAATGTGGATAAATGAGAGATTATCCACTTTGGTGGCAAGAACAGTAAGGCAGATTATTATCTGTATGGTGTCAAGTTCAGAAAATGGGAAGTACGACGAGATCTGGTCCTTGTTCATCAGTCACTGAAAGTAAGCATGCAGGTACAGCAGGCAGTGAAGAAAGCTAATGGCATGTTGGCCTTCATAACAAGAGGAGTTGAGTATAGGAGCAAGGAGGTCCCTCTGCGGTTGTACAGGGCCCTAATGAGACCACACCTGCAGTATTGTGCACAGTTTTGGTCTCCAAATTTGAGGAAGGACATTTTTGCTATTGAGGGAGTGCATCGTGGGTTCAAGAGGTTAATAAGCGAGTTCGGTATTTCATCTGCGCATGCCCAGGTCATAGGTATTCGCGATAAACATTCTCGCCAGCTGCACTGCTGCGTGTATACAGACCTGCGTTTCATCCATATTTTACAGTCTTGAGGTAACTTCGAGGTAAGAAAATACTGCTTTCAAAACTATTAACTAGGTGTATTTATGGTTCATTTGTACAAAACTACGATGATCTTGTTGGTTTTATTGCTTTATGCTTCGGAGCGTATAACTGCTATACCAGTGTCTCAAACTAACTGCTATGTACAGTAGACAATATTGCAGTGATTGGTGTGCCTGGTGAGAACTTCGGCAAACCAACTTTTACAGTTTTCTGTGATATATTTCGATTTGTTCACTCCTTGCGGTATAGTAAGGTAACTTTATCAATGGCAGTATGGAGGACATCGGCAGTGAGTGCGGTGATCATTCAGGTTGCTTTGTGTTTTATTTTTTTAACTCAGCTGAAAATAAACAAACCGTTGAAACAGTCTCGCTCTCGCTCTCGCTACTACCATTACAGTGTCAACACTTGTCCATCATTTACATGCCGCTGGAAATTAAATCTCGGTCCACACTCCTCCATTCTCTCTCTCTCACACTCCTCACGAACAGCCACCCGCTACAATAGGCGGAACGGCCCTTTCTTTCATTAATCCTGCCCACAATCTCTGATGGGGCCGGTTTCACAGACTTAACCATGACCGGCCGCATTTAACCAGAGCTCTGGGAACTCTGCATCTGATGGGGAGGAGTAGGGTTCCAGAGGGAAGGCAGGGACAACTGAGAATCCGGCAGCAGAGTGGCTCTGTTAATGGATTCATTCCACAGTGAGTTCAGATCGGAAAGAACACATACTGGTACATCCGCGGCCACTGGTTCAGGAGATCGATCCAATTATTGACTAACAGGTGGTGGAATCCATCTGTGACAGACTCCACAGTGAGACGTGTCCACAGGAGTGGGTGTTCACTCTGATCAATAACTCAGGCACAGCGAACTTCATAATGTAAAACCATCTCAGTCAAAACCGTCCCGGAGAGCTGCCTTGCCAGAGCACTGGGACAACTCTGGGCAAGGTCCCACTGAAGGCAAGAACAACATTCTAGTCACTAAAAAAATACGCCTGCGGGCCGGATGATTTCAGGTTACGGGCCGGATCCGGTGGGCCGTAGGTTGCTGACCTCTGCCTTAACGGTACATTCACACCGCCTGTAGGTGAAGCATCAGCCCACATCACACTGATACAGTCGCTGCCTGCCTCAGATTAAATATACTTTTATACATGAATGATGAATAAAGATGAGGAAATGTTTCAAACACAGGTGATATTTTCTTATTCCAGTAGCAAACACATTAAGGATTGAATGAAAATAATAAATTCTTTAACATTTTGAATATCTCATAATTGCAGGGACTGGAACTGTGCAAGTAGTGTGCGAATAGCAGAACAAGAAAGGAAGCTATTGAATTGACAGAATTCTAGATTAATTCATTGGTAGAATAGTTAACAATTTATACACAGTTTATACAGCACTGAGTTTGCTTTTTTTTTCTCTAATGAACTTTGACAAATCACATGATTCCTTGCATTTATTGGAATATCGAACTCACTTATTCCCGGGATGGTGGGACTGTCAATGAAAGTAAGCATGCAGGTACAGCAGGCAGTGAAGAAAGCAAATGGCATGTTGGCCTTCATAACAAGAGGAATTGTGTATAGGAACAAAGAGGTCCTTCTGCAGTTGTACAGGGCCCTAGTGAGACCACACCTGGAGTATTGTGTGCAGTTTTGTCTTCAAATTTGAGGAAGGACATTCTTGCTACTGAGGGAGTGCAGCGTAGGTTCACAAGGTTATTTCCGGGGATGGCGGACTGTGATATGCTGATAGAATGGAGCGGCTGGGCTTGTATATTCTGGAATTTAGAAGGGTGAGAGGGGATCTTATTGAAACATATAAGATTACTAGACTAAGTGGGACCCGTTGGGTCCTAGCATCACACGGGAGGGCTGGTCCCCCAATGCAATATTCCACCTCTCCACCAATTCCAATATTGGTGGCCGGGGGGGGGGCTTTCTGGAGCGCTAGTATGGGTGTTTTGGGCTGAAGGGACTGGTTTCCAGAGGGCATGTATGGACATTGTGGGCCGAATGGATTCTTGGACTGGCGGCTCAGTCACTCAAGCCTGTTATGCTGGCAGCTCACTCACTCACGGCTGGTGGGCTCGCAGTTGACTCACGGCTTTTCCTTGAAATTCCATTTCAAGCAGGATGCAAGGCCACCAAATTCAAGTGCAGTTTCCTACCACTTCAAGCAGGGTGCAAGGCCACCAAATTCAAGTGCAGTTTCATTCCATTTCAAGCAGGGTGCAAGGCCACTAAAGACAACGAGTTGTGACCTCTCCCTCCTCCATTTTGCAGAGACCGAGCCACACTGGATTTTATAGTCCTGCCCCCTACCACTAGAAGGGGCATGGCCTTCACGGCGTGATTGACAGGAGAGAGAATCTCAACATTTTTAAAACACTAATAACTCTTTTATTTTTCATCTATGGGAAAAATCCTCAGCACCTGATGAGCGGAGGGGGACTCTGAGTAAGATGGCCAAAAATCACAGCCGTACGTGGTAGCGTCTTTTCTAAAATCAATATAAAGTGCAAACAGAAAGTGGTCAAGATTAGACTTTTAATTATATATAAGGCAAGGTAACTTTAATTAGGCAAGGCAACTTTAATTAGGCAACACAGCTTTAGCATTTCCAAACCATAGGCAACACAGCTTTAGCATTTCCAAACCAAAGGCAACACAGCTTTAGCATTTCCAAACCAAAGGCAAAACAGCTTTAGCATTTCCAAACTATGTGTTCAGTGTTATTCACAGCTCAGACTGAGAGACGTGACCCTCTTGCTCCCCCATCTTGCAGAGACTGACTGAGGCACTCAACACTTCCAGGTTTTATAGTCCCTCCCGAATGAGAGAGAGACTCTCAACATTTTGTAAACACTAATAACTCTTTTATTTTTAATCGATGGGAAAAATCCTCTTGTCCTGCGCAGCGTAGGGGGACTCTGAGTAAGTTGGCCAAAAATCACAGCCGTAAGTGACAGCAATTTTTTTCTAAAATCAATATGCAGAACAACAGGAAGTGGTCAAGATCAGACTTTTAGTAATATGGATTAAGGGTTTGGATACGCTAGAGGTAGGAAATATGTTCCCGATGCTGGGGGAGTCCAGAGCCATGGGATGCAGTTTAAGAATAAGGGGTAGGCCATTTAGGATGAAGATGAGGAAAAACGTTTTCACCCAGAGAGTTGTGAATCTGTGGAATTCTCTGCCTCAGAACGCAGTGGAGGCCAATTCTCTGGATGATTGCAAGAGAGAGTTAGATAGAGTTAAAGATCGCAGAGTCAAGGGATATGGGGAGAAGGCAGGAACGGGGTACTGATTGTGAATGATCAGCCATGATCATAGTGAATGGCGGTGCTGGCTCGAAGGGCCGAATGGCCTTCTCCTGCACTTATTGTCTATTGTGTATTGTCTATTGTCTATAAGAGCAATTAGATGCTTCATGGTCCCAACCAGAATCGTCACCAATCCATTTTCTCCAGACATGCTGCTTGACCCACTGATTTAATCCAATATTTTGTGTCTAAACTTCCGTTAGCCTTGTATGAAAAGAATTTGTCAAGAGCCACAATGTTGCATTGTGTTCAGAGCTCATAGTAATAAAGCCATTGGGCTGATGGGCTGCTCTGGAAATCAATTAGACCATGCACATTGTTTTTTGTAGGCCTTTGGCCGTGACGCTTACCCTCGCCCCCAAGGCCTGGAGAGATGGGAGAAGATGCCCAAGATGGCGGCGGTGGCGGTAAGTGGACTGACTGCAAAAGGCAGTGCAGTGCACCCCGATGGTGGAGTGGGCTGCTGGAGGCCCTGCACAGCCTTGGGCCCGGCGTGATAGGGCGCCGCACTGAGTGGCCGAGCTCACGGACCGAACTTGACCTGCAGCTGCACGGGGCAGCGGCGCAGTGATGGAGCACACCAACGGCTATGCTTGGCCAGGCCAACCCTGCAATGCCACCAGGATGGCAGGCCTTCACGGCCAGGTGAAGAACACTGCATTCACAACAACTGGGACTTGAAAATGGTGCTAAACCTGGTGACTTGTATACTGATCAGTGTACTATTTCTATACACTTGTACCATATCTAAGATGTGCTGCTGTATAACAATACTTGCACAGTACTTGCATGTTAAAAATAATTTCACTGTACATTGGTACAGGTGACAATGAAGTACCATTGACCCATAACCCTTCATATTCTTATCTCAAAATGTAAGACAGACTCAAGCACTTGAGCTACGGGGAGAGGTTGAGCAGGCTGGGACTTTATTCCTTGGAGCACAGGGAGATGAGGGGTAATCTTATAGAGGTGTACAAAATCATGTGAAGAACAGGCAGTCTTTTGTCCAGATTATGGAAATCAAAATCCAGAGGTCATAGGTTAAGGTGAGTGGGTGAGGGGGGAATGATTCTATAGAAACCTGAGGGGTAACTATTTTACACAAAGGGTGGAAGGTATATAGAATGAACTGGTTGAGGAGGAGGTAGTTGAGGCAGGTACTATCACAACATTTAAGATACATTTGGACAGATACATGGATAGGATAGGCCCATCAACACACCCCTTCCCAGCTGTATCCTCCTATTACTTGCCAAGGTTTGTCCTGCACCTCCTCTCTTCCAGCTTTCTCCCCCCCCCCCCCAAATCTGTCTGCAGAAGGGTCCCAACCAGAATTGTCACCAATCCATTTTCTCCAGAGATGCTGCCTGACCCATTGATTTACTCCAACATTTTGTGTCTAAACTTCCGTTAGTCTTGTATAAAAAGATTATTCCTCGATGTATGACATGGTAGCATGGGAAAAAACAGTGACAGGGAGCAACATGGGATAGCAGATCATGAGAAACTATTGACATCTGGTTTGCATCTCATGACACCAATAAGAGGAATACCGAAGGCATGTATGTGACAGGTAAATCTAATGTTAGCGATTAGATTACAGAGTATGAACTCATAGCCATATCAGCGTTCAGGGGGCCAGTTCTATTGAACTAGGATGTCCCAAATTCAAAGGGCTGTTAACCTACGAGACAAGTGGATTTGTGGAGTGAAAGGAAAGTAGACAAGGTGTTAGTTGCCTCCAGCTAAACACACGACAACCAATTAAACCAAAGTCTACATTGTACAATGAGAATCTCACTGATGAATAAAATAAATAAAGGATTCAAGTTTCTTTTGTGGCAGATTAAAAAAATTAATCAAATCACTTCGCCAGACAGTCAGGCTCCATCAGCTCCTATTAATTAGCTGGAAATGTTACCAAGAGGGGGAGTTTATTTGTGCCTTGCCACGTTTATATTGCACAGAGCCATGCCAATTAGAAGCCTGGCTCCAGCTGGCCTCCTTACATAATACAATGGATGCTGGGTCCTGCTGAACATAAGTCTTGAGCTACTGTAAAGTTCTGAATTTGTTTTTTTTACTTTTCTTGGCTTGAAGCTCACGAGACAGGCACAATAACAGATTTTGCACTGAGGCTAAGGCATGTTGCTTCTTCTTAATGCTTCAGTTGTTATTTCCCAGTCTTAAAAAGGGTCTCGACCCGAAAGGTCACCTGTCCATTGACTCGGTGAAATACGCTCTTTGGACTGAAACCCGTTGTTCTCCCAGCAGAGCGAGATGTCCGTCAGGGAATGTTGCCAACTAGCCCGCTCCAGACTGCAGTAGTAGGTGCTAAGGGACGCACTGAAGCTCGGTGCAGCCAACGCCAAGGCTCTGTGGGGGAGGACCACAGTCTAGGGTCCTTCTACTGCCGGAAATGGGGGGGGGGGGGGGGGGCAGGGTGTGGTGGAGACGCCCCTCAAACGAGGGAAGGGATATCACCCCAGGAGACTACATGACTGGCAAGGATGCCTGGTATAATGATAGCTTTTGTGAACACTACCAAATACAATGCTAATGAGTGTACACTATGTATAGCCGCTGAGAATGTCAGAAGAGTTTTTGCACAGTTCTTGTTTTGAATATATTTTTCATTCTGAATAAAGTTAATGTTTAGAAAAAACGTGTTCTCCAGAGATGTTGCCTGGCCTGCTGAGTTACTCCAGCATTTTGTGTCCTTTTGCGTTGTTATTTAGTGCAGTTGTTATTTGTTATTTAGTGCAGGCTGTATAGAACTGGCTCGTGTTATGTATGAACAGACTGAAGAAGGATCCCAACCTGAAACATCACCTATCCATATCCTCCAGAGATGCTGCCTGACTCAGCTAGTTACTCCAGCACTTTGTGTTTTTTTTAATGCTATGTGAAGTTTAGAAGAATGGAAGGTAATATTGGCAACATTTACTCATGGGGTGGCAAAGTGGTGCAGCGGTAGAGTTGCTGCCTTACAACGCCAGAGATCCAGGTTCGATCCTGTCTATGGCTGCGCTCTGTACAGAGTGGGGTGGGAGATTGCAACCTTCACGTGGTCCGCCCTGTTTCGACAAATGCAATCAACCTGGCGTGCATAATCTGTACAGAGTTCAAACGTTTCCCCGTGTGACCACATGGGTTTTCTCCGGGTGTTCTGGTTTCCTCCACACTCCAAAAATACAGGTTTATAGGTTAATTGGCTTCAGTAAAAGTTGTAAAACTAGCGTGTGTGATAGTATTGCTGTACATGGACCCCTGGGCCGAACGGCCTGTTTCCATGCTGTATCTCTAAAGCCTAAAATCTCAACTGTAAAGTCTAAAAGTAATCTGTGTGAAATGTGCTGGCGCAGAGAAGCTAATTGATGGAAATGAAAGGTGAAGAACTTGGAATGAGAGCCCATTTACGTTGGACTAAATGGTGGAAAATTCTCTTCCATGGGGTTGTGAAACTATAGAATTTGTCTGACAAAAGCAGAAAATGATCAAAACACTTAACAATAAGAGTTAATCCTTTTTTAGGTAGAAAGCACATCATCTGAAATTAACCTACAGAGTGCTTCCAAAATATTCTGTTTTTGTTTCAGAGTTCCAGCATCTGATTTTTAAAAATCTTGTCTCCGAAAGTTCTATCTCATGGATTGGTCACTCATTGAGTACAATCAAGGCAGAGAGGAAATCAAAGGATGATAGCAGAATGTCATAGTCATGGAGGCATAGAGCGTGGATACACGTCCATCGGCTCAACTTGCCCACACCGACCAACAAGCCCCATCTACACTAATCCCACCTGCCTGCATTTGGCCCATGTCCCTCTAAACCTGTCCTCTCCATGCACCTGCCTAATGTTTCTTAAACGCTTTGATAGAACCTGCCTCAATTATCTCCTGTAGCTCATTCCATACACACACCGCCCTTTGTGTAAAAAAGGTACCCCTCGGGTCCCTATTAAATCTTTCCCCCTTCACCTTAAACCTATTTACTCTGTTTCTCAATTCCGCTTCTCTGGGCAAGAGACTCTGCGTTTACCCTATCTATTCCTTTCATGGTTTTGTATACCTCTCTAAGATCTCCCCGCATCCTCCTGTGCTCCAAGGAATAGAGTACTAGCCTGTTCAACCTCTCACTATAGTTCAGGCCCTCGAGTCATGGCAACATCCTCGCAAATCCTCTCTACACCCTTTCCAGCTTGACAACATCTTTCCTATAACATGGTGCCAAAAACTGAACACAATACTCTAAATGTGGCCTCACCAATGTAGTATGGTGTATGGTGTAAGGAACTTCAGATGCTGGTTTGCTGAGGAAAGAAACAAAATGCTGGAGTAGAGTGGAGTGGCAGGACAAAGCATGGCAGGTTATACTGTAGGTGAACACAGGCAAGGGGGGTTAGTGATAGGCAGATAGTTGGACAAAAACCAGAGATGAACACACACAAGGTGTGAGACTAAAGGATTAGAGAGTTTGCAAATTGTGCAGCTAGAAGAAGGAATGTAGGTGGAGAGGGAGGGGAGGGGGGAAATAGGGGCAAGACCAGCAGGGGAGAGGGGGAGAAAGAGGGAGATATGGGGGATAAAGTAGAGGGGGGATGTTTTGTAGGAGTTATCTAAAGTTGGTATCTACCTCTGCATCACCGTGCTGCCCAGATGAACGGGGTTTTTGATTCATGTTCTCCAAAGACGCTGCCTGACCCGTTGTGTTACTCCTGCATTTTGTCTCTTGTTTGGTAACAAGTTCCTTGTGTTATTTTTCACAAATGCTAGATTCTGGGCTACAAACTATTTGCTTTGTAAAATATGCATTTTCTGGCAAGCTTAGTATTTATCCTTCAGTTTTAATTATTTTTGAAAGGAAGCTGAGGATGTTATTGGTCATTGTCATTTATGATCAAGTAAGAACAACAGCACTTATTCCCCGCAGAGCGTTTGCAAAATCGTATAGTTTTATGTTTAATTCAGTTTCTCAAGGTCACTATTACTTCCTTTAAATGATTTTATAGTTAACGGAATTTAAATTCTCCAGATGTCATCGTGGAATTCATATACGTGACAATGCACTATTTAAACCAAGATGCTGGACTGCTAGTCAGGGAATATAACCACCAAGCTTTCATAACCTTTACAATTGTTTCTGGGCAAGTCCACATCTGATATCTGGAATAGACACAAAATGCATCTCTGGAGAGAAGGAATAGGTGGCGTTTCAGGTCGAGACTCTTCACCAGACTGTCTGGGAGTCGTTTAAAGCCCAGTTGATAGAAGTTCAGGACCAGCATGTTCCACTAAGGAGGAGGGATGACTAAGTGCTGGAATATCTCAAGGGCTCAGGCAGCATGTCTGGAAAACATGGATAAGTAATGTTTCCAGTCTGGACCCTTCTTCAGACTCAGTCTGAAGAAGGGACCCGACCCAAAATGTTATCTATCTGTGTTGTCCAGATATGCTGCCCGACCCATTGGGTTACTCCAGCACTTTGTGTCCTTTTTTGTAAACCAGCCTCTGCCATTCCATGCTTCTCTAGCATCTGCGGTTTTATTTGTTTTCCACTTTGCACGCATGAAGGTCCATCATACAATATCAATGGATGAATTTGTGTATTTGCTTCTAGACAAATCATGAACTTGCCTTAACAACATCAAGAAGCCTCAATCACCAATTCTAGTCCACACACTCATACAATCCAGGTAAGTGCAAAACATAAAATGGTGGAAATATTCAGCAGGTCAGGCAGCATTTGTGGAGGGTAAAACACAGCTGGTATTTAGTTTAATTTTTAGTTTAAAGATACAGCATGGAAACAAGTTTCTTCAGCCCATTGAGACCCCGCTGACAATTGATCACCCGTTCACACAAGTTCAATGTTGTCCCATTTTTGCAATCACTCCCTACACACTGGAGGCAATTTACAGAAGCCAACTAACCTGCAAACATGCACGTCTTTGGGATGTCAGAGGATATTTGAGGAAGGACATTGTTGCTATTGAGGGAGTGCAACGTAGGTTCACGAGGTTAATTCCTGGGATGGCGGGACTGTCATATGATGAAAGAATGGAGCGTCTTGGCTTGTATTCACTGGAATTTAGAAGGATGAGAGAGGATCTTATAGAAACATATAAAATTCTTAAAGGATTGGACACGCTAGTTGCAGGAAACATGTTCCCGATGTTGGGGGAGTCCAGAACCAGGGGCCACAGTTTAAGAATAAGGAGTAAGCCATTTAGAACTGAGATGAGGAAAAACATTTTCACACAGAGAGTTGTGAATTTGTGGAATCCTCTGACTCAGAAGGCAGTGGAGGCCGATTCACTGGATGCATTCAAAAGAGAGTTAGATAGAGTTGGGCCACCAAAATCAAGGGGCAAGGGGAGAAGGCAGGAACGGGGTACTGATTGTGGATGATCAGCCATGATCACATTGAATGGCGGTGCTGGCTCGAAAGGCCGAAGGTAGGGCAGGAGGTAGGGGTGGGAGATAGGGGTGGGTGTTAGGGTGGGAAGCTGGGTGGGAGGTGGGGCGGGAGGTAAGGCGGGAAGTTGGGGTGGGTGGTGATGCTGGAAAGAAGGATGTGTACAAGCTGACCTGGGTGAATCAGCAGGAGAGAGATAGGAGCAGGAAGATTGCGGGTTACCTGAAATTGGACAATGCATTGTTCCTGCCATTGCATCGTAGACCACCCAGGTAGAATAAGAGATGTTGTTCTTCTCGGTAATGAGTGTTGGTATGTTTTCTATTGATTGTAAATGGGGCAGAGTAATGTGCCAGTTCCATTATGAAATGGGTACCCTGGCACCAGAATTGATAATCCATTTTTCCTCGCCATATCGCTAAAGTATTTCTAAAGTCTAAACTATATTCTGCACTTTGTATCTTCCCCTGTGCACTACCTATTTCAATTGAGGTTGACTTGATTGTATTTATGTACAGTATTATCTGTTCTGTTTGGACAGCGCGCAAAACAAAACTTTTCACTGTGCTTTGGTACACGTGACAATACTAGGCCTAAACCTAAACATGCCATCATGAACAAGTGTTAAGGAAGGGAAAGGTAGGCAATCCTGGAGTAATTTCCAGAGTTGTGGACTTGGACATTAGAAAACTCCAATGTTATCATGAAAAACTATGCAGTCACAGTGGCACAGCGGTAGAGTTGCTGCCCTACTATGGGTGCTGTCTGTACGGAGTTTGTACGTTCTCCCCATGATTGGGAGGGTTTTCTCCGAGATCTTCGGTTTTCTCCCACATTCCAAAGACGTACAGGTATGTAGGTAAATTAGCTTGATAAATGTAAAAAATGTCCCTAGTGGGTGTAGGATAGTGCTAATGTGCATGGATCGCTGGTCAGCGCGGATCCGGTGGGCCCAAGGGCCTGTTTCCACGCTGTATCTCTAAACTATGGTTTGGCACGTGAGAGGCTACTCTTGAAGGAACACAAGTCTCCCTCAGGAATTTGGCACTGGAGGTAATTGTACAGATAGGAAGCAGTGAGACCATGGAGTTATTTAAACATAATGGTGAGAGCTTTAAAACTGATTCATTGGTGGACTTGGGCCAACGTAAATCTAACGTTTAACGATTGATTAGTGAATGAGGTTCTGTGGGATATGATCTATGCACCACAAATGTTAACCCTCAAGTAACATACCATCTAAAATTCGAAATATGTCATTAATCAGAAGGTTACTGGCTGCAATAATTTCAACATTTCTTACTAGATGACCCCCGACATGATTAGTCGACGCGATACATCAGAACTAAGACATAAGGCATATTTCACTACAACTGTCTGCAGTTTAAGTGGATCCCGTTTCTCTGGAGACGAAGCGCAGAGGCCCAATGAGAGTGTTAATTAATTGAAACCATGAGCAAAGAGGTTTGCAGTCAAGTGGTCGTTGCTGCGTGTGCTCCTCGTGAGTGAGTTAGAGCGGGTAGGTACACACATCGGCCAAGAAGTGAGAGGATTTGAGCGGTGTTAACAGTGTCTTTAGCACTGGACGTGCAGACAGAGGGACACATCTGAAGTATGATTTCAGAGGCAAGAACGTTTTGTTGCAGAGACTTCAAGTGAATTGCAACTGGAGGATGTGCCTTCTGCTGAAACAACGTAGGAGGGGATATAGTTACACTGAGTCAGGGATAGAGCATGCTGGCTCCCACACAAAGACTGGCAGGATCTGCTTATTTTCTGCCACTCATTTTACTAAAAGCAGCTTCGAACTACTTTTATTGGTCCCGAGAGTTGAGCAACACAGTGAGGGCAGCTCTGTGCAATGCCAAACTCCCTCGTGGCTAATGCATCTGACTGTGTCAGGGCACTCTGTCTGCAAGCTGTACGCTTTTATTGGGAGGCATAGTACAGAATACAGGACTCCAAACGAAACCATGGCAATAAATTCAGCCTCACCGACTTGCTCATTGGAAGGCGGGTTTATTACACAAGGGCTACCTCAAGGATACTTACAGATGGGCAATGAATGCTGGCTTTGCCAGTGATGCCCTCATACAGTAAAATGAATGAGAAAAAGACTAAAGCAATGCTCCAGTCATAAATGATGGCCACTTTATCCTGGGACTGTACAATGGGACCCATTCTTCAAAATGAGAGCATACTGGGATATCCCACTCTAAATGAGACAGAGTAAAAACCTCACCAGCATCGTAATGTGTTCAGAGCACGGTGGCACTGCAGTAGGGTTGTCTTCTTACAGCACCAGACTCCCAGGTTCGATCCCGACGAAAGGTGCTGACAATACGGAGTTTGTATGTTCTCTGTGTGACAGCGGGGGTTCTCTCCGGGTGCTCCGGTTTCCTCCGCAATTCCAAAGATGTGCAGATTTGTAGGTTAATTGGCTTCTATAAATTGACCCTAGTTTGTACACTAGAACTAGTGTAGGGATGATTGTTTATGGATGTGGACTCGGTGGGCCATAGGTCCTGTTGCCGCGCTGTATCTCTAAACCTCTTAGGCCCCCTTCAGTCATGGATGACCATGGGTGTCTCCAGGGTGCTATTCCCTAATTAGAGGATGCCTGTGCGTAACTTTGTTTAATGTGGGGAGACTGCTGCACAGACAACCACACCACGGTCCTTGACAGATCTGGGTCAGGATCCAGTGGTATAGGGCCAAAGGCGACTGGAGACCCTTTTCTGCTGCAGCCTTCATCCGCCTTCCCAGCTATTGTGACGCTCCACTAAGGTCAGCCACCATCCTCCGCCTGTTCCACCGTTGAGGTCTTGGTTGGATTGCTCTTTGTCAGAGACCTCCCCCTTGACCTTACCGCCATGGGTGGCCCTACCAGGAGCATTGCTCCAGACGGCATCGCTCTCAGGATCTCAGGTCCACACAAGCTTCTCCACCACGACAAGGTGACAATCCACGGAGATCCTGCTAAACTAAAACTATACTAAACACTCAATTAGCATGTGCAGAATATTTGCGTGATTATTCAAAATAATCAGGTAATGCCAAAAATTGAAAATTCAAACAACAACAATACTTTGCATTTATGTAAAACTTTTGACCAAGATACAATTACTATTTAAAAAAAACATTTGAACAGATATATAGATAGAAAAAGTTTAGAGGGATATGGGGCAAATGCAAAAAAACGGCCTAGCCCAGAATGCCAGCATGGTCGGCAGAGATAAGATGCGATGAAGGGCCTGTTTCCATGGTGTATAGCTCTAAGATTCTATGGTGCGAAGCAACTGTGTGCTCAGAACAAGACCAACATGGACATACTCTACCTTCATCAGCCAGAGTATTGAGTAAGACGTTCGAGGTCATGTTGCAGTTATATAAGACAATGCCACATTTAGAGAATTGTGTTCAGTTTTGGGCACCATGTTATAGGAATAATGTTGTCAAGCTGGAAAAGGTGTTCCAATGCCATCAAAGCAGAGGTGATGGGAAGATGTAAGTGTGAAGGAATCCAGTTTCCCGGGCTTGTAATGCTGAAAGTGGCTGCAGAGACAGAACAACCAGAGCACAGAGTAGGTTGAACACCTTGTGGACTCATTGTTCACAGTCTCTGCAGAGTTAGCGAGCTGATGGATTAATGGATGACCAGAGGTTTGGCAGGCCTATCCATTCCTTCCACGGATGCTGCCTGACCTGCTGAGTTACTCCAGCGTTTCTTTTTTTTTTCCTCAAGATCATGGCAACTGCAGTTCCTTCTGTCTTCAAAAGTTTGTGTTCCAAGGAGAGACTGGATCGGCTGGAGTGAAGAAGGCTGAGGCGTGACCTTAAGTAGATTTATAAAGTCATGAGGGGTGTATGGTGAGGTGAATGGTAATTGTTTAGTTTAGTTTACTTTAATGATGCAGCCTGAAAACAGGCCCTTTGGCCCACTGAGTCCACACCGACCACTAATCATCCATTCACACAAGTTTCATGTTGTCATGAGATCGATCGATTGACCAAATGGTGCCAGCACAACAACCTGGCTCTCATTGTCAGCAAGACCATTGAACTGATTGTGGACTTTTGGAAGAGGAAAGGCGAGGACCCACAATCTTGTTTATATCACTACAAGCCGGTGGAGAGAGTCAAAAACTTCAAATTCCTGGGCGGCATATTTTCGAAGATCTCTCCTGGACCCAGCAGTCTGATGCAATTATAAAGAAAGCAGATCAACGCCTCAACTTCCTGAGAAGATTACGAAGATTGGGTGTGTCAGAGAGGATTCTCTTGAACATCTACAGGGGTACAGTGGAGAGTATATTGACTGGTTGCATCATGGCCTGGTTCAGCAACTTGAATGCTGAGGAGTGAAGAAGGCTGCTATTATTGTTTGTTTTTTGTGTGCACATACTGTATGCGTGCGTGTATATATATATCAAGTCAAGTCAAGTCCTTTAATTTATATAGCATATTTAAAAAACAACTCTCGTTGGCCAAAGTGCTTTACATTGAAATAAAAATAGTATAACAAACAACAGTGGTCATAGATTAAATACCAACATCACTACATAATTATAGCCCTCGCTCAGAGGACGTCAGGAAAGGCTTGGGAGTAGAGATGAGTTTTTAGTCTCGACTTAAAGGAGTCGATGGAGGGGGCAGTTCTGATGGGAAGAGGGATGCTGTTCCACAGTCTAGGAGCTGCAACCGCAAAGGCGCGGTCACCCCTGAGCTTATGCCTAGACCGCGGGATGTTCAGCAACCCCAGGTCGGCCGATTTGAGGGACCTGGAGGTGGTGTGGTGGGTAAGCAGACCTTTAATGTAGGTGGGGGCAAGCCCATTGAGGGCTTTGTAGACTTAAAGGAGGATCTTGAAATTTCTTCGGAACCGCACAGGGAGCCAGTGGAGAGAGGCCAGGATTGGGGTGATGTGGTCCCTTTTTCGGGTGCCCGTCAGGAGTCTCGCTGCGGCGTTTTGGACCAGTTGCAGGCGGGATAGGGAAGATTGGCTGATGCCAGTGTAAAGGGAGTTGCAGTAATCTAGGCGGGAGGAGATAAATGTGTGGATGATCTTTTCGAGGTCATCAAACTGGAGGAATTGTTTTATTTTAGCTATCGTCTGAACATATATATAATCTATATATATATATATATATATATATATATATATATATATATATGTATTTGTAAGTGCGTATATATACACACACTGAACTTTATTTTCTCTCTCGTTTATTATATTGTTTACAGTGTACTATGTTTACATATTCTGCTGTGCTGCTGCAAGTAAGACTTTCATTGTTCTATCTGGGACATATGACAATAAAACACTCTTGACTCTTGACTCCTGACTCTTAATCCACTTTCTCATCTATTCCCTACACACTCGGGATAATTTACAGAGGCAAATTAACCTGCAAACACGCGCATCTTTGGGATGTGGGAGGAAACTGGAACACCCAGAGGAAAGCCACATGGTCATAGGAAGACCGAGAAAACTACACACAGACAGCACCTGAGGTCAGTATCAAATTCGGATCTCAGGCGCTGTAAGGCAGCAGGCCTACCAGCTGTGCCACTCCTGAGAAGGGTAGTAGAGGCTTAGGTTTAAGGTGAGAGTGGAAAGATTTAATGGAATCCTGAGGGGCAACTTTCTCACACTTAAGGTGACGTAAACATGGAACTAGCTGCCAGAAGAAGTGATAGAGGTTTCAGCATTAATAACAAAAATATTTGGACTGTTCATGGATGAGAAACATTTAGAGTGACAGGGTACATTGCAGACAAATGAAAATAACTCAGGTAGTCACTTTGGCTTGCATGTGCAAGTTGGGTCAGAGGGCCTGTTTCTGTGTTCTGTAACTCTATGACTCGGTGAGATGTTCCTGGATAGGTTATGAATCTGTAGCCCATTGGCAATGACAGCAGAAAGAAACTGGCTGCATGTGTCAATCCCACGTGTTGTTTCATCCCATTAAAAGCCCTTTGGTAACATAACAAAAGGACGTGACATTCTATGGTCTGTCCAAGCAGAACATCCTGTTTCCAAGAAACTTGGGTGGAGCTGCTGTCTTGTTACACATCCAGTGATTTGGCCCTTCAAGCCTGCACCGCCATTCAATATGATCATGGCTGATCATTCAACTCAGTATCCTGTACCTGCCTTCTCTCCATACCCCCTGATCCCTTTAGCCACAAGGGCCACATCTAACTCCCTCTTAAATATAGCCAATGAACTGGCCTCAACTACCTTCTGTGGCAGAGAATTCCAGAGACTCACCACTCTCTGTGTGAAAAATGTTTTCCTCATCTCGGTCCTAAAGGAATTCCCCCTTATCCTTAAACTGTGATCCCTTGTTCTGGACCTCCCCAACATCGGGAACAATCTGCCTGCATCTAGCCTGTCCAACCCCTTAAGAATTTTGTAAGTTTCTATAAGATCCCCCCTCAATCTTCTAAGTTCTAGCGAGTACAAGCTAGATGTCATTGGAGGCGCCAGGCGCCATTTGAGGCTCCACTGAGGATAAGAGAGCAGGTCAGACGTGGCCAGAGCAGCATGGGGCAGCGGTGGAGGACACCGACAGCATCGGCAGGCCAGGCCAACCACGGCCACACTGAACCAGTGCTGTCGCCAGGACAAGGAGCCTATAAGACCAAGATAAGAACTATGTCCTCTGGTCATCGATTCCGTTACTCTGGCCAAGAGCCTCTGTGAATCTACCCAATCTATTCCTCGCATAATTTTATAAACCTCTATAGTATCACCCCTCATCCTCCTGCGCTCCATGGAATAGAATCCCAGCATATAGCATCTATAATATGATCTTACTGGGTTGTATGCAAAACATAGATTTTTACAGTGCCCAGGTACATGTGGCAATATCATTGAATCATTGGAATGGGTTGGTAGGTTGCTTAGTGGTTGTAAATTTCCCCTTGGTGTAGATGGTTAGCAGGAGTCTCATGGGGAAGTTTAATGCCCAGTGTTTTAGTTTAGTTTAGTTTAGAGATACAGCTTGGAAACAGGCCCTTCGCACCACCACCACCACCAACCAGCGATCCCCATGCACTAACACTATCATACACACTAGGGGCAATTTACAAGCTTTACCAAAGCCAATTCACCCGTAAACCTCTATGTCTTCGGAGTGTGGGAGGAAACCGGAGAATCTGGAGAAAACCCACGAGGTCACAGGGAGAACATACAAACTCCGTAGCATTAGCACCCGTAGTCAGGATCAAACCCGGGTCTCTGGCGCTGTAAGGCAGCAACTCTACCACTGCACCATCGTGTCACCCAGTGACAGAGAAAAACATGGGACTGACATTAACAACTTTCAGTTGCAGGCACAAAGTGATGGAGTACCTCAGTGGGCCCGGCAGCATCTCTGAAGAACAACGATAGGTGATGTTTGAGGTCAGGACCCTTCTTCAGGCTGATTATGGCGGGGATGTAGAAAGCTGGAAGAGAGCAGGTGCAGGACAAAGTCTGGCAAGTGATAGGTGGGTACTGGTAATGGAGGGGGAGTTGGGGGTTGATCGGCAGATGGTTAGACAAAGGCGAGAGATGATAAGGCAAAAGGTGAGAGATAACGATAGAAGAGGTGCTAATTGTGAAGCTAGAGGAAAGTATATAGGTGGAAGTGGAGAGGGAAGGTGAGAAATTGGTCCATGTCCAGGTGGGGCACAGAGAAGAGGGTGAGAAGGGAAATAAATAAAAGGGGATTTTTTTTTGTAGATCAGTAATTGATCTCAATCTTCAAATATTCTCCCTTGAAAATATATAAAATGTTTGTTCAATATTAATGCACCTTTAGTTTGGAGATACAATGTGAGCACAGGCCCTTCAGCCCATCAAGTCCATACACTAGTTCTATCCTGCGCACTAGGGACAATTTACAGAAGCCGGTTAATCTACAAACCTGCACGTCTTTGGTGTGTGGGAGGAATCCAAGGCACCCGGAGAAAGCCCTTGCGGTCACAGGGAAAACGGACAAACTCCATTCAGAAAGCACCTATGATTAAGATTGAACCTGGGTCTCTGGCGCTGCAAAGCACCACTCCACCGCTGTGCCACTGCTCTGCTCCAGCCATTGACTAATAGGTAAATGGCAATGACCTACCAATGCTAGCTTATTTTACGTTGTTTGGGACAACTCTTTTCCAAAATAAACTGTGGGCCTGCTGTTTCTAGATAGTTTCTGGATGACATCCATTTCTTCACTGCCAGGAACGCATCACCAGGAAAAGCAACACATCGGAGAGATGTTTATGTTTGCTGCCATAGAACCATATCAAAGGAACAATCACTTCACATGAAGCTGAGGCGCTATTTCAGACCTCCAGGCTAAAGTTTAGAGAAAACGGGGGATTGGAAATAACCCTGCAGCCGAAGTACATCTGAGTGGAAGGTGCCAGCTTTGGCAATGAGGACCAATCTAAACACCATTATTCCTTGTCTGCTGGAGAGTTAATGGAAATATTACAGCAGTTGCTTCAAGTTCACCATGAAGCGCAACAGCAGGACTAGTTTTTAGATCAACACAACCCACCTACTGGCACTCGCCAACTTACGTAAAAGGCGACTTACATAAACTCGCACTTGCGTCAGCATTTGTCTAAGCCCACTGCTTTATTTCTGAGTTGTGTGTCTCGGTAGCTGTGCGCTACTGCCATCACATGCAGCTGTTTCCACAAGCCAGTCAGCTGTTCTCATGGATGCTCCCCCTTGGTCTCCACATCGGAGCTCCCCCGTGGTCTCCACATCGGAGCTCCCCCGTGGTCTCCACATCGGAGCTCCCCCGTGGTCTCCACATCGGAGCTCCCCCGTGGTCTCCACATCGGAGCTCCCCCGTGCTCTCCACATCGGAGCTCCCCCGTGGTCTCCACATCGGAGCTCCCCCGTGCTCTCCACATCGGAGCTCCCCCGCGCTCTCCATGTCAGAGCTCCCCCGTGGTCACTGCATCAAATAGTAATTCAGGAAGTGTCTGTATTTCAAAAATTGTTTATGGTAACTAGTCCGATATCTTGCTAGGTTTACCATTGCATTATAAATGTGTAGAAATATATTACACCCATTATAAAGCAAATTAAAGTAAAGTAAACTAAACTAAACTAAATGAACTGGTACAAAGTTAGCTTAATATATTAAAACACTTCTATGCTCACTTCCTGTCAATGATTATAATTCTAAATCTGCATGCCTCCACCAGATCCATCTGCCATGATAAACAGTTTTTCCCATGCCGAGTGTTAGATACAATGATCTACCTTACAACCAGGTCCTACTGACTTTTGAGTTCTCTACACTCCACCAAACCTGCCCACGGCACGTTCCATCTTTCACCCATTGACAATCACGCCTTCAGTCACCTACCGTCTGAGGAAGAGTGGGCCGAGGGAGTGGTGCACGCGGACAGCAGGCTTCCAGTGATCACCGAGCATTTACAAGTATTTGTGTGTATTTGTTTTGTTTGGTTTATTGTCACGTGCACCGTGGTATAATGAAAACCTTTTGTTGCATGCCAACCATGTTCGGTATGTCAAAGAGGACTCTCTTGAACCTCTGCAGATGTACAGTAGAGAGCATATTGACTGGTTTCATCTACATCTAGGGCAATGAGATCAGTTTTCCCAATCCGCAGAAGAAAGGTTTGAAGAAATGGGGATCATGAGTGGTAAGTGGGAATAACAAGCTAAACGTTTGTCACACATTTTCCCACCGCAGATGCGGCTCCACCCATTGAGTTCTTCCACCAGGTGGTTGTTGCTCCAAATTCCAGCATCTGCGATCTCTTGTGCCTTCCTTTCACCCGAACATTTTGACATGGCTTTCAGGGAGTTTACAAGTCACGCTAAAATGTACTCAATCTCAGGAGGTTATGGAGTTGAAACAATAGATTTAACAATCAGGATTCCATACAAGTGAGAAAACAATCTGGAAGAGAAACTAACTTAGAAAAAAAAACATTTTAAACCCCCAGGAGGATGTAATTATAAATGTGAATTGGAAACCGGATTTGGAACTTGACATCGCTACGCGGAAAACGTTCCAATTGTGACAGAGTGATTTGGCCACAAGAACCTTCTAACACTCGTGAAACAATGGCACAGAGTATGGGAGCCCAGAAAGAACATGACCTGTTTGAACTGCACGAGAAGCTGGGTACCTCAGAGATTTGTGCATTATGTGGTGCATGTTACCAAGCAGCGCAGGGCTGTAGTGAAACCACAGTAGTCCCAGAATTCTATTGCTGGTCTTGTTTGGGTTACGTGGATTTGGCAACCTGCCACCCATCTCAAAATATCTGCCACCATCTTTGTCGGAAACCTAATGCAGAAAACTGTCTAAAGTTTCTCCTCTGGGGACTGGAAACGGGGTTGAACCATAATAGCTATCATCTTCAATGGCATCAACGGGAATGGACCCATTGCAGAATCTGTTACCAATCCTCAAGTCCTGGCAAAGGTCATACAATGTTTGCTGCTATGATTCAGGACTGCTCGTAACATTGGTTGTTTGTCAAGCATAATCAGAGATGAGTTGCCTGCACAGGAGAATATCTCTTTATACTTCGCCTGTCTTGTCTTATCATCTTGTGGAAGAACTGACACAGGGCATGTTGACTTTGTTAGAGCACGAGTCCTTTATACTTGACACAAGGTATCAAGTTTCAATAAGTTTGAACTATACGTGATGAACTGCACTCACTGGGCTGGAAGAACAGTTTGCACGTCATTTACAAGGTGTCATTTGCGGTACTGGGACATTTCAAAGTACTTCATATTCACTTTTGAAATGTACCATTATGAGAAACACTACATAATAATGGCATTGAAATACTGTAACAACTGGATCAACTAAACGCTAACAAACCAAGGAGAACTTCCCAACTCATCTACAGATGGTAAAGTACACACATTTGCCCCCAAGACAGCACACTGTCGGATTGCATCTCATCTTGGTGTGGGAACAGTTCTGCCCAAGTCTGCAAGTAATTGCAGAGAGTTGTGGATGTATCCCAGTCCATCACACAAAGCAGACTTTACGAGGATGTTGCCAGGACTCGAGGGTGTGAGCTCTAGGGAGAGGTTGAGTAGGCTAGGTCTCTATTCCATGGAGCACAGGAGGATGAGGAGGGATCTTATAGAGGTGTACAAAATCATGAATAGATGCACAGAGACTCTTGCCCAGAGTAGGGGAATCGAGGACCAGAGGACATAGGTTCAAGGTGAAGGGGAAAAGATTTAATAGCAATCGGAGGGGTAACTTTATCACACAAAGGATGCTGGCTGTATGGAACACCTCCGCACAGTCCGCTTTAACCTACCCGATCTCCTGGTTTCTCAGCACTTTAACCCCCTCCCATTCCCAATCTGACCTTTCTGTCCTGGGTCTCCTCCATTGTCAGAGTGAGACCCAGAGCATATTGGAGGAACAGCACCTCATATTTCGCTTGGGTAGCTTACACCCCAGCGGTATGAACATTGACTTCTCTAACTTCAAATAGCCCTTGCTTTCCCTCTCTCTCCATCTCCGCCCCCTTCCCAGTTCTCCCACCAGTCTTACTGTCTCCAACTACATTCTCTGTCCCGCACACTCCCCTGACATCAGTCTCAAGAAGGGTCTCGACTTGAAACGTCACCCATTCATTCTACCCAGAGATGCTGCCTGTCCCGCTGAGTTACTCCAGCATTTGGTGTCTACCTATGGTCTGTATCTATACTGGAAGACTATACTGCTGCAATGTTATTAATTGCACCGGTTACAGTTTGTTCATTGCAACGAGGTAATATTCATGACCGGTTATATGCTCAATTATCTCCATACCTCAATGCAGACTAATTTTAACCAATGGTGGGCTACATTTAGATCAAATACTAGAAATATTTGGACTACATGAATTTTCTTATAGAGTTTTTCAATGGCTTTATTCCCGGTTAACCTTCAATTTAATTAGGACTTTAAGGGTGAGTTGACTTAAGGACAAGATGAGAGGTCATCTCATACAAAACCAGGCATGAATTGCACAATGAGAGGGGAAACACAACGATCAGAGGAAGCTGAACCTTTGGGGATAGCAGTCGAGTCTCTTTGAAATACAATACAAAGGCAGATTAGTTTACCATTTCAAGTGTATCGACTGTGAAAACCTGTGGCTATCAACTCAATGTAGTGTTGGAAATGGGATAGCTGAGCAGTAGCATTGCTTTGGACAGTGGGAGCCATGTCTGGGCAGGTGAAAACCATGAGCTCTAACAAGACTCATAACGATCCTTCCATCAGCGATCATTCCATCTCTTCTACTTCATTGCGGATGGTAGACTTTGTCTCTGCAACTGGTGCGCCTTAATGCTGAGAAATGTATTTGCTACTCTAACAACATTTAAAAGACATTTGGACAGGTACATAGATGGAATAGTTAAGAGAGGTATCGGCCAAATACAGCCAGGAGGGACTAGCATAATTATGGCATCTTGGTTGGCAGCAAGTTGGACTGAAGGGTCTGTTTCCATGCTCCATATTCTGCACTCTGTGTCTTCCCCACCACTCCACATGTTGAACGGGGGAGTGTGAGGGGGGAAGCAGGGGGGGGGGGCGGTGAGGGGGGAGAGAGGAGGGGGAGGGGAAGAGGGGGGAGAGAGGGGGGGAGAGAGGGGTGAGAGAGAGGGGTGAGAGAGAGGGGAGGAGAGAGGAGGGGAGAGAGTGGAGGGGGGGAGAGAGGGGGGTGGGGGGATAGAGGGGGTGGATGGAGGGGGGGAGAGGGAGGAGAGAGAGGGGGTGAGATTGGAGTGGGAGAGAGTGGGGGAGAGAGGTGGAGGGGAGGGAGCAGGAGGGGGAGAGGGGGTGTGGGGGAGGGAGTGGTGGGGCAGTGGGGGTGGGGGGGTGACCTGCGGCTTCACACACACACACTAACCAACCCCCCCCCCCCACACACACACACACCACACTAACCACCCCCTTGATGTTATATTAATATTATTCATTGGCTCCTTTTACCCCAACCCCGCCCTATCCACTGATGCATAGCCCTCAACTCGCATGTGCGGCTGTAGAGGGAGAGGGTGGGGGGGGGCAGAGACAGAGAGAGAGGGACAGATATAGAGAGAGAGGGGCAGAGACACAGAGAGAGGGGCAGAGACAGAGAGAGGCAGAGAGAGAGAGGGGGAAGATGGGGGAGGGGAGAGGGGGGAGAGGGGGGTAGAGGGGGAGGGGGGAGAGAGGGGGGAGAGAGGGGGGAGAGAGGGGGAGGGGAGGATGAGATGGGGGAGGGGGTATGAGAGCGGTTGAGAGAAGGAGGAGAGGGGCGAGAGGGGGGGAGAGGGGGGAGAAGGGGGAGAGGAGGGAGAGGGGGGAGAGGCGTGAGAGGGGTGGAGGGGGGAGAGATGGGGATAGAGGGGTGGAGGGGTGGCGAGTTGTTGGGGGGGAGGCGGGGGTGTGGGGAGAGGGGGGGGAGGTGGGTGTGGGGGGAAGGGAAGTGTGGAATGGGGTGTGTGGGGGAGTGTAGGGATGGGGAGGCGGTGGTATGGGGGTGTGGGGGGGAAGCAGGGGTGTGGGGTTGTGAGGGGAGGGGGGAGGGGAGAGTCTGGGGGCAGGGGGGTGTGTGGGGGGATGGGAATGTGGGGGGAGGGGTGTGTGGGGGAAGGAGTTGTGGGGGAAGGGTGTGTGTGTGTGTGAGGGGGAGCGGTGTGTGTGGGAGAAGGGGGGTGTGTGGGAGGGGGTTGTGTGTAGAGGAGGGGTTTGTGGGAGTAGGGGAGGGTGTGTGTGTTGGAGTGTGTGCGGTGTGGTGGGGGGAGAGGGGATGGGGAGGGGGGAAGGGGTTGTGTGGGATCAGCGGCTCCAGCCGCACTCACCGGTTCCAAGACCTGGCGCCTGTTGCACTCGGTTGCTCCCAGCCCCGGCTGCAGTCATCGGCACCTGACCCGTCGTGGTGGTCACCACCCCCGCCCACGAACGCAGCAGCCCCCGTCCGCCCTCCGCTCCTTCAGCTTTATTCTCCCTGCCAGTGATTGACAGCGGGTGCCGGAATGGGCGTCGCCGTCCCGGCGAATAACAGACCAATAATCTTTGTAATATTTCTCCGATCGGAATAAAACTTGATGCACTTGCAGCACAGGAGAATGGCGAGTAAGGTGGCAAAAAAACGTGAGGCGATGGGGGATCGTTTGTGCGCAAATTAAAAAACAACATAAACCAGAAGAGGACAGGATGAGAGTTTTGTAAGTACAGTAGACCAAGTGGGACCCATTGGGTCCCATCCCCTCAATGCACGGTTGTGGAGGGGGGGGGAGCAGCGGCCCCCGGCGTCTCACACACACACTAACCACCCCCCACACACATACACACAGTAACCACCCCCACACACACACACACACACTAATCACCCCCCCACACACACTAACCACCTCCCCCCCCACATTCACTAACCACCCCCCCCCCCCACACACACACACTAACCACCCCCTTGGTGTTTATATTAATATTATTCATCGGCTCCTTTTACCCCATCCCCGCGTTATCCACTGACGCATAGCCCCCAACTTGCAAATGCATCCAAAGAGGAAGGGGGATAGAGAGAGAGGGCAGAGAGAGAGAGGGCAGAGACAGATAGGGGCAGAGACAGAGAGAGAGGGGCAGAGACAGAGAGAGAGGGGGGAGAGAAAGGGAGGGAGGGAGGGCGGAGAGAGGTGGGGAGAGAGAGGGAGGGAGAGAGAGGGAGGGAGAGAGAGGGGGAGTGTAGCGGCAGCTTTTCATATCCTACAGGTAATTAGCACCCTAACAGAGACCTTCAGAGCTTCTTCACAGATATGGCTTCAAAACACAGTCTTTTGATGAATAAATGCTTTATTGTAGATAGAAAACAGTGAGATACATCCAAATTTCTTCCAACTCGTTAGTACAATCTTCTTCGAACTCCAGCTTATTACTTTAGACATTAGGAAACTCCTCGTGTCTCCTCATGGCCCTTGCGTGATCCTGCAGGGTAGAAGGGTTAACCTTCCCCATCGTCTCGCCAAACTAATCTAAAAACTAAACTTCTGCGCAAACATCTAAGTTCCAAACACACCCAAATACACGTCATAAATCCCACCCACAATATAACGGGCAGTCTAAAATTTAAAGGCACATGCCATCATCAATGACATGCAAAACAGGCCAAATGGCCACTACATACCGGCCCCTAATTGTTCCGAGTATATAACGAGGCAATTACTAATAAACATTTAAAAAGTGGCCATAAAGGCTTAACATCTATCAAAAGCAAAAAGTCAGGGAATAAAACCCTGTGGCTCCTCGTCGGGAAATTGAACCCCGGTCTCCCGCGTGACAGGCGGGGATACTAATCACTATACTAATGAGGAAAAAGATAGCATGCACTATAAATCTGCAATCCGAATTCTTCATCAACTCTTCCATCTTCACTTTCGCCTTTTAGAAGCAAGGACAACTTGGTTATTAATCTTATTACAACAGTAGTTTTAGTTCAAAGTCATATCGTGCATACCAAACCCTTAAAATCAGGCATGATGCCCAGTATATAGTCCAACAGATAATAGTCCAAAGCTTTGACAGCATGAAACGTCTTCCTCCATGTCCCATCAACTCATTGATGTGTTGTAACAGCAATGTTGAAGTATGAAGATCCTTCAAATGAATAATAGGATCTTTAACAATAAAGTTCACCGTTAAGTTTGATTTAATGTCCGAGTCATTAGCAGAGATTTCAAATCCCAGCTCAAGCTTTGGCCATTCTCTGTCTGGCTTGCAGAGAGATTTTAGTTCATTGATCCATCTCTTATCACTTAAGAAACGGTTCACTGTCAATTCTCTGGAAACTTCATTCGCAGAATTTTCTTCCGTGTTAACATACTTCAATTGTACAACATTAGTAACTCCCAATGTTCTTTCTATTGGCAGATCGTCTTTGTCCAAATCCACCTTTCTGGTTTCTTTGGCTCTGTCATCTAGTGAAATGCTTTCATAATTGTCGCTGTTCCACTTTGAAAGTATAAATCCTCCCTTATTGCAAAGAGAAGTTAGATGTTCTACTGGTAGAATTGCTTCCTGCTCAGTAGACATAGATTTTAAGCAATCATCCTTGTAGAAGTTATTCTTCAAAGAGATTCTTCTTTCATGAAATTTACTATTCTCGCCACACTTGCGATTCAAAGTTTGGGTACGTTGCTCTGCCATACAATGATTATTTGGCAGATTAACACTTTCTTGTTCGAAAACTAAGTCCACACAATAGTGTACGTCAGGCACAGAGAGGCACAGAGAGAGGTACAGAGGCAAAGAGAGGGGTACACAGGCACAGAGAGGGATACAGAGGCACAGAGAGGGACACAGGCAGAGAGAGGGGTACAGAGGCACAGAGAGGGAGACAGGCACAGAGAGGGACACAGAGGCACAGAGAGGGACACAGAGGCACAGAGAGGGACACAGGCACAGAGAGGGACACAGAGGCACAGAGAGGGACACAGAGGCACAGAGAGGGACACAGAGGCACAGAGAGGGGTACAGAGGCACAGAGAGGGACACAGAGGCACAGAGAGGGACACAGGCACAGAGAGGGACACAGGCACAGAGAGGGACACAGAGGCACAGAGAGGGACACAGAGGCACAGAGAGGGACACAGGCACAGAGAGGGACACAGAGGCACAGAGAGGGACACAGAGGCACAGAGAGGGGTACAGAGGCACAGAGAGGGACACAGAGGCACAGAGAGGGACACAGAGGCACAGAGAGGGACACAGAGGCACAGAGAGGGACACAGGCACAGAGAGGGACACAGGCACAGAGAGGGACACAGAGGCACAGAGAGGGGTACAGAGGCACAGAGAGGGACACAGAGGCACAGAGAGGGGTACAGAGGCACAGAGAGGGACACAGAGGCACAGAGAGGGACACAGAGGCACAGAGAGGTACAGAGGCACAGAGAGGGACACAGAGGCACAGAGAGGGACACAGAGGCACAGAGAGGGACACAGAGGCACAGAGAGGGGTACAGAGGCACAGAGGCACAGAGAGGGACACAGAGACGGAGACAGGCACAGAGACGGAGACAAGCACAGAGAGGGACACAGGCACAGAGAGGGACACAGAGGCACAGAGAGGGACACAGAGGCACACAGAGGCACACAGAGGGACACAGAGGGGGACACAGAGGCATAGTGAGAGGCACAGAGAGGGACACAGAGCAACACAGAGGCACAGAGAGGGACACAGGCACAGAGAGGGACACAGAGGCACAGAGACAGACACAGAGCCAGAAAGAGGGAGGGGGGCGAGAGAAAGTGTGAGGGGAACACACTCCCAGAGAGGGGGGGTAGAGTTTGAGGGGTGGGGTTAGAGTTTGGGGGAGAGGGGAGCGTGTCCTCAGAGGGAAGGGCTGGTTCCCGAACCTCGCTCCCGGGGGGAAGTGGTTGGGGGGGGGGGGGGGGGGGGGGGGAGGATGACGTCACTTGCAGCACGGCTAGAAGATAGTGCTTTATGATCTTTGGACAGTATGGCAGTCAGATCCATTGTCACGTCATCAGCGAAAAAACAAGCGTTTTGAATTCAAATTTTGATCGGATTTGTGAAGAGTTTGTATTAACAACCCAAGAAATAAAGCAAGAAATTTTCAAGGTTAGGCGATTTTGGACTCCAGGGGGTAGATCTCTACCGGAATATGTAAAGATTTTCCCATTAGCGCGTCATTTCTTCGAGTAGATGTGATCACACACAAATAAATACACACACACACACACACACACACACACACACACACACACCCACATCCAAGATCAGAATTTCATAGTTTGAAGGATAAGATAGATATGAATATTGTCTGACTTGATTGGTTAACAAGCCAAAGTTTTTCACTGTACCTTGGTACACGTGGCAATAATAAACCTAAACCTATAAAACTAGGGTTGGTTGAGGCTTTAGACTTTAGAGATACAGCGCGGAAACAGGCCCTTCGGCCCACCGTGTCTGCGCCAACTAGCGATCATCCCATTCATTAGCACCATCCTACACACTAGGGACAATTTACAATTTACAGAAGCCAATTAACCTAAAACCGCGTATGTCTTTGAAGTGTGGGAGGAAACTGGAGCACCCGTGGACTCTGGTGCCATCATAAGTAGTCTACAATCTACCAGTCATCACCTTCTCTGTTCACGTTAGTTGAGTGTAAGAATGCTCATTGAGAAGGCAGTAGGGTATCTGCCCGACTCCAAAAAAATTTGGGAAACCATTTTCAGGAGATAATTTCTCTGTGAGAGAATACCCAAGGGCATGACCATAGTTCAAATCAGCTGTTAGATACGTGCACTTAACAATATATGCCATCGAAAAACATCTAGTGGAACTTGATTAAATGTTTTGACATTTGTATTTAAATTATAGAAATGTGTTTGGTTCTCGTTGCTTGCTGGTGTGTAATTCTATCTGTTTGGTTCACAGACTAGCGGGACTTAAGTCTTTGGAAAAGTTGAACACAATGTCTGTGGACAGAAAGATAACCCTGTGAGAATTCGCTGTGGTAGCTGCAGCCATATAGGCTGTGGGTCGAGCATCAAAAATGTGCCTGGAAATCCATTTTCATGACCCACGTCACGGAACTACATTAAATCTTCCACAGATTTAGATGAAATATAATTGAGAAGGATGTAATTACTCGTCAGTGCCAAAAGTTGCACATTAATTAATTAAACTAATCAGAAAATGAGATCGGGAAAGTAAGCGCCATCTTGTGGCCAATGCCCATATTACACCATGGGCAGCCTATTTCCGTGATGCAGTCCATTTAAACTATATATTATTATATCTATATCTTGTAAATATGACTATAATCATATATAATTAAGTATTATTATATTTAAGTGTAATCATATAAATTAAGTATAATTATATTATATAAAAATAATATGTTGAATATAGAAACATAGAAACATAGAAAACATAGAAATTAGGTGCAGGAGTAGGCCATTCAGCCCTTCGAGCCTGCACCGCCATTCAATATGATCATGGCTGATCATCCAACTCAGTATCCCGTACCTGCCTTCTCTCCATACCCTCTGATCCCTTAGCCACAAGGGCCACATCCAACTCACTCTTAAATATAGCCAATGAACTGGCCTCAACTACCCTCTGTGGCAGAGAGTTCCAGAGACTCACCACTCTCTGTGTGAAGAAAGTCTTTCTCATCTCGGTCTTAAGGATTTCCCCCTTATTCCTTAAGCTGTGACCCCTTGTCCTGGACTTCCCAACATCGGGAACAATCTTCCTGCATCTAGCCTGTCCAACCCTTAAGAATTTTGTAAGTTTCTATAAGATCCCCTCTTAATCTCCTAAATTCCAGAGAGTATAAACCGAGTCTATCCAGTCTTTCTTCATAAGACAGTCCTGACATCCCAGGAATCAGTCTGGTATTGTGAGTGTGAGTGTTTGTGAGTGTTTTTTTAATGAGACTGTCGCAGAGGTCCTGCTCCTGAACCAGCCTAATTAATGGGTGAGGGCAGTTCTTGTGGGTTCCTCCCTTTACTGAACCCCACTGATTGCCAGTGTGCAGAGTGGGGGTCACGGCCATAGTGGGACTGGGCAGTGCCAGGCTGGGGGACAGTCCTGCAAGATATCTTCCAGTCGCTTTAATAGAAAATTGAATGAGACTGCAGCAGAGGTTCCAGGTTTTAAGGGCTCATGAACCTGCCTAATTAAAGGGTCAGGACAGATCCTCTGGGTTCCCCCATTTACTGAACCCCACTGACTGCCATAGTGGGGAGAGTGGGGGTAATGGCCATAGTGGGACTGGGGCAAGGCCAGGCTGGATGACAGACCTGTAAGAGACCTGTCTTATTTCTGATGTAAATGTCACATCCTGACCAAGAATCGAATGCTCTGATGTTTACTCGATGAGTATTCATTTTAAACTACAATTAGCCTATTTTGTTAGAGTTAGAGACCCCCCGATGGTGCCTTTGCAAATGAGGGCTATTACCTTTAACCTAAATTAACCCTAAAAGTGTTGCATTGTTTGAATATCTGTAGTTTGTGTGTGTGTTTGTGTATGCCTGTCAAACGTGGATATGTGGATGTAAGTGTGTATGTTTGTGTGGATGGATGTATGTGTGAATGGATGTGTGTGTGGATGTGTGTGTGGATCTATGCATGTGGATGTATATGTGTGCATGGATGTGTACATGTATGTCTGCGTGCGGCTGGATGTGTGGATGTGTGTATGTGCGGATGTGTGGGTGTATGTGTGCATGTATGTGTGTGTGCGGATGTGTGCATGTATGTGTGTGCGCGCATGCATGCAAGTGTGCGTACGGATGGATGTGTGTGTATGTATGTATGTGTGGATGGGTGGGTGGACTGTCGCACTGTCATTTACCAGCACGCCATTATCATAAGTAATTCACTAATTTTTTTAAATAATTTGATCAAATAAACAATGAAACAATTGACATTAAAATAAAACTTTATACAATCATTTATTTCCCAAATGTATTTGTTTACATTATATCTGATCTTCATCTGAATATTCTTCATCAGATTCCAAGTCTTTTGCAGTAATAGAGTTTCTGCAGTCAACACACTTACATAAATCTGTACATGGCACACCATGCTGTTGACATGAGCATCTCCCTTTCCCTGCACTTGATTTCTCACAGTTTGTTTTCTTGCATGAACGGTATGTTAATTCTAGCAAGGTGCTTGGGGCTGGAGGCAGATCACCCCAGTCAATGTCCAATTCTCCGCCTACAATTTTCCACCCATTTCCCTTTCTACTGGGAATTTGTGGAAACTGTTCCAGACCTTTTGAACGTTTAGCAGCCTGGTAATTTGCTCTCAGGACATGTTTTCTGAGCGAGTCTGCGGTGGGTGGAAGACGAGCCTCTGATTTTGTTAACATAAGGAACAGGTTGTATCTAGCTTCATCTACTTTCTCACAGCCCTGCCCATATAACTTGCACATTTCACCGATTCATCACTGACTGTGAATGAGCTTCCTATTTCATGAAAGGTGGCCTGTGTAGCTGTGTCACTTGCAAGCAACTTGGAAGGCATTGGTTTTGGATTTTCCATTAAATGAGCTAACTAAATCGCAGCAGGTAAAACAGTGCAAAGATATCAAAGCTTTGGTGACAGCTGGTCCCAGTAATGGGCTAATCTTTGATAGACATACTCCTTCTACTGTTGCATTTTCCAGTGTGCAATAATAAGTCTGCTCTAATATGTTGTGACACAGCGATTCCAATCACCAACACATCTGTGTCAGGACTCCTGATTAGGATTAGGTATCTTGCTGTATCTGTTGAAGTTGATGGTTGATGACTAGCAGCACACTGACAATGAAGGAAAAGACGAGTGCCTGCTTCTTCATGGTTGCACTCCAGCTCTGGTACCAAGCGAGCATTCGTTTGCCCATTGTCATCTGTCAACTCGTGACACTCCCCATCATGAGCAACAATAACTGTCACATTCTTCAGGCATGCACATGGTTTGTTCTGCCAAGTCTGAAAAAGGAACCTGATAAGCTCTGATTTGTTGTCACCACATGCAAGAATCTGTTTCCATTGGTGAGGTACTTGCTGGTCTCCACTGTAGATTTTGGTGATTAAGCTTCCAGCAACGGAGCGTCTCCCTCTCTCAGCATTCTTGATGCTATCTGTCCTGTAAATATCAACAACAAAGTGGATAACATTACTCTGGACACCGAGGGCCAACTCAATCAGTTGTTTCAGAAGGTGATCGGCTAGCTTGCCAAATGTTGATGGAATACTTCTCAGGGACAGTTTTTGCACCATAGCCATGCCATCTACAATCCAGATGGTCCCTGACAGAATGTCAACTTGTGGAGATGGTTGTACTTGCGATTTGATGTAGTGCAGCAAAGTAACATCATATGACCATAAATACAAATAATTGTTGTTTGAGTCCTATCATTACCTTTCTTCCTTCTAGACCTTGCTATAGCTCAATTTATTATTGTTATGTTGCAGAAGTGACGATAGCACTCTGCATGATAACCCGGGATACACTGCTGCCTCCTAATAATAGAAGGTAAAATGTGTCAGGGAGTATTTTACATCTTTTCATGTATTATATTATGTAAGACAATATCGACATATCAATGAGGAAATTAAACATGTACGCATGTCCAAGTAGATGGGATGACAAGTCTGCAAATTATCAAATTAGTGTTCATTATGGCACAGTGCATGTCCACACAAAACACTTTTGTGTGGACAGGCTCTGAAGAGTGGAGGGGCAGAAAAAAAATTCATAGTACTTAGGTCTGCATGGACTTCAATTCATAAAATGTCAATCTCTTCTTAATGTCAATGAGACTTACACTGTAATTTAATACCATAGATTAGTTAGTTCAAGTTCAAGTGGAGGATCAGGCAGAGGCTGCAGAAAAAAAACATCTCAGTCATAGTCTTCATAGACTTCAATTCATAAAATGTCAACCTCTTCTTAATGTTAATGAGAATAACACTAAGTTACAACCATAAATAAATTAGTTCAAGTTCAAGTTCACATACACCAATTCATTTCTACATAAACATCAACCATTTCTGACCACTTCTCACTCCAATGGAAGCCTATAAAGTGCAATGAATATTCCTCCGTTTTTCTCCCGTGTTCGGGGCCTGGAAACGGCCGCTACGGACGGCACCATGTACAGCCTCCCCCCCGCGGAGATGATCCAAACACACTCTGCGGCTCCGCGTTTGCGAATCGGCCGCTTCTTAACGGAGACCGCGGCTTCATTATGTTAACTACCTAGGCCCCGTGATCGGAGCACTTTTACTCGGTAAGTGATCGCAGGCAGCTCCGAGATTAGATGTTGTAGACTTATTAGACAACAACAAGCTGGCATTAGTGAAAATGTTTAATTTACTTTGTTATGGATACACACAGTTTAGGCCCTCAACTTCATGAATGAATGAGTGAATGTACAGCCTCCAAATCTCATTTATTCACATTATAAAAGGGTGCAATTAAATTAATTAAAGTCCATACAGATTAATTTTCATAAATTCAGACTTTAGATCTTACCTTTCAGTTCCAGTTGATTCACAATGTTTAACTGGTTTCACGACTTGACTTGTCTTCTTTGTGTTGCAGCACCTTAGCAGCGACTTTGGTTTCAAGGCTTTGTTCCACTTCTATCCACTTAGCTGCACATTCTTCAGACTTCTTAATGCTTTTCTCACTAAATTCAATTACCCTGCTGCAAGTTTCCAACATATGTATTTTATAGAACAACAAAGAACCTTCATCGGAATCTCCAGTACAACAGGCATCAGTAGAAGTACTCTCAGCCGTGATGTGTGCTCCCTGCCTAGCTACCCTGAAACAAAGCGCGTGATTGGCCAACTGGCGCCCGGCTCAATGTTAAACGTGCTTTGATTGGACTAAAAATACCCAAAGATTTTTCGGTTTTTCTCTAATTTAATAAAAATGTGCAAGTTTTGTTCTTGACGAGTTTCAGGGATGATTTATATAATATTTTTACACAATATGTGAACATTCCATGTAGTTCCGTGAGTTAGGTCACAAAACTGCACAAAAAAGGTCCTCGGCCCACAGCCTAATGGTTATTTATGGAAAGAGTTGAAAAATAGGATGGGATGCGATGACCTCATGATTCAACAGAATGATCTCAGTGGCCATCACGTGAGATACTGAAGGACTGCAGATATCATGACAACCAAATGTGAGTGTGCAGTTTAGCTTAGTTTATTACTGAATGTGCTATTTAATCTGCAAAAAGACTATACATGATTACAATCAAGCTGTCCATAGTGTACAGATACAGGAGAAAGGGCATAATATTTAGTGCAAAATAAAGTCCAATAAGGTCTGATTATTGATAGTTTGAAGGTCTCCAATGAGATAGAAGGGAGGTCAGGATATATTAAATGATTATATGAACCCATGTTTTGCACTGCCAGAGATGGTGTCGAGGCAGATATGATAGTGGCATTTAAGAGACATTTGGATGGGCAAATGTGGATAAGCAGGGAATGGAGGGATATAGATCATGTGCAGGCAAGGGTGATTAGTTTAGCTTGGCATCATGCTCAGCACAGCCATTGTGGGCTGAAGGATCTATTCTTGTGCTGTACTGTTCTACATTCTAAGTTCAACACTTAGCAGAAGAAAAGACAAACGTTTATGCTTAACCTGGAAAATTTAAGGATGAATTGTGGAATGAAAATTGAGGAATGACACGTCTAAATAATTCAACAACTCAAATTCAATGAAAGACGATCTTTATTACAGAGGCATGTATCAAGTGAACCTGAATTATGGCAATAAATGCATACATGACAATTGTGAATAGTAGGATCTCAAATAACATGACCAGTTAGTTATGCAACACGTACCATTTTATTTTTACCAAGCTTACTTCACCATGACTTATAGCTAGCTAGGTTTGGAAATCCTGTGTGTTTTCTCCGGTCCACCCCACGTACCTCATACTTGCTGTTAATAAATCAGACATTCATTGATTTTGGGCATTTATTGAGTTCTAGTGGAAATCCCAAAGTGAAAGCCTTGTGTAAAATTTCAAATCGCTGTACAATTCTGAGTTGTAAATCCGTCATCATCTGCAGATCACAATAGTCTCTACAGTATCTACGACCGTCAAAGTGCTCATGACTAATAGTAGTAGTGTGGCGTTACATCGGCCACTTTGCTATTGTGAACGTAAAGGCATTTTTGGTTTTAGTTACCACTTTCAAATCAAACTCAAGTACAAGAAAACTAAAGATTAAATTATCTTTAATTAATGTGCTGTATCTGTTGGAGAGGGAAAGGGGTTGGTAGTTAAAAGACAGCCAAACCTACCTATAATGTACACCTAGCAACCTTACGGAGATATTAAAAACAGTTAAAACAAAAGCTAAATAATGTTAATGAATACATTAGTGCCAGTTGAAGGCTCAACCCATCGAATGCCCTTCTGAAACAGATGATTATTTATTAATGCTGGTTTGAACTGGAAATGCCAAGCACTAGCTAAATTACATAAAAACAGAAAACATAGCAATGCAAAGGAAACCAAAAACAGTGGAAAGGACAACTCAATAGGCTCCTGACATATAATAAAGCTCATAAGACTTGTGCAGACAGTGATGTAGCTGAATGAAGAACACTGGTTCCTAACAAACAACAATAAATTGCTGGAACTCTTGCCCTGTGTGTGTGTGTGTGTGTGTGTGTGTGTGTGTGTGTGTGTGTGTGTGTGTGTGTGTGTGGTTCCCTGCTATCAATTAAGGAACTGTTGTGCCGCATTTTTCCTGTTCCCATCTACATCTTTTCCAAGGACTTGTAGTATTCGGTGAGGACTGCCCAGGCTTTTGCTGCCATGAAGCCTTCTGGTGGGTTCACTCCTTCCTGTGCTAATTTGCGCATGCGTGTTCCAGAAATAAAGTCAAAGTCTTCATGTCTTTAAAACAGAAAAAGATGCAAAGATTTAATCAGAGAAGAAAAATAACTCTTATTTTTCCTGGCATATTTATTTGTTTCAAGACAAAAAGGCAGTAGAAAAATTATATAACAGGCTGGGTGAAACTGTAAAGCTCTCAGAGCACGAGGGGAAAATAGCAACCTCTTTAAAGCTACTTCACCGCAGCCCATTTATAAACCATTTTTGGTACAATGAAAATAATCTGCAGATCACAATAGTCCCTCTTGAAATCTTTTTAGAGGTTTCCTTTTTCTGAGGTTTTGCTGCCATCTCATTTTTTTCTCCTCTTTCTCCCCTTATTGTCTACCCTGGTTTGCAGCTTGGATAGTGGGGTGGGCAATTTGTTCCCAGATCTCTGCCAGTACCACTTTGAATGCTGTCTGCTCTGAGGCATGGAACAAGCAACACAAAGTTGCCTCACTCTCTGACCTAATGATGAAGTACTAGGACATCACACATATCACCTCTTAAATGCAATGAAGGATTGAGGAAATTCAACCTGCTTATCATTGTGCATCGAAAATAGACACAAAATGCTGGAGTAACTCAGCCAGCATCTCTGGAGAGAAGGAATGGGTGGCATTTAAGGTTGAGACCCTTCTTCAGACTGATGGAGCATTTTATGTCTACTCCAGCATTTTGTGTCCACCTTTGATTTAAACCAGCATCTGCAGTTCTTTGTTACCCTTTCATTGTGCATCACCATGCAATGGTCATTGAATTTACTGGTTCATTCATATTAACCACAAATTACCTTTTGACAAGGCAGTTATAGAACATAGAGGAACGGGCCCTACAGCCCATAACCTCCGTACCAAACATGATGCCAGGTTAAACTAATCTCTGCCTGCACGTGATCCCTCCATTCCCTGCATAGCCATCTGCCTATATGAACGCCTCTTAAATGCCACTATCATATCCACCACCACCTCCTGCAGCGTGTTCTAAGCACCGATCACACTCTGTGCAAAATACTTGCCCTGTACATATCCTTTATACTTTGCCCCTCTCACCTTAATGCCCCTGTCTCACTGTGCGAGTTGACCCACGAGGTACCCCGAGTGACAGACTCGTGGCTGTGCACGAGACTGCAAGTTTATGATCAAGTGTGTAATACGAGTTCCCACGGGTATGTCATTGCTGCGATGTTCCAAGTTCCTCTCCCGAGTTAGCAAGTTCCTCTCCCGTTACTCTTGAGCCAACCGTGAATGAAGGTATGTTTTAATAAAGCAACAATGTTAAAATACATCTCCATCCTGTGGTTTTGAGTTATTTCAGCGCGGATGGGAAAATGCGCATCCTCCAGTAACCAAGCATTTCTTGTTGTTTTATGTTTTTAAATACTTTTTTGCAATGGATCTCTATTTTAAATAATTTTAAAAAAAAAGCAGCCGGGTGACTGACATTGAGGACACCGCTTTACACACAGATGTTGTACACACAGATAGACCATTACACACCGGGACAAAGATACAACAGATAACACAGACAGAGCTCACACAGATGATAGACACACCACAGGCAGCTGTGAGGAATGAGGGCAGCTCGGGTGACGGCACCGGGACCGACATACATACCACTTGGATACACAAGATAGACAGAGAGGGGATGTAGAGTCGAGACCCTTCTTCAGACTTACCCGAAATGCCACCCATTCAGAGATGCAGCCTGTCCGAGGCCTATCTCCGGTGTGAAACCAGCATCTGCAGTTCCTTCCCCAATCCCACACTCCTCGGCCCCGGGGGGGTGGATGGAGCATCACACGTGGACACATCCACCCCACCACCCCAGACTTGCCCTTCGTCTTTAAGCCGTTCATTGAGACCGAGTGAAGTCAGTTGGACAAGTGGCAGAAAGGCCGAAGATAGACACAAAATGCTGACAGGCTGCATCTCTGGAGCGAAGGAATGGGTGGCATTTCGGGTAAGTCTGAAGAAGGGTCTCGACTCTTCCTTCTCCTCCAGAGAAGTTACTTTTTTGTGTCTATCTTTGGTTCAGTCTTTACTCGAGCAAAAGAACAGATTATTAAAGTTCCCACGGTAGACTCACGAGACACTAAAGATAACGCACGGGGCCACTACGTTATTACAACGAGTTTAAATGTTTCCATTTTTACTTGAACAGTTAATTTGACCAAGTTTCCCGAGTACCTGCCGTTAGCGCAACTAGTCGATAAGTTGCTCGTGCGAGTTCCGACGTTCCCGCTACGTGATCACCACGAGTGAAAACTCGGGGTCACTCGTGGGCCAACTTGAATTTTAAGGTGTGGACATCTAGCCTTGGACATTTCAATCTGGAATGTCTCCCTTATCTACCCATTTATTTTCAAGAGAATCACATTAGTTGTCCATTACGCAGCATGTGATAATGTATGTAATAACATTAGTTTCCCAAATTTTGGTTATAATGACTTCAAGAATTACTGCTAGTAAGAATTTCATTGTTCCGTTTTGGGACATTTGACAATAAAACTCTCTTGACTCTCATAGAAGCGACATGGGTTTCAATGTCCACATTACTATTAAGCACAATTAGCTGCACATGTCCCGAAAATCTGCATTTGCATGCTAATCTGAAAGGGTCTGGTGCTGTCTCTAGAGATATTTCATAACAGTCTGAAAATAAACCTTTCATAGACATCGCAGAAGCTGTGATGAGGCTGTTACTGGGTCTGAGATACAAGGAGAGGCTGGATTGGCTGGAGCCTTTCTCCCTGGAGCACAGGGGACTGAACGGTAATGTAAAAGTAATTTGTTAAATCATGAGTGACATAGATAAGGTTGAGTCACATGAATTTTCCCCGGGGTAAGGCAGGGGAGTCTAAAACTAGATAGCATAGGTTTTAAGGTGAGGGAAAAAAGAGGTAATAGGAACCTGAGGGGCATCTTTTTTCACACAGAGGGTGGTGCGATAATGGAACGAGCTGCAGAGGACGTGGTAGAGGCGGGTACAATCTTGACATCTAAAAAGCACTGGGACAGGTACATGGATGGGAAAGGTTAGGAGGGATATGGGCCACATTCATTCAACTGGGACCAGCTCAGTTGGGCAGCTTGGGCAGCTTGGTCAACATGGACAAGCTGAACCATAGTCCTGTTTCCATGCTGTATAGCTTTATGGCTCTGACTTTGTTTCTGGTTACTAAGCCAATTTTCAATCCATGGGGCTTTTAAATATGGACTTCATTTTTGACAAATTATTATGTGGAACTTTATGAAACAGTTTTGGCAAGTCTACAAATATATCGACTGCAATTTTCTCATCAGTGCTCTTACTTAATCATAAAACTCTATCAAGCGAGTTACACATGATTTGCCTGAAGCTATTGCAGCCTTACTCTCATCAATCCACCCTGTCTGATTGATGGCAAATTCTGAATGTTTCTAGGTCTTTTCCCACCACTGAGCCAACCTGCTTTTCAATTAGATCGTGTCAAAATGTCATGTCAATTTTGCTTACCTGCCTTTGATCCACATTCCTTGATATCCCTTTTTATAAAAGTCTAACCACTTTCACATTGAATGATTATCTGCCTAATGGTATGTTTCCATTATCATGTCTTTGCTTGCAAAAGCAAACAAACGGTTGATATATATCACAATGTGTGGATATACGATGTGCACCAATTTTCAGAGTGATGTGGGAGAACTATTAGATTCTAGAATCCCATTATCATGTTCAGCTATTGAATAGGCTGCAGTGATAGAGACAATCCCTACGATTCCGAGTTTCAACAAATTGTTCCAGCTGCAAATCACCCCTAACTTTATAATAAGCTACTTAAATAAATATGCAGCATATTACTTCCATTATACTTTGCATTAGGCGCCTTCAGCTGGTCTGGGAATGAACAACATTTATTTTGAAAAGGGAGCACTTTCCCCAGTTAAATTCATTATTCTTTTATCAATTTGATCTCCTATACCACAAAGAATTCAGGAGGAACAACTTCAAATTGCTCAGTATTCTTGTGTAGGAAGGAACTGCAGATGCTGGTTTATACCGAAGATAGACACAAAATGCTGCAGTAACTCAGCGGGTCTGAAGGCATTTCTGAAGAAAAGGAAGAGGCGACGTTTCGGGTCGGAACCCTGAAGGATTCTGACCCGAAACGTCACCTATTCCCTTTCTCCAGAAATGTTGCCTGACTTGCTGAGTTACTCCAGCATTTTGTGTCGATCCTCGCTTACACAATTAATTTACAGCTTTAACTACTTTAAATTCCGATTTATACTTACTTTTCAGAGTCATAGTAATCCATACATTTCTTCTGCTTGTTGTATGCAGCCACACGGAAAGGAACAATTTCCAGAGACAGCAGGCCTGGTGCCATGGTCAGTACTTTTGCCCCATGTGTTGGCTCATACAAGTCCTTCTTGGTCTCAGGATGAGGCATGCCAGCAGGGTCTCGGCCCACAATGTAGAAATTGGCACCCGCAATCATGCGAGCCCTGCAGTGCCACTGGACCTAAATCAAATAAAATAGAAAGCATGAACTGGATGATACAAATTAGGCATTTTCCTTTTGTTCAAAGGGAATGGGAATTAAATGTAACATCTCTAAGTTTGCGGATGACACAAAGTTGGGTGGCAGTATGAGCTGCGAGGAGGATGCTATGAGGCTGCAGGGTCACTTGGTTGGGTGAGTGGGCAGAAGCATGGCAGATGCAGTATAATGTGTATAAATGTGAGGTTATCCACTTTGGTGGCAAGAACAGGAAGGCAGAATATTATCTGAATAGTGTCAGATTAGGAGAAGGGGAGGTGCAACGAGACCTGATTGGACATCAGTCACTGAAAGTAAGCATGCAGGTACAGCAGGCAGTGAAGAAAGCAAATGGCATGCTGGTCTTCATAACAAGACGAGTTGAGTATGGGAGCAACTGGAACAGTGCACTGGTGAGACCGCACCTAGAGTATTGTGTACAATTTTGGTCTCCTAATTTGAGGAAGGACATTATTGTTATTGAGCGAGAGCTGCGTAGGTTCACCAGGTTAATTCCCGGGATGACGGAACGGACGTATAATGAAAGAATGGGTCGACTGGGCTTGTATTCACTGGAATTTAGAAGGATGAGAGGGGATCTTATAGAAACATATAACATTCTTAGAGGATTGGACAGGGTAGAAGCAGAAAAAATGTTCCCAAGTCAGGGGAACCCAGAACCAGGGGTCACAGTTTAAGAAGTCAGACATTTAGGACTGAGATGAGGAAAAACTTTTTCACCCAGAAAGTTGTGAATCTGTGGAATTTTCTGCCACAGAAGGCAGTGGAGGCCAATTCATTGGATGTTTTCAAGAGAGAGTCAGATTTAGCTCTTCAGGCTAATGGAATGAAAGGATATGGGGGAAAAGCTTGAACGGGGTACTGATTTTGGATGATCAGCCATGATCATATTGAATGGCGGTGCAGGCTCGAAGGGGCGAAGGGCCTACTCCTGCACCTATTTTCTCTGTGTCTATGTTTCAGAGACACTCTTGTATTTCACAATATTTTAATCAGAGAAATTAGTTGTTTAGTTTATTGTTAAGTGTACTGAGGTACAGTGATAAGCTTTTGTTGCGGGCTAACAAGACTGCAGAAAGACAATACATGATTACAATCTAGCCGCCAGATACATGATAAAGGGAATAATATGGAGTGAGATTAAGAACATAGCTAAAGTAAGAAATGCTGCTGTTAGGAGTAAAGATTTAAAAGAGCAATTGTGATGCGTGATTGCAGATCCACGTCTGTGACCGGTGCACAAAGAGTCACCTGGCCTGGGTGCCATCGTGGCTTTAAGGCTTTTAATTAATACTTGGATTAGAGAGTCAGAAAGAGATTCAGCCTTTCAGCCCACCAAGTGACCATTAGCTGCCATTACACTAGTCCTATATTAATGACATTTTCTTTTATTCTCCCCACAATTTCATTAGCTTTCTTCAGATTCCACCTCTTATCTATATACGAGGACAAACCTGGGATGCGATGGAGGAAACCAGAGCACCCAGCGGAAACTCACGCAGTCAGAGGGAGAATGTGATAACTCCACACATACAGTCAGGATTGAACCCGGGTCTCTGATGCTGTGAATCAGATGCTCTACCAGCTGCGCCACCGTGTCGCCCAGTTATGAAATGTTAATCTTTTCTGGTGTGGACATCCTTGCTATTGAGGCAGTGCAGCGTAGGTTCACAAGGTTAATCCCTGGGATGGCGGGACTGTCATATGAGGAAAGATTAGAAAAGACTGAGTTTGTATTAACTGGATTTTAGAAGCATGAAAGGGAATTTTATAGAAACGTATAAAATTATAAAAGGACTGGACAAGCTAGATGCAGGAACATTTTTCCCAATGTGCGGGGAGTCCAGAACCAGCGGCCACAGTCCAAGAATAAAGGGGAGGCCATTTAAAACTGAGATGAGAAAAAAAAAATCACCCAGAATTGTGAATTTGTGTGATCGTTTGCCACAGAAGGCAGTGGAGGCCAATTCACTAGATGAATTTAAAAGAGAGTTAGATCGAGCTCGAGGGGTTAGTGCAATCAAGGGATATGGGGAGATGGCAGGCACGGGTTACTGATTGTGGATGATCAGCCATGATCACAATGAATGGCGGTGCAGGCTCGAAGGGCCAAATAACCTCCTCCTGCACCTATTGTCTATGTTTCTATGTGTGCAACATTCCCCTCAGGGTCTCTCAGGAAGCATACTGTGCAGATTAACTCCATCATCGCAACTTCATCAAGCACAGTGTACACCAATAATGATTGGTCAATGATTGGTCAAATAAATCAATAATAATCGCTTAAATTTACAAAAAGCAGATAAAAAAGGCAAATCGCAAAGTATGCTTTGAGTCTGGAGTACAGGGCAAACATCCATTGGAGAGAGAGTGAGAGTACTCATAGAAATCAAAACATAATCCTTCCTAGGTCTTGTTGCATGGAAGGGCAAACTTAAAATATAACCCATAAATGTAATCGTAAGCGATGATGATCCTCACAAAGCTAGAATAGCTAATAGCTGGACTAAATCAAACATGTTTCACAAAGTGCAAGCAAAGGGAAACTTTTAGGTCAATGATTGCCTGGTTGCACCTCATAAAGAAACATTGACAGTGAAATTGGGTCATAACTAGTAACTGAATTGGAGAACCAGCTAACAATTTTGCATATTCCATGTCCAATTAACATCTCATTCAAATTCCTGACAACAACTGATTTCACCTTCCAGCTCTCAGGCACCTGCAACTTAGCAAGAAGCACCATATATTGATGAGCTTTCATTAAATGTGTGCACCATGTGTTGTCGATCTCGCTGTGTGCAAACAGGACTTCACAGTTTTGATAGATTGCACGTAGCAACAATACTTTTCCAAGAATGGGGATGAGTGGATAATTCATCTGCAATCAGGGGCACAAGGTTGAGGTAAGGGTTAGGCGGTTTAGATGTGGATCTGAGAAAGATTTTTTTTTAACCCAGCTGGGGATTGGAATGAGAATCTGAGTGGATAGTTGAGGCAGAAAGACTCACAATACTGAAGAAGTATTTACTAGCATGGAAGGGCAAACTCTGTACACAAATCAAGCCTAGAGAAACAGACTTTTGGCTGTTGAGTAGAGCTACTGCTCATGGAAAGAAGCTGCTTGCTGTGGCGGCTTTGACAGTCTGGAGTCGCCTTCCAGAGGGAAGTGCTTCAAAGAGTTTGTGGCCAGAGTGAGAAGGGTCAGAGATGATCTTACTCGCTTTCTTCCTGGCCCTTGCAGTGTAGTTCGTCAATGGGAGGAAGGTTGCAGCCAACAACCTTCTCGGCTGATCGAATTATGCGCTGCAGCCTCTGGATGTCATGCTTGGTGGCTGAGCCAAACCAGACCATGATGAAGGTGAGGACCTAATAAGCCCTTTGCCCCACTATGTCTGTGTTGACCATCAAGCACCTCTCTATGATTTGCCTTGATCATAAAATGAAGCCCCTATCTACAAGAGCCCTGATGTGAATCCTTGTCTGCCTGCTTCCTCCATACTGCTAACTGACCCACTGAGTTACTCCAGCACTTTGTATTTTACTCAAGATTCCTGCATCTGCAGGTTCTTATAACTCCAAGCACCTAACTACATCATTTCCATTTACCAGGGTTTGGTCTGTAGCCTTCTTTGCTGCGGTAATTCAAGTGCCCCGGGAAATACTACGCATTCTACATTTCAACCGGCAGGGTGAAATAAAATCCTTTCTCAAATCCCCTCTCTTTACCTCAACGTTATACCCCTGATTTTTGATATCTCGGCCATGGGTAAAAGTTTCTTCCTATTTACCCTATCTGTACCCTTCATCATTTTGCATCACTCAATCAGGTCTCCCTTCAGCCTCCTCTGCTCCAAGAAAAGCAGCTTATGTCTCCCGTTATAAGTGAAACACTGCAATCCATGCAACCCTGGTGAATCTTCTCTGCACCCTCTCTAATACAACTGACGTCTTTCCTATAGAGGTGCCCAGTGCTTCCCCATGTTATATTCACAGGCCTGAAAGTACTTGGCCTATCCTTGCTGCACTTCTTCTCCGTGGATTGTCACCTTGTCGTGGTGGAGAAGCTTGTGTGGACCTGAGATCCTGAGAGCGATGCCGTCTGGAGCTATGCTCCTGGTAGGGCTACCCATGGCGGTAAGGTCGAGGGGGAGGTCTCTGACAAAGAGCAATCCAACCAAGACCTCAACGGTGGAACAGGCGGAGGACGATGGCTGACCTTAGCGGAGCGTCACAACGGTTTGGAAGGCAGATGAAGGCCGCAGCAGAAAAGGGTCTCCGGTTGTCTTGGACTCCATGCCACTGGATCCTGACCCAGATCTGTCAAGGACCGTGGGGTGGCTGTCTGTGCACCAGTCTCCCCATGTTAAACAAAGTCACGCACAGGCGTCCTCCATATAGTGAATAGCTTCCTGGAGACACCCATGGACAGCCTAAGGGGGCCTAAGACTTCTTAAAAATAGGAATCACATTTTCTGTTCTCCTCTATTATTTGGCACCGCTCCCTGTGACCAGCAAAGATTTTAAAAACTTGCCGAAGGATCATCAATATCCTCCCTAATCCTCCATAGCGACCTAGAACACGTCTCATCAGACCATGGCATTTATCCACCTTTAAGCTCACTAAGACATGTAACGACTTATTTTTAAAGGTAACTTCTGGGGCGGCAAAGTAGTGCAGCTATAGAGTTGTTTCCTGACAGCTCCAGAGGCCCGGGTTCGATCCTGACTACAGGTGCTGTCTGCACGGAGTTTGTATGTTCGCATTGTGACCGCATGGGTTTTCTCTGGGTGCTCCAGTTTCCTTCCACATTCTAAAGATGTGTGAGTTTGTAGATTAATTGGCTTCTGTAAATTGTCCATTGTGTGTCGGATACAATTAATGTACGGGTAATCTTTGGTCGGCATGGACTCGGTGGGCTGAAGGGCATGTTTCCACACTGTATCTCTAAATTAAACTAAACCTAGAATTTCACATTCTTCCTCACTAAATTCTCCAATTGCAATGTCCTTCTCTTTAGTCAAATAATGATAATAAGTACAGATTGGCCTTCATCAGTCAGAGTATTGAGTACAGAAGTTGAAAAGTTATGTTACAGTTGTAAAATACATTGGTGAGGCCACAATTGGAGTACTGTGTTCAGTTTTGGTCACCCTTTTATAGGAAAGATGTTGTTAATGGCAGAGAAGATTTACGAGGATGTTGCCAGGTCTCAGGGGCCTGAGCTATAGGGAGAGGTTGGGCAGGCTAGGACTGTATTCCTTGGAGAGCAGGAGGATGGGGGGGGGGGGGGGGGGTGATCTTATAGAGGTGTATAAGATCATGAGGGGAATAGACAGGGTATAAGAACAGAGACTTTTACCCAGAGTATGGGAATCAAGTACCAGGGGACATGGGTTTAAGGTGAGGGTAGAAAGATTTAATAGGAACCTGAATGATATAGGTCAAATGCAGGCAGGTGGGACAAGTGTTGATGGGGCATGTTGGTTGGTGTGGGGAAGATGTGCCGAATAACCTATTTCCACACTGGCCTGTTTCCGCACTCTAGCTAAGCACCCAACTACTGCCTCCGGCTCCATACCCAGACTATACCTTTGTTCCCCACTGGGCGCTCTTGTCCTGAGTGTACTTATAAAACGCTTTTGGAACTTTTCTTAATCTTTTCCACCAGTAATGTTTCATGCCCCATCTTTGCCCCTCCAATTTATTTTCCTAATGTGGCCTACCTCATAGTCATACAGTGTGGAAACAGGCCCTTCAGCCCAACTTGGTTCATGTCCCTCCAAACCTGTCCTATCCATGTACCTGTCTAACTGTTTCTTAAACGTTGGGATAGTCCCAGCCTTAACCACCTCATCTGGCAGCTTGTTCCATACACCCACCACCCATTGTGTGAAAAAGATCCCTCAGATACATATTAAATATTTTCCCCTTCACCTTGAACCTATGCCCTCTGGTCCTCGATACCCCTACTCTGGGCAACAATCTACCTGATCTACCCCCCTCGTGATTTTGTACACATCTATAAGATCACCCCCTCATCCTCCTGCGGTCCATGGAATAGAGACCCAGCCTACTCAATCTCTCCCTGTAGCTCACACCCTCTAGTCCTGGCAATATCCTCGTAAATCCTTTCTGAACCCTTTTAAGCTTGACAATATCTTTCCTCTAACATGGTGTTCAGAACTGAATACAATAATCTAGATGCGGTCTCACCAACATCTTATACAACTGCAACATGACCTCCCAACTTCTATACTCAATACCCTGACTGATGATGGCTAATGTGCCAAAAGCCTTTTTGACCACCTTATCTACCTGCGACTCAACCTTCAAGGAACCATGCACATGCACTCCTAGATCCCTCTGCTCTACAACACTCCCCAGAGGCCTAGCATTTACTGTGTAGGTCCAGCCCTTGTTAGACGTCCCAAAATGCAACACCTCACACTTCTCTGTATTAAATTCCATTAATTATTCCTCAGCCCACCTGGCCAATCAATCCAGATCCTGCTGCAAACTTTCACAACCATCTTCGCTATCTGCAAAAATACTCACTTTTGTATCATCAACAAACTTGTTAATCTTGCCATGTTCTCATCCAAATCATTGATGTAGATAAGAAAAACTGTAACGGGCCCAGCACCAAACCCTGAGGCACACCACAGGTCACAGGCATCCAGTCCGAGAAGCAACCTTCCACCATCACCCTCTGCTTCCTTCCAAGGAGCCAATTTGCTATCCATTTAACTATTTCTCCTTGGATCCCATGCGATCTAACCTTCCAGAGCATCCGACCATGCAGAACTTTGTTGACCGCCTTACTGAAGTCCATGTACACAACATCTACAATTCTGCCCTCAATAACCTCTTTGGTCATGTCTTAAAAAAAAATCTATCAGATTTGTGAGACACGACATCCCACATACAAAACCATGCTGACTATCCCTAATCAGCTCTTGCCCATCCAAATGCCTGCATAACCTATCCCTCAGAAAACTCACTACTAACTTTCCAACTACAGATGTTAAGCTCATTGGCCTATAGTTCCCAGCATTTTCCCTGCGGCCCTTCTTAAAAAGAGGCACATTTGCCACCCTCCCGGCATCTCTCCTATATTTCAGGACCTCTCCTATTATCTTTACTCTTGTAAAGCCTACCTTTGCTCCTTTCAGATCTCCATATTTACCATCACCGCCCAACAGTGCTGACATGGTGTAACATGGTCTCAGTGTTGGAAATCCTGGCAAGCTTACAATGACATTAGTTTGCTTACCATTCAAGTGAATTAGAAGTATTCAAAAGGGCATAAGGTGCTCAATAGTTCTGCAAGATGTTGAACTAACTCATTCTTAATGGCAAAGCTCACTCTGCAAAGTCAGAGTCCCTCTTCCTGTTTGCACCATCAGTTCCTTAAATTGACCATCTCTTGTGCTTCATGGCTCATTTAGGGTGATAATGTAGTTGTCAAAGGTTCTGTCACTGCTGGGAATGTCCATGTGAGCACTGAGGTTCTGAGGAGATGCAACAGACTACAGTTACTGGAATCTTGAACAAAATCCAAAATGCTGAGGAACTCAACATGCCAGACAGCATCTATGGAGGAAATGGGCAAAGTTTTGGGTCAGGACCATTTTTTCAGGCTATCTTTCTTTTTATTTAAGGTTCTGACCTTGATGCTGTGAAGAGGAAAGTTTATTGTGCATATTCTCTGTTAACATGGGTAGCCATTTGTCCAAGATACCACACAGACTAAACAGAGTGCGGTCTTGATCCAATGGCAAGTCCAAGGTGACTGGAGACCAATCTCTGTTGCATGGATATTAATGCTCACATGCCTAAGTGTGATGTGGAAAATACATACACATACATCAAAGGTTAGGGGGAGAAGGCAGGAATATGTTGAGAATATGTTGATCAGCAACGATGGAATGGGAGAGTAGACTGGCCGAATAGTCCGAATGGCCCAATTCTGCTCCTATGACCTATGCACCTACACACTGTCTCGCATGTCCTCTCAGTCAGACACACTTACTCCTGGCCAAATTTCTTTCCATGGGTTCCAATCCTGGCTGGATGTTTAGCCCCATTCCCAGTCCTTGACTGCACATCTACCCACGTTCCCAAGTCCCAGTGCACTATTATTGTTTGTTTTATTATGTGTGTGTGTGTGTGTATATATACATGTGTGTGTGTGTGTGTGTGTGTGTGTGCATATGTATATGCATGTACGTATAGATGTATATATACACATACTGAACTTTTTTTCTCATTATATTGTTTACAGTGTATTATCTTTACATATTCTATTGTGCTGTTGCAAGTAAGTATTTTATTGTTCTATATGGGATATAACAATAACACTCTTCACTACAAACATCAGCTCTTGATTAAATTAAATATTTATATGCCTCGTCATCTTTCCCTAACTGACAATGATCTATTCCACATTTTCCCTGACCTGCGTCCACTTTGATATCTTGTTTTCACACCTTACCCTTCCATATCTCTGTGTCTCCCTCTCCCCTGACTCAGTCTGAAGAAGGGTCCCAACTGGAAACATTACCCATTCCTTCTATCTAGAGATGCTGACTGTCCTGCTGAGTTACTCCATCATTTTGTGTCTATCTTCGGTGTAAACCAGCATCTGCAGTTCCTTCCTACACAACTTGAGGGAAACAATGGCTGCTTGACTGACAGCCAAGAATCAAACAATTGTGGAAGAAAGTGCCAATTTGCATTCTAATGTTGCGAGGGTGGTCCTGTTGTGTAAACAATTAAGGCCCTACAATAGATAGTCAACAGTGATCCTATTTTAAGTCCTGCTTTTCTTCCACTCACTGTCTAATATGCTGTTATTGTCTTTGTAGGTGCACTGCTTCTTACATTATATAGAAACTAAGTTTCCTACACAGAAGCAATTCATTAATAATATCTCATTGGTGCGCTGTTGCTTACATTACATAGAAACTATGCATGAATAATATTCATATATTAATATTTAATTAATATATTGTTACTTACATTATATAGAAGCTGTACTTTAATTATATTTAATTTGTATTTTGTTAATTACATTATATGTAAACTATAAATAATTGAATTGACTATTGTTTACCTTGGTATAGGGTAATGACCACCGGGTGGCGCCCGTAATGGCTACCTCGCCAACAGTCTGTCTCATCCTTTTCCATCTTTGTTCTTTTTTAGAAACATAGAAACATAGAAATTAGGTGCAGGAGTAGGCCATTCAGCCCTTCGAGCCTGCACCGCCATTCAATATGATCATGGCTGATCATCCAACTCAGTATCCCAGTATGATAATACACTTAGTATGTTATATATACGTTTTAAGGCCTGTCCCACTTGCCGATTTTTTTCGGCGACTGCTGGCGTCATATCAGGGTCGTCAAAAGATTTTGAACATTTCAAAATCCAAAAATCACCATGTGTGACAGGCCCTTTAGTGTTCTTTAGCTTGTTTTATGTTGGGGGGGGCAGGACTGCGGGAATATTTTTTTAATCTCTTACCTCGACGGAGATGAGATTTTTGTTCCGTATCGTATCTCCGTCTGCACAGGGGCCTAACATCATGGAGTTGGGGCCTCTGCTGGAGACCAACTTCGGGAGCTCCAACTGCGGCAGCATGCAGGACTTAACATTGTGCAGCACACGGTCCCTGTCGGGGATTGACCGCGGAAGCTCCAAAGCGGGAGCCTGCAGACTTTAACATCATGGAGCTCCCGATCCCTAGTTAGGGACCGACTTCGGGAATGTGGGGAATCCACTGTGGTGGATGTTTATCTTACCTTTTATGTAGTTGTGTGTCCTGTTGCTTTTTTTAGTATGGCTGTATGGTAAATCGAATATCACTGTACCTTAATTGGTACACATGACAATAAAAGACCTTTGAACCTTTGAACATTTGCAATAAAAATGTTTTTTCAGATCTAGATAGATAGATGCATGTTCAACCCTGTAAGTTCTGCCTCATGTATAAACTTATTACAGTTTGTGCAATATAATAAAATATGCACATACCAGTTTTTACACAATGCTTCCCAAGGCTTCACTACTTATTTCTGTAGTATGGATGTTTTACATAATTACAACCACAACAACATGTGCATTTTCCCAAATCACTCTCAAGAACTGGAAGGTCCTACAGTATTCCTACAGTATTGCACACTAGGTGTGAAATGCCCTGCTCTCAATATGCCGTTTTGTTGCTACAAATGTCATGCACACCAAAACCAATTTCCCATCTGTGTAGACTAGCAACACAGGATGTGGTAATTGCCCTATCCACAAATTTGGCAGCACAATGAAGGCTCTACCACAAACTATTCTGGAAATGGGATAATATGGGCGGATTCCACAATAACAAAGAAGGCAGCACACTGGCTTCATTATTTTTTTTGTGCATGGATACAGCAACAACATGAAGCTTCCAAGTCCAACAGAATAAAGCCCCTGTCCCACTTGGCAACTTTTGCCGGCAGCCTGTGTTGTCGTGAGCTGTCTCAGCAAGTATTGTCACTTTTTTCTTGTTACCGCTGGATTTTGAAATATTCAAAACCTTGCGGTGACAGTGGGCTTGACGATGGCTGTCGTAGGTGCTGTCGTAGGTTGTCGCCAGGATGACGGCAGGTGACGTAAGATGCCACAAGGTCATGAACTCGACGAATTCCTTTTGCGAAAATCTGCGTCATCATACGTCAACCGGCGACAGTGCCTGCGTCAAGATACGGATGAAAATGACGTTATTGTCTTCTGTCGTCTTCAGATGTCGCAGACAATGTCGTAGCTTGTCTTATCTTGCCATATCGTGTCGCGGGTGGACGTATGTTGACTGCGGTTGTCGTTGTTTGACGTCTGCACGGTCACACGATGTCGTATTTTGTCGCTTTTGTGGTCGTACCAGGTTCCGTACAATTGTGACGTCGGATGACGTAAATTGTTGCAGCTTGACATTAACTGTGTTGTAGCTTGTTGTACAACTTGACTGTTTTTCAGCAACCTGCTACGTTAGTCAATGACACAGGCAGTCGCCGAAACAAATCGCAAAGTGGGACAGGCCCTGAAGTCACACTTGCAACCGGTTGCAGCAGCCTCTTGTCTGTTTTACAGCCATGCTATTAAATCTGGCATTTTATTTCAACAGGAAAATCACATTAGTGATATTGATCTGAGAAACAACCAATAAATGTTGACAGGTGATCTCAACAAATGTGCTGTTATATTGGCGTCTTTACCCTGAAGAGGGCACTCAATGTTGTCGTAATGATAAACCACTATTGAAAATACTGAGAAAAACATCTATCCTTTCCAACATGTATGTTGCAATTCATATATAGATTTCCCACCATTTCATTAGAGATCATATTTTTTAAGTTAATCATATTAAAGAGTTACTATTCAATTAGACAAAAACATTGGGTAAATCTATTTTTGGCTTGATATCCTTTGTACACAAGTGTACAGGATGAACAATCAAGGACTGCAATGAAGGTATTATTTCATCCATTCGTTGAAAAAACATAAGTAGGAGCAGGGATAGCCTAATCAAAGGAGCTGTTTTGTTGCATTATGACACTATGAATGAATCTTTTCTGCACAGCCTCCAATAGAAGTTAAATATGGAGTTAAATATATCTCAATGCTCTTAAGACAGTGGAATTGATTGTGGACTTTAGGAGAGCTCCCCCTCCCCTCACCCCACTCATCATCAACAACACCACAGTCACATCTGTGGAGTCTTTTAAGTTCCTGGGAACCATCATCTCCAAGGACCTTAAGTGGGGGGCTACCATCGACTCCACAGTCAAAAAGGCACACAGAGGATCTACTTCCTGCGGCAGCGAAGGAAGCACAATCTGCCACAGGCAATGATGGTCCAATTCTACACGGCCATCGTAGAGTCTGTTCTCACCTTCTCCATCATGGTCTGGTTTGGCTCAGGCACCAAGCAGGACACCTGGAGGTTGCAGCGAATTGTCCGATCAGCAGAGAAAATTATTGGCTGCAACCTTCCCTCCATTGATGAACTGTACACTGCAAGGGCCAGGAAGCGAGCGGGCAAGATCATCTCTGACCCCTCTCACCCTGGCCACAAACTCTTTGAATCACTTCCCTATGGAAGGCGACTCCAGATTGTCAAAGCTGCCACAGCCAGACATAAAAACAGTTTTTATCCACGAGTAGTTGCTCTACTCAACAGCCAAAAATCTGTAGCCTCCCTTTGATCTGGTATTTTGTTGGTTCACATGCTTGATCAATGGTGTTTAATCATTAATGTTTTATTATTATTAATGTTTAGTGTTTTCTGAGTCATTCGTAACTGTCACTGTATGTCATGTTGTTACTTGTGGGTGGAGCACCAAGGCAAATTCCTTGTACGTGAATACTTGGCCAATAAACTTACTTACTTACTTACAATGTACACAGAACTGTAAATGTGGTCTCACCAGTGCCCTATAAAGTTGCATCAAAACATTCCTACTTTTACACTCCACCTTCCTTGCAATAAATTAATTGATCTTCCTAATTACTCACTGTACCTGCATGCTAACATTATGTTTCCTGTTCCAGGTCTCACAGACTCCTTTGTATTGAAAGATTTTACAATTTCACTCTATTGAAAGTGTAATTTGCCTTTTAATTCTTATTTCCAAAATGGATAACCTCACATTTCCTAAATAGATAACCACATTATACTCCTTCGGTTATTACTAATTTCAGATTTTCTAATGATTTTTTAGTGTTAGCCAAGTTACATTCACCCTATAGTGTGAGACAGATAGATTCCTATTAAGATAATAATGTTCAAATATATGAAATCAGGACAAAAAAGACTTTAAAAGGAGTAAAAATGTATAATTCCATGCCTAATCTCCCATCTTCTAACCCCACTTCATTTGGATACAGGCTAGTAATAGGATGGAGCCATTAAGATTCTGCACATCTTGGAAAGAGCTATCCAACAAATCTTGGCAACTCTTTTAGAAGGAGGATTATTGAAACATATAAGATTATTAAGGGTTTGGACACGCTAGAGGCAGGAAACATGTTCCTGATGTTGGGGGCATCCAGAATGAGGGGCCACAGTTTAAGAATAAAGGGTGAGCCATTTAGAACAGAGATGAGGAAATACTTTTTCACACCGAGTTGTGAGTGTGGAATTCTCTGCCTCAGAGGGCGGTGGAAGCCAGTTCTCTGGATGCTTTCATGTGTGAGTTAGATAGAGCTCTTAAAGATAGCGGAGTCAGGGGATATGGGGAGAAGGCAGGAACGGGGTACTCCGTGTGGATGATCAGCTGTGATCACACAGAATGGCCGTGCTGGTTCGAAGGGCCAAATGGCCTACTCCTACACCTATTGTCTATTGCCTATTGTCTTTTCCCTCAAACTTGTAAATTCATTGTTCCTCTCCAGAATAGAGCCAGTACATGGCATACCTTGCAATAATATTCAGGACCATAGGGCAGTATTGCAGACGAAACTCCACCTATGAATTATACACAAAGTCCTAGAGTAGCTCAGCGGGTCAGGCAGCATCTCTGGAAGATGTGGATAGGCAACGTTTTGGGCTGAGACCCGAAACGTCGGCCATCCATGTCCTCCAGAGATGCTGCCTGGCCTGTTGAGTTACTCCAGCACTTTGTATATTTTCTTGTATGAACCGACATCTGCAGTTCCCTGCATTTACTCTTTATGAATTGGAGAGACACAAAGCATCAATGTACAATAAAAAACAAATCAAACAGATTACCACAATTAACATATGCCTTTGGGCTGCAACTGTACTGGAAGAGTGGCAATTGAAAACAATGTTTCTATTGTTCACATCTTAAATCATTCATTTAGCTACTATTGTTGCCTTCTCCTTTGGTAATCACTCAGTGTGTGCTTTTAAATACATTTGAAGTTGATTACTCAGAACATCAGATATTTCAATCCAAATGTTGGGTAGCCTTCTTGGCGGGTGAGACTAAACAAAATTTAAAACTATTTGACAATAGTTTGGCAAGGATTGCTCTGAGATTTTATATTGAGTGAACTCCATTGGCACATATCTGGTTAGCCGCATGCTGTCAGGAGTGGTTAATGCTATAGTCAGTGAGATCTTTGAATACTTTTTTGTTCTTATTCTAGAAACTAATTATTATGGAGCATCCGAGGAAAAATTACAAAAAGTATGATGAATACTAAATGGTGCAGATTGCTCTCTCAATGGACACTCGCTAAATTGGACTCAACATTGGATTGTGCAAAGTTGCTTAAAAACATTTATATAAACTCCTTCAATTCATAGAAACATGGAAACACCTAGAGTTGTGAATTTGTGGAATTCTCTGCCACAGTAGACAGTGGAGGTCCGTTCACTGGATGAATTTAAGAAAGAGTTAGATAGTGCTCTTGGGGCTAGAGGAATCAAGGGATATGGGGAGACGGCAGGCGCGGGTTACTGATTGTGGATGATCAGCCATGATCATAATGAATGGCGGTGCTGGCTCAAAGGGCTGAATGGCCTCCTCCTGCACCTATTTTCTATGTTTCTATGAGTTCCTTGTGTCTGCAACTCACCTTATTCATTGTTCATAATTCAATATTTTATTGTCACATATATCTAGGTACAATGAAATTCTTTGTTCTCAGTGGCCACTCACGTCGGGTCCCTGTTTGTTCTCAACGGTGCGTCCTGACCCCCTCTCCACGGCCTGACCGCCGTGACCCTGCGGCCCGTCCTCCTCAGCCCGACTGCCTCTCTGCGGCCCGTCCTCCTGGGCCTGTCTTCGGCTTGACCAACTACTCGGCCCTGTGTCCATCGTTGCCGGTGCTCCTCATCTCTTAGGGATGAACGAGTTCGGTGGCAATTCCCCTCGACGGGCCGGGACCAGCTTAGTCCTAAAGGCATCCGGCCGTGAGGCCCGCTGATCCTAGAGCGTCCGGCCTACTGGACATAGCATTTGTTGTTCCTCGTTTTAACAACGACTGTCATGGAATTAATGTATAACTAGGAAGTCCATTGTCTCAGGTCGAACAAGAACTGCCTTAAGTAACACCAGCACCAAATCTATAATCCTGAAAGTTATTACTCTACAAGCAGAGATCCAAGTATTTTTTAAGGGGGATAATAGTATCTACCTCCACCTCTGTTTCAGGCTGTGTATTCTAATGCAGATGGAAATATTTTCCTTCATCTTTCCACTACTTCTGAATTGTTACCCCTTTGACAACAGGTAATTTGATTCCTTTCACAATTTAGGGTAATGGAGAAAGAACAGGTTGGTGTGTCTAATTTAATCACTCTAACAGTGATCCAATCCAGGGACACGCATCAAATTACTACTGTGCTGTAAGAATCCATGACATTCGCATATAAGTGAATTTCCATGTCCTTGGCATTGTGTTTGGGACCAAGGAGAATCTTACGGCAGAGGACAGCATATTTGTGGATTTGGCAAACCTATCCATTTGAAAAAGGGCAGTAAATGTCAAATAAAAGGCAGAACATTCATGTGATCTTAGACCTGTTACTGCAGAAAAAGATTAATCAGTACAAACCAAAAATATGAGAGAGGAAATTACCTCTGTTGGTCCAGCATACATCATTGGAGAAGGGAAGATGGCCACAACGGTAGATTCTTGTTTAAGAATTCCCTCCTCCAATACAGCAGCATGTTGCTTCATTCTCCATAGTAAAGGTACATCATCGTCTTTCGTCCAACCGCCTAGTGGATGAAGAAGAAGAACTGGGCGCCTGTAGCCACGGTCAATCAATCGCCGAAAGGTATCTTGCATCAGGAGAGCATGCCCATTATGCACAGGGTTGCGCAATTGAAATGCAAAGACAGCATCTGGAGGGTGGAAACAATTAGCACATATTTATCTCACTGGAAAAGATCAATTTTAGAAATATTTTAATTACCATCGCTGCCACTTCTTGGAAAAAGTCTCCAGGGTGGTCCACAACCCAAACCAGTCCGTGAAGGTTGCTGCACAATATGCAATGCACAGCATTCACTAAAATGTTGAGTTTCAATTCAACAGCTTTATTTAAATAAAATACAGCACATAAGACTGTCAGTGCAAAGAATTACAGGGTTTTAAGCCCAAACTGCATTTAGCACAAATCATGTTTCTGTAGCCTTTAGCAATGATTTTTAAAGCCTGATCCATCCATAAGACCAACCACGAGGCCAGGGTCAAATAATCACTGCTTGAATTTCCACAAATTATACTTGTTGTAAACTTAGAGGTGGGTTCCAAAATTCAGCTCGCTATTTTGAACACACAATAATAATAGGTTATGTCCCAAATCATTTTAACTTGGCTTCTAAAAAAATGATATCCACACCCCATCTAACTAGAGAGCGACACAAACGCTGGAGTAACTGAGCAGGTCAGGCAGCGTCTCTGGAGACCATGGATAGGTGATGTTTCAGGTCAGATTCCTTCTTCAGGCTGATTGCAGGGGGGGCAGGAAAGACAACTGGAAAAGAGATGGTGCAGGGCAAAGCATGGCCAGTATAGGTGAACACATGCAAGGAGGTTTTAAGTAGAGAGTGATTTCGATACATTGAAGTAATTTAGTGCCATTTAAATTTTCATGTGTAAGAAAGAACTGGTTTAAATCGAAGGTAGACACAAAATGCTGGAGTAACTCAGGGGGTGAGGCAGCATCTCTGGAGAGAAGGAATGTGCGACGTTTCGGGTCGAGACCCTTCTTCAGAATTAAATTCTCACCTTGGGCGGATTGTCACTATGAGTTTAAGTACTTTGTGATTATCTCATTTTCAGCTGTATTAAGTACATTTTTACCATATCGTTTTAAAATAATGTTTAAAGAAAAAAAATGAGGTGGAAATGGGAGCCTCCATCACATTCAGCAGGAGAAAAGGACACAAAGTGGCGGACACCGATTCTGAAGATGGGTCCAGACCCTAAACGTCATCTGCCCGTGATCTTCTGAGATGCTGCCTGATCCCATGTTATTCCAGCACGTTGTGTCCTTGTGTGTAAACCAGCATTTGCGTTCCTTGTTTTCTCATTCAATAAGAGACTGCAGGATCTAAACGGCCTGTCAATGCATGGACCGGGTGCTCCCACCTCTAGCCATGGCCCACTCCCTGTGCTAGAGTCCAACTGTGAACCTCACATCTCAGTTGCTGACTGTAGCAGGCAATATCTCCATAGCAGGCCATGGGCAATTCAATGCAAGAAGCCTGCAAGAACACCAGGGGAGGGCAGGGATTCACACCATGCTCCTGACAAAGCAGTGCACAGTTGGTGGGCATTTGTTCTCGATTCTCTCCAGCAGCCAGGTATGTCTATATATCAAATATTATAAATCCTTTTAGCATTGGTGTCATTAGCATTAATTCCTGGGAATGCATTCAGAGCACTGAGCAATATGCTCTGAATGCAGTATTTCACTAATGTACAGTGGCTATGCCTCTTTACAGTTTCCAAATCTCTCAACATTATGCAAATGCTATTTCTATTTATTCAGAACATTGTTACAGATATTGATGGCTGTGTGAAGAATTGTCTAAATTCGATAGTACAGTTCTCGCAGACTGAACTACTACTTAAAGGATAGAGACAACACAGGGAACAATAGACCAGTTAGCCTGACATCAGTACACAATTACACAACGATAGAGAAAATGCTGGAATCTATTATGCAGGAAGCGGTAACTTGAAAAATAATAATAGGGCTGAGCCGAATCATCATGGATTTATTAAAGGAAAATTGTGTTTGACAAATATGTTAAGAGTTTTTTTTGAGGTTGTGGTTAGTGTAACAGATAAGGGGGTGGGTTTACATGATATTTTTAGACATTCTTTGGCTTGTCAGTAAGGGCCGTGCCAAAGATTATTAAACAAAACTGAAGTGTACAGCCTTGGAGGAAACGTACTGGCATTAATTGAAGATAGAAAACGGAGAGTAACAATAACATGTCCACCACTTGCATAGGTTTTCTCCAGGTGCTCCGGTTTCCTCCCACTCGCTAAAGATGTGCAGGTTTGTAGGTTAATTGGCTTTGGTTAAATTGTCCCTAGTGTGTAGGATAGTGCTAGTGTACGGGGTGATCGCTGGCCCGCATGGATTCGGTGAGCCGAAGGGCCAGTTTCTCTAAATTCTAAAGTCATTATCTGTAGCCTTCTTTGCTCTTGAGCATTCAAATTTCTGAACCAGGCTATGCATTCAAATTTCTGAACCAGATCATGATGCAATAAGTATGTTCTCCACCACACTATTGTCGAAAGTCAATAGAGTATTCGGTGACATGCCAAATCTCTATCAAACTTGAGGAAGTAGAGATGTTGGAGTGCTTTCTTCGTGATTGCTTCAATGTGCTGGCCACAGGACAGATCAGCGGAGATGTGTACATTCTGGAACTTGAGACAGTTAACTCTGTCCATTGTCGTCCCACTAATGAAGACAGGTGCCTGGATGGACCTGTTATGGAGGGAGTGCAACAAAGACTAGCCAGGTGGGGAGTATTTGAGGAGATATTTAATAAAAGGCCTATGCTCTGTAGATTGTTCCAGAATAATAATTACATTGAAACCTATTATATTCTTCTAGGGCTTGAATAGGTCATTGCAGAGCATTACTGCCAGAGGCTGAGTTGACTAGAACCATGTGCCACAGATTCAAGGGTTAGTCATTCAGGACAGATGAAGCGAAGTGTCTTTACCAAGATGTTAATAAACCTTTGGAGTTCTCTACCCAAGAGAACCGTGGGAACTCAAGTTACTAAACAATATTAAGGAGGAGGATAGATTTTTGGATCATGTGGCATCCACAGGGTATAGAGTTAGTGCAGAAAGACAGCACTATGGTAAAGATCAAATAACTCAGGGAATAATAAACCAGTTAGCCTGACATTAGTAATGGCGAGACACAAATGCTGGAGTAAATCAGCAGGCAAAGCAGCATCTCTGAAGAAAAGGACCCTTCTTCAAATCCAAAACGTCACCTATTACTTTTCTCCAGAGATGCTGTCCGACCCGCTGAGTTACTCTAGCATTTTTTGTCTATCTTCGGTGTAAACTAGCATCTGCAGTTTCCTCCTACACATTAGTACACGAATATCTAAAGATGGGTCCAGACTCGCTGAGTTACTCTCGCACTTTGTGTCCTTTTTTTTTTATCAGTACACAATAACACAGTTATAGAGAAAAGGCTGGAATCTATTATGCAGGAAGTGATAACTTGAAAAATAAAAATAGGACTTGGCAGAACCATCATGGATTTATTACAGAAAAATTGTGTTTGACAAATATGTTAGAGTTCCTTTTGAGGTGGTGGTTAGCATTATAGATAAGGGGATGCATTTACATGGCAGTTTAGGACATTCTTTAGTTTGTCTGTAAGGACTGCACCAAAGATTATTAAACAAAACTGAAGCCTAGAGCTTTGGAGGCAATATATTTTGAAACAAGTAGGAATAAGATGTCCACGACTTTCTGCGGTCTTCTTCATTCTTGAGCATTCAAATTGCCAAACCAGGCCAAGGTGCAACCAGTCAGTATATTCTCCACCACAAATTTGGCGAATGTCAATAGAGCCAAATATCCATCAAACTTGAGGAAGTAGAGGAATTGGTGAGCTTTTTTGTGATTGCATAAATCGGGGGAGATACAGTACATTCAGAAAGTATTCAGACCCCTTCACTTTTTCCACATTTTGTTACGTTACAGCCTTATTTTAAAATGGATTAAATTCATTAACTGAAATATCAAATTTACATAAGTATTCAGACCCTTTGTAATGACCCCCAAATTGAGCCTAGGTCATCCTGCTCCATTGATTATCCATGAGATGTTTCTACAACTTGATTGGAGTCCACCAGTGGTAAATTAAATTGACTGGACATGATTTGGAAAAGCACACACCTGTCTATATAAGGTCCCACAGTTGACAGTGCATGTCAGAGCAAAAACCAAGCCATGAAGACAAAGGAATTGTCCGTAGACTTCCGAGACAGGATTGTGTCGAGACACAGATATAAAACAATTTCTGCAGCATTGCAGGTCCCAAAGATCACAGTGGCCTCCGTCATTCTTAAATGGAAGAACTTTGGAACCACCAGGACTCTATGAAGAGCTGGCCACCTGGCCAAACTGAGCAATTGGGAGAGAAGGGCCTTGGTCAGGGAGGTGACAAATTATTATCTGAATGGTGTCAAATTAGGAGAAGGGAAGGTGCAACGAGACATGGATGTGCTTGTACATCAGTCATTGAAAGTGAACATGCAGGTACAGCAGGCAGTGAAGAAAGTCAATGGCATGTTGGCCTCATTGCGAGACGATTTGAGTTTAGGAACAAGGTGGTCCTACTGCAGTTGTATAGGGCCCTGGTGAGTCTGCACCTGGAGTATTGTATGCAATTTTGATCACCTAATATGAGGAAGGACATTATTGTTATTGAGGGAGTGCAGCATAGGTTCACCAGGTTCATTCCCGGGATGGTGGAACTGACGTATGTTGAAAGAATGGGTCGATTAGGCTTGTATTCGCTGGAATTTAGAAAGATGAGATAGAAACATAGAAACATAGAAAATAAGTGCAGGAGTAGGCCATTTGGCCCTTCAAGCCTGCACTGCCATTCAATATGATCATGGCTGATCATCCAACTCAGTATCCTCTACCTGCCTTCTCTCCATACCCCTTGATCCATTTAGCCACAAGGGCCACATCTAACTCCCTCTTAAATATAGCCAATGAACTGGCCTCAACTACCTTCTGTGGCAGAGAATTCCAGAGACTCACCACTCTCCGTGTGAAAAATGTTTTCCTCATCTCGGTCCTTATAGAATCTTATAGAAACATAAAATTATTAGAGGGTTGGACAGGGTAGATATAGGAAAAATGTTCCTGATTTGGGGGGCATCCAGAACCAGTGGTCACAGTTTAAGAATAAGGGGTAAGCCATTTAGGACTGAGATGAGGAAAATATTTTTCACCAAGTTGTGAATCTGTCAAATTATTTGCCATAGAAGGCAGTGGAGGCCAATTCACTGGATGTTTACAGGAGAGTTAGATTTAGTTCTTAGGGCCAAGGAAATCAAGGGATATGGGGGAAAAACCGGAACAGGGTACTGATTTTCGATGATCAGCCATGATCATATTGAATGGCGGTACTGGCTCGAAGGGCCGAATGGCCTTCTCCAGCACCTATTTTCGATGTTTATATGAAAATGCTGGAATTTATTATACAGGTAACTTGAAAAATAATAATAAGACTTCGCTGAATCATCATGGATTTAATAAAGCAAAACTGTGCATAAAAAATAAGTTAAGAGGTTTTTTTTTGGTTATGCTCAGCACAATAGATAAGGGGGTGGGTTTACTTGGTATTTTTGGACATTCAGATGGCTTGTCAGTAAAGGCTATACCAAAGATTATTAAACAAAACTGAAGTGCACAACTTTGGAGTTAATATATAGCATGAATTCAGGAATGAACAATGGTTAGAAAACAGAATATATTAACACAGTGAAATAAATGGCTAACGTAGAATAATTCCAATATTAACGTCTGGACATGTTATTAAGAACACCCTTTTTCCATTTGAAGTAAATAAAACACTAGGTTAGGGGTGGTACATGGGGCACAGCTGCTAGAGATAGGATTTATGAAGGGGAAATCATGCTAGACTAATCTTTTGGAATTTTTTGAGGATGTTTTTTTAATTGATTTATTTTATTTTTTTTAATTATTGATTATCTTTTTTTATTGGAATATTTTTATTAGAAGCAATGTACAGTAGTATAAACCGTTGCGTATAACATAATACGTTTCATGTACAACTTCTTGTTTTAAATTTAATAATAGAGAAATAGCAGAAGAAAGAAAAAGAGAGAAAAGAGTAAGGAAAGTAGTGATGTGTACCACTCCAGGAGTTGACAATTGAAAGTTTATGGATAGATAGAGAGAAGGAACCCATAAAGTTGTAAAAAAAAAGGAAAAAAAAAAGAACAGGAAAACAAAAAAAAAAAAAAAAAAAAAACAAAAAGGGGATATACCTACTTCATACCTTTCCACACCCCTCACCCATTTCAGAATTGGTTACTTTCCAGAGTTATGTTGCACCATATTATACTTGTAATAAATCAATGAAAGGAGAAATTGCTCTGATTTTCCTATTTTTTGAGGATGTAACAAGTAGAATGGATAACGGAGAGCCAGTGGATGTGATGTATCTGGACTTTCAAAAAGCCTTTGACAAGGTCCCACACAAGAGGTTTAGTGTGCAGAATTAGAGCACATGGTATTGGAGGTAGGGTATTAACATGGATAGAGAACTGGTTGGCAGACAGGAAGCAAAGAGTAGGAATTAACAGAACCTTTTCAGAATGGCAGGCAGTGACTAGTGGGGTGCTGCAAGGCTCGGTGCTGGAAACCCAGTTGTTTACAATATATATTAACGATTTAAACGAGGGCATTAAATGTAACATTTCTAAGTTTTCTAGTGCTGCTGCCTCACAATGCCTGAAACCCAGGGTTAATCCTGATCTCGGGTGATGACAGCGTGGAGTTTGCACGATCTCCCTATGATCGCAAGCATTTCCACCTGGCGCTCCAGTTTCCTCCCGCATCCCAAAGGTGTGCACGTTAATTTGCCTTTAAAAATTGGCCCAAGTGTGTAGGGAGTGGATGAGAAAGTAATAATATAGAATTTGTGTGAACTAGTGATCAATGGTCAGTGTGGACTCAGTGGGCCAAATTGCCTCTTTCCGTGCTGTATCTTTCAATCAATCCATGAATTTCTCACCTTTTCCCCAAATTCATTTTGAATCTCTGCTGTTTGGAGCTTAAACGATAATCTTTCAGATTCTATCGTGCTGGAGTTGCGAGGACTTGATGAACATGGTCATTTGTTTCTCAGAGGATTTGAATATCAGTCTATTCCAAAAAGTGATTGAAGCCACGAAAAGCCATGATTATATCTGGTCGACCTGTCTTCACCACAATACAAAGATGTGTATGGGGCAACCAACATGCTCTTCATGAGCAATTTATTCATTAATTTTTCGGGATCTAGAAATTAATTGCAAAGCCAACATTTACTACCTATCCCCCATTGCCTTTTGAGAAGGTAGTGACTACCAAATTGTGCATTAGGCCATTGTAGAAGGCACTTTAAGAACCAAGAATGTGGGGAGAGTCATCCTGCATATATTAGACAGACTGCGTACAGATGGCAAATTTTCATTCCTGAAAAACATTATTAATCCAGAGGGGTTGTTACTACGTCCCTTTAGTCTTTGTGGTCGTTATTTCCACGACCAATGGCTGCTGTTCCAAATTCTAAATTATTAATTAATTAAATTTCAATTCCACAGACTGCATGACAGAATATGGTCTCCAGATTCTTAGTCCAGCATCTGATTACTCGTTACGTAACTTAAAAGCTGCATTAGCATCATATGCCAAAGCAAAATAGTAGATATTAGAAATCTGATGTAATACAGTGAAAAGCAGAATCATTGGCGGGACAAACAGAGTCAATGATTCAGGCCAAAGATATTTTGCAAGAGCTGGTTCAATTTATAATTAAATATCACAGGATTGCAAAACTGTGTCATGCGCTGGCTGTGGAGGCTCTTACGTGATCTACTATAAATTATTTCACCATTTAGAATACAAGCACCTTTTTTGGGTTAATATTTAACTTTTAACTTTGTCTGCCTTTGCTCCCAGCATGAACCTCTGCACTCCTCGCTGAACCAGTGGATGGCCCATCTGGATTACAGAGCCAGATCAGGGGAGAAAGTGGGCCACAAGGTTAGATTGTGGTAGTGTGCATCTCTTCTGCTGCTCATGGTCCACAGCAGCTCATGGATGCCCCGTTTAGATTTGTTAGATCTGTTCCAAGTCTAACCCTTAAGCAAAATGGTGCTGCCAAACACAATGATGCTGGGTGTAGCTCTGGAAAGAGAGGACCTCGTCTGTATCGTCACTGCAATTGTCTTTCCTGCCAATGCTGTCAATGATCAGATGCAATACGACAGGTAGAATAGTGAGGAAGAGATTTAGGATTTTCCCCTCATGTTAGCCTACACTGTACTGTCATACAAATGGTGAGGCAGTCAAATCCATCAAGACCTCACCAACTCACTCATCGGTGGTGATAATATCTAGTTTCTTTTGGCGATGAACAATGAAGCCCTCTTCCCCAAGTACATTCTACATCCTTTCTACTACAATTAGTTTATCCAGTGTTGCTCGTCCATGCCAATTCAGGAGGCAGGGAGATTTTCTTGCCCATGTTTGACCTGACATCCTAACACCTAATAGCATCTGGAGTCAATACTGAGAAAGCCTGGGGAAACTCCCTCTTGCCTGTATACCACTGTGCTGCCTCTTCTGTTCTGCTAGTGAGACAGGACATTGGCAGGGATGGTGATGGAGGTGTCTCGCACTTCTCTGAAAAGTAAGATTCTGTTAGTATGACAATGTCAGACTGTTGCTCGCCTATACTGAGATAGTTATCCTAATTTAAACACCAGCTCCTAGATTATTGTGGGGCGGACTTTACAAGATGAATAGGGCTCGAGGCATGCTTGCCATGTCCATTTTCAGTGCCTAGGTTGATTTTAGAGGATCCCTCTAGTTTTCTAATTTACCCATTTTAAAATGGTAATTTTGACTAAACTAAGTTTGGCGCAAAGTTAGAGCTTCCTTACAGCGCCAGAGACCCGGGTTCGATCCTGACTGTGCCTGCTGTCTTTGCGGAGTTGTACGTTCTCCATGTGACCTCTCCGATTTCATCCCGCACTTTAAAGATGTACAGGTTTGCAGGTTAATTGGCTTCAATAAAAATTGGAAATTGTCCTTTGTGTAGAATAGTGCGAGTGTACAGCATGAATGTTGGTCGGCACAGACATGGTGGGCCAAAAGGCTTGTTTCCGTGCTGTATTTCTAAAGACTAAAGTGACTTGTTGAGTCATTTTAGAGAGTAATTTAAGAGCCAAACCTATTGCTTTCATGTTGGGAGTCACATATAGGGCAGACTTGGCAAGTATGCCACATTTCCTCCCCTGAAGATGGCCATCACTATTTAAACTGACCTTTTGTTTCATTTTCAATTCCAGATTATTAACTGAATTCAAATTTAAAATCACGTCTCTGGATTGTTAGTCTAGACACAAGTTCAGGAAGTTAACCACTACACCAGCACTATTCCCTGTTTCTGTTCCACTAGAATTAAAATAACCTGTAGCTTTTGGTCAAATTGAAAACCCTGTTCACTTTCTATCTATCTCTTGGTTGGTGTTTACCAAAAGTGCAACTGCTGTTCAAACTCATTCTATTCAGACACTCTAAATAGATCCTGGGTCTATTCTCTCACATTTCCATTATTATCCTACAGAAAAAATTGAATTACTTCCCCTCTTTCAACGCCAACCCTCCCAAGAGTGAAATATTTGTACAGAAGCTGCCATCCTTCGCCAGTCAGTAAGACAACATCTTCACAACACCACAGGCTCAAGGACAAATTATGCTGCCACTTCTGGTCCAAATGGCCATCTGTTTCTGATCATTACAACAGCTGTTGGCAGAAAACAAACACATAGAAAGCTCTAAATTAAAACAATGCAAAAGGAAGGATTATTCTAGGATGTTCCAAGGCAGCAAACATGGCTCACAACATGGTCGGAGCTCCTGGTGCAGTCTTGCATCTCTGCGAATATCCAGAATGAGAACTATGTCGCAAGACATATGGCTGCCAGGTGAATGCTCCAATTAAATGTGAAACTTCAGCAAGATCAGAACAATGTAACATGATTTGCTTAGAAAATGAACTTCCTAATTGCATGAACAATATGCTCTACAGAGGAATGGTTCAAAGTGAACTTAACGTGCAATCATTTTGTTGAATGGACATGCATGAATTAAGAGTTCTTGGAGGATCCCAATAGGCAATCTATTTTCAATAACTGTGCAGAGTAAGCAGCTGAACAACGTTACACTGTGTTGCTACACCATGAAGAAGTAAGATGATGAAATATAGTCATCTTGAAAAGGAGGCAAACGATAAGAGAAAGTTGACATAATTGAGTTCAATGATTTATGAACCAAGTTCCAATTGGATTAAGGATGTGGCTAATTTTGCAGCAGGATAATTCACAGTGCTTTCATGGGAAGTTCTACCAAATCTGAGGGAGTAAATGCAATTGAAGTCTGCTCATCCATTTTTGGCCTCATTCTTCACCTTTGGAAATCTGTGGGTTATTAAACCAACTGTAGTTAAAATTCACAGATCCATTTTATGTAATTATAGCCACACTGAGATTCCGTCTGATGCCTCCCAGTTTATAGGCTCAAGAGGGAAACCAAATCAAGCATAAATAGTGCTGGTTATTGTGGTTCAACTGTAGATAAGAGCTTCTTTGTAAATGAAACCTGTCAGTTCATTTTTAAGTATGTGATTAGTTGCCCCAGCATGTTTGTGAAGAACATCATTTCAGCATGATTATATGGTTGAATGACTCCAGTATGTTTTTCCTCACATACCATAACAATAAAGCTAGCAACTCAAACTAAATAAATATTAAATGACATCAAGATGTTGAGCAAGTAGTCTGGTGGACAGAAGAGATAGACACAAAAAGCTGGAGTAACTCAGCGGGACAGGCAGCATCGCTGGAGAGAAGGAAGGGGTGATGTTTCAGGTCGAGACCCTTCTTCAGACTGGTGGACAAATACTGAACTAAAGTGGAACTTGGGCATTCTGTATTGTTGCACTAGAAAACTACTCAGCACTCAAAGAGCAACAACAATTCGGTACAGAGCAGAATTACTGACAATGGAAAGAAAACTGAAAAAATATAACTGCAAAAGTGCAAAAAATATGCCCTTTTCAAACAATAGTAAGGATCGGTCACAAAACATTCTCCACAATAATTCTTAACAGTGGCCCCCTGCAAGGCTGCATTCTCAGCCCGACTATAACTTCTATACATTCATCGACTTCAGGATGCAGCGTGGGGTACCAGTCTGTTAAACTGGTAATGAAGTATAGATAGTGATAGAATCATAGAAGCATGGAAGCAGGCTCTAGGCCCATGCCAACCAAGATGCCTCGTCTACTCTAGTCCTTCCTGCCCACATTTGGCCCATATCCCCCTAGCCAAGTCAATGGATATTTTTACTGTAGAGATAAATAGATTCTTGATTAGTACAGGTGTCTGGGGTTATGGGAAGGCAGGCAGGAGGCAGGAGAACAGGGTTAGGTTTGAGAGATAGACCAGCAATGACTGAATGGTGGAGTAGACTTGATGGGCCGAATAACTGAATTGCCGAATACTGCTAATCTTTCTACTTATTACTTTATGACGGAGAACTCAACGTGTCTCTAATGAACCTTATCAATTTCTAATGCCCCTGTCCCACTTAGGAAACCTGAACGGAAACCTCTGGTGACCTTGTTTCCGTGAGGTTCCCGGAGATTTGGGTCACTCTCCCTAATGGTTGAAAATGGTTTCCGTGTAGTCGAAGCTTCTTCTATGTTCCTGCGATCATTTCAACAAATTCAAAACCGGCCTCTACTAAAAATAGGTTGTCATTTGGTCGAAGCCAGTGGAGTGGGGTTGCTATTTACTTACAAGCAGTCGAAGGCAATCTCCTTCGCTGATCGGCCATTTTGATTGGCTCATTGGAGTTTTCAGCAAAGATCCTGTAGGATCTTTGGTTTTCAGGACCTAGAAGATCCGCCGGAAGGTAAAATGCCCGCTAACTTTATTAAACTTCTTCAAACTGTCTCCACTCCTTCTCCCCCCCTTCTCTCTCCCCTTCTTATCCTTTCTCTCCCGCGCTCTCTAAAGGACATACCGTGCTCTGTGGCAGCCGTTGACCTTCCTCTTTGTCGTGCAGTGTGTGTGTGTGCGCGAGTGCGTGTGCGTGTGTGCGGTCGGTGGCAAAGATCCTGTAGGATCTTTGGTCAGTAGATGCAGCTCACGCTTCGGTCGAGGCTTTCCAGGTGAGTGACCAAAAGCTCTGGCGACTCACGGAAACCTTGGGTGGGACGCAAGGTGACCAGAGGTTTCCGTTCAGGTTTCCTAAGTGGGACAGGGGCATAAAGATGCACCATAGAAAGCATTGCATCCGAATACATCAGTTTGATATGCTAATCCCTCTCTCTTGCATCACAAGAAATTGCACAGTTGTGAACACAGCCGCCACACACACCAGCCTCCCCTCATTGACCCCATGCCTCACACTGCCATGGGAAAGCAGCCAACATAAACAACGACCACTCACACCCCAGTCATTTCCTCTGCTGCCCTTTTGCCTCGGACAGAAGATACAAAGGTTGAAAGCATGTGCCACCATATTCAAGAACAGCTTCTTCCCCACTGTTATCGGACTCTTGAACAGGACCTCTCATATGCCACGGATGAATTCACGGTTTTCTAGTTCACCTCTTGCAGCCACTGAAATTTATTTTTATCTGCACTTTCTCTGTTGCTGTAACACAATATTCTTCACTGTTCATTTTCTTTTATGCACTACCTAAAAGAGTCATAGTCATACAGCGTGGAAACAGCCCCTTCAGCCCAACTTTCCCACAGCGACCAACATGTCCCATCCGCACTAGTCCCACCTGCCTGTATTTGGTCCATGTCCGTCTAAACCTGTCCTATCCATGTACATGTCTAATTGCTTCTTAAACATTGCGACACTCCCAGCCTCAACTATCTCCTCCGGCATCTTGTTCCACTACCCTTTGTGTGAAAATGTTACCCCTCAGGTTCCGATAAAATGTTTCCCCCTACATCGTAAACCTATGCCCGCTGCTTCTCGATTCCCCTACTCCGGGCAAGAGACTCTGTGCGTCTACCCGATCTATGTAATCGTATTTGATATGATTTGATATGATATGATATGAAGGGCACCCAGAATGTGTTTCACTGCACATGTCTTAATATAAACCAATACTAATACTAAGTACAGAAGAGCAGTCCAGGTTCTTGTGCCTTGCTTCCACCTTGTGGAGAACTGACCGACTTCCATTTGATTATTTGTAAGGACACGGTGGAATTAATAATTAACTTTGAGGGCCAATACGTTTGAGATGAAGCAAACCGGGGATTTATAATGTTATGTTTCTTCTTTAATTGTTATCCTCAAAGCATGGACAATTTTGGAAGAAAGACCATTCTTTCGTAAATGGTATAATTACAGTTTGTTTTCAATAATGGTGTAAAATGGACAACTCCACGAAATTTACTTAGCAATAATGAAGGAACATTGGTATTGTTGGAATCAGGATAGCTAAAGATGTGGAAGATATGCATCCATACCATTGGGTTAACTCAGGTTTTATTCACAAGAGTTCGGAAGTTTGAAAGGGGAATTTATAATCTACAGAATTATAACAGATTAGATGCAGAAGGATGTTCCTGATGAATTGGGAGTCCAGAAATATGAGTCACAGTCTAAGGATAAGGTGTAAGCTATTTACTCTGAAATAACGCAACATTTATTCTTCTAGAGAGCAGTGAACCTGTGGTTTTCCACATAAAATAATTTAAACAACTAAATCTATTCAAGAGAAATAGATTGGGTAGTTGCACAGAGTCTCTTGCCCAGAGTAGGTGAATCGAGGACCAGAGAACATAGGTTTACAGTGAAGGGGAAGAGATTTAATAGGAATCTGAGGGTTAACTTTGTCACACAAAGGATGGTGTGTGTATGGAACGAACTGCCAGAGGAGGTAGTTGAGGCAGGGACTTTCCCAACATATAAGAAGCAGTTAGACGGCCACATGGATAGGACAGGCTTGGAGGGATATGGGCCAAATGTGGGCAGGTGGGACTAGTGTAGTTAGGGCACACAAAAGGCTGGAAGGCGCATGTTGGTCGGTGTGGGCAAATTGGGCCGAAGGGCCTGTATAACAACTTGGGAATCAAGAGGTATGGAGAGAAAGCTGGAAGAGGGTTTTGAATTTGGATAATCAGCCATGATCACCTTGAATGGTGGAAAGGCTTGAAGGGCCAAATAGCCTACTACTGCACCTATGTACCTACCTTCCTATTATTCTTCACTTTCCACCATGGAACTGGAAGTGCAGTCAAGGTAAGCTCAGTGAATTGCTGCAATTAATCCTGCTAATAGCAGCCAGAGCAGATGAACTGTTTCAACTGATGAAGCAATTTTCTCTGCCATGTCTAAATTAACTATTCTAAATGAACAAACATCCCTTTTGCTGGTGGCAATGCTGCTACATTTCAAACAGCTTTCTATGTCATCCCATGCAAATGGGTGGAAGAATCTGCAAGTTAACAGGGTGGACGTGGATTTAACAATCTCAAGGCACCTTAATGCTGGTGTTGTGTCAGGTTATCTTCCCCGAACAGCAATGCTGCTCTTACTTCTCAGCTACCGATCAAAAGTAACATCAGCAAGGCTGCCAGTGATTCTGACAATACACCATTGACTAAGTAGTTTAGCTTAGTTAGAGATGCAGCGCGGAAACAGGCCTTTAGGCCCACCAGGCAGGGGTTTCATTAGGGTTGCCAACGGTCCGGGAAATCCGTATATTGGGGAATCCCCTATATTAGCAGGGAAGTCCCGTATATTTGGGGAATCCCGTATATTAGCAGGGAAAACACGTATATTGGGCTAAATTGGTCCCATACGGGACCGCACTTGTCCCGTATTTGACTGCTACTATTCGGGTCGAGGGGACTGTCGGGTCGGAGCGCTGCCTCACCCGTCCTGACGTAATGCAGCCCATGGAGTGCAGCAGCAGCACCTCGCCCGTGGGCCCCGTCGGTCGGCAGCCCAGCCAGCTGTCCGACCTTCGGACCTTCGCTTACCGCCGACACCACCACCCCACCTTCACATGGCCGATTATCGGTTCATGAGTTGGATGGGGTGCTGGACTTTGTGCGCGACGTCACGCGCAAAGTTCGGTGCCCGGGCCTAAACTCCTCAGCTGGGCTTTGTGTGCAGTCCAGCACCCGAGCCAACTCATCATTCACCCAGCATGGTCGAGTCGGTCAACTAATTGACATCATGAATTTGTCCCTTATTTGGCAGTGAGAAAGTTGGCAACCTAGATTTCATTGTGAATGGCAGAGCCCCTGGGGAATGTTGTAGAGCAGAGGCATCTAAATGTGCACGAACATAGTTCCTTTAAGTGGCGTCACAGGTTGGTAGGGTGGACAAGAAGGCTTTCTGTACATTGCCTTTTATCAGTCACAGTAGTGAGTATAGAATTTGGGATGTAATGTTACAGTTGTACACAACATTGGTGAGGCTACATTTGGTGTATTGTGTTCCGTTTTGGTCATCCTGCTATAGAGAGGATGTTGTTAAGCTGGAAAGATGCAGAGAACATGTATGAGGATGTTGCCTGGACTTGAGAGCCTAAGCTATCGGGAGAAGCAGGGCAGACTATGACTTTATTCCTTGAAGTGCAGGAGGCTGAGGGGTGATCTTACAGAGGTGTAGTTTGTGGAAGCTTAAGGTGCACAAATTGATTGCCACGACATATCATTGTGTAGGTTTGTAAACCACATTGTAACTTCCTTAGCCGTGTTGTGGATAATGGATAGGTTACAGATTCGGAAGCTGACAAAGGGCAGTGCCATTAATTAATTCTAGCTCGGCCTTGGCAATCCTCAAAGGTCATGCATATTTTGACGTTTGGCTTGACTACGAAGTATAAATGATTTTGTAGATGCCTCATATATAATTGAACTTCCAATACCAGAGTAGGTGAATCGAGGACCAGAGGACATTATGATCAGCCATGATTTATGATCAGCCATGATCATATTGAATGGCGGTGTAGGCTCGAAGGGCTGAATGGCCTACTCCTGCACCTAATTTCTATTTCTATAAATTTAAGGTGAAGGGGAAAAAAAATTTAACACGAAACTGAAGGGTAACTTTTTCACACAAAGGATGGTGTCTGTATGGAACAAGCTGCCAGAAGAGGTAGCTGAGGCTGGGACTATCCCAACATTTAAGAAACAGTTAAGACAGGTACATGGATAGGACAGGAGGGATATGGACCAAATGCAGGAAGGTGGGACTAGTGTAGCTGGGACATGTTGACCAATGTGGGCAAGTTGGGCCTCGGGGCCTGATTTCCACACAGTATTACTCTATGACATTGTTGGTTTAGTTTAGAGAAAGGATGGAAACAGGTAATTTGGCCCACCGAGACCGTGCCAACCAGCAATCGCCCATACACTATTCCTATTCTATACAATAGGGACAATTTACAAAAGCCAATTAACCTACAAACCCGCATCTCTTCGGAATAAGAGATGAAGACAGTGCACCCGTAGAAAGCCACGCAGTCACAGAGAGAAGGTACAAACTCCATACAGTCAGCACCCATAGTCAGGATTGAACCCGGGTCTCTGGTGTTGTAATGCAGCAACTCTACCATTGTGCCGCCCAGTTAATGGAATAGTGGAATAGTGGGAAGAAAGGAATTAAAGAATCTATATCCTGTTGGCTTGAAGGATCAGATGTGGTTTTGCTTATGTTTCTATTGTAACTTTCATGCATTTAACCTTACTTTGTGGTCACTTGGGTAATCCACAATAATATTTTGCAACCTCTTGGTGCAGAGGAAAAACTGCCGTCAGGTTGAGCCAAGCAGAAACAGCAAACCACATGAATGGTAAGGGATTGGAATGGCAAGTCTGAACAAAAGATTGCTTTCTCAGAAATCCTAACTTGTAACACCATCACAAAGGAACTGGCAGTTTCCCAAGTTTAATGTTCCTCATCAAACAACCTACAACAGCATGTCTCTTCAAGCAACCATACTGTAAATAATGATGTTTATGAATTTGAACCATCATACAGAGTATGGAAACAGTCAGACATTGAGATATACTGATACTCACCAGCGTTCATTGCTTTAAATTTCTGCTTCAGTTCACGTGGTGTGAGGCGATATTGATCGAGTCCATCATTCCAATAAATACGGTCAAGAACTTGCAAATCTCCACCGACCAACCAGTTGCCACTCTGCATCACCATCTGTTGGTTCCATAAGGGTAGAGAAATCATTCATTGTAACATTTTAAAAAAGCCAAGCAATAGCAAACTATAAGCAAGTGAAACTCAAAAAGACTGTAGATGCTGGGTGGACACAAAATGCTGGAGTAACTCCAGCATTTTGTGTCTACTTCGATTTAAACCTGCATCTGCAGTTCTTTCCTGCACTGTAGATGCTGGGAATCTGTAATAAAACCAGAACATGCTGGAAATACATATACAGGCAATGTCTGTGGAGAGAGAAGCAGACTTAACATTTCTGGATGACAATACTTTGTCAGAACTAGGTGTGCAGAAAATAAGTTAATGTTAATAATGGACGACTTATCTTCTGTCCATTTGTGTTTTACAAATCTGGTCGAGTTTTTAAAGAAGTAACCGAAAAAGTTGATGATTGTAAAGCCAGTGATGTGGTCGATGTGGACTTCAACATGGCATTTGGTAAGGTTTCACGTGGTTAGATGTTCTGGAACATTAGATCACATAGGATCCAGGGAGAGTTAGCCGACTGGATAGAGAATTAACTTCATGGAAGGATGCCGAGGGTTATGTTGGAAGGATGCTGGAGGCCTGTGACTACGGGCGTACCTCAGGGACCCGTGCTGGGCCCATTGTTATTTGTGGTTTGCTTCAACAAATTGGATGAGAATGTGGGAGGTGTTGCGTTTTTGATGTCAAACAAGGGCAGGACCTTCACGGGGAATGGCAGGGCCCTGGGGAATGTTGTGGAGCAGAGGGATCTAGGAGTGCAGGCACAATGTGTATGAAGGAAAAAATTAATATTAACATTTTGGAAAAACCCAACAACCCCCACAATTAAAATGAGGATTATGGAGATGGCGGAGATCTTACATTTGGAAAAAATTAAGACTTGTCTTAATTGACAAACCAGAATTATTTGCTAGAATATGGTCTCCATTTATTGATTTTCTGAAAGGGTAAATTGGTCTGGCACGGAAGCCTGACTGAAACTTGAATCCAAGATTAGATGAATAGTTACGTTTTATAATCTACGGACTTATCTCCAAAACTGTATTATTAGTTATTTTTTCATCTTTTTTTCCTTTCTTTCTATTTATAAAAAAACAAACAAATAGAAGCTGTGTTAATATGTAATTAATAAACAAGGACCCCAGCTATTTTTATAGCTAGGATCCCAGCTATTTTTATAGCTAGGATCCCAGCTATTAACAATATGTAATTAATAAACAAAATGTGTTTTGATTACGATATGTATATGCTTCTAATAAAAAATATTATTTAAAAAAATAAATAAATGTGTATGAAGGAACTGCAGATGCTGGTTTAATCCAAAGGTAGACACAAAATGTTGGAGTAACTTAGTGGGACAGGCAGCATCTCTGGAGAGAACAAATGGGTGATGTTTCGCGTCGCGACCCTTTTTCAGACTAACGTCAGGGGGGCAGGGAGATGGATAGATAAGAAAGTGTGAAGGTGTGAAAACAGGGCAAAGGGAATGGAGTTCAAGGAAGATGTAGAATAGATCATTGTTAGCTGGGAAAAGGCAACAACAAAGCAAACATGTACACTACATGCCGACTACATTTTTTCTCTGTTTGCTATGTTGTTACCTTCTTCCAGCTAACAATGATCTATTCTACATTTTCCTTGATCTCCATTCTCTTTGCCTTGTTTTTACACCTTCACACTTCCTTATCTATCTCCCTCCCCCGACATCAGTCTGAAGAAGGGTCTCGAGCCGAAACAATGCCCATTCTTTCTCTCCAGAGATGCTGCCTGTCCTGCTGAATTACTCCGGCATTTTGTGTCTACCTTAGGTGTGCAGGCAGTTCTGCTGTGCTGCTGCAAGTAAGAATTTCATTTTTCTAATCTGGGACATATGACAGTAAAACACTCTTGACATAGTTCCTTGAAAGTGGCGTCACAGGTTGATAGGGTAGTCAATAGGGTGCTTGAGGGATAAATAAGATCTCTGATACAACTCATATCTTTGATCAAATTTTTGGATGTCAGCATTCAGGAACAGCTCCTTCCCTTCTGTTATAAGACTTCAAAACTTTCCATACTAAGGTAGGATACAGTCCGGATTCTCCGACATACCAAAATGTAGACATTGGACTTTTTCCCTGGAACAGTTATGCTATGATGCTGAGAACTATATTCTGCACTCGGGTATCTTTCTCTTTGTTTCAACTTTTGTACTTGTGGCTGGCTTGATTGGTTCATGAACTGTTCTGATCTGCTTGGACTGTATGCAAACAAAAGCTTTTCACTGTAACTCGATATATGTGTCAATAATAAACATAAACCTATCATAACTAAGTAGATTTTATTTGAAAATGTACATAGGAAGTATCTTGCAATGTTTTTGTAGATTAGCTAATTTTGTATATGGCTTTGAGAAATATTTTGTGGCTTTGTGTGATATCTGTCGACTCTGGTAGTACACTGTGGACTGACCAAGTCTCTTTGCTGCATTCACATTTACTACAGACACTAGACAAGTGCATACTGCTGCGGGATAATGATAATATCCTAGTTAATAATGAAATATTTTATAATTAGAATGGATTAAGTAAAAGATTAGCTTGAGTATAGCTCGGCTTCTTTGGGTGCTGAAATAAGCTGAAATTTGCAGAAATGTGGGAATCAGGAAATTGGAGGCCAGCATTCAAACTGCGTTCGAGTTTGTTCCTGTTATGTGCCAAGTAGAATCCATCCACAATGGTGAGAGGGGGTGCATTTCCTGATAAGGTGCAACCTTCTGTAAACAGAAGCCTTGAGAGAGGATGTGCTTCCTTCGAGTTGGAAGTTACTGTAAACAGAAGCCTTCTGGTTGGTAGATGACAATCAAAGATTACGTAAATGTTGTGCTTCTTGACCAAGTTCCTGTTTTCAAATGTTTGTGATCAACAGTTTTTAATTGGTGGAAGCACAGGATGACAAGAGTATTGAATGTGACAAGAATTTTTTGAATGGGTAAAGCCTGTGATTGATTTGTATTAAACGTCATTGCTGCCAATCTGTATAAACACGTGACTACCTTTCCAAAACACTATAAAAGATGTTAGATGTCTTCATTCATTAGAGTGGTAGCCTAGGGGGAGTTAAGTATCTGCAGTATACTTGACTTTGTATCCCCTAGCACTCTCGCCGGCTAAATGATCAGTAAAGCTTGTATTGGTTTTACCTAATTTATTGTGAGTTGTCTGTTTTAAGAAAGGAACCTTAACAATAATAATGTTTCAATTCAACATCACCAATCATCACTTAATTCAGACGTCACTAACTCATGTTGCCAATTCAAATTCCTGCATTTCTTACATTAACCATACACGTTCACAAATTATAGGAGTAGAATGAATCCATTCGGCCCATCGAGTCTACTCTGCCATTCAATCATGGCTGATCTCTGCTACCTAATCCCATTTTCCTGCCTTCTCCCCATAACCCTTGACACCCATTCTAATCAAGAACTTGTCTATCTCCTCCTTAAAAGTATCCATTGACTTGGCTTCCACAGCCCTCTGTGGAAATGAGTTCCACAGATTAACTACTCTCTGACTCAAGAAGTTCCTCCTCACCTTTTTAAAAGAGTGCCCTTTAATTCTGAGGCTATGACCTCTGGTCCTACTCTCCCGCCATTGGAAACATCATTTCCACATACACTCTATCTATGCCTATAACTTTGCCTATGCCTACACTATCTGCATTATATCAACAGTTATCTTAACACGAACGTCATACAGATCAAAGGATAGGAATAAAATCTTATTTTTAACAGAACCTTAATGTATGGGTGCTCTTTGCAGGTTGTGCCCCACTGACGGGCACAGCGCTCCTCATTCCTGTGCTCGTAGAATTCTGGGTTTCGAAGGATAGCCACTCGCCGTCCATTATATACCAACGCAAAGGCAGTACAACCATCCAACCGTTCTTTGTCTTCGTCCATTGTTGGCAGGACAATGGGCACTGACAGGTTAATGAGACCTCCTGTAACGGAACAGAAGAGAGCATTAGCTGTAAGGAGGTTGCACAAACTAGGATTGTTTTCTATGAGCTTCAGAGGTTAAGGGGTGACCTGATAGAAGCTTGTCAAATTATGAAACATAGAAAAATAGGTGCAGGAGTAGGCCATTCGGCCCTTTGAGCCAGCATCACCATTCATCATTTAATACCAGTAGCCGTTCCTGCTTTTTTCCCCCATATCCTTTGATTCTGTTAGCCCTAAGAACTAAATCTATTCTCTCTTTAAAACATCCAGTGAATTGGCCTACACGGTGACAGAGAATTCCACAGATTTACAACTATTTGGGTGAAAATGTTTTTCCTCATCTCAATCCTAAATGGCCTTCACCTATGAAAGATATAAATTGGGTAGATAGTCAGAACCTTTTGCCCAGGGTGGATTTGTTAAAGACTAGAGGATACAGCTTTAAGGAGAGAGGGGGACAGTTTAAAGGAGATGTGGGAGGCAAGTTTTTTTTCCCACTCAGTGGGTGCCTGGAATGCACTGCCAGGGGTGGTGGTGGGATCAGACATGATAGTGGCATTTAAAATGCTTTTAGTTATGCTTGTTGATAGAATGGAAGGATATGGAATAAGTGCAAGAAGAGATTCATTTGGCACCATGTTCAGCATGGACATTGTGGACCGAAAGGCCTGTTCCTGTATACCGTTCTGTTCCAAGAGAAATAGGCACAAGCTTAGAAAGTTATTCTAAGCGTACAACTTAAAAATTGATGCTTCCCCCCCGCCCCCCAAACAAGGTATTCATTTGAAAGTAAACACTAAACACTAAAACTTCAGCTCTTAAACCTATATCATAACCTTTTCACACAAAGGGTGGTGGGTGTATGGAACAAGCTGCTAGAGGAGGTAGTTGAGGCTGAGACTATGCCAATGTTTAAGAAACAGACAGGTACATGGATAGGACTAGGTTAGAGGGATATGGGCCAAACGCAGGCAGGTGAGATTAGTGTAGATGGAACATGTTGATCGATGTGGGAAAGTATGGATGAAGGGCCTGTTTCCACACGGTATGTCTCTATAACTAAATGTGCTCAACAATTACACTCAAAATGCCGTTGGATTAATCTTCCAGAGAGCCAATTCATTAAGAGAATCAAATGGCCTTGTTCTGTGATATAATATCAAATACATCTTTATACCCTCTTAGCACCCATGGTTAAATAATTAGCTTCTGGACTCCAATCTCAAAAGATAAAGGGGACCTTCACGAAGTACAGCTATGGCCGTGAATGACCTATCCCTAATCTTTTCAAAGTTTTTTAGAGAGCGTAGATATTTGAGCTCTGCAACCTTTTGTTTTAAAGTTTGAGATTTTCTTTAACTGATAACAGATAAAATCAAAGGCAATGATAAAACAGTTCAGATGAAAGGTCATCGATCTGAAATATCAATTCCATTTCTCTCTCCACAGATGGGGCGGCACAGTGCGCAGCTGCTATAACTGCTGCCTCATACTTGGAAAACTTTTATTGTCATTCAGACCTTGCGGTCTGAACAAAAGTTTGTTGCCTGCAGTCATACATATAGTAAATAACAAAAACACACAATAAACACATATTTAACATCCACCACAGTGAGTTCACCAGACACCTCCTCACTGTGGTGGAAGGCAAAAATCTTGTCTTTGTCTCTTCCTCTTCGCTGAGGCGACCCAGGCCTCTGATGTTGTGACCGCACCGGGTGATGTAAATAAGTCCCGCGGGTGAACCGCGCTCCGCGAGCGGGCCGGTTCAACTCCTCAGCCCGGGGCGGTCGAAGCTGCCGCCCTCCAGTCCAGTGGACGCAGCTGTTGCCGCGGGAGCTCCGGAAAAACAGGTCACCAACCTGTGACCTGTGAGCTCCCGACAATGTCGTCCACTGGGCCCGCGGCCGGGCCTCCGAAGTCGCTGCCGCCGCCACAGCTCCGAGTCGAGCCGCCGGAATGCCACAATGCCACCACAGCTCCGAAGTCGGCCAGCCCCGCGCTGGTAAGTCCTGGCTGGCTCTACCTCCGGAGCCTCGGGTCGGTCGCAGTTAAAGTTGGAGGCCGCCAGCTCTGCGATAAGCCTCAGCCCAGACGGAGATGGAGACGGGGAATACGACAAGAAAAGTCGCGTCCCCCCAAAAGGAAGAGACTAAGAACGTTTCTCCTACCCCTCCCACACACATACACTACATAATAACTCAAACTAATGCTAAAAACAAGAAAACAACAAATAAAAAGAAAAACAGACGGACTGCAGGCAAGCCGCTGCTGCCAGGGCAGCGCCGCCACTCATACGACAGAGACGTGCGATTGATCATGCTCCGAGGAGCACCACGATGTCTGTGTGGAGTTTGCATGTAAAGTTGGATGAGTACAGGAATATAGTGAACAGTTGACATTTTGTTAAATTTCTACAAGCAACGTTCACAGTTTCTCACCATGAAACTTTGCAACTGCCAAAATAAGAATGTATAAACTTACATGTAAGGAGAAGGTATTTGTTGTCTGCATTATGATTTGAGCTTTTAACTCACACCTAACGATTGCAATCTTACCATCCAGCAAGCAGCCAAAATGAAGGCTCTGCAAAAATTCTCGCTCTCGCATGAAGCCATTGAGTGGGGTAGCCCAACCCTCAGCCAGAACCTGAACCCACTGCATATCCACCTGGAACAGAAAGAAAAGTTGCAGAGGATTTATTTTCCAAATAAATGTGATCAGCTTTTGTCAAAACAAAATCTTGCAAAATAATATCTACCGTGTGCCTGAACATGTAGGGGAATGATTCTAATAAATTACTTGGAGCAGACCCAAAAGATAGCCTATCCATCTTCTCTGGAGATGTTGCAAGACCTCCTGAGTTGCTTCAGCACTGTGTATCCTTTTTTTGAGTCAAATTACTTGGCAAAGCAACTAATGGCCTTGATCTGCTCAAACTGAAGGAATCTTCCCCACCATTTAATATCATCATGGTTAAGCTATGTCCGACTCAACTCCTCCCTGTGCCATTCCTCCCTATCCCTGTATCGATCAATTATTTATCCCCCTCCACTTTAAATATTTCTAATGATTCAGCTTCCACCACCTGTCAAGGCAGAGAATCCAGAGATTTCCCATTTTACGCAAGAAGAAATTTCTACTCACCTCAATTTTAAATGATGAGCCCCTGATTTTGGAGCTATCTCTCCTTGCTTCAAACTCTCCCACTACTGAAAATATCTCAGCATTTAACCTGTCAAGCCCCTTAGGATCTTATATGTTTGAATAAGGTTGCCCTCATTCTTCAAAACTCCAAGAGATACCGGATGAAACCATTTAGTCTCTCTCGGTAGGACAACCTCTCATCTTCAAATTAGCCCAGTGATTCTTTTTTGTACTATTTTTTTTTAAGGCAAGGAGTTCAAAACTGTAAGGAGTATTACAGGCCTCACCAAAACCCTGTACAGTTGGAACAAATCCTCTCAATTTTTAACCTCCAACCTCTTGGCAACAAAGGTCAAATTTTTTAAGTAAATAACAAGGTGCTGGAGGAATTCAGTGGGACCGATTGAACTATTCCCTCAACAGATGCTGACTGGCCAGCTAAGTTTCTCCAGCACTGTATTTTTCTCTCAGGATTCGGGATGGTGTTTTAAATCAATATGTAGAGGAAACGACAAGGGGAAGCCATTGTATAATGAGGAAGGAACAGTTAGCTATTTTGTTGTGCAAGGCCCCTTGGGCAACAGTGATCATAATATGGTGGAATTCTGCATTGGGATGTAGAGTGACATGGTTAATTCAGAGAGTAGGTCCTGAACTTGAATAAAGGAGACTTTGAAGGTATGAGACGGAAATTGGCTATGATACTGGCAAATTATACTTAAAGGGTTGACGGTGGAGATGCAATGGCAAAGATTTAAAGACCGCACGGATGAACTCCAAAATTTGTTCATCCCTATCTGGCGAAAAAATTAAACGGGGAATGCGGCTCAACCGTGGCTAATGAGGGAAATCAGGATAGTGTTAAATCCAAGGAAGAGGCATAAGGCAGGTAAATCCCCAGGGCCTGATAGTCTGCATCCCAGAGTCCACAAGGAGGTGGCCCTAGAAATCGTGGATGCATTGGTGATCATTTTACAATATTCTATAGACCCTCGATTAGTTCCTGTGAACTGGAGGGTAGCTAACGTAACTCCACCTTTTAAGAAAGGAGGGAGAAAGAAAACAGGGAATTATAGACCTTACATCGTTAGTGGGGAAGTTGCTTGAATCCATAATTAAAGATGTAATAGCAGCGCATTCGGAAAGCGGTGACAGGATTAGTCAAAGTCAGCATGGATTTATGAAGGGGAAATCATGCTTGACTAATCATCTGGAATTTTTTGAGGATGTAACAAGTAGAATGGATAAGAGTACGCTAATGGATGTGGTGTATCCGCACTGTCAAAAAGCCACAAGGTCCCACAAGAAATTAGTGTGCAAAATTAGAGCACATGGTATTGGGGATAGGGTATTGATATGGATAGAGAACTGGTTGGCAGACAGGAAGCAAAGAGTAGGAATTAACGGGTCCTTTTCAAAATGGCAGGCAGTGACAAGTGGGGTGCAGCAAGGCTCGGTGCTCGGACCCAAGTTATTTACAATATATATTAACGATTTACATAAGGGAATTAAATGCAACATCTCCAGGTTTGCGGATGACACTAAGCTGGGTGGCAGTGTGAGCTGCGAAGATGCTCTGAGGCTGCAGGGTGACTGGGACAGGTTGGGTGAGTAGGCAGATGCATGGCAGATGCAGTATAATGTGGATAAATGTGAGGTTATCCACTTCGGTAGCAAGAACAGGAAGGAAGATTATTACCTGAATGGTATTAGATTAGGAAAAGGGGAGATGCAACGAGACCTGGGTGTGCTTGTACATCGGTCACTTAAAGTAAGCATGTAGGTACAGCAGGTAGTGAAGAAAGCTAATGGCATGGCCTTCATTGTGAGAGGATTTAAGTTTAAGAGCAAGGAGGTCATACTGGAATTGTACAGGGCCCTGGTGAGACAGAATCTGGAGTATTGTGTGCTATTTTGGCCCCCTAATTTGAGGAAGGACATTTCATGTTATTGCGGGAGTGCAGCGTAGGTTCACGGGGTTAATTCCCGGGATGGCGTGACTGACACTTGATGAAAGAACAGTTCGGCTGGGCTTGTATTCGCTGGAATTTAGAAGATGAGAGGGGATCATAGAAACATATAAAATTATTAAAGGATTGGACCGGCTAGATGCAGGAAAAATGTTCTCGACGTTGGGGGAGTCCAGAACCAGGGGTCACAGTTTAAGAATAAGGTGTAGGCCATTTAGGACTGAGTTGTGAAAAAACGTTTTCACCCAAAGAGTTGTGAATCTGTGGACTTCTCTGCCACAGAAGGCAGTGGAGGCCAATTCACTGGATGTTTTCAAGAGAGAGTTAGATTTAGCAGCTCTTAAGGCTAAAAAAAAATCAAGGGATATGGGGAGAAAGCTGGAACGGGGTACTGATTTTAGATGGTCAGCCATAATCATATTGAATGGCTGGCTCAAAGGGCCGAATTGCCTACTCCTGCACCTATTTTTTTGTTTCTATGATTCAAGCATCTGCAATTTCTTGTGACACCAAAATTTCAAGATTTCTTAACTATTTGCCAGATCTGCCGGCTATTGTTTTGTGACTCATGCACACGAACACCCAGATCCCTCTGTACTTGACTCACTTGCCATCTTTCTTTATTTCGATAATAATCTTCCATTTGATTTCTTTTACCAAAGTGCGTGACCTCACACTTCTCCACATTGAACTCCATTTACTTGTCTTTTACCCACTAGCTCAATCTACAGTGCCCTCTATAAAGACCCATTATTTATTTATTTGCCTCTGTACTCCACAATTTGAGATTTGTAATAGAAAAAAATCGCATGTGGTTAAAGTGCATTTTGTCAAATTTTATTAAACGGCATTTTTATACATTTTGGTTTCACCATGAAGAAATTACAGCTGTGTTTATACATAGTCCCCCCCATTTCAGGGCACCATAATGTTTGGGACACATGGCTTCACAGGCGTTTGTAATTGCTAGGGTGGTTTAATTGCCTCCTTAATGCAGGTATAAGAGAGCTCTTAGCACGTAGTCTTTCCTCCAGTCTTTCCATCACCTTTGGAAACTTTTATTGCTGTTTATCAACATGAGAACCAAAGTTGTGCCAATGAAAGTCAAATAAGCCATTATAACCATATAACCATATAACAATTACAGCACGGAAACAGGCCCTCTCGGCCCTTCCAGTCCGTGCCGACCATTTGTTTTCCCCTAGTCCCATCTACCAGCACTCAGACCATACCCCTCCATTCCCTTCACGTCCATATACCTATCCACTTTACTTTTAAATGTTAAAATCGATCCTGCCTCCACCACTTCTGCTGGAAGCTCATTCCACACAGCCACCACCCTCTGAGTAAAGAAGTTCCCCCTCACGTTACCCCTAAACTTCTGTCCCTTAATTCTCATGTCATGCCCTCTTGTTTGAATCTTCCCTACCCTCAATGGGAAAAACGTATCCACGTCAACTCTGTCTATCCCTTTCATCATTTTAAAGACCTCAATCAAGTCCCCCCTTAACCTCCTGCGTGGGGACCTCAATCAAGTCCCCCCTTAACCTTATGAGACTGAGAAACAAGAATAAAACTGGTAGAGACATCAGCCAAACCTTCGGCTTACCTAAATCCACTGTGTGGAACATAATTGTATATCCATGTATAATGATATAGGAAGCGCCTTATAAGTAGGCAGTAAGCCCTACTGCAAGCATAAAAATAAGACACATACCATCATACCTGGCTTAAATAAGTATGTAGCTGAGTATCATACTGAAGCCCGTGAAGCCACCAAAGCATGGGCTATGGCAGGTAGACCGAGACAGGGGCCTGGGTTTGAGTACAAGAAGCTCACTAATGCAAGGTATAAGTATGCTGTTCACTTCATCTGTAAAAATGCACAAGCTATGAGGGCTGATTCTATGGCTAAGAAGCTGCTAAGTAACAATGCTACAGATTGTTGGAATGAAGTGAGAGCTCTTAGCAGTTGCAAAAAATCTCTACCTTGTACTTACAGGCCCATAGCTTTAGCCAACATATTGTCAAAAGTCTTAGAAAGAGTTCTGCTGGATAGAATACATGAGTTTGTTAACTCCACAGATAACCAGTTTGGCTTTAAAGCTAAACATGGCATTGACTTATGCATATATGCCCTAAAGGAGATTGTAACAAATATAGAGTCAAAAACTCTTCAATCCTTATGTGCTTTATTGATGCTTCCAAAGCCTCTGACCGTGTTAATCACTGAAAGCTGTTTGGTAAAATGCGTCAAAGAGGGGTGCCTAAATATATTGTGAGAATACTGGCCTACTGGTATGCCCATCAGACTAAGCAAATAAAATGGGGGCAAGAGGGTCTCAGCCCCATTTGGGGTTAGCAATGGTGTTAGACAAAGGGGAATTTTGTCCCCAGTCCTTTTTAATCTATATATTGATGATCTATCTAAACAATTGAAAGCCTGTAACACTGGGTGCGTGATTGGTAATATTTTAGTGAACCATATTATGTATGCAGATGATCTTGTGGTCTTTAGTCCATCTAGCGCTGGTCTCCAGCAGCTCCTTACTGCATGTTCCGTGTATGGTTTGGAACATGACATGAAATATAATGCTAGTAAGAGTGCTGTTATGGTCTGTTGAACCAAAGAGGATAAAAGCCTAAAGTATCCTGATTTTTAATTGTCCGACAACAATCTTGGTGTCTGTAATAAGATAAAATATCTAGGGCATATTATTGCAGAACAAATGACAGATGATGAGGATATTTATAGGCAACGACGCATGCTGTATATACAGGCGAATATCCTCTTGCGTAAATTTGTGTGCAGATGTGGTGAAGATGTCGCTATTTAGAGCATACTGCACACCCCTCTACACTGCGCACTTATGGTCGAACAATTTAAAGACAGGTATGCAGAGACTAAAGGTGGCATACAACGATGCCATGAGAACACTGCTAAGGCAGCCAAGATGGTGTAGTGCCAGTAATATGTTTGCGGCTGCAGGAGGCAGTACTTTAGAAGCTATCCTAAGACACCACATGTATAAATTCATTTGCAGGATAAATGACTCTAAAAATGTGCTTATTGTGGCCTTGACAAATATAAGGGTTAGCACTACACGCTACTAATCCCAGTTGTGGAGACACTGGTATCGTTGTCTCGTTGTACGACATTGATCATTTTTTACTCTGGATTTTTAACTTAAGTATTGTGGGGTTTTTTTTAAAATATATATATCATGATGTTTTTATGTGATTTACCATGATTTTATATATATTTATTATATTTGATATGCAATGCATTTTTTAATGTAATGTTGCCCCTTGTCTGGACCTTGAGTCCATAGTAAAGTTATTAATTAATTAAAATTAATTAAATTAATTAATTAATTAATTGAGAAGAAAGAGAGCTTAATAATCATAAAAGGACTGGCGGGCCAACGATGACCTCCACAGCTGATGACAGAAGAATTCTCTCTATAATAAAGAAAAATCTCCAAACACCTGTCCGACCGATCAGAAACACTCTTCAGGAGTCGGGTGTGGATTTGTCAATAACCACCGTCCGCAGAAGACTTCATGAACAGAAATACAGAGGCTACACTACAAGATCCAAACCACTGGTTAGCCACAAAAATAGGATGGCCAGGTTACAGTTTGCCAAGAAGTACTTAGCAAACCACAGTTCTGGAAAAAGGTCTTGTGGACAGATAAGCCGAAGATTAACTTATATCAGAGTGATGGCAAGAGCAAAGTATGGAGGAGGGAAGGAACTGCCGAAGATCCAAAACATACCACCATATGGTGGTGGGGGTGTTATGGCCTGGGCATGTTTGGCTGTTGAAGGTACTGGCTCACTTATTTTTATTGATGATACAACTGCTGATGGTAGTAGCACAATGAATTCTGAAGTGTATAGACACATCCTATCTGCTCAAGTTCAAATAAATGCCTCAAAACGCATTGGCCTGCAGTTCATTCTATAGCAAGACATTGAATCCAAACATACTGCTAAAGCAACAAAGGAGTTTTTCAAAGCTGAAAAATGGCAAATTCATGAGTGGCCAAGTCAATCACCTGATCTGAACCCAATTGAGCATGCCTTTTACATGCTGAAGAGAAAATTGAAGGGGACAAAACAAGCATAAGCTAAAGATGGCTGCAATACAGGCCTGGCAGAGTAACAACAGAGAAGACACACAGCAACTGCTGATGTACATGAATCACAAACTTCAAGCAGTCAATGCATGCAAAGGATATGCAACAAAATAATAAACATGACTACTTTCATTTACATGACACTGCTGTGTCCCAAACATTATGGTGCCCTGAAATTGTGGAGTAAAGAGGCAAATAAATAAATGATGGGTCTTTGTCCCAAACTTTATGGGGGGCACTGTAAATATTTAACAAATCCTGGCCATTGTTGAATAATTCAAATACTGATCTCTGTGCTATTTCACTAATTACCTCCAAGCTGTCTGAAAAAGATCAATTTACTCAACTCTCTTTTCTATGAGATGGACAGTTTTCAATCCATTCTAATGTACTTCCTCCAAAACTATGGGCTTTTAAATGTATGCACGAGTCTTCTAAGTGGCACCTTGCCAAATGCCTTTTGGAAATCAAAATGCACTACATCCACAGGTTAACCACTCTTTACTCACTTTCCCTGTTAATCCTCAAAGAAATCAAGCAAATTTGTCAGACATTATTTACCTCTCAAAAAACTCACGTTGGCTTGGTTTATTTATATTCAGCTTTCCTAAATGATTACTTAATTTCTCTTTGATTATTGACTCTAGCATCTTGCCAATTATAGCGATTAAACTACTGTGGTTCCCTGCCTGTTTTTTTTTAACATTTCCCAATCTTCTGATACTCTCTTCTCCCTAAGTAGCTAGGTAATCTATTTTGTGGTAGTTTTGCTTATGGTATTTTTATAAGAATACTAAGGGAACTGATACATTAGTGGGTGGAGTAGTTCAATGAATCCTAACTTGATTGGTGGGAAGTGGACTAGGGTAAGCAGCTGATTGGCGATCAGATTTCAGCAGTTTGTAGTGATTTCGTATTGTGTTGATATTGTATCCTGTGTAAGGGGGGGAGTATGAAGGCAAGGGCAGTGTACTGTTCTGGATGTCAGATGTGGGAGGTCAGGGAATCTGATAGCCCTCCAGACGTCCACATCTCCGCCAGGTGTGTCGAGATGGGGCTCCTAAAGGACTGTGTTAGGAACCTGGAGCAGCAGCTCGATGACCTCCGTCTGGTCAGGGAGAGTGAGGAGGTCATAGAGAGGAGCTACAGGGAGGTAGTCACTCCCAGACCACAGGAGGCAGACAAGTGGGTCACGGTTAGGAAGGGCAAGGGGCAGAGGCAAGGGCTAGTGAGTACCCCTGTGACTGTACACCTGGAAAATAGGTACTTGGGTTTGAGTACGATTGGAGGGGACAGCCTACCTGGGGGCAGCAGCACCAGCCGGGTCTCCGGCACAGAGACCGGCCCTGATGCTTAGATGGGGAGCAAAAAGTGGAGGGCCATTGTAATAGGGGACTCTATAGTTAGGGGGTCGGATGGGCGATTCTGTGGACGTAGTCGGGAGACCCGGATGGTAATTTGCCTCCCTGGTGCCAGGGTCTTGCATGTGTCGGAACGTGTCCAAAAGATTCTGAAAAGGGAGGAAGAGGAGCCTGATGTTGTGGTACACATAGGTACCAATGACATAGGCAGAAAAAGAGACGAGGTCCTGAAGGGAGAATTTAGGGAGTTGGGGGGAAAGTTAAGGAGAAGGACCAAAAGGGTAACGATTTTGGGATTACTGCATGTGCCATGTGACAGTGAGAGTAGGAATGGAATGAGGTGGAGGATAAATGCGTGGCTGAGGGACTGGTGCAGTGGGCAGGGTTTCAAGTTTCTTGATCACTGGGACCTCTTTTGGGGAAGGCATGATCTGTACAAAAAGGACGGGTTGCACTTGAACCCGAAGGGGACCAATATCCTGGCAGGCAGATTTGCAAAGGCTACTGGGGAGACTTTAAACTAGAAAGGCTGGGGGGAGGGACTCGGGTAGAGGGGGCTAGGGGACAGGGTGTGGGGCAAGAGGCAGAGAAGGGAAGCACTCAGACCCAAAATGTAGGTGAGAAAGGAAAAAGATAATAGACAGAGAATAAGAGATGGTGGGTTTCTAAAATGTGTATATTTTAATGCTAGGAGCATTGTAAGAAAGGTGGAAAGGGGGGAAAAAGTAGAGTAGCTATGGAAACTATGAGATTCAATGAGGAGGAAGTACTGACACTTTTGAAAAATATAAAAGTGGATATGTCTCCAGGTCCTGACAGGATATTCCCTAGGACATTGAGGGAAGTTAGTGTAAAAATAGCAGGAGCTATGACAGAAATATTTCAAATGTCATTAGAAACGGGAATAGTGCCGGAGGATTGGCGTACTGCGCATGTTGTTCCATTGTTTAAAAAAGGTTCAAAGAATAAACCTAGCAATTATAGACCTATTAGTTTGACGTCAGTGGTGGGCAAATTAATGGAAAGGATACTTAGAGATAATATATATAAGCATCTGGATAAACAGGGTCTGATCAGGAACAGTCAACATGGATTTGTGCCTGGAAGGTCATGTTTGACAAACCTTCTTGAATTTTTTGAAGCGGTAACTAGGGAAATTGATGAGGGTAAAGCAGTGGATGTTGTCTATATGGATTTCAGAAAGGCCTTTGACAAGGTTCCCCATGGAAGGTTGGTTAAGAAGGTTCAATCTTTGGGTGTTAATGGCGGAGTAGCAAGATGGATTCAACAGTGGCTGAATGGAAGATGTCAGAGAGTAATGGTGGATGGCTGTTTGTCAGGTTGGAAGCCGGTGACCAGTGGGGTGCCTCAGGGATCTGTGTTGGGTCCACTGTTGTTTGTCATGTACATCAATGATCTGGATGATGGGGTGGAAAATTGGATAAGTAAGTATGCAGATGATACTGAGAGGTGGTGTTGTGGATAATGAAGTAGATTTTCAATGTCTACAGAGAGATTTGGGCCATTTGGAAAAGTGGGCTGAAAGATGGCAGATGGAGTTTAATGCTGTTAAGTGTGAAGTGCTACATCTTGGCAGGACAAATCAAAATAGGACGTACATGGTAAATGGTAGGGAATTGAGGAATGCTGTGGAACAGAGGGATCTAGGAATAACTGTGCATTGTTCCCTGAAGGTGGAATCGCATGTAGATAGGGTGGTAAAGAAAGCCTTTGGTGTGCTGGCCTTTATAAATCAGAGCATTGAATATAGGAGTAGGGAAGTAATGTTAAAATTGTACGAGGCATTGGTAAGACCAATTCTGGAGTATGGTGTACAATTTTGGTCGCCTAGTTATAGGAAGGATGTCAACAAAATAGAGAGAGTACAGAGGAGATTTACTAGAATGTTGCCAGGGTTCCAGCAACTCTGTTACAGAGAAAGGTTGAACAAGTTAGGTCTTTATTCTTTGGAGCGCAGAAGGTTAAGGGGGGACTTGATTGAGGTCTTTAAAATGATGAAAGGGATAGACAGAGTTGACGTGGATACGTTTTTCCCATTGAGGGTAGGGAAGATTCAAACAAGAGGGCATGACATGAGAATTAAGGGACAGAAGTTTAGGGGTAACGTGAGGGGGAACTTCTTTACTCAGAGGGTGGTGGCTGTGTGGAATGAGCTTCCAGCAGAAGTGGTGGAGGCAGGATCGATTTTAACATTTAAAAGTAAAGTGGATAGGTATATGGACGTGAAGGGAATGGAGGGGTATGGAGGGAATGGAGCAGGTAGATGGGACTAGGGGAAAACAAATGGTCGGCACGGACTGGAAGGGCCGAGAGGGCCTGTTTCCGTGCTGTAATTGTTATATGGTTATATGGTTATATGGATGAACTTAGAGCCTGGATTGATACCTGGAAATATGATGTTGTGGCAATCAGTGAAACATGGTTGCAGGAGGGCTGTGATTGAAAACTAAATATTCCAGGATTTCGTTGCTTCAGGTGTGATAGAATTGGAGGGACCAGATAGATTAGAGGGCTCGTCTAGGGAGGCTATTTGGGTGGAACTGAGAAGTGGGAGCGGTGCAGCAACACTTTTAGGGGTGTATTATAGACCTCCAAATGGGGAGCGAGAATTGGAAGAGCAAATATGTAAGGAGATGGCAGATATTAGTAGTAAACCTACCTGCTGACCAAGACCCACTGCAGTTCACCTACAGAGCCAACCGATCCACAGAGGATGCAGTCTCAACAACACTGAACCTCGTACTGCCACATCTTGATCGGAAAAATACTTATGCCAGGATCCTCTTCATAGACTTCAGCTCTGCTTTTAACACAATCATTCCGCAGCAGCTGGTGGAGAAGTTGGAGTTATTGGGGGTTGATGTTGGCACATGTAACTGGGTCCTGAACTTTCTATCACAACGGCAGCCGACAGTCAGGGTGGGCAGTAGGACATCAAAAACCATAGTCGTGAGCATAGGCTCGCCCCAAGGCTGTGTCCTAAGCCCCCTGCTGTTTAGTCTGCTTACACACGACTGTACTGCTAGACTCAACAACAACTTCATCAACAAGTTCGCTGATGACACAACAGTGGTGGGTCTCATCAGTAACAATGATGAGTCGGCGTACAGGATGGAGGTGGAGCTGCTCACAGTATGGTGCAAATCCCACAACCTCATTCTCAACGTGGGAAAAACGAAGGAGATGGTGGTTGACTTCAGGAGGGCGGGAAAACAACGCCACACACCTCTGCACATCGATGGAGCTGATGTGGAAAGGGTCAGCAGTGTGAAGTTCCTTGGACTCCACCTGTCAGATGACCTGACGTCCACGACCAACACGACAGCACTGGTCAAGAGAGCCCAGCAGCGACTACACCCTCTCCGAAGACTACGGAAAGCAGGTCTCCCCACTGCACACCTACGAACTTTTTATAGGGGGACAATCGAGAGCACATTAACCTATGGCATCACCTCCTGGTTCGGGAGCTGCAAGGTGTATGAACGGCACCAACTGGACAGGATTGTGAAGACCGCCAGCAGGAATATTGGTGCTCCACTCCCTTTATTGCTGGACACATACAGGAAGAGATGTATTAGCAGAGCCATCTCCATCATCAAAGACCCCTACCACCCATCGCATCACATATTCTCCATCCTGCCATCTGGAAAGAGGTACAGGAGCATCAGCTGCAAAATCAGCAGGACGCTCCTCAGCTTCTTCCCGCAGGCTATAAGACTGATAAACGGACTTTGCCCCCTGCCAAAGTATCGCGCACCAACCAGGACACACTGAAGCAGAGCCATTGTCGTGCCACTGCCGATCGGAGCTCGTGATATATGTACTTTTATTCTTTATTTCTATTTATTTTTTACCACACACTGAATGGACAATGGTTGAGAAACACTTTTTCATTTTCCTCTGGGTATGCAAGTACTCAGAAAAATGATAATAAAGATATACAATACAATACAATACAATAAACACAAGGTAGTGATTGTTGGGAGATTTCAATTTTCCAAAAATAGACTGGGAAACACATTCTGTAAATGGGCTGGATGGTTTGGAGTTTGTAAAATGTGTGCAGGATAGTTTTTTGCGGCAGTACATAGAGGTATCGACCAGAGAAGGGGCAGTGCTGGACCTCCTGTTAGGAAATGAGGCAGGTCAGGTGACGGAGGTATGCGTTGGTGAGCACTTTGGGACCAGTGATCACAATACCATTAGTTTCAATATAATTATGGAGAGAGTCAGAACTGGACCTAGTGTGGAGATTTTTGATGGCTAACTTTGAGGGAACGCGTAAGGATTTAAAAGAAGTGAATTGGGAAATCTTGTTTTATGGGAAGAATGTAGAAGAGAAATGGAGGACATTTAAAGGGGAAATTGTAAGAGTACAGAATCTTTATGTCCCTGTTAGGTTGAAAGGAAATAGTAAAAATTGGAAAGAGCCATGGTTTTCAAGGGAAATTGGACACTTGTTTCAAAAAAAGAGAGATATCTACAATATTTATCGGAGGCATGGAGTAAATGAGGTGCTAGAGGAATATAAAGAGTGTAAAAAGAATCTTAAGAAAGAAATTAGAAAAGCTAAAAGATATGAGGTTGCTTTGGCAAGAAAGGTGAAAGTAAATCCAAAGGGTTTCTACAGCTATATTAATAGCAAAGGGATAACGAGGGATAAAATTGGACCATTAGAGAGCCAGAATGGACAGCTATTTGCAGAGCCAAAAGAGATGGGGGAGATATTGAACAATTTATTTTCTTCGGTATTCACCAAGGAGAAGGATATTGAACTCTGTGAGGTAAGGGAAAAAAAGTAGAGTAGCTATGGAAACTATGAGATTCAAAGAGGAGGAAGTACTGACACTTTTGAAAAATATAAAAGTGGATAAGTCTCCAGGTCCTGACAGGATATTCCCCAGGACATTGAGGGAAGTTAGTGTAGAAATAGCAGGAGCTATGACAGAAATATTTCAAATGTCATTAGAAACGGGAATAGTGCCAGAGGATTGGCGTACTGCGCATGTTGTTCCATTGTTTAAAAAGTGTTCAAAGAATAAACCTAGCAATTATAGACCTGTTAGTTTGACGTCAGTGGTGGGCAAATTAATGGAAAGGATACTTAGAGATAATATATATAAGCATCTGAATAAACAGGATCTGATCAGGAACAGTCAACATGGATTTGTGCCTGGAAGGTCATGTTTGACAAACCTTCTTGAATTTTTTGAAGCGGTTACTAGGGAAATTGATGAGGGTAAAGCAGTGTACGTTGTCTATATGGATTTCAGTAAGGCCTTTGACAAGGTTCCCCATGGAAGGTTGGTTAAGAAGGTTCAATCTTTGGGTGTTAATGGCAGAGTAGCAAGATGGATTCAACAGTGGCTGAATGGGAGATGTCAGAGAGTAATGGTGGATGGCTGTTTGTCAGGTTGGAAGCCGGTGACCAGTGGGGTGCCTCAGGGATCTGTGTTGGGTCCACTGTTGTTTGTCATGTACATCAATGATCTGGATGATGGGGTGGAAAATTGGATAAGTAAGTATGCAGATGATACTAAGATAGGTGGTGTTGTGGATAATGAAGTAGATTTTCAAAGTCTACAGAGAGATTTGGGCCATTTGGAAAAGTGGGCTGAAAGATGGCAGATGGAGTTTAATGCTGATAAGTGTGAAGTGCTACATCTTGGCAGGACAAATCAAAATAGGACGTACATGGTAAACGATAGGGAATTGAGGAATGCTGTGGAACAGAGAGATCTAGGAAATTACTGTGCATAGTTCCCTGAAGGTGAAATCACATGTAGATAGGGTGGTAAAGAAAGCCTTTGGTGTGCTGGCCTTTATAAATCAGAGCATTGAATATAGGAGTAGGGAAGTAATGTTAAAATTGTAAAAGGCCAATTCTGGAGTATGGTGTACAATTTTGGTCGCCTAATTATAGGAAGGATGTCAACAAAATAGAGAGAGTACAGAGGAGATTTACTAGAATGTTGCCTGGTTCCAGCAACTATGTTACAGAGAAAGGTTGAACAAGTTAGGTCTTTATTCTTTGGAGCGCAGAAGGTTAAGGGGGGACTTGATTGAGGTCTTTAAAATGATGAAAGGGATAGACAGAGTTGACGTGGATAAGCTTTTACCATTGAGGGTAGGGAAGATTCAAACAAGAGGGCATGACATGAGAATTAAGGGACAGAGGTTTAGGGGTAACGTGAGGGGGAACTTCTTTACTCAGAGGGTCGTGGCTGTGTGGAATGTGCTTCCAGCAGAAGTGGTGGAGGCAGGATCGATTTTAACATTTAAAAGTAAAGTGGATAGGTGTATGGACCGGAAAGGAATGGAGGGGTATGGTCTGAGTGCAGGTAGATGGGACTAGGGGAAAACAAATGGTCGGCACGGACTGGAAGGGCCGAGAGGGCCTGTTTCCATGCTGTAATTGTTATATGGTTATATGGTTAAAACCAATGCATCAAAAATGCATAAAATCCTTAAATTGTTCTTCCCTAAGAACAATCCCCTTTCTAGGGATTACGTGTTAATCACAGAGGCAAGACCACAAATTATATATGGCAGACTAACAGAATAAGAAGGTAAAGTATCAGCGGCTTTGGAATAGAAGGTACCGAGGCAATTGCATTGGTCGAGAGGAACAAAAATCATCACTGAAATAATCAGTCTTTATACAATAACTAATTATATCAAAAGGTGTAAGGTACAGACATGCTTATGATGCATGTTATACACTGATCCCCGCATCTACCAAGTTCTAATGTGGGATCTTTAACGTCCACCTCCACCTGGTTTAGCAGCTCAGTTGAAGGCAGGGGCCCAACACAGATGATAGCCTCGGTTACAGGTTCAACTCCTGGTACAAGGATTAAACTCATCATCTTCTCTGAGGCAAGAGGGCCACCACCGCCAGCTGGACCTGTGAAAAGTGGTACGAAGATGTTCCTACCTTCCCGATTTCCAGTGCTGGCAAGGTGTCTGCATCGGCTCTAACAAGATCAATCTTGTTTTCTGGGACAAACAGTTCCTTTATTTCGGCATAAGCGTCTACAGGAACAATGTCCTATATGAAAACCCAAACAATTCCATGTTAGTAGCAACACTGGATTTTTGGAATTACTTGAGGATAACTTAAGCTAATTTCTACAACACAAACATCCTGTGCCTATAGTGCCATCCTGTGTTCACAGGCAGTATAATATGTTATTAGTTAAAAAGAGAATCAACAAATTACAGACCTGTTAAACCACTGTCACAAATGCAACATTTACAGGTCCATGGAGCAGACAATATTTCATAAAGATCCGTGATGCTTCAATCTACAAGTACGGTGACTTTACAAAGATGAATACAGGGAAAGCAAAGGCCAAAATCATGGTCAACCTTGAAGGAAAGGTAAAAAATCTCCATCACAGAGACATCCAACAAGACATTGACTTGAAACCACTTTTATTTTGGGGCTACAGGGTGTGGCTGGGTGGTAAGCCACATTACATTACTTTGACTGACTCTTTAACTTAAAAGTGCATCAAAGCAGATGTATACCGTAGGCTAAACACATTAAATGCAGAATGCACTATTTTTAAAAAGTCAGATCTTTAGATTGCTCTCCCACCACTTCCCAAATGAACACCCTGTTCTCCATGAGAAGATGCAAAGTGCTGGAGTAACTCAGCGAGTCAGGCAGCATCTCTGTCCCAGCACTTTGTGTCCACTTTAGTAAACCTGCATCTGTAGCTCCTTGTTTCTACCCTATTCTCCATGGATTGCTATTAGACACCAAGATGAGAAACTGATAAGTAGGTTAGGTTTATGTCATGCTACGCAAAAAGTTGTGTTGCAAGAGCAACAGCAAAATATTTTGCTTGTTAGAAAAATATTAAGTAAAACAAAGTGTTGGAGGTCTGCAAAGAAATTAGCAGTCTTAGCATTGATGGAAAACAACAGAGTGCTGTTCCTGGAGAGGAGAAATAAAAGCAAAAAATACTGCAAATGTTCAGGATGTCAGGCAGTATCTGTGGAAAGTGGACATCCAGTGGAAGTGAAAGTGAAGTGAAAGTGGGAAGTAACCCAGGAAACAAAACAAGTTACTTTTAAGTTGCAGAAGGGGTGGTGGAGATTTGGATGCGACAAAGAGAATTTCTGAACGTTCAGCAAAAATGGGAAAAGTGAAATATACAATTAGAAAATCAGGGAAAAGAAGGTGGCATCAGGAACTGTAAGGATAGTCCACGCGGTAGGCTGGATAGAATAAATGTCAAAAAAGAATGTGAAAGGGAGACAGATACACTTGCGTTATTATATTGATTGCAGTGTACTATGTTTATATATTTTGTGGTGCTGCTGCAAATAAGAACGTAATTATTCTATCTGGGAAATATGACAATAAAACACTCTTGACTCTTGATACTAGAACAAAAAGCAAACCAATAGATATACCTGCCTTATGTTATTCACTACGTCTTCATTCGCTCTTGCATTCTATCCTAACACAGTGCAAGTCTTTTAAACCCCTGTCTCACTGTGCGAGTTGGCCCACGAGTGACCCCGAGTTTTCACTCGTGGTGATCACGTAGCGGGAACGTCGGAACTCGCACGAGCAACTTATCGACTCGTTGCGCTAACGGCAGGTACTCGGGAAACTTGTTAACTCGTGAAAAAAATCAAACATGTTTGATTTTTTCCACGAGTCAAATTAACTGTTCAAGTTAAAAATGGAAACATTTAAACTCGTTGTAATAACGTAGTGGCCCCGTGCGTTTATCTTAGTGTCTCGTGAGTCTACCGTGGGAACTTTAATAATCTGTTCTTTTGCTCGAGTGAAGACTGAACCAAAGATAGACACAAAATGCTGGAGTAACTCAGCGGACCAGGCAGCATCTCTGGAGAGAAGGAATAGAGTCGAGACCCTTCTTCAGACTTACCCGAAATGCCACCCATTCCTTCGCTCCAGAGATGCAGCCTGTCCCGCCGAGTTACTCCAGCATTTTGTGTCTATCTTCGGCCTTTCTGCCACTTGTCCTTTATTACTGAGGCGCCTGCCCCGTGGCTTCACTCTGTCTCAATGAACGGCTTAAAGACCTGCTGAAGGGGCAAGTCTGGGGTGGTGGGTGGGATGTGTCCACGTGTGAATGCTCCATCCACCCCCCCGGGGCCGAGAGTGTGGGATTGGGAAGGAACTGCAGATGCTGGTTCACACCGGAGATAGACACACACAATGCTGGAGTAACTCGGCGGGACAGGCTGCATCTCTGGAGCGAAGGAATGGGTGGCATTTCGGGTAAGTCTGAAGAAGGGTCTCGACTCTATTCCTTCTCTCCAGAGATGCTGCCTGGTCCGCTGAGTTGTGTGTGTGTGTCTCTCTCCCTCTCTGTCTATCTGTTTGTACCTGTGTGTGTGTCTGATGTCGGGTCCCGGTGGCCGCTCAAAGTCACCCGAGCTGCTTCATTCCTCTGAAGTGGTGGCCAGCTGCTGTCTGTGTGTATCTCTCTCTCTATGTGTGTGTGTGTGTGTATGTGTGTGTATGTGTGTCTCTCTCTCTCCCTCTCTGTCTATCTGTGTGTATCTGTGTGTGTGTCTGCTGTCGGGTCCCGGTGGCCGCTCAAAGTCACCCGAGCTGCTTGATTCCTCTGAAGTGGTGGCCAGTCCTGCTGTCTGTGTGTATCTCTGTGTGTGTGTGTGTGTGTGTGTGTGTGTGTGTGTGTGTGTGTGTGTGTGTGTGTGTGTGTGTGTATGTGTGTGTGTGTGTGTGTGTGTGTGTGTGTACTGTCGGGTCCCGGCGGCCGCTCAGTCACCCGAGCTGCTTCATTCCTCTGAAGTGGTGGCCAGCTGCTGTCTGTGTGTATCTCTCTCTCTATGTGTGTGTGTGTGTGTGTGTGTGTGTGTGTGTGTGTGTGTGTGTGTGTGTGTGTGTGTCTCTCTCTCCCTCTCTGTCTATCTGTGTGTATCTGTGTGTGTGTCTGCTGTCGGGTCCCGGTGGCCGCTCAAAGTCACCCGAGCTGCTTCATTCCTCTGAAGTGGTGGCCAGCTGCTGTCTGTGTGTATCTCTCTGTGTGTGTGTGTGTGTGTGTGTGTGTGTGTGTGTGTGTGTGTGTGTGTGTGTGTGTGTGTGTGTGTGTGTGTGTGTGTGTGTGTGTGTGCGTCTGCTGTTGGGTCCCGACGGCCGCTCAATGTCAGTCACCCGGGCTGCTTCCTTTTTTAAAATTATTTAAAATAGAGATCCATTGCAAAAAAGTATTTAAAAACATAAAACAACAAGAAATGCTTGGTTACTGGAGGATGCGCATTTTCCCATTGTAGGTCATATCAATAGATGCGGCCGCGCTGAAATAACTCAAAACCACAGGATGGAGATGTATTTTAACATTGTTGCTTTATTAAAACATACCTTCATTCACGGTTGGCTCAAGAGAGGAACTTGCTAACTCGGGAGAGGAACTAGGAACATCACAGCAATGACATACCCGTGGGAACTCGTATTACACACTTGATCATAAACTTGCAGTCTCGTGCACAGCCACGAGTCTGTCACTCGGGGTACCTCGTGGGTCAACTCGCACAGTGAGACAGGGCCATTATTCTCTCTACAACTTAGCACCATTTCTCCCTTGACTTTTAACCATAGGGTGGCACGGTGGTGCAGCGCTAGAGTTGCTGCCTTACAGCGCTCGCAGTGTCTGAGACTCGGGTTTGATCCCGACTATGGGTGCTGTCAGTGAGGAGTTTGTACGTTCTCCCCATGACCACGTGGGTTTTCTCCAAGATTGTCGGTATCCTCCCACACTCCAAAGATGGACAAGTGTGTAGGAAACATATTGTTAACTTGCGGGGATCGTTGGTCGGTGCAGACCCAGTGGGCCAAAGGGCCCATTTCCACGCTGTACCTCTAAACTAAACTATATGTAACACTGTGTTATCTTTAACTTTTCTCAGCTATGAATAAAGCTTATAATCTCGAAATACCAATGTTGTTTCACTCTCTAAAGCTGCTGCGAGTCTTAAGCGTTTCCAGCAATGTACTTTCATTCAGGTTTCTGTAGGTCCAGAGGATGGTATAGATCAGGGTAGGAATACTTCAACATGAACACCCCCGAATTCTGGGCTGTGAGCTGGGTTCACAGACAATACAATGTGGTACGAAGCAGGCTTGATGTCAACAAGGGCATTAATAATCTCATCATCAATAGAGCGGAACATGCTGCACATAAATCTAAAACGGCAGTTCTCTGCTTCAATAGTAAAAAATAACTTCCATTTAATCTGCTTTTTGGGTGGTAGACCACACTTTGGCATCTTTTTAACAGTGACTCTCAAGTTCCAGACACATGACTTCCTCCCTCCTGGAATGACATTGTTGTTTCTTGTAACCAAAATAAATGACAGAGATGCCTTTTCTCCTTGTGGGAAAGAACAAAACTAGAAATCATAAAATGTAAAATGATCTCCAAGGAAAGAAACAGGAAATTGAGAGGGGGGGTTTAACACACAGAGAGCAATAAGAATGTGGAACTCATTACGCACAATGAAGCTGAGGTGTACGGATGAACCGAAGGGCAAGCCAGATTGGTGCATAGTGGGAAAGGGAATAGGAGTTTCCACTGATCCACTCATTGGAAAGGAGGTGGGGACTTGTGGTACATATAAACACAGCATGTACTGGATGGATTGAATGACCATTGTCAATGCTAGTTATTGAGGGAGTGCAGCGTAGGTTTACAAGGTTAATTCCTGGGATGGCGGGACTGTCATATGCTGAGAGAATGGAGCAGCTGGGCTTGTACACTCTGGAGTTTAGAAGGATGAGAGGATATCTCATTGAAACATATAACATTGTTAAGGGCTTGGACACACTAGAGGCAGGAAACATGTTCCCGATGTTGGGGGAGTCCAGAACCAGGGGCCACAGTTTAAGAATAAGGAGTAAGCCATTTAGAACAGAGATGAGGAAACACTTTTTCTCACAGAGAGTGGTGAGTCTGTGGAATTCTCTGCCTCAGAGGGCAGTGGAGGCGGTTCCTCTGGATGCTTTAAAGAGAGAGCTAGATAGGTCTCTTAAAAATAGGGATATGGGGATAAGGCAGGAACGGGGTACTGATTGGGGATGATCAACCATTGAATGGCGGTGCTGGCCAAATGGCCTACTCCTGCACCTGTCTATTATCCTATCTCAATCGACCTCCACAAGTGATCCCTACCTTTCTCACCTAACTATAGCGGCATAAATCTCTACTCCCTCATATTCCCAATCCGCCTTCCGTCCCAATGCATTTACACTGTTCCACATTCTCACCACTCAATGAGTTCCACATTCTCACCACTCAGTGATCATCTTACATTGATGGTCTCAACGTGTTCTTTCCCACAAGGACAAACATCCTTATTTGTTTTGGCAAACCAGTGACTCTAGGATGGAGAAAGTCTTGTGTCTGGAGTCAAAGAAATGCCAATGTGTGGTTTACCTCCCAAGAAGTGGATCAAAGGGAAGTTACACTCCCCTCCGCCCCCTAAAGCACAACATTTCATTGTTAAATTCAGGCTGCAGCAAATTTGCTGCCTGAACATTCACTTTTATAAAATCACATTTGAGCAGGCCGTAAAATGTCCTTTTTAATTCAGATCTCTGGGGTCGTGCAGAAGAGTTACAGAAAAACTCTGGAAAAGTAGAATGAAAATTCTCTACTGGTAAAACTGCTTGGCAATTTAAAAGTAAATGCACTATCACTGGTCAACTGTTTTTGCATGTTTAGTAGGTTAAGCAGCGATCTAAACGAGGTGGTTAAAATGAAGTTGCATAGGATCGAAATGAGCAAATTTCGCAGAAGGGGGAATCCACAAAACAAAGAGACGAGCACTTTTTCATTCAAAGGTGATTGGAAACCTGAAACTCATTTCCCCCAAAAAGGTAAGACTGCTGGGTTAATTTACATTCTCAACATCTCTATAAGCTAAGTATATCAAGTAATATGGTTGAAAGCCACAGGAGTTAAACAAGAGATCAACCATGATCTAATGGCAAAACTGCGCTAAAGGGTTGAATCTCATGTTCGCTGGTCCCCTAATGCTGACTTGGGTAATAAAGATGATGCTGATAAAGATCCTGAAGGTACATAGTGCTACTCAGCTCTGGGTAGCATCACTGATAAGGGTGTGCAAAAGAGATGATTGGTTCAGCAGTCTGATCACAGTGGGGAAGAAGTGGGGAAGTCTGGATATCTAGGCTTTCAAGATCCTGTATCTTCTGTCAGAAGACAGAAGAGACAAAACAGAATGGCCAGGGTGCCAGACAAGGTTGCAAATAGTTCGAGCCTTCCTGATACAATGCACTGTGAAGATGGACTGGATGGAATATAGTGACGAGCTTTTGGTGGGCTTGGCTGTGCAGATTCAGATGGTCAAGAGCAGAGCAATGTCATTGCAGGTCGAGATGCTTCGATAGAAGCCTGAAAGAATCCTTGTAGACGTATCAAATCTTCTCAGGCACCTAAGAAACTAAATGGGTCTTTGCACTTTCTCGAACTGTGTGAAGTGTTTAGGTTAGATTGCTGGTATTATGTATGCCTAGGAACCTGAAGCTCTCAACCATTTTTACAGCAGCTCCATTGATGAGGACAGGGTTGTGTTCACCTCTTGCTTCTTTCGGTCAACAGCTACTGCAACTCTTTCATTTTGCTGACGTTAAGGGGAAGGTTATTATCCTGACACCATGACCCAAGGTTCTCAATCTCTTTCCTGTAACTTGGTTTCATCTTTGTTGTGGATCCAGCCGACAACAATGGTATTGTGGCGACTCCCAAGGGTAGAGCCATCCTAACTGTCAAACCCTTTGGCACGGGAATGGTTCAGTCCAGAGGCAGCCCTTAACCAGAGGGATTAAAGGCAAGGGTTTTGGGCACCATCTTTCTCTCATGGACTTCCTTACGACACGGAAGGACATAATAAAAGGTACTTCCCAATACACCTGGCTTCTCGCTTTGATTTCGGGATCGTACCCCACAGTATCATAAGACTCAATTTAAAATTCAGTCGTTCAAAGGCACAGCTAAATCCTTACCCTCTCCTGAAGAAGTTCAATCACTTGCTGGACACAATCATTGACAGAACAAACATCAGTCTTCAGAACCAGCTCAGGAGCTTCTGGTTTCTCATACTCTGAGTCAATACCAGTGAACCCTGCAAAAAAATCAACATTAGGTCATAGTTCTATGGCTAGTGACTAACTTTTCAATTTCAATGCAATAGTGCTAAGAAAGTATACACCCATATTATGGACTTGGCAAACTGGAAGCTTAGATTTTTAAGTTAACCATTTCCACTCGGATTAAAAGGAACCCGGAGAGACTTAAGTGATTGGTTATTGGCTGCTTAACCCACATCTCACTGCTTCCCATTTCACCTTGTTCACTCCCTCCTCTTCCCCCTCCCATCAGGCCTGAGGTACAGAAGTTTGAGAACACAACCCTTCAGATTCAGGGAGAGTTTCTTCCCAGTTGTTATCAAACAACTAAATGGTCCTCTCATCAGCTAGAGTGTGGTCCTGACCGCCTATCTACCACATTGGTGCCCTTTGAACTATCCTTTATCCTTTATCTGCACACTTTGGATGACTTAATTGTAATTGTATAGTTTTTCTTTTAACTGGGTAGCACGCAAACAAAAGCTTTTCACTGTACCTCGGCACACGTGACAATAATAACCTAATCTAAAGCATGGAAACCTGCACGGTCACAGGGAGAGAGGAAGAGAGAGTGGCAGGTGGAGGGAGAATTAGCTTATAAAGACAACTGCATTTGTATTTATGTAGTACAATTCCATAAAACTATGGGAAACAAGTGACCCGAATTAAAGATCTGCTTTAAATGAAGCAGGCTTTACACAACTTGGGAAAGACAAGAAAGGATATTAGATGAGATTAGAATTCACATTTAAAAAAAAAACTCAGAGCCATGTAAGCAAAACATTACTCTAACAAAAGTCTAGTCAGTCTATAGAAGGGTCCCAACCCGAAACGCCACCCATCCTTTTTCTCCAGAAATGCTGCCTGGCCCGCTGAGTTACTCCAGCACTTTGCATCTATTTTAGGTATAAACCAGCATCCGCATTCTTTTTTTCTACATCAAAAGAGTTGCGCAATAAAATTTATCTATTACTATTGGTTAGTTTGCCACTATAACATTTTTGTCTTACTTTTCACTACCTTTCATACCTTCAGTAATATTCATAAATGTCAAAGATAATTCATTCTCACATAAAGTTACATTTCTAATCACCTCATCATTGCAATCCGACAAGTTCACCAAATTTTGCTGAACAATTTTCCCACGCAAATAGTTTGTTCATAAATGAAACCAATTTGCCATATGCTTTCCATAATACGTACATTTGTACATGAAAACAGACAAGAAACAAGTTATTTATACTATAATATTATCATGCTTGCACAACATCCACTTTTTAGTTCCTTAAGCAGAAGTTTATAGTTCCCCGTAATGAAACAGAAAAAAAAAAAGTTTGGATACTCCAAATGAGGCCATTTTATGCACTTCCTACCAATGACAAGGTAATGGGAGAGTTTGAAACACAGTGTCGGTAGTCTGTTCCATGTCAGAGAATGTAATGAGAGGAGGCAAGAATTAAAAGGAAAGGATACAGTATGTTAAAGATTGATAGCTTTATGTTTTTCAGAACAGCAGTTTTTACCAAAGATACTGCTCTTAAATCATCTACGGTTACTCTATGTACAGTGGCCTCCATAATGTTTCGGACAAAGACGCATCATTTATTTATTTGCCTCTGTACTCCACAATTTGAGATTGGTAATAGAAAAATCACACATGGTTAAAGTGCATATTGTCAGATTTTAATAAAGGCCATTTTTATACATTTTGGTTTCACCATGTAGAAATTACAGCAGAGTTTACCTAGTCCCTCCATTTCAGAGCATCATAATGTTTGGGACACAGCAATGTCATGTAAATGAAAGTAGTCATGTTTAGTATTTTGTTGCATATCCTTTGCATGTAATGACTGCTTGAAGTCTGCAATTCATGGACATCACCAGTTGCTGGGTGTCTTCTTTGGTGATGGTCTGCCAGGCCTGTATTGCAGCCATCTTTAGCATGCTTGTTTTGGGGGCTAGTATCCTTCAGTTTTCTCTTCAGCATGTAAAAGGCATGCTCAATTGGGTTCAGATCGGGTGATTGACTTGGCCACTCAAGAATTGACCATTTTTTAGCTTTGAAAAACTGCTTTGTCTTGCTGTAGAATGAACCACTGCCCAATGAGTTTTGTGGCATTTGTTTGAACTTGAGCAGATAAGATGTGTTTATACACTTCAGAATTCATTACGCTATTACGATCAGCAGTTGCTAGAGATTAAGAGATTAGTATACAAACTTAAAGCATACGGCATTGGGGGTTCAGTATTGATGTGTATAGAGAACTGGCTGGCAAACAGGAAGCAAAGAGTAGGAGTAAACGGGTCCTTTTCACAATGGCGGGTAGTGACTAGTGACTAGCCCTTGACATGGCTCGGTGCTGGGACCCCAGCTATTTACAATATATATTAATGATCTGGATGAGGGAATTGAAGGCAACATCTCCAAGTTCGCGGATGACACTAAGTTGGGGGGCAGTGTTAGCTGTGAGGAGGATGCTAGGAGACTGCAAGGTGACTTGGATAGGCTGGGTGAGAGGGCAAATGTTTGGCAGATGCAGTATAATGTGGATAAATGTGAGATTATCCACTGGTGGCAAAAACAGGAAAGCAGACTATTATTTAAATGGTGGCCGATTAGGAAAAGGGGAGATGCAGCGAGACCTGGGTGTCATGGTACACCAGTCATTGAAAGTAGACATGCAGGTGCAGCAGGCAGTGAAAAAAGCGAATGGTATGTTAGCTTTCATAGCAAAAGGATTTGAGTATAGGAGCTGGGAGGTTCTACTTCAGTTGTACAGGGTCGTGGCGAGACCACACCTGGAGTATTGCATACAGTTTTGGTCTCCAAATCTGAGGAAGGACATTATTGCCATAGAGGGAGTGCAGAGAAGGTTCACCAGACTGATTCCTAGGACTGTCTTATGAAGAAAGATTGGATAGACTCGGTTTATACTCTCTAGAATTTTGGAGATTGAGAGGGGATCTTATAGAAACTTACAAAATTCTTAATAGGTTGGACAGGCTAGATGAAAGGAAGATTGTTCCCGATGTTGGGGAAGTAAAGGACAAGGGGTCACAGCTTAAGGATAAGGGGGAAATCCTTTAAGACTGAGATGAGAAAGACTTTTTTCACACAGAGAGTGGCGAGTCTCTGGAACTCTCTGCCACAGAGGGTAGTTGAGGCCAGTTCATTGGCTATATGTAAGAGGGAGTTAGATGTGGCCCTTGTGGCTAAGGGGATCATAGGGTATGGAGAGAAGGCAGGTACGGGATACTGAGTTGGATGATCAGCCATGATCATATTGAATGGCGGTGCAGGCTCGAGGGCCGAATGGCCTACTCCTGCATCTAATTTCTATGTTTCTATGTTTCTATGTATCATCAATGAAGATAAGTGAGTCAGTACCTTCAGCAGCCATACATGCCCAGGCCATAACACCCCCACCACCGTGTTTCACAGATGAGGTGGTATGCTTTGGATCTTGGGCAGTTCCTTCTCTCCTCCATACTTTGCTCTTGCCATCACTCTGATGTAAGTTAATCTTCGTCATCTGTCCACAAGACCCTTTTCCAGAACTGTGGTTGCTCTTTTAAGCACTTCTTGGACAACTATAACCTACCCATCCTGAAATGGGGGGACTATGTATAAACACTGCTGTAATTTCTACATGGTGAAACCAGAATGTATAAAAATTGCCTTCATTAAAATCTGACAATGTGCACTTGAACCACGTGATTTTTTCTATTACAAAACTCAAATTGTGGAGTACAAAGGCAAATAAATAGTGATGGGTCTGTGTCCCAAACATTATGGAGGGCACTGTAAGAGAAACATAGAAACATAGAAATTAGGTGCAGGAGTAGGCCATTCAGCCCTTCGAGCCTGCACCGCCATTTAATATGATCATGGCTGATCATCCAACTCAGTATCCCGTACCTGCCTTCTCTCCATACCCTCTGATCCCCTTAGCCACAAGGGCCACATCCAACTCACTCTTAAATATAGCCAATGAACTGGCCTCAACTACCTTCTGTGGCAGAGAGTTCCAGAGACTCACCACTCTCTGTGTGAAAAAAGTCTTTCTCATCTCGGTCTTAAAGGATTTCCCCCTTATCCTTAAGCTGTGACCCCTTGTCCTGGACTTCCCCAACATCGGGAACAATCTTCCTGCATCTAGCCTGTCCAACCCCTTAAGAAGCGCTGTATGTGTGTAAACAAAGCCAATTATAGCAGGGGCTGGAAATACTAAAACAAAAACGGAAATACTCAAAACAGATCAGGCAGCATTTGTGGGGGCAGAAAATTTGTGTTTCCGTTCACGAAAATTTCAGCATCATAATTATCATTTAACCTCTCCCTGCTTTCCACAAATGCGAACACTGGATATTCCCTTACAATAATTTTCCCTCCAAAAAGTTCCCTCCATTTGTGAAATATTTCTTTAGACTGGAAATCTACATTACTGATATTAAGGAAGTTGAGAGGAGGGAAAATGGAGAATTGTACACCAGTTAGTTCAACATTTGTTGTAAAGAAATCTACTAAAAATGGAGTCTACACCTAAAAATGTTCCACCTGATCATAGAGTCATACAGTCATTTTGCACGGAAACAGATCCTTTGGTCCATGCTGACCAATAAGCCTCATCTATGTTAGTTCCACTTGATCATAGAGTTATACTAAACAGAAACAGCCTACTTGGTCCAACTTGTCCATGCCATCCAATAAGCCCCAAACACTAAGCCCAGGTTTGGCCCATCCAAACCTTACCTATCGATGTACCTGTCTAAATGTTTAGTTTTAGTTTAGCAATTCACTGTGAAAACAAGCCCTTCGGCCCACCGTCCACACAGACCATTGATCACCCACACGCTAGTTATTGCACTTTTGCATCCTGCACACTAGGGGCAATTTACAGAAGCCAATTAACTACAAACCTGCGCGGATTTGCGGGAGGAAACTGGAGCACCCAGAGAAACCCCATGTGGTCATAGGGAAAGCGTACGAACTCCGCACATACAGCACCTTCGGTGCACATACAGCACATGTTGAACCTCGGTCTGCGGCGCTGTGAAGCAGCAGCTCGACCAGTCTAAATGTTGTTATAATATCAGAGACTTCTCCGATTTCAGGTAGTCCCTGCTCTCTCCATTTCCCCTCCCCTTCCCAGCTCTCTCACAGCCCACTGCCCACTGTCCGCCTTTTGCTTTCTTCTTCCCGCCCCCCCCCCCCCATCAGTCTGAAGAAGGGTGTCGACCTGAAACGTCACCCATTCCTTCGCTCCATAGATGCTGCCTCACTTGCTGAGTTTCTCCAGCATTTTTATCTAAATTCGATTGTTCCAGCATCTGCAGTTCCTTCTTAAACCTAGTATCAGAGAAGGTGTGTGGGGATCATCCTGTGTAAGAGGGAAGTATGAAGGCCAGGGCAGTGTGCCGTTCTGGATGTCAGATGTGGGAGGTCAGGGAATCTCATAGCCCTCCAGACGTCCACATCTGCGCCAGGTGTGTCAAGATGGGGGTCCTAAGGGACTGCGTTAGGAACCTGGAGCAGCAGCTCGAGGACTTCCATCTGGTCAGGGAGAGTGAGGAGGTTATAGACAGGAGTTACAGGGAGGTGGTCACTCCCAGACCACGGGAGGCAGACAAGTGGGTCACTGTTAGGAAGGGCAAGGGGCAGAGGCAGGGACTAGTGAGTACCCCGGTGGCTGCGCACCTGGAAAATAGGTACTCATGTTTGAGTACGATTGGAGGGGACAGCCTACCTGGGGGCAGCAACAGCGGCCAGGCCTCTGGCACAGAGACCGGCCCTGATGCTCAGAAGGGTAGCAAAAAGACGAGGGCAATTGCAATACGGGACTCCATAGTTAGGGGGTCAGATTGGCAATTCAGTGGACGCAGTCGGGAGACCCGGATGGTAGTTTGCTTCCCTGGTGCCAGGGTCTCGGATGTGTCGGAACGTGTCCAAAAGATTCTGAAAAGGGAGGGAGAGGAGCCTGATGCTGTGGTACACATAGGTACCAATGACATAGGCAGAAAAAAGAGAAGAGGTCCTGAAAGGAGAATTTAGGAAGGTGGGGGGAAAGTTAAGGAGATGGACCAAAAGGGTAATGATTTCAGGATTACTGCCTGTACCACGTGACAGTGAGAGTAGGGATGGAATGAGGTGGAGGATAAATGCGTGGCTGAGGGACTGGTGCAGTGGGCAGGAATTCAAGTTACTTGATCACTGGGACCTCTTTTGGGGAAGGCATGATTTGTATAAAAAGGACGGGGTGCACTTGAACCCGAGGGGGGCCAATATCCTGACAGGGAGATTTGCAAAGGAGACTTTAGGCGAGAAATGTAGGTGAGAAAGAGGAAAAAGATAATAAACAGAGAATAAGGGATGGTGGATTTCTTAAATGTGTATAGTTTAATGTTAGGAGCATTGTAAGAAAGGTGGATGAACTTAGAGCCTGGATTAACACCTGGAATTATGATGTTGTGGCAATCAGTGAAACATGGAAACTAAATATTCCAGGATTTCGTTGCTTCAGGTGTGATAGAATTGGAGGAACCAGAGGTGGAGGTGTTGCATTGCTTGTCAGAGAAGATGTTACAGCAGTGCTTTGGCAGGATAGATTAGAGGGCTCATCTAGGGAGGCTATTTGGGTGGAACTGAGAAGTGGGAACGGTGTAGCAACACTTTTAGGGGTGTATTATAGACTGCCAAATGGGGAGCGAGAATTGGAAGAGCAAATATGTAAGGAGATAGCACATATTAGCAGTAAGCACAAGGTAGCGATTGTGGGAGATTTCAATTTTCCAAAAATCGACTGGGAAACACTTTCTGTAAATGGGCTGGATGGTTTGGAGTTTGTAAAATGTGTGCAGGATAGTTTTTTGCAGCAATACATAGAGGTATCGATCAGAGAAGGGGCAGTGCTGGACCTCCTGGTAGGAAATGAGGCAGGTCAGGTGACGGAGGTATGCGTTGGTGAGCACTTCGGGACCAGTGATCACAATACCATTAGTTTCAATATAATTATGGAGAGAATCTGAACTGGACCTAGGGTTGAGATTTTTGATTGGAGAAAGGCTAACTTTGAGGGAATGCGTAAGGATTTAAAAAGAGTGAATTGGGACATTTTGTGTTATGGGAAGGATGTAGAAGAGAAATGGAGGACATTTAAAGGGGAAATTGTAAGAGTACAGAATCTTTATGTCCCTGTTCGGTTGAAAGGAAATAGTAAAAATTGGAAAGAGCCATGGTTTTCAAGGGAAATTGGACACTTGTTTCGAAAAAAAGAGAGATATCTACAATATTTATCGGAGGCATGGAGTAAATGAGGTGCTAGATGAATATAAAGAGTGTAAAAAGAATCTTAAGAAAGAAATTAGAAAAGCTAAAAGATATGAGGTTGCTTTGGCAAGAAAGGTGAAAGTAAATCTAAAGGGTTTCTACAGCTATATTAATAGCAAAAGGATAACAAAGGTAAAATTGGACCATTAGAGAGCCAGAATGGACAGCTATCTGCAGAGCCAAAAGAGATGGGGGAGATATTGAACAAATTCTTTTCTTCGGTATTCACCAAGGAGAAGGATATTAAACTCTGTGAGGTAAGGGAAAAAAAAGTAGAGTAGCTATGGAAACTATGAGATTCAAAGAGGAGGAATTAGTGACACTTTTGAAAAATATAAAAGTGGATAAGTCTCCAGGTCCTGACAGGATATTCCCTAGGACACCGAGGGAAGTTAGTGTAGAAATAGCAGGGGCTATGACAGAAATATTTCAAATGTCATTAGAAACAGGAATAGTGCCGGAGGATTGGCGTACTGCGCATGTTGTTCCATTGTTCAAAAAGGGTTCAAAGAATAAACCTAGCAATTATAGACCTGTTAGTTTGACGTCAGTGGTGGGTAAATTAATGGAAAGGATACTTAGAGATAATAAATATATAAGCATCTGGATAAACAGGGTCTGATCAGGAACAGTCAACATGGATTTGTGCCTGGAAGGTCACGTTTTACAAACCTTGAATTTTTTGAAGAGGTTACTAGGGAAATTGATGAGGGTAAAGCAGTGGATGTTGTCTATATGGATTTCAGTAAGGCCTTTGACAAGGTTCCCCATGGAAGGTTGGTTAAGAAGGTTCAATCTTTGGGTGTTAATGGTGGAGTAGCAAGATGGATTCAACAGTGGCTGAATGGGAGATGCCAGAGAGTAATGGTGGGTGGCTGTTTGTCAGGTTGGAAGCCGGTGACCAGTGGGGTGCCTCAGGGATCTGTGTTGGGTCCACTGTTGTTTGTCATGTACATCAATGATCTGGATGATGGGGTGGAAAATTGGATAAGTGAGTATTCAGATGATACTAAGACAGGTGGTGTTGTAGATAATGAAGTAGATTTTCAAAGTCTACAGAGTGATTTGGAAGAGTGGGCTGAAAGATGGCAGATGGAGTTTAATGCTGATAAGTGTGAAGTGTTACATCCTGGCAGGACAAATCAAAATAGGACATACATGGTAAATGGTAGGGAATTGAGGAATGCTGTGGAACAGAGGGATCTAGGAATAACTGTGCATAGTTCCCTGAAGGTGGAATCGCATGTAGATAGGGTGGTAAAGAAAGCTTTTGGTGTGCTGGCCTTAATAAATCAGAGCATTGAATATAGGAGTAGGGAAGTAATGTTAAAATTGTACAAGGCATTGGTGAGACCAATTCTGGAGTATGGTGTACAATTTTGGTCGCCTAATTATAGGAAGGATGTCAACAAAATAGAGAGTACAGAGGAGATTTACTAGAATGTTGCCTGGGATCCAGCAACTATGTTACAGAGAAAGGTTGAACAAGTTAGGTCTTTATTCTTTGGAGCGCGGAAGGTTAAGGGGGGACTTGATTGAGGTCTTTAAAATGATGAAAGGGATAGTCAGAGTTGACGTGGATAAGCTTTTCCCATTGTGGGTAGGAAAGATTCAAACAAGAGGGCATGACATGAGAATTAAGGGACAGAGGTTTAGGGGTAACAAGAGGGGGAACTTCTTTACTCAGAGGGTTGCGGCTGTGTGGAATGAGCTTCCAACAGAAGTGGTGGAGGCAGGATCAATTTTAACATTTAAAAGTAAAGTGGATAGGTATACGGATGGGGAGGGAATGGAGGGGTATGGTCTGAGTGCAGGTAGATGGGACTAGGGGAAAATAAATGTTCAGCACGGACTGGAAGGGCCGAGAGGGGCCGTTTCCATGCTGTAATTGTTATATAGTTATATGGTTATATGGATTAGAGAAAGTCTCTATCGATTTATAAAGTGTGTGGAGGTTTAGGCAGGTTTCTTAACAATTACTTCCATTGTGGGATGGTGTAGTTTGGGAGGAAGTGAAAAACATTTAGATTGCATAAAAGTGATAAAAATGTTATTCTGGGTTTGAGCGTCCATGAAAGTGGATACAGCACCAAGGTCAATGTGATAACTGCTTTTTTTGGTCCTTCTTGGCTGCAGTGGTGGTTCCAGAGGATTGAAGGACAACGGACATTATGCAATCGTTTGGATGGGAAAGGAAGAATAAACCCTACATAAGTGAAGCTGTTGTGATCAGTAGGGTTTCAAATGACTCATTAATTGCTCCCATGCTTTTTGTTAGATATATTACTGAACTAACCTTCAATGTTTAGGAAGGAACTGCAGATTATGGTTTAAATTTAAGATAGACAAAAAGCTGGAGTAACTCAACGGGACATGCAGCATCTCTGGAGAGAAGGAATGGGTGACGTTTTGTTTCGTGACCCGAAATGTCATCAATTCCTTCTCTCCATTGATGCTGCCTGTCCCACTGAGTTACTCCAGCTTTTTGTATTTAATCTTCAATGTTATTAAATTTGCAGATGATACAGAAATTGGCCACATGGCTGACTGAGGAAACTTCACGCTGCATAGAATTATGGATGGTACAGTTAATTGAACAGAAAAGTGGCAAATAAAATTTAATCTGGAGACGTATGAAGTAATACATTTAATGAATAGGACAAGGCAAGAAAATATAAAATAACTGAGTGGTTATTGAATAATGAAAGGAATAAAGGGTCCACATTTCCTTAAAAATAGCACAATAGATCAGCGATGATTTAGAAGGCACATTATTAGCCAAGGTATAGTCTATAAAAGTGGGGAAGTTAAGCTAAAACTATTTAGACACTAGTTAGACCACAACTGCAGATCTACATACAGTTCTGGTCACCAGATGTTGCCTGGGCTGGAAAAATGGACTTAGAGGAAAGACTAGATAAGCTGAGGTTTTCTTCTGTGGATCATGGTCATTGAACTGAAAATGGCGGCGGCGCAGGTGCATCGCGACGCCCCGTGTCTCCCTTAGATCAGCGAACTCTACCTTACCTTCTTTCTTGGTTTGAGTCTGTTCACCCAGAGCAGTCTCACTATCATCCGCTATAGCCGGCAGGAACTGTTAAATCTCGGTTCCTGCGGCTATAGCGTTCCCCCGGTCGACTTTCCGGACGAACTCCAGCTCCCTCCTGCACTCACCTTCACCACGGAGCTGCGGGACGGCAAATCTGCGGAGCTGCGGGGCGGTAGACCTGAGGACCGCACCAAGTCGGCCCGGCGTCTGGAGGCACACACAGACGGCGAAGGGCCCGAAAACATCACCGTGGATCTTGAGGTGGGTTGAAGGCAAGGTTGGAGCGAGCCCCACACAGGCCATCCATCCCTAGCCTTTTCCTTGCCAACGTCCGTTCCCTGGCAAACAAGATGGATGACTTCCGTCTTCTGATTGCCTCCTACAACTGGATCAAGGATCGCAGCATCCTGATCCTCACCGAAACCTGGCTGAACTCTGATGTTCCCGCCATTGAGCTAGCGGGACGACACATACTCCGAGCGGACAGAACATCTGACTCCGGTAAGACCAGAGGTGGGGTCTGTGTATGTATGTAAACAAAGCATGGTGCACAGACACCACCATCATTGAGAGTCACTGCTCAGCCAACCTTGAGTTCCTCTTGGTTAAGTGCAGACCGTTCTATCTGCCCAGAGAGTTTACCCCCACTGTTGTGACTGCAGCCTATATCCCTCCTGATGCTAATGCCAAGCTTGCAATGAAAGAACTGCATATTGCCATTAGCAAACAACTGACCCTCAATCCAGACGCAGCCTTCATTGTTGCGGGTGACTTCAATCACTCCAACCTGAAGACTGTACTCCCCAAATTCCACCAACATGTCTCCTTCGCCACTAGAGAGGACAAGACACTGGACAAAGTCTACACCAACATGGCTGAAGCGTACAAAGCCATCCCCCTCCCCCACCTTGGTCAGTCTGATCACTTATCATTGTTCCTGCTCCCCAAGTACTCCCCACTCATCAGACACGTTAAACCCACAGTGAGGACAGTCAAGGTTTGGTCAGATCAAGTGGACTCCACACTCCAGCAGCGTTTTGGTAACACTGACTGGGATGGGTTTGCAGCTCAGGCCACCCTTGACTCCCACACTGACATTGACGCCTATACTTCCTCTGTTCTGGACTTCATCAACTCCTCCATCAACAGTGTCACCACTCTCATACAAATCACCACATACCCGAATCAGAAGCCATGGATGAACAGCGAGGTCAGCGACTGCTGAAAGCACGGGACTCGGCTTTCAGATAGTTCATCGAGGGCCAATCTGAAGAGGGGCATCAAGAACGCCTGACAGATACAAGCTGCGGATCGAGGAGCATTTCAACAGCAACTCCGACCCCCGACGCATGTGGCATGGCATCCAGGCCATCACTGACTACAGAGGCACCAACTCCACCCCCACTTCCAGCGACGCATCCTTCCTCGAGGAACTCAATCACTTTTATGGCCGCTTTGAAAGGGACAACCAAGAGTTGGCCATCAAGGCTGTGCTCCCCGATGACCACCAGCCCCTCACACTCAACCCCTACGACGTGCACGTGGCACTGAGTGGCATCAATGTACGTAAGGCTGCCGGCCCTGACGGCATCCCCGGGCGCGTCCTCAGGACCTGTGCTGCACAGCTGACAGACGTCTGGACTGACATCTTCAACATGTCACTTGCCCAGGCAGTTGTCCCCACGTGCCTTAAAACTACCTCCATCGTGCCAGTGCCAAAACACTCCACTGCGGCGAGCCTCAACGACTTCCGCCCAGTTGCACTCACCCCTATCATCGCCAAGTGCTTTGAAAGGCTGGTCATGGCACACCTCAAATGCTGCCTACCTCCCACTCTGGACCCCTACCAGTTTGCATACCGCAAGAACAGGAGCACGGAGGATGCCATCTCAACGGCACTCCGCCCTCTCCCACCTCGACAACAGAAACACTTATGTGGGAATGCTGTTCATCGACTACAGCTCAGCATTCAACACCATTATCCCCTCGAAATTGATCGCCAAACTCGATGACCTGGGCATCAACCCCTCCCTCTGCAATTGGTTACTGGACTTTCTAACCAACAGACCACAGTCTGTTAGGTTGGATAACCACTCCTCTTCTACCCTCTCCCTGAACACTGGCGTACCCCAGGGCTGCGTGCTGAGCCCCCTCCTCTACTCCCTCTTCACCTACGACTGCATACCTGTACATGGTACCAACACCATCATCAAGTATGCAGATGACACGATGGTGATTGGCCTCATCAGCGACAACAATGAGTCGGCCTACAGGGAGGAGGTTCAGCTCCTAACAGCATGGTGTGCTGACAATAACCTGGCCCTCAACTCCAAGAAGAGGGTGGTGAAGATCGCCCAACGCATCACAGGCTCCTCACTCCCCTCCATTGAGTCTGTCCATTGTAAACGATGCCTGCGCAGGGCGCACAGCATCGCCAGGGACAGCTCACACCCCAACCATAGACTATTTACCCTCCTCCCATCCCGGAGACGCTACAGGTCCCTCCGCTGCCGGACCAGCAAGCTCAAGAACAGCTTCTTCCCTGCGGCTGTCACACTTCACCTCAATGACTGCCTGTCTCCACCCCTCACCCCCCCCCCCCCCCCCCACCCCGACTATCCAATCACCAGCAAATTGCACGGATACCACTGTATATGTACAGATGTATATACTCATACCACTGCGCAATTACTTGTTTATTCGTAAGTTCGCCCTTCGGAGATACCAACTGCATTTCTTTGTCTCCGTATTGTACACTGCACAATGACAATTAAAGATTGAATTTAATTTAATTTAATTTAATTGATATGTGCATAAATACAATAGCCTATTTCCAGGCAACTAGCAATTGAGACACAAAAGATCACAGATAATGGTGAGCAAACAACAAACTGCAGATTAAGGGCCTGTCCCACTTGGGCATCATTTGCTCGTCACGCAGGTGGTGAGCGACGACTTTGAGAATCCCAAAATCCTGGGGTGCCGCACGCTACCGTGCGTCACTGCCTAGGCAACCTCGTCTCACCACACGCCTTGAGCGCATAATGCATGCCATGCCCGCTTTACCTCGTGCGTCGTGACGCATAAATAACGCCCAAGTGGGACAGGCCCTTCAGGCGGCATCTATGAATGGAAATAGACGTTTTGGGTTGGAACCCTTCTTTAGAACTGATGAACAAGCAACAGGGATTCAATTAGCTAATACATTTTGAATCACATTGTCTATGACTTTCTTAGTCAATGATACTTTTAAATACCACCAATGTTTGTCAACTGTCACAAACCACGATCATCCAAACATTGAATGATTTTTAAACATTTGTCTCAAAAGTGTTCTACTGTAATATTTATCGGGACAATTAAATTCTTATTTGCAGCAGTAGCGCAACAGGTTTGTAAACACAAACTTCAAATCTCTTCAAGTTAGCAATGCTGACCACATCTTAAGGACAGAGGAGTTTCAGGGATATTAAATGGGACATATTCAAAAATTATGAAGGTGTTTGAGAGAAAAGCAGGAGAAACCTTGGCCAGGAAGGCCAAATGCAGAGCACCCAAATTGAAAAATTAGTAGGAAAGGGAACTGCAGTAGATTCTATATATTTTTTTTAATGTTGGGAATCAGAACACACTATGAAAGACACGGATTAAATTGTAATCTGAAAATGAACTTTATATACACACATGAAAAATGGAAGGATTATAAGAAGAGGGATGCAATTACTCTGATAGTTTTTTCAAAGGGCTAGCAAAGCCACTTTGAATAGTCACTTCTTCCTTTAGCGTGAGATTCTATGCAACGATTCACAATGGGTGGAGTAGGCTGTGGGCCGAGGAGTTTTATTCCAATGTTTCGTGACCCAAGTCACAGAACTACATGAAATGTTCACATATTGTGTATAAATATTATATAAATCATCCCCTGAAACTCGCCAAGAACAAAACTTGCACATTATTATTAAATTAGAGAAAAAACGGAAAATGTTTGGGTATTTTTAGTCCAATCAAAGCACGTCTAACATTGAGTTGTATGCCAGTTGGCCAATCACGCGCTTTGTTTCAGGCTAGCCTGGCATCATGGCTGAGGGGACTTCACTGATGCCTGTTTTACTGGCGATTCCCATGAAGGTTCTTTCTAGTTCTGTGGAATACATGTCGTGGAAACTTGCAGCAGGGTAATTGAATTTAGTGAGAAAAGCAGTAAGAAGTCTGAAGAATGTGCAGCTAAGTGGATAGAAGTGGAAGAAAGTCTTGAAAGCAAAGTCGCTGCTGAGATGCTGCAACACAAAGTTGAAACCAGTCAAACTTTGTGAATCAACTGCAAGGTAAGATCTAAACTATGAATTTATGAAAATTATTCTGAATGGACTTTAATTAATTTAATTGCACCCTTTATAATGTGAGAAGATTAGATTTGGAGGCTGTACATTCACTCACTCATTCACTCACTCACTCACTCAATAACTCATTCACTCATGAAGTTGAGAGCCTAAACTATGTGTATCCATAATAAGGTAAATTAAACATTGTCACTAATGCCAGCTTGTTACAAGGTATCTTTCAGTATAAAGATTTTATTTTCTGCAAATCAAAGTTAAATAAACTGAAAAATACCTAATTGGAAAAAAACAGCTAATGATCACCATTCACAAAAACAGCTACTGATCACCATAAATAAACAAATTAAAATCACACATCAGTGCAAACCCATCACCTGCAATCTTGCTGATTTTCTGCTTGTAATTTGTATTGTTCTGATACGTACCTTTTATCTCCCCAGCTCTGGCTTTTTTGTAAAGTCCCTTCACGTCCCTGCTCTCACAGACATACAGTGGAGCATCGACAAATATCTCAAAAAAAGGCAGACCAGCACGTTCGTGTATGCTTCTGCTATTTTTCCGATCCTGGCAAATAGAAGATTATCATTTGCAAGATGAGAAACTTTGTAGATTCTGACATCATTTTATAGTTTTTAGTGAAATAATAGTTTTCCATTGTATATGAAATAAATTTGTTTTAACCATACCTTGGGTTTACCCGGGTTCATTAATTTCTATTTTGTGTTACGAGGGATACCGTATTTCCAGGCAATGAAGACGCTATTTTGTACCCAAAAATAAGGCACAAAGATTTACCTGCGTCTTGGAGGTCGAAGGTTAGGTAGTTAGCCAAGAAAGATAGACTTGGCTATCCCTCAGTACAGCAACATCAACAACAATGTTGCTGTACTAAGGGATAGCCAAGTCCATCCCTCATTGCTGGCAGCTGATGGGAAGCGTCTGTAAAAGGACAGCACCTTGTGTGGGGGGGGGGTCCTTTCATAGTGTCTGGGGAGTCTACTGGCAACTCGCTCATTCACCGCTGCCGTGGCTCTCCGAGCGCGGAGCCACCACATTGTGGCCGGGGAGGGAAGTAGCTCGGGTGGCTGCGAGCGGCCGCCAGGACAGGACAGCGAAACCAGCCACCACCTCAGTGCCTTTTGTCAGCCCGCCCACCAGCCAGCCACGATGGGAGTGGAGAGTTTAGGATCAGAGGTACTAGCCTCAGAATAAAAGCATGTTCCTTAAGGAAGAAGATGAGGATGAATTTCTATAGTCAGAGGATGGTGAATTTATGGAAGGGGTTATGGGGAGAAGGCAAGAGAATAGGGTTAAGAGGGGAAGATAGATCAGCCATGATAGAATGGCAGAGTTGACTTGATGGGCTCAATGCCCTAATTCTGTTCCAATCACTTATGAAGTTATGAGTCTGCTCTGGCATTCAATCATGACTGATCTATTTTTCTCTATGAACCCCATTCCCCTGCCATCACCCCATAACCTTTGACACACTTATTAATCAAGAACCTGTCAAGCTCCGCGTTAAAAATACCCAATGACTTGGCTTCCACAGCATCTGTAGCAATGAATTCCACAGATTCACCTCCCTCTGGCTAAATTCCTCATCTCCATTCCAAAAGTATGTCCTTTTATTCTGAGGCTATGCCCTTTGGTCAGATATTCCCACTACTACAAACATCCTCTCCACATCCACTCTATCTCGGCTTTTCATACATTGGTGCTTTCAATGTTACAATGATTGCATCAGAGAAATGACTTAAACTATTACAAGTGACAATTCTCCACATAATATTTTTAATCTGTAATGTAATTAATGGATATTTTTAAGCCAGAAATTGATAGATTCTCGATTAGTACAGGTGTCAGGGGTTATGGGGAGAAAATTGGGATTGAGAAGGAAAGAAAGATCAGCCAAGATTGAATAGCGGAGTAGACTCAATGGGCCGAATGGCCTAATTCTGCTCCTAGGTTCACAATATTAATTCCCGGGATGGCGGGACTGTCATATAAGGAAAGATTGGAAAGACTGGGCAAGTATTCACTGGAATTTAGAGGTCCAAGATGAGGTCTTGCAGAAATGCATAAAATTATAAAAGGACTGGACAAGCTAGATGCAGAAAAAATGTTCCCAATGTTGGGGGAGTCCAGAACCAGGGGCCACAGTCTAAGAATAATGGGGAGGCCATTTAAAACTGAGATGAGGAAAAACCTTTTCGCCCAGAGAGTTGTGAATTTGTGGAATTCTCTGCCACAGAAGGCAGTGGAGGCCAATTCACTGGATGAATTTAAAAGAGTTAGATAGAGCTCTATCTATAGGGCTAGCGGAATCAAGGGGTATGGGGAGAACGCAGACATGAGTTAGATTGTGGATGATCAGCCATGATCACAATGAATGGCAGTGCTGGCTCGAAGGGCCAAATGGCCTCCTCCTGCACCAATTTTCTATGTTTCTATGACTTATGAACTTATTAAGGAGGCAAATGTGAATGGTATTGGAAACACAAATTAAACAGTGAAATGGTGATGTGGTGAAGATTAAATTAATAATAACTGTAAGAAAAATAATTCTTGAAGGTACAAAAATGGAGCAGTACCTTTGCATAGGGAGAAATAAAACTGGCAAGGCACACAAGTCCAGCATCTGCAAATAGTCTGGCTACTTCAGCAATACGTCGAATGTTCTCTTCACGGTCCCCTGGGCTAAATCCCAGGTTTTTGTTCAGACCTTGTCTAATGTTGTCACCGTCCAACGTATAGCAGGGTATTCCATGGCAAACCAAGTACTCTTCCAATGCCATGCTGACTGTTGTCTTACCAGCTCCAGACAAGCCTATCAAATAGAACCAAAATTAAAAATAAATTAAGCACACTTAATAAAAATAGCCTCCGCAAACAATGTTACAAAATACATCCTCAGGACATTCCAAAGCATTTCAGCGTTAACAGTTGACTGATCAAAAAGAAAACTGAAAATGTTAGAAATAGTCAGCAGTACAGGCAGCACAGATATGAAAGAAGACAATTGTTTCATGCCATTAGCTCATAAAAATCATTGAATTGAAACATTAACTGTTATTCTGTCTAGAGAGACTCTCTGGGCTTGAACATTGAATTTTCTCAATTCTGTTAACCCTTGCTGTCTCCTCCCCTTCCCTCCTCTCCCTCAGCCCTCGGGCCCTGGCATTCCCTCTCTCTCTATCTCTCTCCCCACCCTAGTCGCACTAGCTTCTCATTTTCACACTACAGCTTACAATGGCGTGTTCCCTTTATCATCAATACCTTTTTGCATCTTTCATTCATTGTTCTTTATCTCTCCACATCACCGTCTATATCTCTCGCTTCCCTGATCCCTGACCAGTCTGAAGAAGGGTCTCGACCCGAAACGTCACCCATCTCCTTCGCTCCTTAGATGCTGCTGCACCCACTGAGTTTCTCCAGCCTTTTGTGTAACCCTCGATTCTCCAGCATCTGCAGATCCTTCTTTAACATTCTGTCTAGAGACGTTACTGGATAGGCTAAATATTCCCAGCACATGTTTTTTTTCAAAAATTGGAGATTTCAAATATTCACAGATCAACACTTCTGATTATTTTATTAAATATTGATGGTCATGCTAAGCTGACGACTCCACAATCATTGGATTATGTAATTACTAGAACAGTTCTACCAGCTGTGCCACTGTTCACAAAGACATTGCATTGTTTCTGAAGTACTAAAAATGATACACCAAAGCAAAAGGAAGCAAAAATAATCCAAGAGGCAGCACAGTGGTGCAGCTGGTGGAGTTGCTGCTTCACAGTGCCAATGACCCAGGTACGATCCTAACCACAGTGCTGTCTGTCTGGAGTTTGCACGTTCTCTCTATGACCGCTTGCGATTACTCCAGAATTGCTGTTTAACTGACCTCTGTAAAATTCCCCTTAATGTTCTCCGGTACAGTTGAAAGAATGGGATAATATAGAACATGTGTGGTCAATGGTCAACAACACTCAGTGGCTAAGGCCTGTTTTCCTGCCGTATCCCCAAACAAAACTAAACGTGAACAAACAAGACCGAGACTCGAACTGACTTTGAACTGGGACGTTGACATTTAGTTGAATTGATGTTTAGTTAGGAAGTGAATAGAAGATTGGCAGGAAATACATTGCCCTCCACAATGTTTGGGACAAAGACCCATTATTTATTTATTTGCCTCTGTACTCCACAATTTGAGATTTGTAATAGAAAAAAATCAATTGGTTAAAGTGCACATTGTCAGATTTTAATAATGGCCATTTTTATACATTTTGGTTTCACCATGTAGAAATTACAGGCAGTGTTTATACATGGTCCCCCCATTAAAGGGGAACATAATGTCTGGGACAGCAATGTCATGTAAAAGAAAGTAGTCACGTTTAATATTTTGTTGCATATCCTTTGCATGCAATGACTGCTTGAAGTCTGCAATTCACGTACCCCAGTAAAAGTAAACATGTACCCCAGTAAAATGGCGGCGCCTCGCAGCAGCGGCCTCTGCAGTCCATCTGTCTTTTTTTAATTTTTGTCCTGTTGAGTGTATAGTTTGGTTGTAGTTTATATATTGTTTTTAGCTGTGTATATGTGAGAAGGGGGGGGGGGGGGGGGGGGGGAGGGAGAGAAACTTTTAAATCTCTTCCCTGTACGGGGGACCCGACCTTTTCCCTGTCGGGTCTCCGTTGTCGTTCGGGCCTAGCAGCGTGGAGCGGCCTCCAACCTGGGGGCTTCAGTCACGGAGCCTGTGAACTCACCATTGTGGAGCTGGCCGGCTTCAGAGCGTGGAGAGCTGTGGTGGCGCGCGGCTGCGATCCGACTTGGGAGCTTCAGAGGCTTCAGCCGCAGGCCCGGTGGACGGTGACATCGGAAACTCGCGGGTCCCTGGTGGGAGACCGTTTTCGGAGCTCACGCGACGGCAACTTCTCCCGCCCAAACTGCGGGGTTGAAAACGACCCGGAGCGGTGGCTTTAACAGCCGCGAGACTTGCCATCGCCCGCCAGAGGCTCCAGCATCAAGACCCGGAGCAGGGCCTTACATCGCCCAGAGAGGCCTTAACGGCCGCGGGACTTGCCATTGCCCGCTGGGGGCTTTAACATCAGGAGAACAATGGAAAACGGGAGAAACAATGACTTTGCTTTCTGTCACAGTGAGTAGGAGATTCACTGTGATGGATGTTTGTGTCAATTGTGTGTCTTGTTAATTGTTTCTTCTTGTTGTATGACTGCAGAAACCAAATTTCGTTTGAACTTCATTTTTGGTTCAAATGACAATAAACATTATTGTATTGTATTGTACATCACCAGTTGCTGGTGTCTTCTCTGGTGATGCTCTACCAGGCCTGTATTGCAGCCATCTTTAGCTTGTGCTTGTTTGGGGACTACACCACTTCAGTATATAAAAGGCATGCTCAATTGGGTTCAGATCAGGTGATTGACTTGGTCACTCAAGAATGAACCATTTTTTAAGCTTTGCAAACTCCTTTATTGCTTTAGCAGTATGTTTGGGATCATTGTCTTGCTGTAGAATGAACTGCTGGCCAATGAGTTTTCAGGTATTTGTTTGACTTGAGCAGATAGGATGTGTGTAGATTAACCCTTATTAATCCATGCCATTTATAATCTCCATTACATATATATGCATGCCACCCATTACATGGTATTACAGTACTACACAGCTTTACAGTAACACGGTCAGCCGGCTCTCACAAGCCACGCCGAGCCAAATATGAATGGCTGGCAGTTTAAATGTTCCGGATCGCTTATGGAATAAAGATTAATCTTTCACTATGTGTGTTGTCGTGGATCATTCACAAAATGGTGTCACAAACTATGTGTGTTGTCGTGGATCATTCACAAATATGGTGTCAGAAGTGGGATTCGAACCCACGACTCCACAGGGGACTGCACGCCTCAAAAGTAGACCACTCTGCCTACGACGTCCATGCCTTCTTTAGGTCCTCGTGAAAAACATTAACAACCGCTTGACAACCACCTAGAGCCCCAGGGAGGGTAACCAGATGAGGAAGTCATACCTGTCATTCGTTCTCCTCACTGAATCCTAATCCTGCACGCAATGAAGGACAATGTCAAAACTTGACAGAATGGAAACACTGGGCGTGATAGCCCCTCGTCCTGGGTCTCCACCATGGTTGCAGCAGTCAAGAAGAACAAAGGCGAAATAAGGATTTGCATCAACCCCAACGATTTAAACACTGCCATCAAACGACAACAAGACCCGATAACGGCGGTGGAAGAGGTCGCAGCCAGCCTGGGTAAAGCCACAGTCTTCTCTGTCCTAGATGCAAAGAACTCATTTTGGAAAATACTGCTAGACCATGCAGCCTCCATGTTAACCTCATTCGCGATGCCCTTCGGACGCTACGGATTCTTATGAATGTCATTTGGCATCAATTCAGCCAGTGAAGTTTTCCAACATACTATGCAACAACTCTTTACTGGCTCCCCATGCGACATAATCGTGGACGACATCCGGATCGACGGGCGCAACGCACAAGAACATGACTCAAACCTGAAGTGGGTCCTAGATCCTGCCAGAGAGGTAAACCTCAAACTCAATTCTCTCAAGTGCAGGTTTCGGGTCGACCAAGTGACTAATTGGGCCACGTGTTCAGCAACAACTTGTAAGACTCAGGCCAGACCCGTCTAAAACCATTGCCATCAACAAAATGCCAGCACCTACAGACGTGACAGCTCTACAACGATTTCTAGGCATGGTAAACTACCTGGGAAAATTCATCCCAAACTTCAGTGAGCCGTCAGCCCCGTTGCGACAACTGACCCACAAGGATACACACTGGTCCTGGCACCAGCACCTGCAGAGGGCATTTGAAACCCTCAAACAACTAATGTCTTGCGCCCCAGCCCTCGCATACTTCGATGCAGAGTTACCCGTCACTCTCACCTGTGATGCCTCCCAGTATGGACTGGGTGTCGCTTGCCTACAAGACGACGTGAAGAGTCCCAGACCAGTTGCCTATGCCTCCCATAACCTCCCGTACCATGACCAACACTGAACAGCGCTACACTCAAATCGAGAAGGAGCTACTCGTGGTAACTTTTGCCTGTAAGAAATTCAAGAACTTTATCTTTGGCAACCCAATCATGCTCGAAACCGACCACCAGCCCCTGGTCAGTATCCTCAGTAAACCAATCCACACGGCACCAGCGCGTTTACAACGCATGATGATGGAACTAGAGGTATGACATCAGTAACCTACAAACGCGGTAACATGCACTTAGCTGACACCCTCTCATGGGCACCTCGCCCATCCTGCGAAAAACACCTGTCTGATGATGAGCACGAGGGGTCTACGGTTATGATGGTCTCCTTCCTTCCATCCGCGAGCTTAGACATCCTAGTGGCACAAACAGCTGCAGATGAAAGGCTGCAATCGTCTGCCACTGTCATCCGCCGCGGCTGGCCAGACAAACAGCACCACCTGTCGCTGGCTATCCGCTCGGTCTACCCTGTCCATGACGAACTGGTCATTCAAGATGGCATTATAATGAAAGCACATAAAGGCAGTTACCAGGCAGTAATGAAAGGCAGTTACCCCGACGTCTCATCACAGCAAATACTTCGATATTGTCCGTGGGGCCATTCTGTTGCAGAAATAACCATCCAACATGCAAAACATGTGCTTTTCTGGCCCGACATGGCTGACTATATTCTCGAGAAAGTTGCTGCCTGCCCGATTTGCAACAGCCTGACACCACACCAACAGAAACAACCACTTCTCCCGCACCGGACTTACCCTGGTCCACAGTAGCAGCCGACATCATTGAGCGGCACGGCAAACAATACCTGGTTCTAGTCGATTCCTACTCAGGATGGTTCGAAATCAACCTGCTCAGTAGCCCGACCTCAGCCATGGTCATTCAGAAACTCACTCGCCACTTTTCTGTCCACGGAGCATCCCTCAAGCTACTCTCAGACAATGGAACTCAATTCTCCTGTCAGCTCTTCAAGGATTTCGCAAAACGCTGGGATTTTCACCACACCACCAGCAACCCCGAGTATCCACAGTCCAACGGCCTGGCTGAGTTTGCAGTAAGAAGTGCAAAAGAACTAATGGAACGCTCACACAGGGCCGGCTCTGATGTTTATCTCAACTTCCTCAACCTACAGAACATCGTTCACGCCCCTCTCCTGGGATCTTCGGCCGCACGACTCATGTCACGGCGAGCCCGCTCCACCCTGCCTATGGCCAAGAAACTGCTATAACCACAAGTTTGTGCACTGTCAGTTGTCCAATCCCAGCTCCAACGTCACCGCAACATAGAAAGAAAATTCTATGATAAAACCAGTTCTCTGCTTCAACCGCTCAACAAGGGACAGATTGTCCGCTTACGGTCACTCAGAATGACGCCTTGGAGTCATTCTGGGGTCAACCGCGGAGCCATGCTCATACCTGGTCAGTGTTGACAACAGCATCTATCGGCGAACCGTCCATCACCTCCTCCCGGTTAATGAACCGGCACCTCCACGTCCTTACCCTGACCAGCCTGGTGGTCTTCCCTCGCGCTCCACAAATGCCACCAGCGATTCCTCGACCGGTGCCAGCGCCATCCCTGTCTTCCCCAGTGCCCCCATCTCCACCGGTGTCTTCTCCTCCGCATTCACTCGATAAGGGACTTGCTCCCTCAGAGAAGGATGAGGCGCACGAGGGGTATTACCGTACACGTGCAGGTCGTGTCTGCAAGCCAAACCCGCTGATTGGAAAGTTCACCGGCTACACTTGAACTGTGCATGACCCGTTTTGTTTTATGTGCTCACATATGCACAACCATATACAAGTGAAATAAAAAATGCCCACACCCTATACTGGTGTTTTACAATATGCTCCACTAGCCACTCTATATATGCTTTGCTTCTTTAAGAGGAAGGATGTAGATTAACCCTTATTAATCCATGCCATTTATAATCTCCATTACACATATATGCATGCCACCTATTACATGGTATTATGATACTACACAGCTTTACACTAACAAGGTCAGCTGGCTCTCACAAGCCACACCGAGCTGGATATGAATGGCTGGCAGATTAAATGTTCCGGATCACATATGGATTAAAGATTGATCTTTCACTATGTGTGTTGTCATGGATCATTCACGAACAATGTGTCTATGCACTTCAGAATTCATTATGCTACTACCATAAGCAGTTGCATCATCAATGAAGATAAGTGAGCCAGTACCTTCAGCAGCAGCCATACATGCCCAGGCCATAACACCCCCACCACTGTGTTTCACAGATGAGGTGGTATGCTTTGGATCTTGGGCAGTTGCTTCTCTCCTCCATACTTTGATCTTGCCACCACTCTGATATAAGTTAATCATCGTCTCATCTGTCCACAAGACCTTTTTCCAGAACTGTGGTTGCTCTTTTAAGTACTTCTTAGCAAACTGTAACCTGGCCATCCTATTTTTGCGGCTAACCAGCAGTTTGCATCTTGCAGCGTAGCCTCTGTATTTCTGTTCATGAAGTCTTCTGCGGAAAGTGGTCATTGACAAATCCACACCTGACTCCTGAAGAGTGTTTCTGATCTGTCGGACAGGTGTTTGAGGCTTTTTCTTTATTATAGAGAAAATTCTTCTGTCATCAGCTGAGGAGGTCGTCTTCCTTGGCCTGCCAGTCCCTTTGCGATTAGTAACCTCACCAGGGCTCTCTTTCTTCTTAATGATGTTCCAAACAATTGATTTTGGTAAGCCTAAGGTTTGGCTGATTTCTCCAACAGTTTTATTCTTATTTCTCAGTCTCCTAATAGCTTCTTTGGCATTCATTGGCACAACCTTGGTCCTCATGTTGATAAACAGCAATAAAAGTTTCCAAATGTGATGGAAAGGCTGGAGGAAAGACTAGGTGCTAAGAGCTCTCTTATACCTGCATTAATGAGGTCATTAAACACACCTGAGCAATTGCAAACACCTGTAAAGCCATGTGTCCCATGATGGTGCCCTGAAATGGAGGGACTATGTATAAACACTGCTGTAATTTCTACATGGTGAAACCAAAATGTATAAAAATGGCCTTTATTAAATTCTGACAATGTGCACTTTAACCACATATGATTTTTTTATATTACAAATCTCAAATTGTGGAGTACAGAGGCAAATGATGGGTCTTTGTCCAAAACATTATGGAGGGCACTATATATCTAGACTTGTTATTGCATTGAGAGCTAAACAGGGAAGAGGCGGGCAATATTGCAGAGTTTAACAGAACTATTGGCAACATTTATAGACAGAACAGAGAAACGTTACCTGTAAGCCATACAGTGCACCCACGAAAGCCACCTCTGGTTCCTACAACTTGTCCACGCTTGTTCCTGCTGACATGATGAGCCTGAAAGGTGACATTGGTTGCTCTCTGTTTGCCCTGTAAGATTGCAACAAAGGGAAATGAATGCCAAGTACAATGTGCTTAAAGTTATTTCTTGCGGAGAAAAAAACAATGCACAACTCTGCACTGATAACTGTAGGACTGATAAAAGCACATAAATAGAAAGCACATAAATACTCACCAGCAAATCAACTGGGGAAGTTGCACTGAACCTCTCCAAGAATGCAGAACTTAAAGGCAAACAGCAAACTCCATTTCCTCAATACAGGTTCCTTGGCCATAAATATAAACTCAAGAGAAATCTGACTACTTGCAATCACTGCTTCCCATTTAACCCCAAGTTGAGCTTCCAACTTCATTCACATCCGTGACATCACGATCAATCACCATCACCCCATCAAACACCAAAATCCTCATCGCCCCAATTCGCAATTATTGTTTTTGCAATTCCACTGCTTTTTTAACCAAATCTAATTTTGCATCCTTCAGTCCATCTCAACATTATGGTGGCCTTAATGGGGAAGCTAAATAAGAAATCAGGGAGCAAGTAATAGAATGTTATTTTGTAAGGGATAGACAGAGCAGAAGGAGGCTTGAATGAAGCAGGAGAGCCCATGATCTCAATGATCTAGTGGATAGAATGGCCTGTTTATATTATATATTCTATACAATTCCATTGCACTTGCAATATGCTGTGGTTTAACTCCGGAATAAATACGCCCATTAGAATTCTGAATATTGTCCTTCAAATAAATTCTCAGGACAGTCCTTGGATTTTTATTTCCAGACAATTATCTTGAAAAACTATAAATACCCTTTTCTAAGCTAAAGTTGAAGTTGTGCAGAAACCACGACATCCTTTCAGTTATCAAGAAGCCAGTACAAAAGCAGCAAGGTCTCCTAATGATTTAAGCATAGGGACGAGAATCTTAAATTTGACGAAGTGAGGAAATGTGTTTGAACATATGCAAACAAGGTGAATGTGATGGGGCAGGGCCACCATAATGCTGAGATGGACTGAAGGGTGCAAAATTAGATTTGGTTGAAAAAGCATTGGAATTGCCAAATCAGTAATTGTGAATTGGGCAGATGAGGATTTTGGTAGTCGATGGTGATGTTAGGGAGGTGAATGAAGTTGGGCACTCAACTTGGGGTTAAATGGGAAACAGTGATTGCAAGTAGTCAGATTTCCCTGGAGTTGATATTTAGGGACAAGGTACTTGTAGCGAGGGAATGGAGTTTGTGGTGAGGTTAGGGAAGACTGTGGGTTTAGCCTGCCTAGTGTAGAAATGAAATGAATAATGGATCACCCAAGCCTGGCTATAAATCGTAAGTATATATCAGAGCCATACTACATGTCTAATTCAGTTCTTGGCACAGTGAAAACCTTTTGACACGAGATGACAAAATACCCTGGACAATTTTGCAACAGTTTAGGGGTTAGGAGTTTTTTAAAAAAAAGTAATGGGGGAAAAACTTTCCTCTGTGAAAAATGCTGCCAGGACATCTATGAAGCTTCACTGGGTGTCGTAAATCTGCCACAAGGTGAGAAAGTAAGTAATATTTGCCTTTCCTAAAGCGGGATGGGGAACACTTTGGATTTGAGAACCCTGAAAATTATCTTTTCTCTCTGCAAATATCAGTTTGCTTGTAATTTATTCAATACATGATTTTTCGTCTATTGTCTTTGGAATGTTCAGTCTGTTGCTTGGGATAGCAAAAGAACAATTACTATGATTTACAGGGGGGGGGGGGGGGAGGGGGAGGGTTAGTGCATTAAAGTTGCTAAGAAACAGCAGCGAACAAAACAATAAGAAAGCAAAAGTGGGAGAGGAGTAATCTAAAACTGCGTGTTCCAATTACTAATGCAACAAATCTAATCTCACCAGAAATTAACAGAACATCGTGACATGTTTAAGAAAGAACTGCAGATGTTGGAAAAAATCAACTCCCTTCCGCTCGGCAAGGAATCAGGTGCTTCGTTCAGCCCATTCTTCGACTTGATGAACTGGGGGCAATTGGAGAGGCGTAGGCTGAGAGGAGGGAAGGGGAGAGGAAGGGGGAGTGGGAAATTGGAGAAGTCAGTGTTCCGTGGTCTGTATACCCAAGGTGGGTTGTGGTTTCGCTGCAGCGCACTGTGCAAAACTTGTTCTGAAAGTTCTGGGGGGGGATGTCGGAGGTCCTCAGAAGGTGAGAACGAGCAAAATACGCCTGCGGGGGGAGGGTGGGTGGCAATTATTATTTTTTGGTTGTTATGGGGGAAATACAGCATGTCTCCCAAAAAAGTGGAGGGGATATATTCCCCATCCCCCCCCCTCTCCTAGGGGCCAAACTCCCCTCAGCCACAGCTGATCTCGTGCCATGCGTTGAGTGGGACTCACTCATGGCCATGGAGGACTGGCCTTGTTCTTGAGATTCAGGACTGAAAGGTCGGATTTGGAATGGGAGGGGGAATTGAAGTGCTGAGCCACCGGGAGATCAGGTTGGTTAATGCAAACTGAGCGGAGGTGTTGGACGAAGCGATCACCAAGCCTGCGCTTGGTCTCACCGATGTAGAGCAGTTGACACCTAGAAGAGCAGATGCAATAGATGAGGTTGGAGGTGGTGCAGGTGAACCTCTGCCTCACCTGGAAAGACAGCTAGGGTTCTTGGATGGAGTCGGGGGGGGGGGGGGGGGGCAGGGAGGGGGTGGGTAGGAACGAATTGACCAGGGAGTTACGGAGGGAGCGGTGGACTCTATCCCCTACTCCCAATTCCTCCATCTACGATGCATCTGCCCCCAGGATGAGGTGTTCCAAACCAGGGCATTGGAGATGTCCTCATTCTTTAGGGAACGGGGGTTCCCCTCTTCAACTATAGATGAGGCTCTCACCAGGGTCTCCTCTATATCCCGTAGCTCCTCTCACTCCCCGTCCCCACACGTAACAAGGACAGAGTCCCCCTTGTTCTCACCTTCCATCCTACCAGCCGTCACAGACAACAAATAATCTTCTGACATTTTCGCCACCTACAACAGGATCCCACCACTGGCCACATCTTCCCATCTCTATTCCCCTTTCGGCTTTCCGCAGAGTCTTCTCCCTCCGTAACTCCCTGGTCAATTTGTCCCTTCCCAGCCAAACCACCCCCTCCCCTGGTACTTTACCTTGCAACAGCAGGAAATGCTACACTTGTTGCTTTACTTCTTCCATCCAAGGACCCAAGCAGTCTTTCCAGGTTAGGCAGAGGTTTACCTGCACCTCCTTCAGCCTCATCTATTGCATCTGCTGTTCTAGGTGTCAACTGCTCTACATCGGTGAGACCAAGCGCAGTCTCGGTGATCGCTTCGCCCAATACCAGGTAGTCCCTGCTTTCTCCACCCTTCCCCTCCCCAGCTCTCCCACAGCCTACTCTCTCCACCTCTTTGCCTCTTCCTTTCTTCTTCCCGCCACCCCGACATCAGTCTGAAGAAGGGTCTCGACCCAAATGTCACCTATTCCTTCGCTCCATAGATGCTGCCTCACCCGTTGAGTTTCTCCAGCATTTTTGTCTAACTACGAACATCATGGCATGATCAATACGTCTTGAGCCACAACTTGAAGTTGTTCTAATTTACACTCAAAGACCACAAGAATGATCATTACCCTTCTAATTAAGACTGCAGTGCATGCATAAACTGGTGATGTAGGAATTGTGGGGGTGGAGATGGGAGGGGAGGGGGAAGTGATTCGGTATTTATGCTGAATAATCCAGAGCTGTGGAATGTTGTCCATGCAACTGTGTTGCACAAGTTGAACTGAAGGAAGCATTGTGGGTCAGTGGGAGGAGGAATCTGAAAGGAATGTGCCTATCCTCCTCTGCAGTAAGCTAATCAGACGGACCAGAGAAATGACTACAATACAAATACATTTCCTTCTTCCGTTTCATAACTTCAATCATCTTAAAATAAATTCACAATTTATTTTTGACATTTACACTGAAACTGTTGACCAAAACAACAACCCTCAATTTGTTTTCAGGTGGAGATTCATCACACACTTAGCTCTCATGGGAAATGTATAAAAACCTGATGTTTTATTTTTGACATCAGAGTACCAATCCCTGGACTCCTTTCCTGATGTAGCTTTGCTGTCAGCCAGTTAATCAGCTGCCAAACATCTGCATAAATGCATATAAACAACTTTGTGTTACTAATTCCACCCTCCCCCATCCTAGATTTACTGTCGTCCTGTTGAGTTCCTGTTTACTTGCCGTCACCCATCCCAAACCAAACAATGCCCTGAAGAAGGGTCTCGACCCGAAACGTCACCCATTCCTTCTCTGCAGAGATGCTGCCTGTCCCGCTGAGTTACTCCAGCTTTGTGTGTCTATCTTCAGTTTGAACCAGCATCTGCAATTTCTTCTACACAATGCCCCATATTTCCTTGATTATTGGTGCTTTTTGCATATCTTTCATTCATTTCTCCTAAGTACCATCTATATCTCATTCCCCTTTCCCGTGACTCTTAGTCTGAAGGGTCTCGACCCGAAACATCACCTATTCCTTTTCTCCAGAGACGCTACCTGACCCGCTGCGTTGCTCTAGCTTTTTGTGTCAGTCTTCGGATTAAATCAGCATCTGCAGTTCCACCCTCCGCAATAATAGTGGCAGCCTTGTGGGATCAAAGAAAACTCCTAATGTCCACAGGCACTTCACAGTTTTAGTACTCAATTGTAAATCCTAGTTCATGCTGATCTGTGTCCTATTTTTGCTCAAGTGCAGGGAAAAGCGAGATGTTGCATTTTGGGAGCACTAACAAGGGCAGAACCAACTTAATGAACGGTAGGGCTCTGGGAAGTGTTGTAGAGCAGAAGGGATCTAGGAATGCAGATACTTGGCACATTGGCCTTCATCAGCCAGAGCAATGAGTATAAACGTCATAAGGTTATATGGCCATAAATGATAGGTGCAGAATTAGGCCATTCGGCCCATCGAGTCTACTCTGCTATTCAAATGGCTGATCTATCTCTCCTTCCTAATCCCATTCTCCCGCCTTCTCGCCATAACCTTGACACCCGAAGATAGATACAAAATGCTGGAGTAACTCTGTGGGACAGGCAGCATCTCTGGATAGAAGGAATGGATGATGTTTTGGGTCGAGACCCTTCTTCCTGACTGAGTGAAGGGATAGGGAGATACAGAGATAAGGAAATGTAAAAACGAGACAACGAGACAAAGGGTTGGACATCGAGGAAAATGTAGAATAGATCATTGTAAGCTAGAAGGTAACAACAAAGCAAACAGATGAAATGTAAAGGAGGACAGTCAAACTGGTCGGATAAGTGGGAAAGGGGGGGATGGGGATGGAGAGAGGGAAAGCAAGGGTTACTTCATTTATTATTTATTATAAACCCACTGGCTCCTACAGCTACCTAAACTACACTTCTTCCCACCCTGCTTCCTGTAGAGACTCTATACCCTACTCCCAATTCCTCTGTCTATGCCGCATCTGCGCCCAAGATGATGTTCCATACCAGGACATCTGAGATATCCTCATTCTTTAGGGAACAGGGGTTCCCCTCTTTCATCATAGATGAGGACCTCACTACGGTCTCCTTGATATCCAACAGTTGCGCTCTTGCTCCCCCTCCCCCCCAATTGTAACAGGGACAGTGCCCCCCAGTCCTCACCTTTCACCCGTCAGCTGTCGAATACAGCACATAATCCTCCGACATTTTCGTCCACCTCCAACGATCCCACCACTAGCCATTTCCCATCTCCACCCATTTCCGCTTTCCACAGAGACCATTCACTCCGCAACTCCCTGGATAACCCGTTCCTTCCAATCCAAACCAGCCCCTCCCCAGGCACTTTCACCCCATCAGCAACACCGGCCCCTATACCTCAATCTTCGACTCCCTCCAAGGATCCCGGACAGTCTTTTCAGGTGAGGCTGAGGTTCACTTGCACCTCCTCCTACCTCATCTACTGTATCCGCTGTTCCCGGTGTGGACTTCTATATATTGATGACACCAAGCACAAGCTCAGCGATCGTTTCACTGAACACCTCTGCTAAACCTACCTGGTTTCCCGATTGCTAAACACTTTAACTCCCCCTCCCATTCCCACACTGACCTTTCTGTCCTGGGCCTCCTCCAATTTCAGAGTGAGGCTCAGCACAAATAGTACATAACTAAAAATCTGATCTTGTGCTCTTCGAGTTTGCGTGGTTTTGCTATTTGCACAAAAACGGTACACAATAGCTCTATGATTTTTTGCCACCTTACTCACCATTCTCCTGTGCTGCAAGTGCAACACGTTTTGTTCCGATCAATGGCATATATGAAAAGTTATTAAGGTTTAAATATCTTAAAATACACGCATGCGCAGATTGGTCTCTTCTCCTGTCAGTCAGCGCCACAAAGATTGGTCTTCTCCCCTATCATCCAACGACACGGCCGGGACGACGACACCCCTTCCTGCACCGCAGCCTCTCCCGCCTCACTCACAAACTCCACTCTCCCCTCCTCACAGTAACTTTTCTGCCGTCTCCCCCACCACCGGAACCGGTTGCGTTGGGGGAACGTGTGAGTGGTGGAATATTGCATTGGGGAGCAGACCGAACGGGTCTGCACATTGTCTAGTAGACTATTAAAAGTCTTGTCTTGTTTGTGTCTGTCTCTCTGACTGTCTGTCTGTGATCTCAGGAGCTACGCCAAAACAGTACACAACAGCACAACAATCTTTTTCAATATCTTACTCAGCTTTTTCCCGTGGTCATTCGTATCAAGTTTCTTCGCATTTGATCTTACTTTATTGATTTCACATTATTGATATTTCAAGGTTTAAAAAAAGCTAACTTTAACAAGATGTTTACTGTTAAAATCCTTCCTGCCAGCTTCCACCAACTTTGATTAAAAGTTGCAATACATGAACACTCTGTGCTTCCACCAACTTTTCACCTGAATGGGATATCACAGTCCTCCACCTGACATTTGCAACAACGTTGCCATCATACAACACTTACTCCAGATCCTGGCAGGCCAGGAAGGGGATGGTGAATTTGAATTGCAATTGGGGAAGTGCAATTGCAAGTCCAGTGCTGGGGGAGGCAGAGGTGTGCTGGGAGATGCAGGGGAGTGCTGGAATCTTACGTTCGGCAACGAGTTGAGTTGGGGGACCATGCCTCCCGTGGGGGCTATTTGTTAATGGTGCAATATTGCGTTGGGGAACGGGTTGCGTTGGGGGACCAGGCCTCCTTGCATGTGACAGGGACCCAACGGGTCCCAGTTGGTCTAGTATATATACTATTAAAAGTCTCGACTTGTTTGTCTGTCTAAGCAGATACGACAGGAGCTACGCCAAAATGGTACACAGTAGCACAAACATTTTTGCACCACCTTACTCACCCTTGTCACATCTGCATTCCTATAAAGTTTTGTTCAGATTGATCTTATATTTCACAAGATATTTAACATTTTTTAACTTTAAAAAGTCAAGATTTTAGAACAAATTTCACTATGCAGCTATATCTTCAGCTATGACGTCACAATTGCTACATTGTTGCAATCTCGGCACACTCAGCCCAACCAGGCTGACAGCACTAGAAATGTTGCTATCCCTTTTTTGTTTAATCCTGGCAACATGGAGGGAGGGTTTTAAAGTCACAGTACACTGCATTTTGAAGGCAAACTGAGCAGCCCCTGCGCAGTTGGGGGCTATGGGTGAGTGCAGGAACCTTGCGTTCGGGGAACAGGTTGAATGGTGAGTGGTCCAATATTGCCTTGGGGGACCAGGCCTCCCGTGTGACAGGGACCCAACGGTGGCTTTATAAAACCTTGGATAGGCCGCAGTTGGGGTATTGTGTGCAGTTTGATTATCTTATTTCAGGAGGGATGTAAAGGCTTTAGAGAAGATGTAAAAGAGGTCAGCATGATATTGCCTGGATTAGAGGGCCTCAGCTGCAAGGAGAGATTGGACAATTTTGGATTCTTTTTTCCGCAGCATAGGTGGAGAGGAGACCCGAGAGAAGTTTTATGAGAGGTATAGATTGGATGGAATTCACAAATACTAAAGTTCACATAAAGTGAGAGGAGAGAAGTTTAAACGACAAGTGCAGGGCATGTTTTTTTTACACAGGGAGCACTAGGTCCTGGAACGTGCTGCCAGGGGTTGCTAGTGGAAGCAGATACGATGGGGGTTTTTAAGAAAGTTTTAGAATAGCAGATGAATATGCTGGGAATAGAGGAATATGGATTATATGCAAGAAGGGATTAGCTTAATTTGGCCTCATGTTTGGCACAGGCATAGTGAGCTGAAGGGCCTATTTCCTATGCTGTATTGTATTATGATCATATCAAATTGTCACAAGTGTAATTTCTGAACTATACTGCAAGGAGGGCTCAGGGAAAAATATGGCAACTCGAAAGAATGTGTGGGCAGAACCTGTGGTACATTCCAAGTGATCAATAGGCCATGTTCTGTACAAAGTCATCGACAGTTAAAATAGTGAATAATGTTTTAAGTTAAAGAATAGCTTGTAAGGAAACTACAAACAGAATTATTCATTTGTATAGAGACAGGTGTATGTGCAGCTGGGGTTGGAGCTGCATAAAAATACATATTAGTGTATGTCCATCATGAGCAAACAAATGGAAGCAAATACTAAATGCAGGACTAGATCAATGGAGAAATTGTCAGGCTGTGCAAACTTCATTCTTTGTGTGCACAATAAATTCCTATGGAGGTACTGAAATTGCAAATTGTGAATACAAAGTTGTCATGATAATTACACATTTCTACCAATTCTGACATTCCTGACAACAGGGTGGATTAGAATTAAAACATAACAAGTTTGTTAAGATCTATTTTAAGCTAGGCCAATACAATGGAAGATAGAAAATCATAACAACACAGATGTGGAAAATCTGGCGAAATTGGAAAATGCCAGAGATGCTCTGATAGGGTGGAGGCCTGTTTGACATTTCAGATAGGGATCTTTTTTTTTTACACCTTTTGCAAATACAGTTTGACTGGTTCAGTTACTTCAGCACTTTATGGTTTACTCAAGCTTACAACATCAGCATTTCATTGAGTCTCTACCTATAACATGAATTTATGATTTCTCTCTCTCTCCACAGATGATATCTGATCGACAATTACAGATGATATCTGATCTGATACAGTATTTCCTGTATCCATTTTGATATAAACAACCCCTTGTGCTTTGCATGTTAAGGGCCTGTCCCACAAGCAATTTTTTAGGTGACTACAGGCGACTAGGCTGTCGCCACTTTGTCTGGGGTCACCTGTATGGTCATGAGTAATCTCCTCAGTCGCCCAAAGAGTCGTAGCTTCTTTCTGGTCGCCGCTGGATTTTCAACATGTAGAATCATTTTTGGAGACAGTCGGCGACAATGAGTTTGAAGCCAATGAACGTAGCTTGACTTCTCCTGACGTAGGTGTTGTTGTAATTGTCGCCAGGGTAACGTAGGTTGTCGCCAGGTGACGTAGGTTTTGGCCAGGTGACGTAGGTTGTCACCGGTGCTGACTTCGTTTTTTGTTGTTGTTAAAGTAATGATTCTACTTCAAATTAAGTCGAAGGGGGGTCTAGTCGCAGTTTTTCGGCGACCTGCTACGACTAAATATAGTAAGATTAAATGAGAACTTACCAGTTTGAAGTTTGATCCTTATTTTATGAGGAGTTACGATGAGGGATTCCGAGAAGACCCCGCCAGCACGCATGTGCGACATTCTTCAAAGCAGCAGTGTGAAATCACAGAGAGTAGACTGACTGGAGATAGTAAGATTAAGAGAAACCATATACCAGATGACCTTATGATAGAGGGTTGGGAGCGGAGGGCACGAAATCCCTGATCGTAACTCCTCATATAATAACAATCAAACTTCAAACTGGTAAGTTCTCGTTTAATCTTACTATTTTACTTCGGAGTCACGCGAGTGACTCATGAAGATTTCAAAGCTCTGTGATTTCATGCCCTGGAACCACGTCCATGCTCACACACTGCCGTAATAACTGATGGAGGAAGTATGTTAATGTATTTCAGACTTGAAACAGAGCTGAAAAACAATAATGTATTTATTAAAACAAACAAAAAACCCCTGACTTCGGGGAACGTTCAGGGAACAGAACTTAAAACAGTGTCCGCAAACGTCGCGGGTGTGGCCACAGGTTTATTGTAAAACCGTTGAAATGTGCCTTCATTGGCCCAGCCCGCTGTTACGAGGACATGGTCCATGGGCACCTCCATGGTCCTCGCCGCTGATGTGGACGCAGCCCTGGTAGAATGAGATTTTAAAATATCAGTGTCTACCCCTGCTACACCCAACACCACCCCGAGCCACCTGGAAATAGTCTGCACAGTTACCCTGTAGTGTGGGCGTTTAAAACTGATTAAAAAAAAGACATACTTCCATACCCCTGATATTTTTGGTGACATCTATATAATGTCGGAGGTTGGTGGCTATACAAAGGCGTACATCAATGGGATATGCCAGGAATTCCCATTTAAGACCGGTTGTTCCAGGTCTATGGTGTTTTAGTAACTCATCAATAAAGAAGGTGGGGGTAGAGACCATCCTGTCCAATTTTAGTTTGTGGAGGGTCTGGACCTGTTGAGCTGTGATAAGTGCCATCAGCATCACCACTTTGTAGGTGAGTTTTGCCCGTGGGAGTTTCGAAACTGGTGACCAACTCCTGAGTAGGGACAACACTACCCCAATATCCCAGGTCATAGTGTATCGTGGCCTGGGAGGGTTGGAATTGAAAATACCCTTCATTAGTTTTAATACCAAACGATGGGATCCCACTCCAAGTCTGAGGTAGGATGATAATGCACTCCTTGCACTGTTGATGGCACTGTAGCTGAGGCCGTCATCGTAGTGAAGGCCCGCAAGGAATTCCAGCACATCTGTGATGGTGGCAGTCATAGCTGGTATCAGTCCTGGAACAGAAGACCTCCCATTTCCTTACATGGATAAGGTATTGCTTCCTTGTGGACTCTCTGCACAACGCCGTGATGTTGTCCATGGTCTTGTTCGACAGCCCGAATTCCAGTAATGGTCTCTTCAGAACCTGCAAGCCAACAGGTTCAGATGACCATGGCACGGATGACTTTCCCCTGATATGGGATGTGCATTTGGCATTTGGGAACCTGAAAGCACGGTTCCTTCACCATGTCGAGGACCACCGGGAACCATGGCTGAGTAGGCCAGTTGGGTATTATCAGTATTTCTGATGCGGAATCTAACTGGATTTTCCGCAATACCCGACTGATGAGGCAGAAAGGGGGAAATGCATAGAAGAACAAGTTCCCCCAATGTAGCGAGAAAGTGTCCATCGCTACTGCCCCAGGGTCTGGTTCCCAAGAGACATATGTTGGTATCTGATGGTTCAATCTGGACGCAAAGAGGTCGATATCTGGTGTTCCATACTGAGCTATAATGTTAGCAAATATTTGGGGGTTCAACATCCACTCGGTGTTGTCATTGAATACTCGTGATCTGATGTCCGCCACTGTATTAAGCTTACCCGGAAGATATGTAGCTGAAATCCAAATGTTTATTTCAATGCACCAGTGCCAAATTGTGTTTGCCAATTCACCACAAGATATTGACTTGATACCACCCATATGGTTTAAATATGCCACCACTGTGGTATTGTAAATTTGTAGACGGACATGCGTATGATGCATAATTGTACAGTAAGCCCGTAGTCCGTGAAATGCTCCCAGCATTTCCAAATAGTTTATACCTCGTGATTGGAGCAATGTAGATTCGTGCAAATCCCATCTACCGCCACAACTGGAGGTGGTGGTGTCTTTAGCTCCCCAGCCGTTGGCGCTGGCGTCAGTTTGCACGACTGAAGGGTTTGTAGCGGGACCGGGTGGTCAACCTGAAGCTCAACCCGAAGAAGTGCCGATTCCGGGTCCCTGAGGTCACATACGTGGGGCATGTCTTCACAGCATCGGGGCTGAAGCCCGACCCGCAGAAGACAGAGTCACAGAGAGTCACAGAGTGATACGGTGTGGAAACAGGCCCATCGGCCCAACTTGCTCACACCAGCCAACATGTCCCAGCTACACTTGTCCTACCTGCCCATGTTTGGCCCACATCCCTCCGAACCTGTCCTATCCATGTACCTGTCTAACAGTTTAACCATATAACCATATAACAATTACAGCACGGAAACAGGCCCTCTCGGCCCTTCCAGTCCGTGCCGACCATTTGTTTTCCCCTAGTCCCTTCTACCTGCACTCAGACCATACCCCTCCATTCCCTTCCCGTCCATATACCTATCCACTTTACTTTTAAATGTTAAAATCGATCCTGCCTCCACCACTTCTGCTGGAAGCTCATTCCACACAGCCACCACCCTCTGAGTAAAGAAGTTCCCATTCACGTTACCCCTAAACTTCCGTCCCTTAATTCTCATGTCATGCCCTCTTGTTTGAATCTTCCCTACCCTAAAGCTTATCCACGTCAACTCTGACTATCCCTTTCATCATTTTAAAGACCTCAATCAAGTCCCCCCTTAACCTTCTGCGCTCCGAAGAATAAAGACCTAACTTGTTCAACCTTTCTCTGTAACATAGTTGCTGGATCCCAGGCAACATTCTAGTAAATCTCCTCTGTACTCTCTCTATTTTGTTGACAAAAAGACAGCCGCAATATCCGAGATGCCTGCACCTGCGGACGTGCCTGGCCTACAGCGCTTCTTGGGCATGGTCAACTACCTGGGAAAGTTCATCCCTGACCTGAGCGAACTGAGTGCCCCTCTGCAGGATCTGGTGAAGAAGGACACTGCCTGGGCCTGGTTCCCGCAACACCAGAAAGCATTTGACACCCTCAAATCTAAGCTGATCAGCATGCCAATGCTGAAGTACTTTGACATCCAGCGCCCCATCGTTCTCACATGTGATGCATCTAAGTTTGGCCTCGGGGCCGCCTGCCTGCAGATCCATGACGGGGTGCAACTGTCTGTGTCCTACGCATCCCGCACAATGACGATCGCTGAACAACGCTATGCCAGATTGAAAAGGAGCTGCTGGCTGTTGTCTTTGCCTGCTCTAAATTCAAGGACTATATCCTGGGCACCTACCTCACTGTCAAGACGGACCACCAGCCTCTGGTCACCATCCTCAACAAGCCGATACACATGGCCTCATCCCGGCTCCAGCATATGATGCTCCAGCTACAACGCTTCACTTTCACAGTGGTTTATCGCAAGGGCAAGGACATGTTTGTTGCTGACATGCTGTCTCGGGCGCTTCTCGCATCCACAATCCGACATCCGTACGAGGCGTCCGATCTGATAGTCCTAAACGTCAATTTCGTGCCCTCCAGTCAGTTGAAGTCCCTGGCCAAGCACACGGCGGCTGACGCTTCGCTACAACAGCTGGCCGCGATCATCAAGCAGGGCTGGCCAGACCGCCGTTCTTCCCTGCCGGCCGCAGCGGTGCCTTATTTCTTGGTTTGTGACGAGTTGCTGCTGCGTGATGGTATAATTGTGAAGGGGCACTTGTTGGTGGTGCCCGCAGCACTACGAGAACAATACTTCGAAACCGCTCATCGTGGCCATCCCGGGGCCGAGGCGACCCTTTCCATCGCTCAGAGCCAGTTCTTCTGGCCTGACAAGGCGACCAGACCGGGTCCGCACGCCCCTAGCTCTCTCTCTGGTGATCGTGACAGACCACGTACAGCTAGGGCTATATGATGTATGATTAATAAAGTAGTGAAGACCTAAAGGTGTCTGTGTACCTTCTCTACATGGCGTCAGTTCTTCTTCCTGCATCGCCAGTTTATCGCGTTTTATTTTCTTAGTCCCAGTATCCCCTCCCTGTGCCGCGATGCTTCTGCCTGTCGTAAACCTGACATGCCTCGCTACTTCCGGGATAGAGTCTCCGCGTGCCCTACCTGCAACAGCCTCGCTCCGCAGCAACAGCGGCAGCCGCTCCTGCAGCAGCCAGCTGCTAACCTGCCCTGGTCTGTGCTAGCAACCGACATCTTCGAGTGGCAAAGAAAGCACTTCCTGGTGCTTGTCGACTCTTACTCCAGCTGGTTTGAAGTTGACCAGCTCCACTCCCTCTCTTCCTCCGCGGTCATCGAGAAGTTGCGCCGCCACTTTGCCACCTTCTGGTCCCCGGCCAGCCTGCAGTCGGACAACGACAGCCAGTTCACCAGTGCCGAGTTCCGCGCTTTTGCCAAACGATGGAACTTTCGTCATTACACCAGCAGCCCGGAATACCCGCAGAGCAACGGACTGGCCGAGCGCGCGGTCCGCAGTGCTAAAGGATTGTTGGAACGTTGCCGCCTATCCCGCTCCGACATCTACCTGGCCCTGCTGAACCTCCGCAACATCTCCTGCGACCATGCCCTGGGCTCCCCGGCTCAGCGCCTCATGTCCCGAGTCACGAGGCCCACGGTCCCGGTGTCTCAACAGTCCCTGTCCCCCTCTGTCTTTAAACCTGCCTTGGTCCGGAAACGCATTACCCAAAAACACGGTATACAGAAGCGTTCCCACGGCAGGTCCTGCCGTGTCCTCCGCCCTCTTCTCCCTGGCCAGGTCGTCCGTATGAGGTCCACTTCTGGCCGCTCCAAGCTGGCTGTGGTTGTCGGTTCTGCCGGTTCCCCTCGTTCGTACCTTGTTAACCACGACGACAGGGTGTACCGCCGGTCCCACCAGCATCTCCGGCTCACGAACGAGCCTCTCCCCCAGAGGCTCCGTATGCCCCCCCCCCCCCCCCCCCGCTGCGACTATCGCGCCCAGTGCTATGCCCGTTCCTCTGGGGTCACCCCCCCTCCCCCGTCCTTCTCCTGTCCGCCTCCTGGCTGCGGTCCCGCTTTCTCCGGCTTCCTCGCCCATCTCTTCGCCGCCCCCCCCCCCCCCCCCCCCCCCCCCCGATGCCTTCGTCGCCCAGGGGTTCTCCTGTCTGTAGCCCCCACCATGCCACGGTGTCGTCCCCGCTTGTTCCCATCGGGGAAGGAGGTGATGGCGAGGTGCGGATCCGGTCTGGTCGCCTGGTCAGGCCGCCGGTCCGTTACGGCGATTACGTGTGATTCTGTATTCCCGTGCTTTACTGTTTGCATTTACCCTAGCGCATGAGACGTGGTCGCCCTGTCACTCACTGTTTGTTTTGGTAGAGGAAGGATGTAGATGATATGTGTATATACCTTTACTTGATAGTGACGATGTCCATGCTAACCACTCCCCCACCAGTTAGTATAATTGTAACCCACACGCCCCAAGCCCTCTCTCTGGTGATCGTGACAGACCACGTACAGCTATATGGGAACTGCAGATGCTGGAGAATCGATATGAGAAAACAGCGGGTGTCTAAGGACGAAGGAGATAGACCCTGATGTATGATTAATAAAGTAGTGAAGACCTAAAGGTGTCTGTGTACCTTCTCTACAGTTTCCCAATTATCTTGAGTTAAATCAATTATAATACGACATCCACCATCTTTTTTAGTTTTGGTAAAGATGTTAGATACAAACTGAAGAGGATCATGTACGGTTTTCTCTATTACTCCCTTGGTATATAATCTGAATAGTTCTGCATGTCCTTCCACTTTCTCTTTTTGAGAAAGTATAAATTTCCGGCTAGGTACAAGTTGAATTGGGGGGAGTTGTTTGTTTATAAATTCAATTTCATAACCTTGAATACTGTGCAATATAAAGGGGTCAGAAGTTATGGAACTCCATGCATCCCCAAACAGACGCAACCTGCCTCCCACTTGTGAGATTATGCATGCAGAATTCCCAAGGGAACCAGACCCCCTTACCTCCATGGTTACTGGTGGGGCTTGGTCTTCCGTCCTTGGCTCTTGGGATGGTGGCGCTGTGGTGTGGGGTTGACGCATTTTCCAAGCGGGTCGCTCTGGGCCTAGGCCTAAAAAAGGCCTCTGTGGATGAGGCACGACCTTTAGTTTTGCACTCGTCACCCTATCGGGGTGAAGGGCTGTTGGGTGTTACATACGGATGCTGCCGTCGATACGCTGGTGGCCTGCTAGAGGAAGGCGATTTTATCATGCCAACCGCTTTGGCTTCCTCATCTAGGTCCTTGACCTGTTTGGGCAGGTCATCCCCAAACAACAAGCTTGTTGACGACGTAGTGCTGGCTTTACACAACCCCGCAAATTTGTGGTTGAGCGTGGGACTGATAGAGCTTTTCCTCAAGCAATTGATCTCATATTGCGCGTTGCAGAACAGGGGTAATGCATCCTGCTGCTCTTCCGTCATGTCCGCACCATCAACTGACCTGGCAAATGCAGTAATCCGTGAGGTCAGTAGTTTCAGAATTTTCAGAATTTTCAATTCCTGTGCCCTTATCCCAGGGCTTATATTCCCCCATATGGGTGTGTTGATGGTGGGCACATTCAGCGACACGCAATTCTCCGGGACCAGCTACTTGGCTGTGGTCTCGGATATTACCTGTTCCTGTAGTTGGTGAGTGGTCAGGTAATTGATGCTAGCCGCTAGCCGTGGCTGAAGAGGTTGCCCTTTCTGGGACGGCTGTGCAAATTTAGACACCATCCCCAGAAGTTTCTCTTCCTGCATCCCATGCAATTTTGGGTCTTTGGTCAACCCCTCCTCAAAGTCAGTCAATCCCTGACTTCTGGCACTCCCTTCCGAGGAGGGAGAGATGTTGGACAGTCCTGGAAAAGGGGCTGTCGTGGACCTGTGTGATCCACGGGACGCATGCTCCTGCTGGAGTAGGCCCCTCTGGAGAAGCTGCTCCATCATCCGCTCCATGCGGGCTATGCGATCGCCGTCGCTATCTGCGAACGGCAGGTCATCTTGCCCAGATTCTGCTGAATCAATAGGGCTATAACCGCCAGTCCGCACCCCGTCGGGGTGATGTCTACGGAACTGTTGCGGTAAAATGTCGGTGCCAGCCGCTCCAGTGGGGCTACGCGACTCCCGCGCGGATCCGCCGCCTGTCTGTGGTCTTCCGGACTGAAGCGGTGGAGAGTCGGTGCCTGCCGCTCCTGCGGGGCTACACGACTTCCTGGTAGATCTACCGCCAGTCCCCGGTCTTCTGGACTGTGAGGGTGGGGAGTCGGTGCTTGCCGCTCTAGCGGGGCTACTCGACTTCTGTGCGGTTTTACCACCAGTCCGCAGTCTTCCGGACTGTCGTGGTGAGTCTGGGTATGCCGTATGACGGGGCTGCCCTATTTCCACACTTTTCTGCCGCCAGTCTGCGGTCAACTGGACCGAAGCGGTGGAGAGTCGGGCCCTGCCGTATGAACGGGGCTTCCCGGCTCCCGCGCGGTCTTACCGCCAGTCCGCAGTTTCTGGACTGTTGCGGTGGAGAGTCGGGGCCTGCCGACAGAACGGGACTACCGACTTCCGCGCTGCCTTCCCGGCCCGAGGTACGGGTGCTGCCGAAAACTCAACGGCCAGCTCCGGGGAATTTGGCCGCTGAACTCGCTCCAAAGTCCCGCGGTCTTCTATGGCATGCTTGGAAGCAGCCCTCTTTTTGCTCCGTGTTTTCTCCATCATGAAGTCTCTGTAAAAGATTAACAAATACAGAGGCCAACCAACTCAAGGTTAGGAAAAACTTACCTGTTTGTCCTTTTTAAGCTGCCGGCAGAGGAGCTGCGCTCCCCCCAGCTTGTCGACTGCAATGCGAGCGACGATATGTCGCGCATGCGTGCTGACGGGGTCTTCACGAAGTCACTCACGTTATTCCGAAGTAAAATAGCCTAAGTGGGACAGGCCCTTTACAGTTCCACACGCTTTGCTTTGGAGGTAAACACAATGATTTGTCTCTTCAAATGCCCAAACATATTTCCCTCATCACTAAACAGCCTTGGCCTTAATCTCCGACCCCACTAGGGGCCTGTCCTTGCTACTCGCAATCCCTCCTTCCCTCCTCTGCAACTTAAAACATTCTCATTTCTGAAGAAGGGTCTCAATCCAATACCTGACCCACTGAGTTACTCCAGCATTTTGCGTCAATCTTATTTCTGAAGGGTCATTAACCTGAACAGTTGACTCTATTCCTCTCCAGATACGGTCCGCGTCTCCACCCTTTTCTGAATTACAAAGGGATCACGTATTGAACTCCATTATCCTATCAAATGTTTTTAAATCCCCTGATTTTAGTTGCCAGTTTTTGTCCCTCACAATACGATAAACCAACTACATTACCCCCCCATTCCCTCCAACCCCCCCCCCCCCTCCAATGTCCCCCACTTCCACAATGGCGTCTGACTTGCTCAGCCTGTCTTCCTTTTGCCTCCATCCTCCGCAGCTCTCTCTCCATTTATGTCCATCACCTCTTCTATTCTGCGTATATGTCCTCTCTCCAACTAAGATTTACCTTTCAAAACAGTGAGTCTTGCATTCTCTCCCTCGCCTTTCCCCCCCCATCTCTTCCCTTTCCTGTGCATATTTAAACAAGAGGCAAGATCAGCCACTTGTAATGTTAAATATTTTTTTTCTTTCTTGGTATGAACTATGTGGGCTGAGGGCCTGTTCCAATGCTGTGTAGTTCTGGGACTCTCCAACACCCAATTTCTTGCTATTGATCTGCAGCGTATGTATAATCTCCAGTAATCCCATTTTTAAGATTTGCTGCAAATTCTTCTTGCGCATATCGACAGGGCGGCACAGTGGTAGAGTTGCTGCCTTACAGGGCCAGAGACCATGGTACGATCTTGACCATGGTTTTGCTGTCAATATGAAGTTGTATGTTCTCCCTGTGACCACGTGGGTTTTCTCTGGGTGCTCCGGTTTCCTTCCAACGTACAGGTTTGTAGGTTAATTGGCTTCTGTAAAATTGTAAACTCTCCCTATTGTGTTGGATAGTGCTAGTGTACTGATCGCTGGTCAGCGTGAAAGTGAACTCAGTGGGCCAAAGGTCCTGCTTCCACAGTGTATCTCTCAAGTCTAAAGTCTACCTGATCTGCAGAGTATTTCCAGCAACCCCATATTTCAGATTTTACGCAAGTTCTTCTTTATATCGCTGTTGCAGCAAGTTGTAATTTCCTCAGTTTCTTGCTCTCAGTCACTGTCCTCTACCTGGGCCCACCTGCACAGATCAACAATTCATTTTCCTTCCTTTATGGCACCAAATAAATTTCATCATCTGGATAACAATGGAGTACATACCTTCATACCCATTTGGTTTGTTCTCTCCACTCCTCGCTATGTAATTTTAAAAACTTATATTTTCTCACATTTCCAATTCCGAAGGAGGATCAATAATTGCTTGAAATAATATCTCTCCATCTACAGATTACATAATTTACTGAGTTTTTCTTGCATTCATTTTTATTTATTTCAGATTTCCAACTACTGATATATTCTGCAGCTAAGTTACATATAGTTTAGCTGGGAAAGGGGTCATAATTTGTCATGCTATTTCTCTAATTCATCTTCCTCTATTTCTAAACTGATAAAGCAGATCATTTTTTAATATATATTTCCTGCTCTTTGACAGCTTTAAAAGTAATTGTGTTATGCACCAACTCTCCCGTCCTCTCTCTGGTTCACCGATACCTCTCCCTGCCTCTCCCAGGTTCTCTCTCTCTCTCCCTCCCCCCCAAATCTCTCGCTCTTTGTCAGATTGCATCACAGCTTGGATTGGCAAGTCCACAGGAAACTGCAGAATTTTTTAGCAATGTCCCTGCCCTTCACAGAGCAGACTTTCCACCATTGACTCCGACTACCGCTTCACGCTGCCTCAGGGCAGCAGCCAACATCATCAAAGATTTGTCCACCCCGTTTCTTCTTCTCGCTGCTCCCGTCGGGCTGAAGGTACAGAAACTTGAAAGTGCACAAAAGCACAGGAGCAACTACTTCACCTCCAATACCAGGTTTCTGAAAGGTCCTTCCACAAGTTAGGGTACTATCCAATTCACCTCCACCCCATTGTGGACATTGGGCATTGTCTTTGGAACTGCAGTGCTACAATGCTGTGCTTTGTATCTTTCACTGTGCTCTATCTATTGTACTGCGCAAGCAATCCCCCACTTACATAACAGGTGAATAACGTAAACTCGCACTTACACAAAACATTTTACAATTCACAACATAAACAGGTGGTCCCATTTTGTGAATGACCTGTTACTGCAGCCACATTTATAGAATCATTTCAGAGCAATCTAAACAGAGAAACCACTGATGCTGAAAACTTTGAAGGGATATTTTAAAAATCAGGCAAGTTCAGCCAATCCCAGGCTCATAACACAGAGTGATTTGGATGCTTTTCAGCAGTTAGGCCTGGACCCAGCAGGTTTAGAGAGGCAGGACATACGGATTTGCCGTGATCCTTGGGTTTAATAAAAGTGAGCAACATATATTTAGCGATGGGAGGATGACGAAGGCTTCCCGTCTGCTTCATCTTAGTGTCGTCCAGGCTTGCTGCTCTTCTTCTGTTGTATGTCTTTTAGACCTGCAGCTCCGTTGAGGCGAGTCAGGCCAACGTGTCATCGTCCAGGTCAATCAGACCTTGTTCACCATTCGGAGGCTGGTGTTTGGGGCAACTAGTGACTATGTGCTCCACTGTCTGTGTTGGGTCCCCACACTCGCAGGAGGCGCTGTCCACGAGGCCCCACCTCTTCATCGCTACTCCATAGCATCTGATGCCTGTCCGCAAGCGGTTGAGGGTTGTCCACTGCTTTCGTGCAGGTCCTGGCCAGGGAGGTCCATGTGGTCATCGATGTAATGGTGTAGCCTAGATGGTTCCACTGACTTCCACTGGTCTCTCCAAGCTGCTCTTCGGTTTGGGCAACTGTATGTTGCAATACTGGGAAGGCGAGCGATGTTGAGGGAGGCGGTGGTGAGCAACTCCTGGCCAAGTCACCGATATCTTCGTCAAGGTGCACCATCAAGCCCTTCTTCACCCACTGCCACGCCATCCAGTTGACGCGACTGTTGTTGCGGCTCACGTTGTAGCCCCTGGTCGACAGCGCTTTCATCAGGCCGCTGCCACCAACAGGAGGCGCCCGGTCACCGTGGGGCTCCCTCACCTCTCACCAGCCGACGGTCACTTTGTCCACTCTGCCGCTCCCCCCTCCATCGCCGCCTCCTCCTCCTCCTGCTGCTGCTGCTTTCCCCTTCTGCTGTCCCAGAGTCGCTGACATCTTCCACCGGAATCAGACCGATTCAGTGTGACGAGGGGTCCTGACCCGAAACGTTATCTTTCCATGTTCTCCAAAAATGCTGCCTTACCTGCTGGGTTACTCCAGCACTGTGTTGTTTTGTGTATTAACCAGCATTTGCAGTTCCTTTGTTTCTACCTAGTTTTAAGGTGATTCCAAACAAAATCTGACATGCATGTGTTTATGGAATGGACACCTTGCGTAAGGCAGGGAATGTCTGTACTGAAGTTTGACGATTAAAATTAAGTGTAGTATTATCCGATAACGAAATGTTTCATTGTACCTCGGTACACGTGACAATAATAAACCTAACCTCTTAGGCTCCCATGGTGCCGATCATCCCTTCCACCCCCGTCTTCACCCCCTCCCTTCCCCACATTCCCCCTCCCCTCCTACTTCCCCTTGCTCCACCTCCTCACCTCATGCCTTCTCCATCCCTCTCACACTCCTCCCTCCACAACTTTATCGCCATCCCCGCTAATCCTCCCCCCTCCTCTTCCCTCTATCCCTTCCTCTCATTTCCACCCCCACTCCTCTCCTCCCATACCCTCCTGCCTCTTTCTCTTACCCCCTCTCCTCCCCTCTGCCTCTTCTCTCCCCAACAGATTCTTCTCCCTCCACCCCCTCTCTGCCCATTTCCATACCCGGCATCATGTCTCTCATTCCTCTCCTACCTCCCCTTCCCTCTGCCCCATTTCTCTCCGCCTCTCCTCCCACACTGTTTAGCTTCCACTTCCCATCTCCTCTCACCCCTCCCTCCCTCCTCTTCCCCATATACCTCTCCCATTTCTCCCCCACCTCCCCACCCTTCATCTCTCCCCACCCACCCCTTCCCCTTCACCCCACTCCCTCTATCCTATCCTTCTCCCACCCCCTTCTTCCTTCCCAATCCTCCTCTCCATTCCTCCCCCACTCCCTCTCCATGTTCCCCCCTCTCCCCCTACCTCTCCTCATCCTTCACTCCGTCCTCCTCCTCCTCCTCTCCTCCCTCCCCCATCCTCACCGCACCACCTTGATCTCTCCATCCATCCATCCCTCCCCCTCCCTCCCGCTTCCCCGCTCCCCGCGGCCGTCCGTCCGTCCGTCCGCGCCTCTCACCCAGTTGGGGTTGTTGTTGAGCTTGGCTTTCTTCACCTGCTTGTCCTCCATGGGCGGCGGCGGCGGCGGCGGGCAGAGACAGACAGAGTCACCACCGGGGCTGAGGAGCTGAGCTCGGTGATCTTTGGCGGCGGCGCAGGGCGGATGACGACGTGGCAGAGGCGGGGCCTGGACTGCCTCACGACAGCAGGGGGGGGGAGAGGAGGGGGGAGAGAGGGGGGGGGAGAGGGGAGGGGGAGAGGGAGAGAGGGAGGGGAGGGGGGAGGGAGGGGGGGAGGGAGGGGGGGGGAGAGGGAGGGGAGGGGGAGAGGGGGGGGAGGGAGGGGGAGGGAGGAGGGGAGGGGGGGTGAGGGGGGAGAGGGAGGAGGGAGGGGAGGGGAGGAGGAGGGGGGAGAGAGAGGAGGAGGAGGGGGGAGAGGGAGGGAGAGGGGGGGGGAGAGAGGTGGGGGAGGAGAGAGGGGGGGAGAGAGGGGAGAGGGGGGGTGAGGGAGAGGGGGGGGGAGGGAGGGGGGGAGAGAGGGGGGGAGAGGGAGGGGGGGGGGAGGGAGGGAGGGAGGGGGGGGGAGGGAGGGAGGGAGGGGAGGGAGGAGGGGGAGGGGAGGAGGGGGAGGGAGGAGGAGGGAGAGGAGGGGAGGGGAGGGAGAGAGGAGGAGGAGAGCGAGGGAGAGAGTGAGTGAGGGACGAGAAAGAGAGAGAGTGAAAGGGAGGGGGGAGAGAGCGAGGAGGGAGAGAGGGAGGAGGAAATGAGAGTGGGATGGGAAAAAGGGAGGGGGAGGAGGAGGAGAGAGAGCGGGAGGGAGGAGGAAAAAAAGATAGAGGGATAGAGAAAGAGAGAGGGAGGGTGGATAGGGGGAGGGGGGAGGGAGAGAGGAGAGTGGGGTGGGAGGACAGAGAGCAGGAGAGAGAGAGGGACGGAGGACAGAAGGGAGAGGGAGATGGGTCTGAGGGGGATGAAGACGGGGTCAGAAGGAGAGGAGACATGGGGGGGGAGGGGTCTGACGGAGGGGGATATGGGTCGGGGAGGGGAGGTCTGAGGGAGCAGGGTCTGAAGGGGAGAAGTAGAGGCGATCAGTAGGCAAGGGGAGTCTGCGGATGTGTGTGGGAAAGTGAATGTGTGGGAGGGAAGTATTTTGGAGGGAGGGGAGGGGGATCAGAGGAAAGAGGGTGTTTGGGGGGGGGGGGGTGTTGAGAGGAGGAGAGTGGTTCTGCGGTGAGTGGGCCTGAGGGCGGGGAGTCCAGGACCACAGGTCGTAGCCTCAGAATAAAAGGACGTTCCTTTAGAACTGAGATGAGGAGGGATTAATTTAGCCAGAGGATGGTGAATCTGTGAAACTCATTGCCGCAGAGGTCAAGTCAGTGGGTCTTGTTAAAGCAAAGATTGATAGATTCTTCATTAGTAAAAGTGCCAAAGGTTACAGGAAGAAGGCAGGAGAAAGGAGTTGAGAGCGAAAAATTGATTAGCCATGATCGAATGGCAGAGTGGGCCAACTGGCCTAATTCTGCTCCCGAGGGAGAGGGGAGGGGGAGCGGAGGGTGAGTCTGAGACGAGGAGGATGAAGAGGAAGAAAATCTGGGGGAGGGAGAGGCTGTTGAAGGGAGAGGGAGTAGGGATCTGAGGGAGGGGCGACCGTGGGGTCAGGAAGAGGAAGTGTACTCGGAGGGAGGGACTCAGAGTTGGTGGAGGGTATCAGAGAGAGAGGAGGGGGGGTCGGGGGAGGGGAGCGGAATTGGGGGGAGGGAAGGGGGTGGGGAAGGGATCAGAGAACTTGGGCAGGAGGCATGCAATGGGAGCTGAGAGGAGAGGAGAGGTTGGTTGGATCATGGATTAGTAAGGAATTGGGAAAAATATTTTCACTGGTTCAATTCCTGGGAAGGGAACGTACGTAGTCCAGGACAAGTTGGAAATTAAGGTCCCTGCTCCCACTAAGTGGTGACGTTTGATCCGTCCACGAATTGGTGGGGTAAAGATGGTTGGGTTCCTGGTCCAAGGGAAGATGGAGGAGCATGTGGGTGGTGGTGCCTGTTCCAAGAATGTGGAAAGAAAATTAGGGATATCAGGATGTGTCCCGTCCCGAAACGTCACCCATCCTTTTTCTCCAGAGAAGCTGCCTGACCCGCAGAGTTACTCCAGCACCATGCGTTGGAGTAACTCCTATTTCAGGGGCATCAGGTGTTGTGTTAGCAGTGAAACAAGGGAGAAATGGGTCTTTAGAATTTCTCTTTAGCTGTAGAGTTACAACGAGGAAACAGGTCCTTCGGCCCAACGAGTCTGCGCCGATCAGCGATCACCCCGTACACTAGCAGTATCCTACGCACTAGGGACAATTTACAATTTACAGAAACCAATTACCTTCAAACCTGCACGTCTTTGGAGTGTTGGGGGAAACCAGAGCACTCTGAGAAAAGCCACACAACGTACAAACTCTGTAGGACAACACCCACAGTCAGGATCGAATGTTCAAGAAGGAACTGCAGATGCTGGAAAATCGAAGGTAGACAAAATTGCTGGAGAAACTCAGCAGGTGCGGCAGCATTAATGGAGCGAAGGAAATAGACAACGTTTCGGGCCGAAACCCTTCTTCAGTCTGATGGACTGGGCTGAGTCCGCCATTCAATGCAGCCTCTGACATTCAATGCCATCTCGACATTACTGTGCCATCCACATTGGACAGTAGGCTTCTTGCCCTTCTTACATTTTACGACAGCCCAAATAATAATAGTCACTTTCATGATACTGAAAATCTTAAATAAAAATCAAAACTGTTTGCAGGTGTGAAGAGATTTTTTTTTAATGTTTCTGTCCAGAACCTTTCCTCTGGACCGTGAAAAGTTAGAAATCAAACATGTTTTAAACGAGAGAGAAGGTTGAGTTGTCTACAGGCCCCCAAACAGTAGCCTGGATATAGGGTGCAAATTGAATCAAGTTAAAATTGGCATGTCGCAAAGGTAATGCTGCGGTTGTTATGGGAGATCTCAACATGCAGGTAGACTGGGAAAATCAGGTTGGAACTGAACACCAAGATAGGGAGTTTGTGGAGTGCCTCCATGATGGATTCTTAGAGCAGCTTGTACTGAAGCCTACCAGGGAGAAGGTAATTCTGGATTAAGTGTGGTACAATGAACCGGATTTGATAAGGGAACTTGAGGTAAAGGAGCTATTAGGAGGTGGAGACAATATGATAAGTTTTAATCTACAATTTGAGAGGGAGAAGGGTAACTCAGTATTACAGTTGAACAAAGGGGACTATGGAGCCTTGAGGGAGGAGTTGGCCAAAGTTGACTGGAAAGATACCCGAGCAGGGATGACAGTGGAACAACAATGGCAGGTATTTCTGGGAATAATACAGAAGGTGCAGGATCGGTGCATTCCAAAGAGGAAGAAAGATTCCAAGGGGAGTAAGGGGCGACCGTGACTGACAAGGGAAGTCAGGGACAGTTTAAAAATAAAAGAAGTACAACATAACAAAGATGAGCGGGAAGCCAGAGGATTGGGTAACTTTTAAAGAACAGCGGAAGATAACTAAAAAGGCAATACAGAGAGAAAAGATGATGTACGAAGGTAAGCTAGCCAAGAATATAAACAAGGATAGTAAAAGCTTCTTTTGGTATGTGAAGAGAAAAAAAATAGTTAAGACCAAAGTTGGACCCTTGAAGACTGAAAAGGGTGAATCTATTATGGGGAACAAGGAAATGGCAGATGAATTGAACAGGTACTTTAGATCCGTCTTCACTAAGGAGGACACAAACAATCTCCCTGATGTACTATTGGCCAGAGATTCAAGGGTGGCAGAGGAACTGGAGGAGATTCACATTAGGCAGGAAATGGTGTTGGGTAGACCGATGGGACTGAAGGCTGATAAATCCCCAGGGCCCGATGGTCTGCATCCCAGGGTACTGAAGGAAGTAGCTCTAGAAATTGTGGATACATTGGTGATCATTTTCCAATGTTCTATAGATTCAAGATCAGTTCCTGTGGATTGCAGGGTTGCTAATGTTATCCCACTCTTTAAGAAGGGCAGCAGAGAGAAAACGGAATTATTGACCAGTTAGCCTGACATCGGTGGTGGGGAAGATGCTGGAGTCAATAATAAAAGATGAAATAGCGGATAGCAGTTTCAGGATCGGTCCAAGTTTACAAAGGAGAAATCGTGCAAGACTAATCGTCTGGAATTTTTTTAGAATGTTACCAGGATAATGGAAAAGGGAGAGCCAGTGGATGTGGTGTATCTGGACTTTCAGAAAGCATTTGATAAGATCTCACATAGGAGATTAGTGGGCAAAATTAGAGCACATGGTATTGGGGGTAGGGTGCTGACATGGATAGAAAATTGGTTGCAGACAGGAAACAAAGGGTGGGAATTAACGGGTCCCTTTCAGAATGGCAGGCAGTGACTAGTGGAGTACCGCAAGGCTCGGTGCTGGGACCGCAGCTATTTACAATATATATTAATGATTTGCATGAAGGGATTAAAAGTAGCAAATTTGCAGAAGACACAAAGCTGGGTGGCAGTGTGAACTATGAGGAGGATGCTATCAGAATGCAGGTTCTTAGATAGGTTGTGTGAGTGGGCATATGCATGGCAGATGCAGTTTAATGTGGATAAACGTGAGGTTATCCACTTTGGTGGCAAAAACAGGAAGGCAGATTTTTATTTAAATGATGTAAAATTGGGAAAAGGGGAAGTACAACAGGATCTGGGAGTCCTGGTTCTTCAGTCACTGAAAGTAGGCATGCAGGTACAGCAGGCAGTGAAGAAAGCGAATGGCATGTTGGCCTACATAACACGAGGAGTATAGGAGCAAAGAGGTCCTCCTGCAGTTGTACAGGGCTCTAGTGAGACCACACCTGGAGTATTGTGTGCAGTTTTGGTCTCCAAACTTGAGGAAGGACATTCTTGCTATTGAGAGAGTGCAGCGTAGGTTCACGAGGTTAATTCCCGGGTTGGCGGGACTGTCATATGTTGATAGATTGGAGCGGCTGGGCTTGTATACTCGGGTATTTAGAAGGATGAGAGGATAGCTTAGTGAAACAAGATTATTAAGGGTTTGGACACACTAGAGGGAGGAAATACGTTCCCAATGTTGGGGCAGTCCAGAACCAGGGCCATAGTTTAAGAATAAGGGGTAATCCATTTATAACGGAGATGAGGAAAAACCTTTTTCACACAGATAGTTGTGAGTCTGTGGAATTCTCTGCCTCTGAGGCAGTGGAGGCTGGTTCTCTGGATGCTTTCAAGAGAGAGTTAGATAGAGCTCTTAATGATAGTGAAGGGATATAGAGAGAAGGCAGGAACGGGGCACTGATTGGGGATGCTCAGCCATGATCACATTGAATGGCGGTGCTGGCTCGAAGGGCCGAATGGCCTACTTCTGCACCTTTTGTCTATTGTGTGGAGAGAACAAAGGGAATGTTCATGATAGGAAGGAGACCAAGAGAGAATTAACAAAGGGTGGTGGTGCTCACTATAAGAGAGTGGCGATGCCTTGTGGTCACAACTAATCTGTATGGAGCAAGTATGCATGGGAGGAGGTGAATGAGCAAAGTGGTTGGAGGAAAATAAAGTTGTTGGATCTACTAAACACGAGTCGAATGGCTCGTTTGTGTGAAGGACTGGGCTACATCCATAACTGCGATTTCTCACAGTCTTTGGCAGAACTGTTGCCATAACCAAGTTGTGATGCATCCCAATAGGATACTTTCTCTGCTGCATCTGTGGATGTTGTTCAGAATCTCTGCGACCTGAAGTGCATTTGATTTCTAACTCTCCTCAGTTCTGATCACGGAAGGCGTAAAGTGCTCGAGTACAAATGATCATTGACCTGAAATATTAACTCTTTCACCCTCCATAGACGCTGCATGACTTGCAAGTGTTACTTGCAGTTTTTGTTTACTAACACTAGTCTTTTTATAATTCCCAAGATTATTAAAAATGAATTCAAATTGCCACAGTCCAAATTAAATATACACTCACTGATTTGTTCATGCAATAAAACAAACGATTACACTACCGCACTCAATAAACTTCATTCAATTACTTCACCAATTATTGTTTGATACAATGGGAACAGCTAACCAGCAGAGGGCAATAGGACAGCATGTTACCATGAGTAAGGAGTGCGGAACAATGTCTTAAATTTACTTGTGATAGACACAAATTGCCGGATTAATTCAGAGGGTTAGGCAGTATCTTTGGAGAAAAAGGGTAGATGATGTTTTGGGTGGAGACCCTTCTTCAGACTGAAAGTACGGGGTGGGAAGGCAGGGGCGGGTTGAAGTGCTGGAGGCAAGAAAAGACCAGGACCAGTCATAGAAACATAGAAAAATAGGTACAGGAGTAAGTCATTTGGCCCTTCGAGCCAGCACTGCCATTCAATATGATCATGGCTGATCATCTAACATTAGTACCTTGTTCCTGCTTTTTCACCATATCCCTTGATTCCTTTAGCCCTAAGAGCTAAATCTAACTTGTGAAGACTGGACCCAAATGACACCAGGCAGGGTGGTGCTCTAGTAGGCCATTGTTGGCTAGGAAGGTGTGATCGCAAGAGGGTTACAATGTGGTGAACTGTGGAACTGAGTAAATGAGTGGGATGGAGAGGAAGGTAGGTAGAAGTTACATAATTCGAGAATTCAATGTTCATACCGCTGGGTTGTAAGCTATCCAAGCACAACCGGGAGATCTCATAGGCCTGGGCTGACTAAGCGCTAGTGTTGAGCGAAATGGCCATCCAGTCTATGTTTGGTCTTGCCTATATACAGGAACCCACATCGGGAACACTGGATGCAGTAGATGAGGTTAGAGGACGTATATGTGAACCCCTGTCTCACCTGAAAGGACTGTTGGGGTCCCTGGTTGGAGTTGAGAGGGGAGGTATAAGGACAGGTGTTGCCTTAAGGGAGGAGGCATAAGTTTACTTGTAGGATTTGTGTACAATGCTTACTCATCTGTCCTACTGTGATTCATTTGCATTTCCCTCAGGGTTCATTGTATTTACTTCTAATGGTGTTTAGGGTGAGATTGCAATTTATCCCACAAACAAGTGAAGAATATTTAGCTCAGCATGTCACAGTTGAAGGTCCAAATAAAAAAAAGTGCCTTTATATAATAGTGTCAACAACAACATTACACTTTTGAAAGAGGTTAGCTAGTGAGTGATTGGGCAAATGGAATTGTTCCTGTGCTGGATAATCAACAAGGGTCTCGACCCGAAACATCACCCATTCCTTCTCCCCAGAGATGCTGCCAGTCCCGGTGAGTTACTCCAGCATTTTGTGTCTATCTTCGGTGTCAACCGGCATCAAGCAGTTCCTTCCCACACATCATTCCATCAGGATTGAGCTTTAGCATTTTTACCCTTGGGTTAACATCTCTCCATCACTTCCATTTAGAAGTACAGCACGACAAGACCTTCAATATGGTTTGCTCTGCAACTCTGCCTCCTTTTGTACCACCAATAGAAGCAATGTCTTCTGCTGCTTAGACAGAGAATACTGGCCATCTGCTGGCCAGAGAATACCAGCACATCTCTATCCCTTTCTTTCTTTAAGACCTTTCCTAAAGCTAACCACCACTATTTCATTATCGGTCTCCACCCCTGGGTTTTTAAAACAATGTCATTTTTCTGTGACAGAATAAGGTCTTCTGTAGTGTTTTTAAATATTTTATTGTATGTGCAAGTTTAGTTTAGAGACAGCGCATGAGAACAAGCCCTTGAACACACTGACTCCACACCAACTTCCGATCACCCTTTCACATTAGTTCTATATTATCCCACTTTGTCACCCACTCCCTACACACTAGGGGCGATTTTGCAGCGGCCAATTAACCTACAAACCGCATGTCTTTAGGACGTGCTAGGGAACCGGAGCACCCAGAGGGAACCTACACAGTCACAGAAAGAACATATAAACGCCACACAGATAGCACCCAAGATCAGGATCGAACTCTGGTCTCTGATGTCTGAGGCAGCAGCTCTGTCGGTTGTGCCACTATGCCACCCATTGTTGGGCAGAGCAGTGGCGCACTTCGGGTAGAGAGTGTGGAACAATGGCTTACATTATGCTGCAGGATGTGTATAATGCTTACTCAGCTGTCTCAACGCGATTCCACAGAATTTCCTGAAGATTTATTTTATTTACTCCTAATGATGATTCCCAAATAGGTTGGAATACCAACCGATCCCACACCCAAGTAATGTGAAGAATACTATATTTAGCTCAACATGTTACAGTTTCAAGGGAAGCACAGTGGCGCAGTGGAGGAGTTGCTGCCTTACAACGCCAAAGACCCAGGTTCAATCCTGACTACAGGCGCTGTTTGTACCAAGTTTGTATATTTTCCCTGTGACCACGTGGGTTTTCTTCGGGTGCTCCGGTTTCCTTCCACATTCCAAGGACGTGCCGGTTTGTAAGTTAATTGGCTTCTGTAAATTGCCCCTAATGTATAGAATGGAACTAGTGTATGGGTGATCACAGATCAGAGTGGTCTCGGTGGGCCGATGGGCCTGTTTCCACACACTGTATCTCAAAGCAAAACTAAACAAAAAAAAGTTGCAGCAACCAAAGAACAGACCTGCCTTTATATAATAGTGTCAACAACTGCTACACATTTGTAAGAAGTTAGCTGGTGATTGATTGGACAAATATATTTATTACTGAGCTGAATAACCAACATTATTCCATCAGCATTGTGACGTTTAAAATCTTCACCCTTGGGTTAAAATCTCTCCACTGCCTCCTTTAGCATTACAATTCTACGCGATTGTTGGACTTTTGTTCCAGTAATGCTGCTTCGACAGCGAACAATGGCAATCCACTTCCCAGCACTGTCCCTTTTTTTCTTTTGTATCTTTCTTAAAGCAAGCCACTTTCTTAGTTAGACAAAAATGCTGGAGAAACTCAGCGGGTGCGGCAGCATCTATGGAGCGAAGGAATTGGTGACGTTTTGGGTTGAGACCCTTCTTCATTCTGAAGAAGGGTCTCGACTCAAAACTCACCCATTGTGTTTCTCCAGCATTTTTGTCTACCTTTGATTTTTCCAGCATCTGCAGTTCCTTCTTAACCACTTTCTTATTTTATTATCTGTCTTCATTCCTCAGCCTTTAAACTAATGTCATTTTTGTTTAAGCAAAGCAAAGTGCAGAAGTAACTCGGCGGGTCAGGCAACATCTCTGGAAAGAATGGAACACTTTGTATTTTGCTCAAGATTCCAGCCTGTGCATTTCCTTGTGTCTTCACTTTTGGAGCTCTTATGTGGTGTTTTTAAATATTTTAATGTGTAAAGGGCCTGTCCCACTTAGGCACATTTTTACGCGACTGCCGGCAACTAGGCTGTCGCCACACGGTCGCTGGGGTGTCGCCTGTATGGACTTGAGTAGACTCCTCTGTTGCCCAAAGAGTCGTAGTGTCTTTCTGGCACTGCAGGATTTTAAAATATTCAAAACTTTCGGCGACAGTCGGCGACCGTGGGCTTGTCGTAGCTTGTCTTCTCCTGACGTAGGTGCTGTCGTAGGTTGTAGCCAGGATGACATCGTTGCTGACTTCAGTGACTTCCATTGTCATAGTCGCCGGCAGTCGCTTAAAAAATCTAAGTGGGACAGGCCCATTAGTCCAGTCGCCGTTTCTTTCGGCGACCTGCTACGAATATGACAGTCGCCGGCAGTCTCCTAAAAAATTGCCCAGTGGGACAGGCCCTTTAATCGTGCAAATTATTGAAGGATTGCCTATTACTTCACAGCCACGTATGCCAACGCTAATGAAATAAATCTCCACAAAAGAAGTTGGAATCTTGAGCAAAAAATATAGTCCTGGATGAATCATCTGTGGAGGAATAGACAGGCATTTTGGGTCGGGATCCTCCTTCACAGGAATAAGGGAGAGAAAGCTCCCTCTGGTTCTACATTTTGCTCTCTACCTTATCCCATTATTTGCACCCATCTTTCTTCTCCATTTACCACCTGATTTATCTCCGTCCTTCTTCCCCTCCAAGAGAGTTTATTGTCATGTGTCCCTGATAGGACAATGAAATTCTTGTTTTGCTTTAGCACACCAGAACATAGTACAGAACAGATCAGTGTGTCCATATACCATTGTATAAGTATATACACACATGAATAAATAAACTAATAAAGTGCAAATAAACAGATAAAGGGCTATTAATGTTCAGAGTTTGTCCGAGCCGAGTTTAATAGCCTGATGGCTATGGGAAAGTAGCTATTCCTGAACCTGGTCGTTGCAGTCCTCAGGCTCCTGTACCTTCTACCTGAAGGTAGCGGGGAGATGAGGTGTGGGTCCTTGATGATGCTGCCAGCCTTTTTGAGGCAGCAACTGTGATAGGCCCCCTCTATGGACGGGAGGGCAGAGCCGATGATGGACCGGGCAGTGTTTACTACCTTTTGTAGTCTTTACCACTCCAGGGCGCTCAAGTTTCCGAACCAAGGCATGATGCAACCAGTCAGCATGCTCTCTACTGTGCACTTGTAGAAGTTAGTGAGAGTCCTCCTTGACAAACCGACTCTCCGTAATCTTCTCAGGAAGTAGAGGCGCTGATGTGCTTTCTTTATGATTGCATCAGTGTTCTCGGACCAGGAATGGTCTTCAGAGATGTGCACGCCCAGGAATTTGAAGCTCTTGACCCTCTCCACAATCGACCCATTGATATAAACAGGACTGTGGGTCCCCATCCTCCCCCTTCCAAAGTCCACAATCAGTTCCTTGGTTTTGCTAGTGTTGAGGGCCAGGTGCTGGCACCATTTGGTCAGTCGGTCGATCTCACTTCTTTTTTGATGAATATTTTTATTAATTGTAAATACATATTGTAAATAATATTATTCATATTAACATTTAAGACTTATTTATATTTCTATACATTTTTTTATAAGTAAGAAAAGATAGAGAAAAATAATATAGAGATAAGAAATCAAAAATAAAGATGTGAATGGAGTATTAAAAAGTTATCCATCGTTGGAGATATATCCATGATTTGTTATACATATTTCTTCATCTATTCCATTATTCAGGTTTCAGTCAGGCTCTCGCACCGAGCCATTTTGACCCTTTAGATATTCAATGTATGGAGACCATATTCCTCTGAAAAGATCCAACCTGTCCATTAGGACAAGCCTCAATCTTTCCAGATGGAGTGTCTCCGACATTCCTGTAATCCACATTTTGATTGTGGGGGATGTAGGACCTTTCCAGAATTTTAATATTAGTTTTTTCCCAATTATTAAACTATAATCAATAAAAAATCTTTGATTTGTTGTTATTAATTGATCTGTTTCCAGTATTCCCAGTATTATTAACTTTGAGTCAGGAGTCAGATTCATATTAAGAACATTCGAAATTATCCTAAATATTTCTATCCAAAATTTTGTGATTTTTACACAATTTGTAAATGAGTGTGTCAAGGTAGATTCTAAGTGCTGGCATTTATCACATATGGCAGATACATTTGAAAAAATGTTATGTAGTTTGGATTTTGAGTAATGTAGTCTATGTAATATTTTAAATTGTATAAGAGAGTGTCTAGCGTTTAACGAACAGTGGTGTATATGTTGTAAACTTTCATCCCATACTTCTGGTCTAATAATTTGACCTAATTCGTTTTCCCATGTTTGTCTATATATTTCTGTCAATGGGACATCATTTTCCAATAGAATATTATAAATATATGATATCAATTTTTCTGTGTTTGGATGTTTATTTTATCTAAATGATTTTTAATTCATCTAAAATTTCTTTCTTTCTATTTCTGATTTCCTGTGTGTTTGCTTTTACATAGTCTCTAATTTGTAGGTATCTAAAATAATCTTTTGAATGTAATCCATAAATTTGTTGTAATTCTTGAAATTAAAGGAAAGAATTTGCCCTGTAGAAATCTCCCGTCTTATTAATTCCCTTATTTTTCAATTGTAAAAAGCCTTTATCCATCATTGAGTGTTTAAATGTAACATTATTTACAATGGTAAGGGCTAGTGGTATACATTCCAATTTTAATGTTTTCTTTATTTGTTTCCAGATACGTATTCCACTTTCTATTATAGGGTTTTCGCTATAGGTTTTCTTACCTAGATTAATATTGGCAAATATTATCGAACTAATTTCAAAAGGCGAACAATCTTCTTTTTCCATTTTTATCCAAATTGGTTGTTTATCTGTCTCTACTAACCAAAAATTCATATTTTTAATATTAACTGCCCAGTAATAAAACATAAAGTTTGGTAGTGCTAGACCTCCATTTATTTTTGATTTACATAAATGTTTTTTATTTATTCTATGGCTCTTATAATCCCAGATAAAGTTGGTAACTAAAGAGTCCACCTTCCTAAAGAAATTTTCAGGAAGATATATCGGAATAAAATTGGAAAAGATATGGTAATTGTGGAAGAAAAATCATTTTTATTACATTAATATTACCTAGCATTGAGATGGGTAGAGTTTTCCAATATAAAATGTTCTTATTTAATTTATTCAATAAGAGTGGGAAGTTAGATTTAAATAAAGAATCAAATCTTTTTGTTACATAAATTCCAAGATATTTGATTTTTTCGTTTGTTATCTTAAAAGGAAATTGTTGTATATAATATGTAAGTTATTTACCATTATTGGCATGAGTTCACTTTTATTCCAATTAATACTATATCCTGAAAAAGATCCAAATTCAGTTATTAATTTTAATAAATTTTGGATACTAATTTCCGGTTTTGTAATATAAAGTAACACATCATCCGCTTATAAGGAGATTTTATTTTCAGTATCTCTGGTATCATACCCATATATTTCAGGATGTGATCTCACATGTTGAGCTAATGGTTCTATTGCAAGTGCAAATAGTAGTGGGGATAAAGGGCAACCTTGTCTACAGCCTCGAGATAGATTAAATTTAGTTGATAGAATTTGATTTGTTATTATTCTGGCTGTTGGATTAGTGTATAATAATTTGACCCAAGTAATAAACTTCTCTCCGCATTTAAAGTTTCCAGACATTGGAAACACCTTAGCATTGAGACAAATAGCATTGAGATGGGTAGAGTTTTCCAATAAAAATGTTCTTATTTAATTTATTCAATAAGAGTGGAAGTCAAATCTTTTTGTTACATAAATTCCAAGATATTTGATTTTTCGTTTGTTATCTTAAAAGGAAATTGTTGTATATAATATGTTAAGTTATTTACATTTATTGGCATGATTCACTTTTATTCCAATTAATACTATATCCTGAAAAAGATCCAAATTCAGTTATTAATTTTTAATAATTTTGGATACTAATTTCCGGTTTTGTAATATAAAGTAACACATCATCCGCTTATAAGGAGATTTTATTTTCAGTATCTCTGGTATCATACCCATATATTTCAGGATGTGATTCACATGTTGAGCTAATGGTTCTATTGCAAGTGCAAATAGTAGTGGGGATAAAGGGCAACCTTGTCTACAGCCTCGAGATAGATTAAATTTAGTTGATAGAATTTGATTTGTTATTATTCTGGCTGTTGGATTAGTGTATAATAATTTGACCCAAGTAATAAACTTCTCTCCCAATTTAAAAGTTTCCAGAACCGAAAACAAGTAAGACCATTCCACCTGGTCGAAGGCTTTCTCCGCATCTAACGAAATAACTACTAGATCTTTATTAATAACTCCTTTCGAGTATATAATATTGAATAAACGTCTCAGGTTATATGAGGAATATCGTTTTGGTATAAATCCTGTTTGATCGGGGTGAATTAATTCATTAATAACTGTACTTAGCCTTTGTGCTAATATTTTAGTTAATATATTTTGATCAGTATTTAAAAGAGCTATAGCTCTCAATGATCCTGGGTCATCCAGATCTTTGTCTATTTTAGGTATAAGTGTAATAATAGATTCATTTAACATTTCTGGTAGTTTCTGCTGGGTATAAATATATTCATAGAGTGTCTTCAAGCGTGGTGCAATCAGATCATAAAATGTTTTATAAAATTCCGAGCCAATACCATCTGGTTTAATTCATTTAATTCATTTAATTCAAATTTAATGTCATTGCACAGATACAAGTATGGGTACAACGAAATGCAGTTTAGTGTCAGTACGTAGTGATAGCAATGTTTAGATAAATACAGATAAATAAATACAGATGTGGGAATCTATCGGCGGGACTCCGAGTTCAGCAGTGCGATGGTGTTATTGTAGAAGCTACTCCTCATCCTGCTGGTGCGGGACCTGAGGCTCCTGTACCGCCTCCCCGATGGTAGGAGGGCAAACAGTCCATGGTTAGGGTGGGAGGGGTCCTTGATGATCTTCCCAGCCCGTCTAGACACCGTTTTCGGTGGAGGGCATCCAAAGCAGGGAGCGGGCACCGATGATGTGCTGGGCGGTTTTCACCACCCGTTGTAGTGCCTTCCTGTCTGCTACGGTGGCAACTGCTGTACCATAACCGTAAAGCAGGTGGTCAGGATGCTTTCGATGGTTAGAAGTTGGTCAGGATCTGGGGGACAGGTAGGCTTTTTTGAGCCTCCTCAGGAAGTAAAGGCGCTGCTGCGCCTTTTTGACCAGCTTGGAGGTGTTGAGGGACCAGGACAGATCCTCCGAGATGTGTACCCCGAGGAATTTGTAGTTGGAGACCCGCTCCACCTCAGTCCCGTTTATGTGGAATGGGGGTGTGTCTGCCCCTCTGTTCTTCCTGAAGTCAACAATGATCTCCTTCGTCTTTTGGGAGTTGAGGACGAGGTTGTTATTGGCACACCAGGTTGTCAGGTGATGGACCTCCTCCCTGTAGGCTGACTCGTCGTTATCGCTGATCAGTCCTACCACCGTGGTGTCGTCGGCAAATTTTATGATGGCGTTGGAGCTAAACTTAGGGATGCAGTCATGGGTGAAGAGAGAGTAGAGGAGAGGACTGAGCACACAGCCCTGTGGCACGCCAGTGTTCAGTGTTATAGTGGAGGAGGTGAGGTTGTTGATCTTAACAGACTGGGGTCTGTTAGTGAGGAAATCCAGTGTCCAATTGCAGAGGGAAGTGGAGATGCCAAGACCGCTGAGTTTGGTGATCAAGCTAACGGGTATGACAGTGTTAAAGGCGGAACTGAAGTCGATGAACAGCAGCCTGATGTAGGTGTTATTGCTGTCCAGGTGGGTCAGGGCAGAGTGTAGGGCCGCAGATATGGCGTCTTCTGTTGACCTATTGGTCCGGTAGGCAAACTGATGGGGGTCCAGTGTGGGGGGAGGCTGGCTTTGAGGTGAGCCAAGATCAGCCGCTCGAAGCACTTGGCGATGACAGGGGTGAGTGCCACTGGCCGGAAATGGTTGAGACTCCCTGTCGCTGATTGTTTGGGCACTGGCACAATGGTAGATGTCTTGAGGCAAGTGGGGACGACACCCTGGGCCAGTGACAGATTGAAGATGTCAGTGAGGACCAGGGATAGTTGTCCAGCACATGCCCTGAGCACCGCCGGGGATGCCATCGGGGCGGCAGCTTTGTGCTCATTCACCTGCTCAGTGCATCTTGTACAGCAGAGGTGGAGAGACTGAGGGGTTGTTCATGCGGGGGTGGAGCAACTTTGATGGCAGGAGTTTTGTTGTCCCGGTCGAAGCGGGCGTAGAAATAGTTTAGCTCGTCAGGAAGGGAGGCATTGTCTGGGGGGGGGGAGTGTTAACTTTATGGTAATCTGACCCCAGAGTGCCACCTGGGTCAGAGTTATTTCAGAAATGCTCCTCAATCCGCCGTTTGTGATTAAGTTTAGCATTCCTAATTCCCTTTTTCAGATTGGCCCTGGATGAGCTGTAACCCTCAGCATCGCCAGATTTAAAAGCGGCGTCGCGAGCCTTCAGCAGGAGTCTGACCTCCCTGCTCATCCACGCTTCTGGTTAGGGAAGGTCCTTATTACTTTGTGGGTAGTGACGTTCTCCGTGCAAATTTTATATAGTCCAGAACGGTTGAGGTGTATGAGTTGATGTCCACTTGGGAGTTGAAGGTGGCCTGGGTGGCAAACAGACTCCAGTCTGTTTGCTGAAACTGTTCCTGTAAGACAGAGACAGCCCCCTCAGGCCAGACCTTCACTGACCTCACGGAAGGTTTCACACGTCTGATCAGAGGTGTGTATTTGGGGAGCAGGAACAGAGAGAGGTGGTCAGACTGTCCCAGGTGGGGGAGGGGGAGGGCTTTGTATGCTTCAGCAATGTTGGTGAATACTAGGTCCAGAGTCTTGTTTCCTCTGGTTGGGCAGGAGACATGTTGGTGGAATCTGGGGAGTACAGTTTTAAGGTTAGAGTGGTCCCGGTGTTTTACCATTTTTTAATGATCTGATAGATTCTTCGATTTCTTTTACTGAAATTTCAGCATTTAATGATTCTCTATTTTGTGAATCCAACCCATTCAGATTACATTTTTTTTTAAATGCTTCTATTCCTATCCTGTTTTCTGTCATTTTAGCAGAATATAAATTTTTATAATATTGCAAAAATCTCTCATTAATATCTTTAGGTTGTACTAGGGGTTCGCCATTATGTGATTTAATCCTATGGATTATTTTTTTCTCCCTCCATCTTCCTTAATTGGCGAGCCAATAATTTTTGAGGTTTATCTCCAAATTCAAACTGTAATTGTTTAGTGTATTGATAGAGTTTTACAACTTGATCTGAATATATTTTCTTTAATTTATATTTCAGTGCAGCGATTTTTTTATGTATTGTTATGGATGGATTAGCTGCATTCTCTGTATCTAGTTGTTTAATCTCCTTTTCCAGTTCCTGTTGATCCCTCCGATTCTTTTTATTATAAAATGCATGAGAAGAAATCATAATTCCACGGACATATGCTTTAAAAGTTTCCCATAATAAGGAAGAAGATATTTCCGGTTTATCACTTATTTCAATGAAAATCTTGATCAGTTCTGTAATATATTCCTGAGTTGCTTTTTTTTAAATTTGTGGATTAAATCTCCATTGTTCCCAATTTTCCATTTTACCATTTATTTTAATCTTAAATGTTAAAGGTGCGTGATCTGAGATTCTAATATTATGGTATTTTGAATTATAAGTGAGTGAGATAAGTTTGGCATCGACCAAAAAATAATCTATTCTTGAGTAAGTTTTATGTACAGGTGAATAAAAGGAATATTCTCGTCCACTTGGATTTTCTACTCTCCAAACATCTTTAATATTAGCAGTTTCCATATATGCATTTAATAAGTCACTGGAATGGGATTTAATTTTCCTTTGTCTTGTGGATCTGTCTAAGTAAGAATCTAATGTACACTTTAAATCTCCTCCAATTATTAAGTTATGTTGTGTTATTTCCGGAATGTTGTTAAATATTTTCTTGAAAAACAATGGACTATCAAAGTTTGGTCCATAAACATTAACAAAAATCATTTTTTGTGCATTTAATTCTCCTATTACAATAATGTATCTGCCATCATTATCAGTTATAGTTGATGTATGTTTGAATAAAGTGCCTTTACGAAATAATATTGCTACACCTCTTGATTTGTGTGTAAAAGAAGAATTATATGTTTTATATGCTTTCAGCCTATGTTCAGCATCTTTTTTTTAAATGAGTTTCTTGAATGAAAATCACATCAGCTTTAATTGCTTTTAAATGTGTTAATACTTTACCTCTCTTAATTGGTTCATTACTGCCTTTAACATTCCAGCTGCAAAACGTTATTCCTTCATTCCCCATATTCATTTTTAAGTCTTGCATCTTTTGTCTATAGGGGTCTGTAATAGAGCCAATGGTTCAGTTCGACAGACCCGACCTTACACCCGAACTCCGTATAGACGAATTTTAAGTCCCTTGAATGTCTCTCACGTGTATATCTCCTTTGATCCAGTATATAACTCCATTCAAACTAAAAATAACAATAATTGTTTATAATAGAAAAGAAGAGAGGATAGATTAAGAAATTAGTATTGTGCACAAAGAAGGAAAAAACTACATCTAGTATTGGTGTAGTTAGTGCTAGCCATACTAGCATGGCTAACCATCTATCGACTTCCGTAGTTGATGTTACTAACTTAACTAGCTCCCTGGTTTTTTGGAATTATTATTCCATAGTGGTATTTTACCAGGGATATTAAATTTACAATATTCGGGTTATAATAGTCGAAAATGTGAGACTACATATATTTAAAACTTATTTGAAAATCTAATTATAAAAAACACACGAAAAGAAAGGAAAATAAAAAATAAAAATGAAAATTACTAGTACAAAAGAAAGGTTTCCAAAGAGGACAAATGAAGTCAGACTCTATATTTGACTAATCATTCCAATATAAGTAAACATTAGTCATTAGTAATAATGATTAATTCTGATTAGTAAAAATACCACGGTATAATTTTAATATTTATTAGTTATTATATTAGTAGTGTAGTTAGTGTCATAATGATTAACTCTGATTAGTGAAGATACCACGGTATAATTTTAGTATTTATTAGTTATTTGTAATAGTAGTGTAGTTATACTAATTATTAGTATCCATGGGAGGGTTTCCGATCCACATCTATCATCAGCTTCCATCCAGTACTATCCAGTTCCATCCAGTCCTGCAAAGTCAGTGTATTCAATGGTGAGGCCTTCTCAAGCCTTAATCTTCTGGGCAAAGTCCAGTGCTTCCACAGGGTTGGAGAAAAAATGTTCCTTCTTGTTGTAAGTGACTCTTAGAGTAGCTGGGTAGTTCAGGCCATATTTCAAGTTTTCCACCCCCCTCAAGAGACTTTTAGTCTCATTAAACGCTTTTCGTTTCCTGGAGACCTCTGCTGGATAATCTCGATAGATGCTGATCTTGTGTCCTTCAAATGTAAGGTTTCTGTTTCTTGATGTTTTTTGCATTATCTCCTCCAAGACGTGGTCGTATTGTACTTTTGTTATCATTTGTCTTGGGGAAGCATCTGATCTTGTCTGATGTCTCATCACTCTGTGTGCTCGGGCTAGCAAAGGCTTTTGTTCCAGAGATAAAACATTTTGCAGTAAATTTGCAGTAAATTCTCGGGGTTCTTTATCTTTCTCTCCCCCTTCAGGAATACCCGCAATTCTTAGGTTCTGTCTTCTCTGGCGACCTTCCAGTTCAGTACATTTCTCGGTTATTTTGGTCAATAAATCCGTTAGACGTCCATTATCTGCGATAAGCTTTGCTGTAGTCTGAGCACTTGTTTCGCCTAGTTCTTCAAGGCTTTTTATGCCAGCCGTCTGTTGGTCCAGTGCCTTCTCCACAGGATTCAGCCTTTCTTCAAAATCAGTTTTCACATTTTTGATCTTATCATTCATCTCCATATAACATATAACCATATAACAATTACAGCACGGAAACAGGCCCTCTCGGCCCTTCCAGTTCGTGCCGACCATTTGTTTTCCCATAGTCCCATCTACCTGCACTCAGACCATACCCCTCCATTCCCTTCACGTCCATATACCTATCCACTTTACTTTTAAATGTTAAAATCGATCCTGCCTCCACCACTTCTGCTGGAAGCTCATTCCACACAGCCACCACCCTCTGAGTAAAGAAGTTCCCCCTCACGTTACCCCTAAACTTCTGTCCCTTAATTCTCATGTCATGCCCTCTTGTTTGAATCTTCCCTACCCTTAATGGGAAAAATGTATCCACGTCAACTCTGTCTATCCCTTTCATCATTTTAAAGACCTCAATCAAGTCCCCCCTTAACCTTCTGCGCTCCAAAGAATAAAGACCTAACTTGTTCAACCTTTCTCTGTAACATAGTTGCTGGAACCTCTGGCAACATTCTAGTAAATCTCCTCTGTACTCTCTCTATTTTGTTGACATCCTTCCTAAAATTAGGCAACCAAAATTGTACACCATACTCCAGAATTGGTCTTACCAATGCCTTGTACAATTTTAACATTACTTCCCTACTCCTATATTCAATGCTCTGATTTATAAACGCCAGCACACCAAAGGCTTTCTTTACCACCCTATCTACATGTGATTCCACCTTCAAGGGAACTATGCACAGTTATTCCTAGATCCCTCTGTTCCACAGCATTCCCCAATTCCCTACCATTTACCATATACGTCCTATTTTGATTTGTCCTGCCAAGACGTAGCACTTCACACTTAACAGCATTAAACTCCATCTGCCATCTTTCAGCCCACTTTTCCAAATGGCCCAAATCTCTCTGTAGACTTTGAAAATCTACTTCATTATCCACAACACCACCTATCTTAGTATCATCTGCATGCTTACTTATCCAATTTTCCACCCCATCATCCAGATCATTGATGTACATGACAAACAACAGTGGACCCAACACAGATCCCTGAGGCACCCCACTGGTCACCGGCTTCCAACCTGACAAACAGCCATCCACCATTACTCTCTGACATCTCCCATTCAGCCACTGATGAACCCATCTTGCTACTCCGCCATTAACACCCAAGATTGAACTTTCTTAACCAACCTTCCATGGGGAACCTTGTCAAAGGCCTTACTGAAATCCATATAGATAACATCCACCGCTTTACCCTCATCAATTTCCCTAGTTACCGCTTCAAAAAATTCAAGAAGGTTTGTCAAACATGACCTTCCAGGCACAAATCCATGTTGACTGTTCCTGATCAGACCCTGTTTATCCAGATGCTTATATATATTATCTCTAAGTATCCTTTCCATTAATTTGACCACCACTGACGTCAATCTAATAGGTCTATAATTGCTAGGTTCATTCTTTGAACCCTTTTTAAACAATGGAACAACATGCGCAGTACGCCAATCCTCCGGCACTATTCCCGTTTCTAATGACATTTGAAATATTTCTGTCATAGCTCCTGCTATTTCTACACTAACTTCCCTCAATGTCCTAGGGAATATCCTGTCATGACGTGGAGACTTATCCACTTTTATATTTTTCAAAAGTGTCAGTACTTCCTCCTCTTTGAATCTCATAGTTTCCATAGCTACTCTACTTTTTCCCCTTTGAACTCACAGAGTTCAATATCCTTCTCCTTGGTGAATACCGAAGAAAAGAAATTGTTCAATATCTCCCCCATCTCTTTTGGCTCTGCAGATAGCTGTCCATTCTGGTTCTCTAATGGTCCAATTTTATCCCTCGTTATCCTTTTGCTATTAATATAGCTGTAGAAACCCTTTGGGTTTACTTTCACCTTTCTTGCCAAAGCAACCTCATATCTTCTTTTAGCCTTCCTAATTTCTTTCTTAAGATTCTTTTTACATTCTTTATACTCCTCTAGCACCTCCTTTACTCCATGCCTCCTATAATTATTGTAGATATCTCTCTTTTTTCGAAACAAGTGTCCAATTTCCCTTGAAAACCATGGCTCTTTCCAATTTTACTATTTCCTTTCAACCTAACAGGGACATAAAGATTCTGTACTCTTACAATTTCCCCTTTAAATCTCCTTTGACATTCCAATCATAATTTCTGCGATTTCTTTCTTAAAATCATCCGATATTTTCTTAGTCTTAGTATCAATGTTGGTATTAATTTCAAACTTCAAGTCTTTCATTTCAACATTCATCTGGTTTATTTCTTCCTTTAAACCAGCAATTTCATGTGCAATAAAATTTTAAAGTTCTTCACTTTCCGATTTTTTCATCGTTTTTTTCGTCATATCTTCTTGGAATAACGTCCTACCTGAGCCCAAGGCTTCAGTCGGGCCTTTTTCTTGTTCCACCGTTTTCTGCCTAGCAACAGCACGAGTTGTCGGTTTCTCCGGGAGGGGGCTGCGCTGCATAGACATGATAAGTTGCGCGCCTGATGACGTCACTCACAGCAGTCGGTACAGAAGCAGCAGGCAGCAGGTAGGTCGTTTTCTCCCCGGTTTTTCAGCGTTTTTTCTCACGGAGCTGGCTGGCGTTACTCCTTAGCCCTCCATAGTGCCACCGGAAGTCTGATCTCACTTCTCTACTCTGACTCGTCCCCATCAGTGATACGTCCCACAACAGTGGTATCGTCAGTGAACTGGATGATGGTGTTCGCACTATGACCAGCTATGCAGTCATGAGTATAGAGTGAGTACAGCAGGGGGCTAAGCACGCAGCCTTGAGGTGCTCCTGTTGTTATCGAGGCTGACACATTTCCACCAATACGAACTGACTGTGGTCTGTGAATGAGGAAGTCGAGGATCCAATTGCAGAAGGATGTGCAGAGACCCAGTTCTGCGAGTTTGGTAACCAGCTTGGAGAGGTTGATTGTATTAAATGCCGAGCTGTAATCAATGAATAACAGCCTGACATATGAGTTTTTGGTGCCCAAGTGGTCCAGAGCGGAGTGGAGAGCCAGCGAGATCGCATCCACCGTTGATCTGTTGTGGCGGTAAGCGACCTGCAGATGGTCCAGGTTTTTGTCGAGGTAGGAGTTGATTTGCGCCATGATCAACCTCTCAAAGCATTTCATCACCACAGACGTTAATGCCACTGGTCAATAGTCATTGAAGCACGTCACCGTGCTCTTCTTGGGCACCGGTATAATTGATGCCCTTTTAAAGCAGGTGGGAACCTTAGACCTCAGAAGTGAGAGGTTGAAAATGTCCATAGAAACTCCAGCCAGTTGGTCCGCACAGTTTTTAGAACATGACCGGGTATACCATCAGGTCCAGGCGCTTTTCGAGGGTTCACCCTCTGAAGGATTTTCTGACGTCAGCCTCTGTGACTGTGACTGAAATACCATCACAGCGAATGGGGGCTCGAGAAGGCACAGACTGATCGGCCATGGATCCACTAATTACTTGCCAGCCTTTGCCCCGTGCCCCCCTCACCTCTCTCTCCCCCTACAATCTGTACTGTACTCCATAGTTTAGCTTATTGTCACGTGTACCGAGGTACAGTGAAAAGCTTTTTGTTGTATGCTGTCCAGTCAGTGGAAAGACTATACATGATTACAATCGAGCCGTCCACAGTGTACAGATAGTGTATAGTGTGAGCTGAAGTTGCCTAAACATGCAATAACAGTCTGAACAGGCAGAGTCAAGACTAAGCGTGCGTGGCAGTGCCTCCAGCAAAGGTGTGTGGGAAAAATATTGGTTGTATCAGGAGTCTGATAATTGTGGGAAAGAAGCTGTTCTTATGTCTGCACATCCAAGTTTTCAAGCTCCCGTAACTTGTCCCAGAAGATAGAAGATCGAGAGTGGTCAGGGTAACAGACATACATACATACATACATACATGCGTGCATACATACATACGTACAAACATACATCCACCCATCCATCTATCCATCTATCTATCTATCTCTAAAACTTTGATGTTGTGCTCTTCCGGTTTGCGCGGTCTTACTATTTGCGCAAAAACGGCACGCGATAGCTCTACGATTTTTCGCCATCTCACTCACCGTTCTCCTGTGCTGCAAGTGCACCAAGTTTCATTCTGATCGGTGGTCTATTGTAAAAGTTAGCGAGGTTCAAAAATCTTACAAAACGCTCATGCGCAGATCGATCTCCTCTCCTGCCAGTCACTCCACGGGACGGTCCGCCCCTTCCTGCGCCGTCGCATCTTTACTGAAGCTGAGGATGGCCGGCGGAGATCTCCAACCGGACACAATTTTCGAGGGACCAGAAGCGGCCCAGCCCGGCCCGGCACAGGAGATGTCGCCAAAGGGAAAGCGGAAAATCTTTTCCAGGCGGTGGATAACGTCCAGGAACCAGCGCCTGCTGTGAGTCCCCATTGCACCTCCAGCTCCAGCCTCTTCCCCTCTGGTCCCCCTTGCTGGCTCCTGCCCCCTCCCCGGCTCCTGCCACCTCCTCCATGATACCCCCCTCTCCCCCACAACCCCCTTCTTTTCTCCAAGCTCTCACCCCCCGCCCACATCTCCCCCTCCTCCCGCCCACACTCCGCCCTCTCCCTACATTCCCCCCTGCCCACACACACCCACATCCACCTCGCCCACACACCCCCTCCCCCCACAAGCCCCCCGCCCACACCCCCACCCCCTACAACTCCACCGCCCACACACCCCTCACCCCGCCCACATACCCCTCCCACCGCCCACAGCCCCCCCTGCCCACAGCCCCCCCACCCCTAAATCACAACCCCCGCGCCCACACACTGCCTCCCCTGCACACACACACCCACCCCCCACCCCTCCCCCTTGCCCCCCACAACCGCCCCACCCACACACCCCTCAACCGGCCACACCCTCCCAGGGTTTTTACTCCTTCCCAGTTCTGATGAAAGACCTGCAATATTCAGTCCGAAGAAGGGTTTCGGCCCGAAACGTTTCCTATTTCCTTCGCTCCATAGATGGTGCCACACCCGCTGGGTTTCTCCAACAATTTTGTCTACCTTCGATTTTCCAGCATCTGCAGTTCCTTCTTGAACATGTAATATTAACTCTTTCTCTCTGCATAGATGTTCTAGCATCTTTTTGTTGTTTGCTAACACTAGTCGTTTTTCAATTTCCAAGATTATTAAAACTGAATTCAAATTGCCACAGTACAGATTAAATATATATTCACTGATTTATTAGTGCAATAAAACAAACTACTTCACTACCACACTCAGTGGCACAAGGAAATCTTCATTGAATAGCTTCACAAAATCATAGTTTGATACAATGGGAGCAGCTAACCAGCAGAGGGCAATAGGACAACATATTACCTTGGGTAGGAAGTGTGGAACAATGGCTTACATTATGCTGCAGGATGTATATAATGCTTACTCAGCTGTCTCAACGTGATTCCATAGAATTTCCTGAAGATTGATTTTATTTGCTCCTAATAATGATTCCCAAATAGGTTGGAATACCAAGCTATCCCACACCGATGTAATGTGAAGAATATGTAACTCAACATGTTACAGTTTCAAAGGCAGCACAGTGGCGCAATGGTAGAGTTGCTGCCTTACAACGCCAGAGACCCAGGTTCAATCCTGACTACAGGCGCTGTCTGTTCTCCCTGTGACCACGTGGATTTTCTCCGGGTGCTCCGGTTTCCTTTCACATTCCAAAGACGTGTGGGTTTGTAAGTTAATTGGCTTCTGTAAATTGCCCCTAATGTATAGAATGGAACTAGTGTATGGGTGATCACAGATCAGAGTGGTCTTGGTGGGCCTGTTTCCACACTGCATCTCAAAACTAAATTAAACTAAAAAAAGTTGCAGCAACCAAAGAACAGACCTGCCTTTATTATATAATATTATATAGTGTCAACAACTTCTACACATTTGTAAGAAGTTAGCTGGTGATTGATTGGACAATTATATTTGTCACTGAGCTGAATAACCAACATTATTCCATCACCATTGTGACATTTTAAAATTTTCACCCTTGGGTTAAAATCTCTCCACCGCCTCCTTTAACATTACAATTCTATGTGGTTGTTCCACTAATGCTGCTTAGACAGTAAACAATGGCAATCCACTTCCCAGCACTGTCCCTATTTTTCTTTCATATCTTTCTTAAAGCGAGTCGCTTACTTACTTCATTATCTGTCTTCATTCCCCAGTCTTTAAACCAATGTCATTTTTGTTTCTTCTTCTTCTTTCGTGTGGCGTGCACAGCCTAAAGTTGTCGGACAACTTGTTCTATTTGATCTTCTGTTTGTGCACGTCGAGTTGATTGCATTAATCGAAACAGGGCGGACCACGTGAAGGTTGCAATCTTCCACCCCGTCATTTTTGTTTGAGCAAAACAAAGTGCAGAAGTAACTCAGCGGATCAGCCAACATCTCTGGAAAGAATGGAACACTTTATATTTTGCTCAAAACTCCAGCTTGTGCATTTCCTTGTATCTTCATTTTTGGAGCTCTTATGTGGTGTTTTTAAATATTTGAATGTGTTAATCATGCAAATTATTGAAGGATTGCCTATTACTTCACAGCCACAGATGCCAACACTAATGAAATAACTCTCCACACAAAATGGCGACACAAGAAGTTGGAATCTTGAGCAAAAAATATAGTCCTGGATGAATCATCTGTGGAGGAATAGACAGGCATTTTGGGTCGGGATCCTCCTTCACATTGATGGAGTAAGGGAGAGAAAGCTCTCTCTGGTTCTACATTTCGCTCTCTACCTGATCAGATCCCATTATTTGCATCAATCTGTCTTCTCCATTTATCACCTCCAGCCCCAGTTACTATCTCCGTCCTTCTCCTCTCCACCAGACTGATCAGCTAAGGATCCACAATTACTTGCCAACCTTTGCCCCGCTCTTTTCCCTCACCTCTCTCTCCCCCTACAATCTCTACTGTTCTCATAGTTTAGTTTATTGTCACGTGTACCGAGGTACAGTGAAAAGTTTAGTTGCGTGCTGTCCAGTCAGCAGAAAGACAATACATGATTACAATTGAGCTGTCCACAGTGGACAGATACATGATAAAGGGAATAACGTTTAATAGTAAGATTAAACAAGAACTTACCAAATTTGAAGTTTGATCATTATTTTATGAGGAGTTACGATGAGGGATTATGTGAAGAAGTCCCGCCTGGCGCATGATCGGCATACTTCAAAGCAGCGGCATGAAAAAAACAGCACTAATAGCCGGAGTAAGATAGTAAGGCTCAACATAGACTAGAACAACCAGATGATCATTTATTTTATGAGAGTTGGGAGTGGAGGGCACGTAATCCCTCATCTTAACTCCTCATAAAATAACGATCAAACTTCAAACTTGGTAAGTTCTCGTTTAATCTTACTATTTTACTTCGGAGTCACGTGAGTGACTACGTGAAGATTTTGTAGCTCTGTGTTTTTTATGTCGTAGATTCATTCCATACGACACTCTGGCTCAATCAACACAGTAGTGAGTAAATAATACATCTTTTAAACATTTCTTTAGTTTATGTAATAAGTCTTTTCATTATAAAAGAATGAAAGTAATAACCCTTCTATCATAGGGGAAGATTTATAACCAAAGATATAAATTGATAATATAAAACAAAGCACAATCAAAGAGACCCCAACACTGTGTGTCCAACCCTGACACCGTGAGAACTGGTTTCTTGTAAACTTTGAAAAGTTTATTTTACATCATCCTACGGCCTCTAATTTTTTGATCGAGTGGCCCGTCCTGTGCCTTTGCGTGGGATGTACCTACCTCCCTCGGGGAGTGATTTTTAACATCTCAATGTCTACTCCTGCTGAGTCCCAAAACCTGTTTTAACAATCTTGAATGTAACTATCTGGAACCATCAGTTTGTACTGATACTTTTATGTGTTTTTTTGTGTGTAATAAATAGCGCTGTCTCACCATGGAGACTCTTGCCTACTTCAACATATTGAGTCAATGCTTAACCACACACAATTTTTGGTCAACAAGATATGCTTTAAAATTTACCTTGGTTCCAGCTCCTCCTGGTCTGCTTTGTTTGGTAAAGTCATAAACATATAAGACAATGTTTTCTGTAGCCACAAGCATACAGTCTAACGTAACATTTGCAACGTTTGCACTCTTTGTGCTGATACTAAAGCCATGAGCATTATTATTTCAAATGTTAAGTTCCAAAACAGTGATAGAATTGGAGCCCATTGCCTAAGCAAAGTAAGAACTATGCTGGCCTCCCAACTTCTGTATTTTTACTTTGGGCAGATTTTAATATATATTCCTTTCCCAATCGGGATATTAATGGATGAGACCCGCTAGATTCATGGTCAGCAATTTGTCCTAAATAGGACGATAAAGCACTATGAGCCCTATTAATGGCCCTATCGCTTAGGTGCTGATCAAAAAATGCAATCCAGCGAGGAACTCCAATATATCTGATATGTTAGCAGTATGATAAAATATCTTTGACTGTCTACCAAAGACTTCCAATTTCTTTATATAAACAAAATACTGTTTTTAATGCTATTTTTCCAAGCTGCAGTTATAACATTCATGGTCCAAGCTCTAGTAATGGTCTGGTCAGAACCTGCAGATTAACAAATTCATATGATCATGCCATGGATGAATTTTTCAACAAATTACTGCAGCTATGAATCGTCATAAATGGTTCAATTATTACTCTAAACATCAATGAGAATCATGACTGTGTCCGATTTGGGCCACCAATTACTGCAGCTAGGAATCGTCATAAATGGTTTCAATTATTATTCTAAATTCATTGAGAGAACCATGACTGCGTCCGATTTGGGCCACCAATCCGCCTGTGGCAGAGTCTTGCTATATTTTCATCAAGACATTGCCTAATCAGGGGGACATAAAAAGAAACATATTCCTAATGAAGTGATGCAGATGAGACGTACAACATGAGGTAATCTACCACTGACAATGTTTTCCAACATTTAATATCCTGTATTGTCTTTAAATTTCCCCCCTTAAAGATACACCAAATGCACACATCGGTTAACCCCCCTGACCCATGTGATTGATAATATGCCACAGCTGTGGTATGTCCCCATGCAAATCTTTCATAGTAGAACAATAAGCTTTTAATAAAAGCTCCTAACAACTCCAAATAATTACTACCAAATGTGTGTAGAAATAAGTTTTCCAATCCCATCTGCCACCACTGGTGTTATTGTCCCCCCCCCAGATATTAACCTGATAAAACAGATATTACACTTATCCCCCCCCTTCAGTTTGCATGACTGCGGCTGCTGAGCCAGCTTGTGGAACATACTCAATCCACCACTGTAATTCCCCCCAATTGCACCCCAAACAGTAGCTTTTTTGGTAAAGTGGACCATCTCTCTGCAGAATAGCGTTACTCCCTCATGGAGGGAAAAGGCTTGTCAACAAGGCAACACAGGTTTGTGTATCGTAAAATTTCCGAACATGGTACTGAATCACTCACAAAAACCCCAAATGCTGAAGCTTAGAAAAAAAATTTTTTTTTGTTGTTGATCAGGACCCTGTCTTTCACAGGCTAATTGCTGCACTAAAATTTTTTCAGCTGACTCCTGAGCCAATAAAAATAAAAATGTCATCAAGATAAACCATGACCATGCCTTATCAGGTGATTTCCAACCATTCCCTAGAAGCTGTGTAATCCATTAGATAATACCTTAAAATTGCCAAAAGCTAGCAGACCCATTTAATTAATTATACAAATACCTGTGAACACCGCTCCTTGAAGTCTATAGTAACCAGCAACATAACAGTGTTTGTCCATTTTGAAATGTGGACAAATGTATCTAAATGACTCTACAACCACCATTTTTCTTCTGCTGGGGAAATTTATTTGATACAAATTGCATTACTCCGTTTTTTTTGTCCCCATTACCATAATTTCTTAGCAGGTGCAGAACATAAACCTGTACAGGTGGATCTCTAGGAACCGTGATGCAATACCGTAATGTGGCAACACTTCATTGAATAAAGTTACCTCTCCAAATGCCATGGTTACACATAAGGCCTGTCCATACTCCTGCCTCATCCATACACAGTTCAAAAGTTTTTATGAGCATATCTTTGCCTCTTTATCAATGTCCTTTACTCAGTAAAAACCAGGAGTTTGAACATAGCTTGATCCCTGCAAATCTAAGTAAAATGGTCAATGGGCAATTTTTATCTCTCATACCTATTGAGATATGATACAAGCCACTTGTCCTGCTGCACAATCTTTCACTTGCTTCCCATAAGTGGCAAACTTATGGAATCCCTTGCCTCCAACACACACACCGTTTCACAAGGGTTTCAGTTTCTTTACCACCATGGTTACCGGGTACCCCCTGAGACTTGCTCAAGGAGACTACCTCCAGCCCAATCTGAGGTTCATATTCCCACAGTGGTAAAAGCACCATATATTTGTATATGGAAACCCCTCAGGGCCTGCCTGGGAATATTCTGGGTTTTTTAGACCCTTGGTTGAAAAATAATTTGGAGTATTTCTCCATTTAATTTATTCTGAGCCATAAGGCTTTCTTGTCAGGAGGCCTTTCCTTATTAAAATCATTTAAAACCATTTAAAACCACGGCCTCTCAGACTTCTTTATTTTCCTTCCCACTGGAGATTCTTCCCGTGGCTTTTGTTTTTGGAGCAACTGAATGCTCCCTATGGTTATTTTTAACGGCCACCGGTATCGGAACCGACTCCGCACTAATCTGCCGTCCCGATTGCTGAGATTCTACCCGGGACGCATTTTAACCTCCGTTTTTCCTCTGGAGTATTTCCTCTTTTCCTTTCAACTCCTGCTGGCTCTGCATGCCAGCACCACGGAGTTTGAACACGCCTTGTAAAATAATTCAATCTACTTACCTGCGGGCCTGTTCCTTACCGCTGGTGGAGCAGCGCTCTGCAGCTCTTTGCCTATCGACAGCATCGACGTAATGCCGATCATGCGCCAGGCGGGACTTCTTCACGTAGTCACTCACGTGACTCCGAAGTAAAATGCAAGATAAAGTCCAGTAAAGTCCGATTAAATGAAGTAAGAGGGTCTCCAATGAGGTTAATTCATTGCCATTTTCACCAAAGTGCAGTCAAATTCCTTGTTAGCATGAAGCTCAAAGTGTAACCAGTATGGTAATGATAAATTCAACAACTAATGCAGAACAGTAGAATGGTACAAAGATTATAGTGCAAGCTGAAGTGGCATAAACATACAATAACAGTCTGAAGAGGCAGAGTTACGAGTAAGTGTACGTGCAGTGCCTCCAGCAAGGATGTGTGGAAAAAAACGGTTGGATCAGGAGTCTGATAATTGTCCGATAAGAGAAGATGTTCTTAAGTCGGCACATGAGGGTTTTCAAGCTCCTGTATCTTCACCCAGAAGATAGAAGAGCGAGAATAGTCAGGGTTACAGACATCCATAACAATAGTTCCCGCCTTCCTGAGGCAATGCACTGAGAATATGGACCAGATGGAGGGAGGCTACCAGCCTGTGATGGACTCGGCAGAGTTCTCCACTCTCTGCAGTCTCAGGCAGTCAAGAGCAGAGCAGTTGCCATTCCAGGCTAAGATGCATCCCATCAGAATACTTTTTAAAGGCATCTTTCGAAGTTCAACATGGATCTACAGGGAACTGTGCATTCTCATCGGTACTGAAGTTGCAGCTTTGTGCAAAGTGCCACAGACCCATTCATTTTCTGCCCACATTCTACCCCACGCCAAGTTCCAATCATATTTGCTTTCCAATCCAAATTGGTTCCTAGCACATCAAGATTAAATTCCCCAGCCATGCAATTAAATCCCTCTATGGGATATGTACATTAGGTGTGTACATATTGGAAGCTTTGTATTTTGGAGAATGCTTGTGCTAAAGAGTGAATACTAGGCATTGAACATTGAAGATAAAGAACAGAACATTTACAAAAAGCCTTGTTCAAATTTCAGCATCTTGAGTTCTGATCTTGAAACAATAAGGTTAAAGGGCAGTTTGCATTGAGTGAGAGGTAAGTACTGTAGACAATTGTGTAGCTGTACAATTTTAAGGGCTACGTATTATTTAAATGGTGATATGGTGGGAAATGTTGTACAAGTTTCCGGGTCTCCTAGAAACATAGAAATTAGGTGCAGGAGCAGGCCATTTGGCCCTTCGAGCCTGCACCGCCATTCAATATGATCATGGCTGATCATCCAACTCAGTATCCTGTACCTGCCTTCTCTCTATACCCCCTGATCCCTTCAGCCACAAGGGCCACATCCAACTCCCTCTTAAATGTGGCCAACGAACTAGCCTCAACTACCTTCTGTGGCAGAGAATTCCACAGATTCACCACTCTCTGTGTGAAAAACGATTTTCTCATCTCGGTCCTAAAAGACTTCCCCCTTATCCTTAAACTGACCCCTTGTCCTGGACTTCCCCAACATCGGGAACAATCTTCCTCTTATACCAGTCAGTCAAGCAATGATACATATTCGGCACGCACTCAAGGCTGGGATTGGACCATATCTAAAGCAATGTGGGCAGTTTTTGCCTTGCATAAGGATATACCTGGCACGAAGCAAATGCAACTAAGGTTTATAATGTAAAAACAAGGAACTGCAGGTGCTAAGTTTCGAAATAGGCATAAAATATGCCTGAGTAACTCAGCGGGTCAGGCAGCATCGCAGGAGAACACGGATAGGTGATGTTTTAGGTCAGGACCCTATTTCAGCTTATGGTCCCGACTTGCACAATCCGTAAGCATTGCCACTTTTCACTTCACTGCACATCTCGTATGCGTATGTAACAAATACACTTGACTTGACAAAAGGTCACCTATCCATGTTCTCCAGAGATGCTGCCTGACCCGGTGAGTAACTATCACTTTTTGTCTATTTTTGCCACAAAGGTTTAGAAACATAGAAAATAGGTGCATGAGTAGCCTACGTGACTGATATTCGGAATGGAAGGCATACTGAACAAGAAGAGATTGGGTTAACTGAATTAGTATTGATTAGACGAATGGGAGAAATCTAATTGTTCTAAAGATACAAAACTACGCAGAATGTAGGGAGGATGTTTCTCCTTAGCTGGCCAAAATGTCTTCATCTGGAGTCATAGAACCATACATCACGGAAACAGGCCCTCTGGCCCACATTGTACATGCTGAACAAGTTGCCAAACTGAGTTAGCCCTGTTTCAAGTCCCATCTAGTCAATGTTTCTGACCTTTTCTAAATGTTTCTAAACCTTTCTGATCCATGAACCTGAGCAACTTTTAAACATCACATTGTAACACCATCACCTCTGGTTGCTTGTTCCCTGTATGCATTCACCCTCTGAGTGAAAATTTTGATGAAATCCGATTAAATCTTTTTACTCTCACCTTAAGCCAATACCCGCTATCTTTAGACTCCATCACCATAGGGTAAAGACTATTCACCTTATCTATGATAGAAAGATAGAAACATAGAAATTAGGTGTAGGAGCAGGCCATTCGGCCCTTCGAGCCTGCACCGCCATTCAATATGATCATGGCTGATCATCCAACTCAGTATCCTGTACCTGCCTTCTCTCCATACCCCCTGATCCCTTCAGCCACAAGGGCCACATCTAACTCCCTCTTAAATATGGCCAACGAACTGGCCTCAACTACCTTCTGTGGCAGAGAATTCCACAGATTCACCACTCTCTGTGTGAAAAACGATTTTCTCATCTCGGTCCTAAAAGACTTCCCCCTTATCCTTAAACTGTGACCCCTTGTCCTGGACTTCCCCAACATTGGGAACAATCTTCCTGCATCTAGATCTTCTTGATTTTATAAACCTCTATAAGGTCACCCCTCTACCTCCTATGCTCCAAAGAATAAAGAACCAGCCTATCCAGTCTCTACTTATCTCAAATCCTCTAGTCCCTGTAACGTCCTCATAAATCCTTTTTGCATTTTTTTTCAGGTTAGTGTCAATGGATTCTGTCACAAAAGGCTGTGGAGGTCAGGTCATTAAATACATTTAAGCAGGTTGATTTCAGATACAAAAAACTTTTAAAAGAATGGGAATAGAAGCAAAAAAATCAGATTCATAGAACATAGAAAAGTACAGCACAGAAAAAGGTTCTATGGCCCTCAATGTCTGTCGAACATGATACCAAGACAAACTAATCTCATCTGCTTGCACATGATTCATATCCCTCCAAACCCTGCGTGTCCATGGGCCTATCTAAGAGCCATTAAACACCCCAATTCTATCTACCTCCAACACCACCCCTGGCAAGCACATTCCTGACACTCACCTGCATTTGTGTAAAAGAAAACCTGCCCCACACATCTCCTTTAAACGTTGACCCTCTATGCCCACTAGTCTTCCAGCTTTCTCTCTCCCCATCACAATCAGTCCGAAGAAGAGCCCCAACCCGAAACGTTACTGATCCATTTTCTCCAGAGATGCTGCCTGATCCACTGAGTTACTTCAACATTTGGTGGGTTTTTTGTTGTATTTTTCTTAATTATATATTATCTCTGTGTATTGTGTTTACAGGCCTGTTATGCTGCCGCAAGTAAGAATTTCATTGAGGGACACAAAGTGCTGGAGTCAGGCAGCATTCCTGGAGAACATGGATAGTTGATATTTTGGATCGGGACCCTTGTTCAGAGATGAGGCGGGTCATTTTATTCTTTGTGTCCTTTTTAGTAAACCAGTATATGCGGTTCCTTGTTTCTACAGTTCTTAAGAATTTAAATTGTTCCGTTGCCGGTAATTAGGACAATTAAACACTCTTAACTCTTGGTCATTAAGATCTTAAAGTGATATGTGTGAAGGCAGAAAATACAAAGCTGAGATCTCTTATCCTCTGTATTTTTTCACAGGTCCATATTCTCCTGGTTTTGCCTAGTCTAGATTTTAACAGCAATTTGTTCAAAGTACACTTCATATTAGAGTTTTCTTATGAGCTGAGAAAACAAAACACTTTCAGTGATTGCAATATTTCTTAATCCACCTCAAGGTTTATCTTGGACAGTTCAAATATTTACACCAAGCTGCAAACAAGACAATAAACTGCCCACATCTCCTGTGCAGTATGGTAAACTATATCAGATCTATTTATTGATTGATTTTTTTAAATAATATTAACTCAGTCAGCCCCAGAACAGCTTGTCCAACTGAACTAACATGAACTCGATCTGACTGTTTTTCTAATAATCAGCAGCATTTAACTATAGGTCTGCTAGATGTTGTAGGATAACACTCCCATGGTGCCATTTCCAATTAATTATTAACAGGGCATTTTGGGTGCACTGCAAACCCATTGTACATGATAAGAAGAACAGAAAGTGCTGGAGTAACTCATGCGGTCAGACAGCATCTCTGGAGAACATGGATAGATGATGTTTCAAGCTGGGATCCTTCTTCAGTCTGACGAAGAGTCCTGAACAGAAATGTCACCCATCCATGTTCTCCAGAGATGCTGCCTGGTCTGCAGAGTTACTCCAGCATTCGGTGTCCTTTTGTGTAAACCAGCATCTAAAGTTGCTTGTTTGTACAAGATAGGACTGTTTATAGATCAGTCATCCAAGATGGCGCCTGCCTGCGACAACTTTTGCAAAGCACAAGAACAGAAAAGAATTACCTACAACTCCCATCAACTCACCGGGATCTGGAAAACAGCAGAAATCGGTGCCGTTTCGGTCAAGCTGCTTGGGCACCTGAAGGCGCAGGTTCGCAGAAACAGCAGGTACAGTCAACACAGTACCTGGAAACAAAGGGGAGGCCTCCATTGTGTCCGGAAATGTGCCAACGGGCAGGACTTTAGGTCAGACTGAAGCGCAGGGGTCTTCGGCCCCCTCTCCCTACTATCCTACTGGCCAATGTACAGTCCCTTGAAAATAAAGTGGAGGGCTTAAGGGCAAGGCTGCTTTATCAAAGAGAGCTGAGGGAATGCTCTGCGTTCTGTGTCACAGAGACATGGCTCACCCCCAGCTCCCCAGACTCAGCGGGCCAGCCTGAAGGGCTCTCCATCCACTGTATGGACCGTACACTGGCATCTGGGAGAGGCGGGGGTGTCTGCCTCATGGTCAACACTGCGTGGTGCTCAGATGTGGCAGTCCTGTCCAACTCCTGCTCTCCACACCTCAACATCTGGCGGTGAAGTGCTGCCCCTTCTACCTCCCAAGGGAATTCACCTCCATCATCCTGACCGCAGTCTACATCCCACCCCAGGCAGACGTCCGTCTGGCACTGGAGGAGCTGCACGCAATGGTCAACAAGCACCAGACATCTTACCCCGAGGAGTTCACCATCTTAGCTGGGGACTTCAATAAAGCCAACCTGTAGAAATCACTCCCAAACTTCCACCACATGTCTCCTGCTGCACCAGTAGACCAAACACCCTCGATCACTGCTACACCACAATCAAGGATGCCGATCGCTCTATCCCTTGCCCTCACTTCCGTAAATCTGACCATACCGCAGTGCTGCTTCTTCCTGCCTACAGGCAGCAATTGAAGAGCGCACCCCCAGAGGTGAGGACTGTACAGAGCGGGGGGGGGGGGGGGGGGGGGGCAGAGGAACAACTACGGGACTGGTTGGAGTCTATAGACTGGGCAATGTTCAAGGAGTCGGCAATGGACCTGAACGAATACGCCACAGTCGATACAAACTTCATAAAGAAATGTGTGGAGGACTGCATCCCTACAAAAACCTTCCAAGTGTTTCCCAATCAGAAGCCTTGGATGAATTATGAGATCTGCACTCTTCTGAAGACTAGAGACTCTTCTGAAGACCGGGCATTCATCTGATGATACAGTGGACTACAAGAAGTCCAGATACGACCTTGGTAAGGCCATCAAAAAAGCCAAAAGGGACTTCTGCTCACTGGAGGATGAGACAGATGTTCGGCAGCTGTGGCGGGGCTTGAATGCAATCACCTCCCATAAGGCAAGATCAGGAGGCAGCTCGAATGTCGGTGAAACATCACTTCCTGATGAGCTCAATGCATTTTACACACGCTTTGATAGGGAGAACACTGTTGTGCCTTCTCGAGCCCCCATTCGCTGTGATGGTATTTCAGTCACAGTCACAGAGGCCGACGTCAGAAAATCTTTCAGAGGGGTGAACCCTCGAAAAGCACCTGGACCTGATGGCATACCCGGTCGTGTTCTAAAAACCTGTGCTGACCAACTGGCTGGAGTTTTTATGGACATTTGCAACCTCTCACTTCTGACGTCTGAGGTTCCCACCTGCTTTAAAAGGGCATCAATTATACCGGTGTCCAAGAAGAGCAAGGTGACGTGTCTCAATGACAATCGCCCAGTGGCACTAACGTCTGTGGTGATGAAGTGCTTTGAGAGGTTGATCATGGCGCAAATCAACTCCTACCTCGACAAAAACCTGGACCCTCTGCAGTTCGCTTACCGCCACAACAGATCAATAGTGGATGCAATCTCGCTGGCTCTTCACTCCGTTCTGGACAACAAAAACACATACGTCAGACTGTTATTCATTGATTATAGCTCGGCATTTAATAGCACCTCCAAACTGCTTACCATACTCGCAGAACTGGGTCTCTGCGCATCCCTCTGCAATTGGATCCTCGACTTCCTCATTCACAGACCACAGTCAGTTCGTATTGGTGGATCATAGAATCATAGAAAATAGGTGCCCTTTGAGCCAGCACCGCCATTCATTGTGATCATGGCTGATCGTCCCCTGTCAATAACCTGTGCCTGTCTTCTCCCCATATCCCTTGACTCCACTAGCCCCCAGAGCTCTATCTAACTCTCTCTTAAATCCATCCAGTTACTTGGCCTCCACTACCCTCTGTGGCAGGGAATTCAATAAATTCACAACTCTCTGGGTGAAAAAGTTTTTTCTCACCTCAGTCTTAAATGACCTCCCCTTTATTCGAAGACTGGACTCGCCCAACATTGGGAACATTTTTCCTGCATCTAGCTTGTCCAGTCCTTTTATAATTTTATATGTTTCTATAAGATCTTCCCTCATCCTTCTAAACTCCAGTGAATGCAAGCCTAGTCTTTTCAATCTTTCCTCATATGACAGTCCCGCCATCCCAGGGATCAATCTCGTGAACCTATGCTGCACTGCCTCAATCACAAGGATGTAATTCCTCAAATTAGGAGACCAAAACTGTACACAATACTCCAGATGTGGTCTCACCAGAGCCCTATACAACTGCAGAAGAACCTCTTTACTACTATACTGAAATCCTGGAAATGTGTCAGCCTCTATAACAATCAGCACGGGAGCACCTCAAGGCTGCGTGCTTAGCCCCCTATCAACGGGTCGATGGTGGAAAGGGTCAAGAGTTTCAAATTCCTGGGCGTGCATATCTTTGAAGACCTTTCCTTGTCTGAGCACACTGATGCGATCATAGAGAAAGCACATCAGCGCCTCTACTTCCTGACAAGATTACGGAGAGTCGGTCTGTCAATGAGGACTCATTCTAACTTCTACAGGTGCACAGTGGAGAGCATGCTGACCGGTTGCATCGTGCCTTGGTTCGGAAACTTGAGCGCCCTGGAGCGGAAAAGACTACAAAAAGTAGTAAACACTGGCCAGTCCATCATTGACTCTGACCTCCCGTCCATCGAGGGGATCTATAGTAAATAGTAAGTAAGTAAGTTTTATTTATATAGCATGTTTAAATCAACTCGCGTTGAATCCAAAGTGCTTTACATAAAATAAATAATTACGTTTCCGTACATCCATAGAAAAATTAAAAAAAGAAAAATGACACAACACATTATAGAATTCAACATGAACGTACCCCCACACCAGAATCAACATTTTCCACTGTGGGGAAAGGTGCCAGAAAGTTTAGTCCTCTTCCTCTGTGATCACCCGAGGTCGGGCCTATTTGTGGCCTCCGCTGCCAGTCCGATGTTTTCAGGCCCTCTTGCCGGGAAACTGGAACTCCGGCGTCGGGTGAACACTCCTCAGCGGCTTGGAATGTCTGGAGCGGCCGCTTCCTCCCCGGAAACCGCGGCTCCCGAAGTCCTCAGGCCCCGCTGGCTGGAGCTCCGACTCTGGCGTTCTCGGATTTAAATCCACGGCTGGATGCACGCAGCCACAGCTCCTCGGATGTTGGAGTCGGCGGTCACAACACATCTATCACAGTCGCTGCCTCAAAAAGGCTGGCAGCATCATCAAGGACCCACACCATCTGGGCCATACACTCATCTCCCCACTACCTTCAGGTAGAAGGTACAGGAGCCTGAAGACTGCAGCGACCAGGTTCAGGGACAGCATCTTCCCCACAGCCATCATGCTATTAAACTCGGCTCGGACAAAACATTAATTGCCAATAATCTGTTTATTTGCACTTTATCAGTTTAATTGTTCATGTGTGTATATATTTATACAATGGTATATGGACACACTGATCTGTTCAGTATTCATGTTTGCTATGTTCTGGTGTGCTAAAGCAAAGCAAGAATGTCATTGTCCTATCAGGGACACATGACAATAAAACTCTCTTGAACTCCACAGATCAAGGGAACTGTTAACACTCTCTCTGCTCCCATCTGCTATGTCTATTCTAACTTAGGTGCCCATGTTTATGTGGAGATTGTGTTATAGCAATAGTAACATTACTTCTACCCAGTAAATTTGAGGTCAGATTTTACCACAATGACTCAGCATCACAAATCTGGAAATTAAAGTAGGGAAGCAGTGAAAGGAGTCCTATTACTCGGCAAGACCAAGCTCAGAATAGACTGGGCGATCGTTTTGCGGGAATAAAATTAATTCTCATGGAATTGATGTAAAAAGAGTAAATAAATAAACACAACATTTATGTTTTTAAACTTGTGATTCTGGACACATGGAACACGAGGCTTTGTATAGTGGAGAATCATGATATTGATCATTTTTCTCAGAGACGCCCCCCACTCTCCCACTTATAACATGCCAGAGAGGGACGGGGGGGGGGGGGGGTGGGGAGAGTTGGGGGGGGGGGGGGGGGGGGAGAGTTGGGGGGGGGGGTGCTTGTACCATCTTTCTGTACCATTGCACTCAGTGCACTTTCAATAATACAAATCAAATGAATTTGAAATAGAAATGTTTAAGGCATTCACTTTATTTCAACTCGATTATCCAGTTTGCTGATGACACTGTGGTGGTGGGCCTGATCTCAGACAACGATGAGAGGCCTACCTGGAGGAGGTGGCTGATCTGGCACTCTGGTGTCAGGACAACAGTCTCCTCTTGAACATCAAAAAAACTAAGGAGCTAATCGTGGACTTTAGGAGGGCACATCATCCGAGGATGTACACACCATTGAGGATAAATGGGGATACTGTGGATAGGGTGAGCTGTTTTAAATACCTGGGAGTCCACATCTCTGAGGATATGACATGGACATCGCACGCTGCAGCACTGGTGAGTAAGGCAAGGCAGCGCCTTTCCTTACTCACGCAATTGAGGAAATTCAGAGTGTCTCCGAGGATCCTCCAGTGCTTCTACTCAGCGGCTGTGGAAAGCGTCTTGTCCGGAAATATTACAATCTGGTTTGGGAATTGCTCTGCCCAGGACAAGAACGCACTATGGGAACTTCACTCGCCCCTCTGCAGGAACTATACATCAGGAGGTGCAACTCCAGAGCCAATAAGATAATGGGAGACCCCTTCCACCCCTGCAACGGCCTGTTCCAGCTGCTACGGTCAGGCAAACGCCTCCGTTGCCGTGCTGTGAGAACAGAGAGGTTGAGAAGGAGTTTCATCCCAGAGGCCATTAGGACTGTAAACTCCTATTTCACCAGGGACTAACTTTACTGCACCACAATACCGCCCACAATATTTAATATGTAAAAGAAAATATGATTCTGTTCCATTCTGTTTGTAGCTTGATGGTTGTTTGTTTGTTAGTTTTTTTTTTGCACAAAGTCCGCGAGCACGGCCACTTTTCATTTCACTGCACATCCTGTATGTGGATGTGACGAATAAACTTGAGTTGACTTGGCTTTAAAGGATAAAGAGTCAGGCAGAAACAATGCTAACAATGGAGATTAGATTAGAAACAGCCACGTGGGAAAGGGGTATGGAAAGAGGGTGGGTAAATGTGATTAGAACTATTTGCTTGTGCAGTGGATAAACAGCAAAACAGACCAGCTGGACCAAATGTCATCTTATCATGTTGCAACTTCTATGTATTTATTGATACTGTACTGGCATCACATGGTTATTTGTGGAAGCACAGCTTCACCAGACACGCAGTTAATATAATACCATGCTGTATGTGTGGTTGAACGCAAGGTGCTGGATTAAAACAGTGGGCCAGGCAGCATCTCTGTGGAGGTGACGTTGTGGGTCGGGACCATTCTTCAACAGACGGGATTTGGAGGGAGAACTCTGGAAATGAGAGGTGGGGGCAAGATAAAGTCTGGTAAGTGATAGGTGGATACAAATGAGGGGGAAGGGGTTTGATTGGCAGATGGGCGGACAAAGACTAGAGTTGAAAGGAAGTCAAAGGGGGAAGAAAGAGAGACAAAAAGAGGAACAAGAGGGAAGATGAGTGAAAGAGGAGTGAAATCCAAAGCCAAAGAGAGGGAAATAGCTTAGTTGAGCTTAGTTTAGTTTATTGTCACGTGTACCGAGGTACAGTGAAAAGCATTTTTATTGCGTGCTGTCCAGTCAGCAGAAAGACTATATATGATTACAATTGAGCTGTCCACAGTGTACACAGGATAAATGGAATAATGTATAGTACAAGATAAACTCCAGTAAAGTCTGATTAAGGATAGTCCGAGGATCTCCAATGAGGTTGATGGTAGCTTGTGACGCTCTCTAGTTGTTGATAAAATGATCCAGTTGCCTGAAAACAGCAGGGAAGAAACTGTCCCAGCATTTTCACACTTCTGTACCTCTTGCCTGATGGGAGAGGGGAAAAGAGGGAGTGACGGGGTGAGACTCATCCCTGACTATGCTGGTGGCCTTGCTGAGGCAGTGTGCAGTGTAGACGGTATCAATGGACAAGAGGTTGGATTGTGGGATAGTCCGGTCTGCATCCACAATTCTCTGCAATTCCTTGTGGTTTGGAATATTCCCAAACCATGCTGTGATGTATCCCAATAAAATGCTCTCCAAGGCGCATCTGTAGAAGTTGGTGAGAGCTGTCAGGGACATGCCAAACATCCTAAGCCTTCAAAGGAAGTGGAGGCATCAGTGTGCTTTCTTTACCAACTCGGTATGGCTAGTTCAGGCCAAGTTGCTAGTAATAATTACTCTTAGGAACTTCAAGCTTTCAAACATCTCTACTTCATCACAACCAATGTATACTGGGGTATGTGTACCGCTTCGCTTCCTGACGTCGATCATTATCTCCTTTGTCGATGACATTGAGAGAAAGGTTGTTTTCTTGGCAACAGGTTACAAGGTTCTCAATCACCTACCTGTACTTCGTCCCAAGCAGAATATGAGCCTCCACTTTACATATGGCCTCACTCTGGCAATGGAGCGGACTCAGAAGGGTCCCGACCTGATACATCCACCTATCCGTATTCTCCAGGGATCTTTGTGTCTTTCCGAGGACAGAAAGATCAGCATGGGAATGGGATAGGCAATTAAAATGGTTGGCAACCAGCAGATCCAGAAGTTCTTGGCGGACCAAGTGCGATGTAAAAGAGCGCGTGCGGACGTGGCGCCGACGGACGAGAAGCCAAAGCAAAGAAGTCGAAGCCGAAAAACCGAATGGAAACGAGGACGAAACGCCAAAAAAACGAAAGAGTACGAAGACGAAACACCAACTAACCGAAAGGATGGGACGCCTAAATGCAAACTAACTGAAAGGACGGGGCGCCTAATAGCCAACTAACCTAAAAGCTGTGTCACCTAAAAGCAAACTCAACGAATGGCCGCTGTGTCGAAACGCCACCTACCCAAAAGACTGTCGTTGAACAGAAAAGTCCAATAACGCACATGACGTTGCCAGGGGGCGGGACTTGTCAGCGATTGCTCCATACCCCCGCGTCCATCATATCACAGTGGAGGGATGAACATTGTCCCACACCTCCGCTCCACCCGACCCACAGCCCGCGGAGGATGGCCGTGTGAGAGTGGTGGCTGCCCCGAGGGATGCGCACCTTCAGCCACTTATAACTTGGTGTTTGGGTTCAGATTGCCCAGTCACCAATGGCTTGTGTGGAAAAATGAAGCCCACCCTCCCGTCTCCCCCTTCTCTCTCTCCCCTTCTCTCTCTCCCCCCCTCTCTCTCTCCCTTCTCTCTCTCTCCCCCCTTCTCTCTCCCCCCCTCCCACCTTTTTCCTCCTCTCTCTCCCCCTCCTCTCTCTCTCTCCCTCTCTCTCGCTTCTCTCTCTCCTCTCTTTCTCTTCCCTCTTCTCTCTCTCCCCCCATTCTCTCCCTTTTCTCTCCCCTTCTCTCTTTCTCTCCCCTCTTCTCTCTCGAGACTCTTCAGACTCAGTCTTCAGGTCTGAAGAATGGTCACGACACAAAACGTCACCCATTCCTTCTCCCCAGAGATGCTGTCTGTTCAGCTGAGTTACTCCAGCATTTTGTGTCTATCTTTGGAGTGACAGTTGTCTCATTTCATCGGCTTCGTGTATTGCGCACCTAGGAAAGACGCTTTACATGCCGCTTGCATCTATTCAACCAAGTGCGCTCAAATTGAAATCTCACATCTTTGCGAGGGATGGATGGAATGGATGTGACCACCGGCTAAAGCAAAGGCTGTTAGGACAGGGAAATAATGCCATCAGTTAATTAACCAGGTTCCCGAATGTAAGAATGATTTATACATGTAAGATTTTTGTTTTTTAATCAATGTAGCTCTGTTTTGATTTTTAATACCGAATTAAAACCCCGATCCGTGGGAAGGGTTTGCGGCAGCTGGTTTCATAGTGCCTTCATTGTCGGTAGGTGCTGTATTTTCACACGGACCGCTGCCGGTTCTCTCAACTTCCATAGCCGCTCTGCATAAGTGGGGGGGGGGGAGAGAGAAGGGGGAAGAGAGAGAGGTGAGAGAGAGAGAGAGGGGGGGAGAGAGAGAAAAGGAGAGAGAAAGAGAGAAGAGGAGGGAGAAGGGAGAGAGGGGGCGAGAGAGGAGGGGGGAGGGGGGAGAGGGGGGAGAGAGAGAAGGGAGAGAAGGGAGAGAGAGAAGGGAGGGAGAGAAGGGAGAGAGGGGGAGAGAGAGAAGGGGTAGAGAGAGGAGGAGAGAGAGGGGGAAGGGTAGAGAGAGAAGGGAGGAGAGAGAGAAGGGAGAGAGAGAAGGGAGAGAGAGAGGGAGGAGATAGAGAAGGGAGAGAGAGAAGGGAGAGAGAGAGGGAGGAGAGAGAGAAGAGGGGAGGGAGAAAGGGAAACGGGAGGGTGGGGGTCATTTTTCCACACAAGCCATAGGTGACTGGGCAATCTGAACCCACGCACCAAGTTGTAAGCGGCCGAAGGTGTGCTGCTGCAAATAAGAATGTCATTGTTTCTTTTTCGGGACATATGGCAATAAAAGACTCTTGACCTCTGTCTCGACTGTGTGATTCCCCCATGCTGCTCTGTAGTCCCTCAGAGTGAAGAGTGTGTAACCCTAATCAGGGTTGCCTGGTACCTACTACAGACCTCAGCCATAGTCCTCAAGAGTAGAACTCAAATGCTCTGTTTCACTTGGCACATCCCAGCGTTGCTCAACGCAGTTCCTGCAAGCGTATTCCCCATTCACCAACACACAATGATAAAAACCGCAGTTTGATTCATTCCATGATGCAATTGGTGTTATTCGAATTTAGAATTTACTTTAGACTTTAGAGATACACAGTATGTTAGGATGCTCTCTATGGAGCACCGATAAAAGGACAGCAGCAGTCTCTTGGTGATGTTGTTCTTCCTGAGCACCCTCAGGAAGTGCAGTCTCTGCTGGACCATTTTCAGCAGCGCAGAGGTGTTCACGCTCCACGTCAGGTCCTCCTCAATATGGATTCCCAGGAAGCGGAAATCCGCCACCCTCTCCACACAGTCCCCTCTGATGATCAGTGGTACCATGTCCGTTTTCTTCTTCCTGTAGTCTATTATGAGCTCCTTTGTCTTTGAGATGTTGAGGAGCAGGTTATCCTCTCCACACCACACTGTCGGCTGCTCCACCTCATCCCAGTAAGCGTACTCATCCCCCCCAGAGATGAGCCCCACCACCGCGGTGTCATCCATGAATTTGACAATGGTGTTACTGTGGTGGGCGTGGGTGCAGTCATGTGTGTAGGTGGTGTAGAGCAGGGGGCTCAGCACGCAGCCCTGTGGAGAGCCGGTACTGAGGCTGAGGGCCGTGGATGTGTGATGGCCCACTCTGACTCTCTGGCTGCGACCCGACAGGAAGCTATTTATCCACATGCAGGTGGAGTGTGGAAGTCCCAGGTGCCCCAGTTTGTTCACCAGTTTGTGGGGAAGGATGGTGTTAAAAGCAGAGCTATAGTCCACAAAGAGCATCCGCACATAGCTCCCCCGCTGCTCCAGGTGGGAGAGTGCAGCATGGAGGGCTGTGGCTACAGCATCCTCTGTGGATCTGTTTGCTCTGTACGCAAACTGGTGGGGGTCAAAGCTTCGGGGCAGGAGTGATGTGATGTGACCCCGGACCAGTTTTTCAAAGCACTTCATCACCACTGGTGTGAGTGCGACTGGCCGGTGGTCGTTGGGGCTGGAAATATGGGTTTTTCTTGGCAAGGGGACTATGGTGGAGGACTTCCGACAGGGTGGGACAGTGGACTGGGCCAGAGACTGGTTGAAGATCCTCGTAAATACTCCAGCCCGCTGGTCTGCGCAGTCCTTCAGCACGCGTCCAGAGATGCCGTCGGGTCCAGCAGCCTTCCTCGGATTGATGGCCCGCAGCGTGCGCCTCACCTCATGCTCCTCTATTTTGAGGGTTAGGCTGCTGTGGATCATGTGGTGTGATATGGCTGTCTCTGGTGGCTCCACTTCAAAGCGAGCAAAGAAGAGGTTCAGGTCACCTTCAGCAGCTCCAAGGTTGGTCTTGTAGTTGGTGAGATACTGGATCCCCTGCCACACCTGCCTGCTGTTGTTACTGACCAGGTGGTCCTCTATCCTCCTCCTGTGGTTTGATTTGGCCTCTCTTATAAAAGTACATCCTTTAATTCTGAGGCTGTACCTTCTGGTCCTAGACTCTCCCACTAGTGGAAACATCCTCTCCACAACCACTCTATCCAGGCCTTTCACTATTCTGTAAGTTTCATTGAGGTGATCCCTCATCCTTCTAAACTCAAGCAAGTACAGGCCCAGTGCTGTCAAACGCTCATCATAGGTTAACCCAATCATCCCCAGGATCATTAAAGAGAAGAAACAAGGGAACGAGAAGCTGTGCGACTTGGGTGGGGGAGAAATGCATTCCCTCTCTCTCTATGTCTCCCCCACCCAAGTCGAATGGCTTCTCATTTTTATTTAACAAACAGCTAACAATTATCATTGTTCCTTTTTTGCATATCTTTAATTCATTGTTCTTTATCTCTTTAATCGTCTATATCTCTCCTTTCCCTTATCCCTAACCAGTCTGAAGAAGGGTCTCGACCCGAAACCTCACCCATTTCTTCTCTCCAGAGATGCTGCCTGTCCCTCTGAGTTACTCCAGCTTTTTGTGTCTTTCTTCGGTTTTAACCAGCATCTGCAGTTCCTTCCCACACAGGATCAAGGGAACTCTATCCCTGCTGTGCCTGGGGTGAGGTGGGGTATTGAGAGCAGAACTGCGTGGAATGGATGAGACATGGGTGAGGACTCGACTGTAGTGTGGGTAGGGGTGGGGGGGGGGGGGGTTCTGGGTGGGGAAACACAATTTCTGAAGAAGGAGGATGTTCTTTCTTGAAATAAAGGTGATACATTATCGTGTGACTTGAGTCACATACAGACAGGAATAAGAACAGATTTCTTTACTTATTTAAAACCGGATGGATTTTTACAGCAGCGTTGCACCCGATTACTAATTCTAACTTATTATTCTAGAGATATTAATCAAACTAAATTCAAAACTGCCCATTTGTTTTTGTGGTGGTGGGAATTGAACTCACAACCCAGATCCATTTCCTCGGGATTTGAGATGATTAATTTAGTCACATAAAGACCTCTCTGCTGCTCTCTGCATTCCAGACGCTCCCTCAATCTGTTTTGTGCTGGAACTACTGAACGGAAAGATGTCCAACCCCCAGACCAGACTATTAATTACATCCTGTCTCAGCCACAGATTACCAATAATGCGGTGTTTATATAAAATTCCCCTTAGCAGAGGTATTAAAGGATGCTATCATTCACCTTTTACCTCCAACTCAAATGAGCATTAGGAAATTGAAAATCACTGGTTAATGTGGTTATAGGCGTCAAAGATACAATTAAAAAAAATCTTCTTACATTTGATGTGTTAAGGTATAAGTCCTCATGAGCTCTCAATATACCAATTCAACACATTTATTTCCCAAATGTCCATGTGATCTTAATTAATGCTACATCAATAGACGGTTAACAGAAAGCCTATCAGATAGTCTAAAATAAGCAAGAATTAAGTCACTGACTGTAAACTCGTCGTGGAGCCCCTTGTCTGCATACAGATGCCTAAAGTTGTAGATTTCAAAAGATGATTCCCTCTGTATTCTCATTACAGTCTCCAGATTTGGTCTTAGCGTCAGACAACATAGAAACGGGCTCTTCGGCCCAACTTAGTCCAGCATATTGCATCTATTTCTGTATGAACATGAATGAACTTGAAGAAGGGCCTTGACATAAAACGTCACCCATTCCTTCTCTCCAGAGATGCTGCCTGTCCTTCTGAGTTACTCCAGCTTTTTGTGACCATCTTTAGTTTGTTAGTTAGTTTTGTTTATTGTCAAGTGTACCGAGATACAGTGAAAACTATTTTGTTGCGTGCTATCCCGTCAGCAAAAAGACTACATGATCACGATTAAGCCATCCGCAGTGTACAGAATGTGTTGGAAGGAACAGCAGATGCTGGTTTACAATGAAGATAGACACAAAATGCTGGAATAATAAAGAGGGTCAGGCAGCATCTCTGAAGAAAAGGAATAGGTGATGTTTCGAGTCGAAACCCTTCTTCTATCTGAGAGTCAGGAGTCTCCTCTGCCTTGAGGACATTGGACTTTGTCTGAGGATCTGATCCACTACAATGCTGAGAACTATATTCTGCACTCTATAGGTTCCCCTTTGCTATCTCTATTGTACTTGAGTTTGAACTGATTGTATCTATGTAAGGTATATCTGATCTGTTTGGATAGCATGCAAGACACAGCTTTTCGCTGTACCTTGCTACACATGGCAATAACAAACCTCAACCTAAATCTAAACTGTGATGCTGCTGCAAGCAAGATTTTCATTGTTGCTGCACCTCACCGTACTTGTGCATATGACAATAAACTCGATTTGACTTGACTTTCTTTTATCTGGTATGATTGTCTCCATCAGTAGCTTAATGATAGCACTCTCACTTCGACCGTAGCTACTGGTGTAACTCAATGCTGTATTAACAGTCCAAGGACCTGTTGGGAGTGTTGCTGTCTTATGATTGTGTTATTAAGACATTGGCCTACTTAGGTGACAATAGACAATAGGTGTAGGAGTAGGCCATTCAGCCCTTCGATGTAAGTATTCTTTATTCAGAGTGGAGCATGCAAGTTATGCCACAGTGTCCTGGCCGATATTCAACCAGTGTCACTAAGTCATGTTTTCTCGTCAATAAAGACAAAAGAAACTTGAGATGCTGGTTTACACATAAAAAAGCACAAAACGTGCTGAAGTAAATTAGCAAGTCACGCAGCATCTCTGGAGGACATGGTTAAGTGACATTTCGAGTCAAGATTTGAATCATCACTTATCCACGATCTCCAGAGATGCTGCCTGAACTTCTGAGTTACTCCAGCATTTGGTGTGTTTTTCTTATCCAGCCAACAGATGTTTTTGACATCCGGGGACATGAAGCTAATGCAGAAAAATGATAGAGAAGTTAAAAAATCTGCCATGATCTTATCGAACGAACCGAGAAAGCTTCTGGGATTAATCGTTTAATTGTGCCTCTATTTCTTCTGACTGTTGACACGTTAACATTTTTTTTGAAGATAGACACAAAATGCTGGAGTAACTCAGTGGGACAGGCAGCATCTCTGGAGAGAAGGAATGGGTGATGTTTCTGGTCGAGACCCTTCCCTCCTCTCTCCGACGAGTGTTCAGCAACATCCTCTCTCACTGTTAAAAAATATCTTCGATTTAAACCTGTATCTGCAGTTCTTTCCTTAACATTTTTGTTACCTCTCTGAGTGCAAAATTGCTGCTGTACACCCTGTGGAAACAAGGAACTGCAGATGCTGGTCCATAAACAAAAATACAAAGTGCTGGAGTATTTCAACTGTTCAGCTGCGGAGAACATGGATAGGCGCCATTTCGGGTCAGGACCCTTCTTCAGACATTTCTAGTCCTGGCCTAAAACGTTGCCTATCCATGTTCTCCGGTGATGTTGCCTGACCTGCTGAGTCACTGCGGCACTTTGTGTATCACCTGATGAGCAGCACTGACCACATTACAACATTTCAACGATATTTCATGGACTCCTAACTGAAAAGTGCAAATCATTCCTCCTGTCATCAACTCCTGAGATCGCCCACATCTATTTTCACTCTGACCTGCCCGGTATGTCTAGCATCTTCTATTTCTATTTCAGAATTCTTGCATCTGCAGAATCTTATTTCTGTTTCAGATTCAGTTCGCTGCCACCCCTCTTCACCTTGAAGGAATTCTACTCTTCTCTGCACCGGGTTTTACATTGTTGCCTTTTAACTCGTTCATCGACATTCCTATGTCTATCCATGCTGATGATAAAGATAATTGAACTGAAGCTTCAACACAGATATCTCTTCACAGCCGTTGAGTTTTTCCAGCATTATCGGTTTCTATTTCGTGACACCTTCAAACTCTGCATTCCAATTAGAGTTTACTCTTTCCTGCAAAAGATTAGTCAGAATTATATCAATGTTACTGCTGCTGGCCCCCAGTCAGTATACTTCAGGGATAGTGGTAAATAAATGAATCTTTGGTCCCCTGCTTTAAACGCATGCATGAATATGAGTTTCCATTCGTACCCATCCCTGCAAGGCATCTGCAATGAAGCTAAATGTGCAAATCTTTTACACTATTGACAGAAGATGAATTTATCTCCAGTTAGTTTGCCATAGCCATTGAGTTTCTTCTTGTCGAGTCCACACACAAGATTAGAAGTCGAACACATCTCGGCATCTGCATACAATGGTGTCTGTCTTGTCGCTTATTGTGCGCGGTGGTGGAAAGATTGGTGGAAACAGGGCCGCGATGTGAACGCTCCTTCCCTAACCCCGCCATTGAGCTGTAACCCACTGAGTTACTCCAACACTTTGTGTCTATCCTTGATATAATGCAGCATTTGCAGTTCTTTCTTTCTACATGCGGGCATATGGGATAAGCCCAGTATGCCGACTTGGTTGGCATGGACAAGGCGGGTCAAAGTGCCTGTTACCATGCTGTACAGCGCTATGACTTTTTGACTTTATGCCTACTAAAGATCCAATCCTAAAGCAGACTGTGCCAAGAAATTGTCACCAAATCAATCCTTTTCTCTATCTTTCCAGTGCAGTGTTTCATTTATCTGCAGCAAGCTGAACTTTTCCTATGTCTTCCAATGTCCTCTTCACAACAAGATCTATATTTCACTTCATCATCAAACACTCTTACTTTATCTACCCTTATTCCATACTTTGGAAATAATGCCTTCCCCATCCCCTTAAACTGCTTCTGAGAAACCATTCCATCTACCACCTTTATGTTATCCTCCTATTTTCCTTCTACTCTGGTTTGGTATCCATTACCTCTGATTAAATGGCAATGCTGCCTTTGGGAGACTTTCTTTAAATAATAAAAGTGCATTATAATTGTTCTTGGCTTCAATCCAGCCAGAGAATGACGAGGGATTTAAAAAAAAAACGTATGCTTCATATTATTTAATGTTTCAAGAAGAAAGAATGGAAAATAAATTAAGCCCAATTTTTAAAAATCTATATAATTAAAAGTCTCATCTTGACCACTTCCTGTTTGCGCTGTTGTTTGATTTTAGAAAAAAACGCTACCATATATGGCTGTGATCTTTTGGCCATCTTACTCAGAGTCTTCCTCCAATGATCAGGCCCCGAGGATTTTTCTCATCGATTAAAAATAAAAGAGTTAATAGTGTTTAAAAAATCTTGAGATGCTCTCTCCTGTCAATCACCGCGATGCTATAGGCTCATGCTGTTCTGAGTAAATGATCTAGACCTTTGAGCTTATTTCCATCATTCAACTTCCCAACTGTCATCGAGCAACTGAACCATCCGACCAACAACTAGAGAGCAGTCTGAGCTACCATCTAGCTGATTGGAGACCCTCAGACAATCTTTGATTGGACTTCACTAGAATTTATCTTGCACTAAATTTTTCTCCCTTTGTATCTGTACACTGTGGATGGCTCGATTGTAATCATGTATAGTCATTCTGCTGACTGGTTAGCATGCAGCAAAAAGCTTTTCACTGTATAAATACGCTCCTAAAGCTTACCCCCCTTAGTCTGGTTCAGTTAAAACACTGAGTCAAGCACTGGACCAACTAAGCTTTATTTTTGGTAGAACAACAAATCCCCCTATACAATACCTAAACCACCGCGGGTTCGATCCTTGTCTCTGCCAGGCCAAGCCCTTCAGCCTCGTGCAAGCAGACGCTACCCAAAAGATAACGCAGTCCCAAGTGCCCTTCCAGAAGATCGACACCAATATAGTAGTGGCCAGAGGATCTGGGGTGACAGAGGAACTGAAGGAAATCCACATTAGGCAATAAAATGGTGTTGGATAGACTGATGGGACTGAAGGCTGATAAATCCCCAGGGCCTGATGGTCTGCATCCCAGGGTCTTTAAGGAAGTGGCTTTAGAAATTGTGGATGCATTGGTGATACTTTTCCAATGTTCTATAGACTCAGGATCAGTTCCTGTGGATTAGAGGGTAGTTAATGTTATCCCACTTTTTAAGAAAGGCAGGAGAGAGAAAACAGGGAATTATAGACCAGTTAGCCTGACATCGGTGGTGGGGAAGATGCTGGAGTCAATTATAAAAGATGAGATAGCCGCACATTTGGATAGCAGTAACAGGATCGGTCTGAGTCAGCATGGATTTACAAAGGGGAAATCATGCTTGACTAATCTTCTGGAATTTTTTGAAGATGTAACTAGGGCAATGGACAAGGGAGAGCCAGTGGATGTAGTGTACCTGGACTTTCAGAAAGCATTTGATAAGGTCCCACATAGGAGATTAGTGGGCAAAATTAGGGCACATGGTATTAGGGGTAGAGTGCTGACATGGATAGAGAAGTGGTTGGCAGACAGGAAACGAGTAGGGATTAACGGGTCCCTTTCAGAATGGCAGACAGTGACTAGTGGGGTACCGCTAGGCTCGGTGCTGGGACCGCAGCCATTTACAATATACATCAATGATTTGGATGAAGAGATTCAAAGTAACATTAGCAAATTTGCAGATGACACAAAGCTGGGTGGCAGTGTGAACTGTGAGGAGGATGGTATGAGAATGCAGGGTGATTTGGACAGGTTGGGGGAGTGGGCAGATGCATGGCAGATGAAGTTTCATGCGGATAAATGTGAGGTTGTCCACTTTGGTAGCAAAAACAGGAAGGCAGATTACTATCTAAATGGCGTCACGTTGGGAAAAGAGGAAGTACAATGGGATCTGGGGGTCCTTGTACATCAGTCTATGAAAGTAAGCATGCAGGTACAGTAGGCATTGAAGAAAGCAAATGGCATGTTGGCCTTTATAACAAGAGGAATCGAATATAGGAGCAAAGAGGTCCTTCTGCAGTTATGCAGAGCCCTAGTGAGACCACACCTGGAGTATTGTGTGCAGTTTTGGTCCCCTAATTTGAGGAAGGACATTCTTGCTATGGAGGGAGTGCAGCGTAGGTTTACAAGGGACTGTCAAATGCTGAGAGGATGGAGCTGCTGGGCTTGTACACTCTGGAGTTTCGAAGGATGAGAGGGAATCTCATTGAAACATATAAGATTGTTAAGGGCTTAGACACACTAGAGGCAGGAAACATGTTCCCAATGTTGGGGGAGTCCAGAACCAGGGGCCACAGTTTAAGAATAAGGAGTAAGCCATTTAGAACGGAGATGAGGAAACATTTTTTCTCACAGAGAGTGGTGAGTCTGTGGAATTCACTGCCTCAGAGGGCGGTGGAGGCAGGTTCTCAGGATGCTTTCAAGAGAGAGCTAGATAGGGCTCTTTAAAATAGCAGTGTCAGGGGATATGGGGAGAAGGCAGGAATGGAGTACTGATTGGGGATGATCAGCCATGATCACATTGAATGGTGGTGCTGCCTCGAAGGGCCAAATGGCCTACTCCTGCACCTATTGTCTATTGTCTAATGTTTCTTACAGAAGTATCCGGAAGGAAGTCAGGTTAACTGAATAATGCAACATTTACCCTGGAACACAAACAATTCTGCCAGGACTTCACAGTCTGGCCAATCAACAAACAGCAGGGTAACTGTCTTGCACATTATTTACATTATTTACAATCCCTTTGCAGTAATATAATCAAACTCATGCATTTACAATACCTTAGAGTTTCTCTGCAAGATTCTCATACATATTTACAATTGCAAAGATACTTGGACATTCCTTATCTGATGTACTGATCTGAGAGCTAGACTTCCAGGCACCAGCTAGCAGCCTGTGGCTTCTTTCACAGAAAGGGCTAACAGGCCTTGTGAATGCATGAATCCTCTGCTTTTTTTTGGCTCTATTTTGGCCAGGTTTTACAACTGTACCTCAGTATATGTGACAATAAACTAACCTAAAGATGAATGATTGAATGAATGAATGAATGAAGAATGAATACGTTTATTGGCCAAGTATTCACATACAAGGAATTTGCTTTGGTGCTCCGCCTGCAAGTGACAACATGACATGCAGTGACAGTTAAGAATGATACATAAAACATTAAACATTAATAATAAAACTTTATTGATTACGCATGGAAATTAAATGAAATACCAGAGCAAAAGGAGGCTACAGATTTTTGGTTATTGAGTAGAGCTACTACTCATGGAAAAAAAGCTGTTTTTATGTCTGGCTGTGGCAGCTTTGACAGTCCGGAGTCGCCTTCCAGAGGGAAGTGATTCAAATAATTTGTGGCCAGGGTGAGAGGGTTCAGAGATGATCTTACCCACTCGCTTCCTGGCACTTGCAGTGTCCAGTTCACCAATGGAGGGAAGGTTGCAGCCAATAACCTTCTCAGCTGATCGGACTATTTGTTGCAGCCTCCAGGTGTCGTGCTTGGTGGCTGAGCCAAACCAGACCATGATGCAGAAGGTGAGGACAGACTACGATAGCCATATAGAATTGGACCATCATTGCCTGTGGTAGATTGTGCTTCCTCAGCTGCAGCAGGAAGTACATCCTCTGTTGTGCCTTTTTGACTGTGGAGTCTATGGTAGTCCCCCACTTAAGGTCCTTGGAGATGATGGTTCCCAGGAACTTAAAAGACTCCACAGATGTAACTGTGGTGTTGTTGATGGTGAGTGGGGTGAGGGGAGGGTGAGTTCTCCTAAAGTCTACAATCAATTCCACTGTCTTAAGAGCATTAAGCTCCAGGTTGTTGCTATGGCACCAGGACGCCAGCTGTGACACTTCCTGTCTGTAGGCAGATTTATCCCCAACCTGGATCAGTCCAATCAGGGTTGTATTGTCCGCAAACTTGAGAAGCTTGACAGAGGAGTCAGTGGAGGTGCAGTCATTGGTGTAGAGAGTGTAGAGGAGAGGAGAGAGTACGCAGCCTTGCGGTGCTTCTATGCTGAGGGTTTACGGGTCCGAGATCTGCTTTCCCAGCCTCACATGCTGCTTCCTGTCTGTCAGGCAGCTGGTGATCCACCGACAGAGGGGTTCAAGCAAAGTCAACTCGGAAGGTTTCGAGTGTAGTAGCCCTGGCACAATGGTGTTGAATGCAGAGCTAAAATCAACAAACAAAATCCTCGCATAGGTCTCCTGGCAGTCTAGGTGCTGGAGGATGAAGTGCAGGCCTTGGTTGACTGCGTCATCCACTGATCTATTGGCCTGATATGCAAACTGCATAGGGTCCAGCAGGGGGTTCGTGAAAATGTTCAACTTGGCCAGCACAAGCCTTTCAAGGGTCTTCATGACTACAGAGGTCAGTGCGACAGGCCTGTAGTCTTTTAGAGCAGTAATCCTTGTTAGATAGACACAAAATGCTGGTGTAACTTCTGAAGAAGGGTCTCGATCCCAAACATCACCCATTCCTTCACTCTAGAGATGCTGCCTGTCCCGTTGAGTTACTCCACATTTTGTGTCTATCTTTGGTGTAAACCAGCATGTGCAGTTCCTTCCTACACATTTTCTAAACTAAACTAAACTGAATTAATGTAGCTTCTTTTACCCTCCTGATCTTGTAATTGTCATTACCTCTGCCCATCAAAAATGATTCATCGCCTATATAACACCTCCAACTTTGATCCCATTCTTCCTTCCCAACATCCCTGGCATTAGACCCGCTAGATTTATTTGGACAGAGCTCTAGAATTCTACTCCCCTTTGTGTAAAAAACAACTTGTCATGTAGAGGTTGATCAATTACAAAGAACAGTGTCATTGTCAGAAATATATTTCCGCATATCTTGTGGTACAGAGGTTGGTCATTCATAAATTGTGTCATTGTTGTGAACTCATCAATTACAAAGGCACAGTATCGCTTTCTATTCATTAAATCGGTGAAAGGTAGCAAGAGAATCAGAGGATAACTTTGTTAGAAGCAGCACACAGATGTCTTTCTGTGTAACATTACAAAAGACCAAGCCTGCGAATCAAAGTGTAAAATACTTTGTGCTCTTGGTTCCAGATGTGAAGCACTATCCTGCAATGTTTGCCTCCCCTTTCCGATAAGTCATGAGTTCCTCTTTCGAGCACTGCCCTGGGCTTGGCTCTGATTAAGAATGACTCATGAATTTTAACAATTCATAGCATTATAGGTGTGAACAATAGCTTGTGTAGGAAAGAACTACAGATGCTGGTTTAAATCGAAGATAGACCATCAGATAGACTGATGCCTGAATCAGGGTCACAACCCAAAACGTCACACATTCCTTCTCTCCAGAGATGCTGCCTATCCCGGTGAGTTACTCCAGCATTTTGTGTCTATCTTCTTTGTTAGCTCATTTGGTTTGGTTGAGTTTAGTTTATTTTCACATGTATCAAGGTACAGTGAAAAGCTTTTTTGTTGCGTGCTAACCAGTCAGTGGAAAGACTATGATTACAATCAAACCATTCACAGTGTACAGATACAGGATTAAGGGAATAACATTTAGTGCACAAGGCTTTCCTTGATACAGTGAACACGAGAGAAAGGGGCGGCACAGCAGTAGAGTTGCTGTATTACAGCGCCAGAGACCTGCGTTCGATTCTGACTATGTGTGTTGTCTGTATAGAGTTTGTACATTCTCCCTGGGACTGCGTGGGTTTTCTCCGGGTGCTCCGGTTTCCTCCCACACTCCAAAGACGTACAGGTTTGTAGGTTAATTTGCTTCTGTAAATTGTAAATTGTTCCCAGTGTGTAGGATAGTGCCAGTGTATAGGGAGATTGCTGGTCAGCACAGATTCAGTGAGCCGAAGGGCCTGTTTGCTCGTTTTACCTCTAAAGTAAAGCTTAAAGTACTTACTAAAGTAAAGAAAGAAAATACTGCAATATGGAGCAATAAACAATCTGCTGGAGGAATTCAGCAGATTGGGCAACATCTGTGGGAATAAAGTAATTGCCAACTTTTCCAGTCCATAACGTACATCTATCTCCTACCTCCACCTCTCCCCATCCCCTACCTGACTCCATTTGTCTGTCATTCTTCACCCTTCCTCAATCCACCAATTATCTCCAACTCCCACTATCCACTCTGATTGATTGAAAGATACAGCATGGAAACAGGCCCTTTGGCCCACTGGCTCAACCAACCAGCCATCACCCATCCACATTAGTTCTACATTAACCCACTTTCAGATGCACGCTACGCACTGGGCTCAATTTACAGAGGTCAGTTAGCCCAGAATCCTGCATGTCTTTTGGGATGTGGGGGGAAATTGGAGATGTTGCGGACCCGCTGAGTTACTCCAGCACTTTGAGTCTATCTTTGGTATAAACCAACATCTACAATTCTTTCTTTCCACAACTCCTTGTTTTTTTTTTAATGAAATGAACCGCTTACATGACAGCCAACATTGAGTTGGTTTATAGCTGTTTTCTTATAATTTTCTTTGTTTTGCATACTATACATAAATAAGGGGCTGTCCCACTGCGGCGACCTAATCTGCGAGTTTAGGAGAGTTTGCCCTCGACTTAAACTCGCAGCATGGTCGACACGTGGTCCTAGGGGGTCCTATGAGGTCACTGGAACTCTCCTTCATGTTCGAGGGAAGTTCTCGCCTACTCACGGCCTCAGCTGGGTCGCGGAAAATTATTCAGCATGTTGAAAAAATTGCCGCGAGTAAAAATTGGTTGCCATGGTTCTTTTGAACTTGTAGTGCAGTGGAGTGAGGTCGCTGTGTAGTTACAGGCAGTCGAGGGCAGCCGTAGGCAATCTCCTTCGCTGACCGGGCATTGTAATTGGCTCATTGGAATTTTCAGGACCAAGGAAAACCGACCGGTAATGTTAAATGCCCGCTAAACTTTATTATAAGTTGTCTGGCTTCTTAAAAGTGTTTCCCTTCCTTCTTCCCCCACTTCTCTTCCCCCCCCCCCCCCCCCCGCCCGTTCTCTAAAGGAATTAGCATACACTGTGCAGCTGTCTTTTACCTTCCTCTTCATCGGAGGTGTGAATTTCAGACAGCGCTCCCCCGCTTTCCCTGGCCCCCACCTTTGCGATGTGTGTGTGTGTGTGTGAGTGTGTGAGTGTGAGTGTGAGTGTGAGTGTGTGTGTGCGTGTGTGTGTGTGCGGTCGGTCAATCCAGCTCGCGTGTTTCATCGCTGACGGTCGATCCAGCTCGAGGTTTTTCAGGCAAGTGCCCTCGAGCTTAAAGGTCGAAGACACTCTTCTGAACTCGCAGGTTAGGTCGTCGCAGTGGGATAGCCCCTATACAATCATGGCAAACTGAAGTACAAGTGCAATAGGTAGAGCAAACAGGTAGATACAGAGTGCAGTATATAGTTCCCAGCATTGTATTGCACTAGACATAGACATAGAAACTAGGTGCAGGAGGAGGCCATTCGGCCCTTCGTGCCAGCACCGCCATTCATTGTGATCATGGCTGATCGTTCCCTATCAATAACCCGTGCCTGCCTGCTCCCCATATCCCTTGACTCCACTAGCCCCTAGAGATCTATCTAACTCTCTTAAATCCATCCAGTGACTTGGCCTCCACTGCCCTCTGTGGCAGGGAATTCCATAAATTCACAACTATCTGGGTGAAAAAGTTTTTTCTCACCTCAGTCTTAAATGACCTCCCCTTTATTCTAGAACTGTGGCCCCTGGTTCTGGACTCCTGCATCTAGCTTGTCCAGTCCTTTTATAATTTGATATGTTTCTATAAGATCCCCCTCATCCTTTTAAACTCTAGTGAATACAAGCCTAGTCTTTTCAATCTTTCCTCATATGACAGTCCCGCCATCCCAGGGATCAATCTCGTGAACCTACGCTGCACTGCCTCAATCACAAGGATGTCCTTCTTCAAATTAGGAGACCAAAACTGTACACAATACTCCAGATGTGGTCTCGCCAGAGCCCTATACAACTGCAGAAGAACCTCTTCACCTATACTGAAATCTTCTTGTTATGAAGGCCAACATTCCATTAGCTTTCTTCACTACCTGCTGTACCTGTAAGCCAACTTTCAGTGACCAGTGTACAAGGACGCCCAGGTCTCGCTGCACCTCCCCCTTACCTAACCTAACTCCATTGAGATAATAATCTGCCCCCTTGTTTCTGCCACCAAAGTGGATAACCTCACATTTATCTATATTATACTGCATCTGCCACGCATCTGCCCACTCACTCAACCTGTCCAGGTCACCCTGCAACCTCCTAACACCCTCTTCACAGTTCACACTGCCACCCAGCTTTGTGTCATCCGCAAACTTGTAGTGTAGCTCCTAATTCCCTCTTCCAAATCATTAATATATATGGTAAACAGTTGCGGCCCCAACACTGAGCCTTGCGGCACTCCACTCGCCACTGCCTGCCATTCTGAAAAGAACCCGTTCACTCCTACTCTTTGCTTCCGGTCTGCCAACCAATTTTCTATCGATGTCAACACCCTACCCCCAATACAATGTGCTCTAATTTTAGTCACCAGTCTCCCGTGCGGGACCTTATCAAAGGCTTTCTGAAAGTCTAGATACACTACATCCATTGGCAGCCTTTCATCCATTTTACTTGTCACATCCTTAAAAAATTCCAGAAGATTAATCAAGCATGATTTCCCTTTCATAAATCCATGTTGACTTGGTCTAATCATTTCACTGCTATCCAAATGCCCCATTATTACCTCTTTAATAATTGACTCCAGCATCTTTCCCACCACCGAAGTCAGGCTAACTGGTCTGTAATTCCCCGTTTTCTCTCTCGCTCCTTTCTTGAAAAGTGGGATAACATTAGCTATCTTCCAATCCACAGGAACTGATCCTGAATCTATTGAACATTGGAAAATGATCACCAATGCGTCCACTATTTCTAGAGCCACCTCACTGAGGACCCTGGGATGCAGACCATCAGGCCCCGGGGATTTATCATCCTTCAGTCCCATTAATCTACCCAATACTATTTCCCGCCTAATGAAAATTTATTTCAGTTCCTCTACCCCCTTAGATCCTATGTCTTCCAGTACACCTGGGAGATTGTTTGTGTCTTCCTTAGTGAAGACAGATCCAAAGTACCTATTCAACTCTTCTGCCATTTCCTTGTTGCCCGCAATAATTTCACCCGTGTCTGCCTTCAAGGGACCCACATTTGACTTTGCTACTCTTTTTCCCTTAACATATCTGAAGAAGCCTTTACTGTCCTTCTTTATATTCCTGGACAGCTTTCCTTCGTACTTCATCTTTTCAGCCCGTATTGCCCGTTTTGTTTCCTTCTATTGTCCTATGAAAGTTTCCCAATCCTCCGGCTTCCGGCTACTCTTTGCTGTGTTATACATCTTTTCTTTTAATTTTATTCTATCCCTAACTTCTCTTGTCAGCCACGGTTGCTTCCTACTCCCCTTAGAATCTTTCTTCCTTTTTGGAAGCTGATAACAGAAGGTAAAGAAGCTGGTTAAGGCTGGTCCTCTTTCTGGTAATGCATGCATTCACCTCTGTATCTTCTGTATCTTCTACCCAATGGGAGTGGGGAGGAGAAAGAATGATGAAATAGGACGTCTTTCATTAGGTTGATAGACACAAAATGTTGGAGTAACTCAGCGGGACAGGCAGCAACTTTGGAGAGAAGGAGTGGGTGACGTTTTGAGTCCAGACCCTTCAGCCAGGGGAGGGGGAGTCTAGAGATAAGGAAGAGTAAGGCGTAAGGTTCAAATGTTTAAGAAGGAACTGCAGATGCTGGAAATTTCAAAAGCAGACAAAAAATGCTGGAGAAACTCAGCAGGTGAAAAGGAGTAGGCGATGTTTCAGATCAAGACCCTTCTTCAGACTGATGTCAGGGGGGTGGGCCGGGAAAAAGAAAGGAAAAGGTGGAAACAGTAGGCTATGTGGGAGACCTGGGAACGGGGAGAGGAAGGAGGAAGAAAGAAAGGACTACCTGAAATTAGAAAAGTCAATGTTCATACCGCTGGGGTGTAAACTACCCAAGCAAAATATGAGGTGTTATTCCTCCAATTTGCGCTGGACCTCACTCTGACAATGGAGGGGGCCCAGGACAGAAAGGTCAGATTCAGAATGGGAGGGGAAGTTGAACTGCTGGGCAACCGGGAGATCAGGTAGGTTAAGGCAGACTGAGCGGAGGTGTCGGGCAAAGCCATCGCTGAGCCTACACTTGGTCTCACCGATGTAGAGAAGATGACACCTATGACAGCGGATACAGTAGATGAGGTTGGAGGAGGTGCAGGTGAATCTCTGCCTCACATGGAAAGACTGTTTTGGTTCTTGGATGGAGTCGAGGGGGGAGGTAACATGACAGGTGTAGTATTTCCTATGGGTTGCAAGGGAAAGTACCAGGGGAGGGGCTGGTCTGGGTGGGAAGGGACAAATTGACCAGGGAGTTATGGAGGGAACGGTCTTTTCGCCACCTCTGACATTTTCACCACCTCCCGAGATCCTACCACTGGCCACATCTTCCCATCTCCTCCCCTTTCTGCTTTCCGTGGAGACCATTAGGAGAGTTGAAGGAGGTGCTGTTTCTTCAGTTTTCGTGTGGCCTCACTCTGGCAATGGAGGCGGCCCAGGACGTAAAGCTCATTCTGGGAATGGGAGAAGGAGTTAAAATGGGCAGCAATCGGGAGGTCCAGTAGGCCTCCAGCAGGTGAATGAAACTAATTGCAAGAGGCCAGAATAATTTGAGCGCAGAGGTCATGGAGAGTTGTAGGACTGGAATGTTTGCAATTGGAGGGAGAAGCTAGAAATCCAAGAGCATGGTCAGTCTGGAGGAGGTTACACAGACAGAGAGGAATTTGCAAACCACATCCTTGTGCCTTAATAGTGCAAAATATATGCAAATGTCAAGCCATCATAGGAGACCCTTCTGACTCTGAATTTGGTTTGCTTTGAGATCTTTATCTTTGCGTATTGGATAAAAAGCGTGAGTTAAGTTCTTGTTACACTGCCTGAAGCACATTTTTCTTCACCCCACAAAATGCTGGCATAACTCAGTGGGACAGGTAGTGTCTCTGGATAGAAGGAATGGGTGACGTTTTGAGTCTAGATCCTTCTTCAGACTGGTTAGGGATAAAAGAAACAAGAGATATAGACGATGATGTAGAGAGAGGATGGGGGGGGGGGGTTTTCTGGTTAGTTACCTGGGTTTTGACATCAGAAGCCTTTGGACCATCCCTATGAACTATGACCCAGTAAAGGTGTTGGAACATTCAGAGGTGTCTTGTCAGCTACTCTGTACTCCCATTTTCTTATTCATTTAAATGTTGAAGTGTTTTTAAATGCTGTTATATAGTACCTGCTTCAACTACCTCCTCTGGCAGCTCATACCATATACCCACCACCCTCCGAGTGAAAACGGTTGCCCCTCAGGTTCCTATTACATCTTGCCCCTCACCTTTAACCTATGTCCTCTAGTTTTTGATTCCCCTCCCCCGGGTATGGACTTTGTGCACCTGCTCAACCTCTCCTTATAGCTCAGGCCCTGAAGCTCTGGCAACATCCTTGTAAATTCTCTCTACATTTTTTCCAGCTTAACAACATCTTTCCTGTGGCAGGGTGTTCAAAAACGAATGCAGTACTCCAAATGTGGCATTTTGTACAACCTGTAACATAACATCCCAACTTCTATACTCACTACCCCGACTGATGAAGGCTAATGTACCAAAACCATTCTTCACCACCATATTTACCTGTGACACCACTTACAAGGAACTATGTACCTATACCTAGATCCCTCTGCTCTACAACACTCCCCAGGGCCTTGTCATTCACAGTTAAGGTCCAACCCTAGTTTAACTTCCCAAAATACAACACCTCACATTTATCTGCATTAAACTACATTAATCATTCCTCCGCCCACTTGCCCAGCCGATCAAGATCCTGCTGTAATATTTGATAATCATTTTCCCTGTCTAACCAGTTTAGCGCCATTTTCAAATGTACTAATTCTAGACAACATCGACATCCTTGGCCTCATAAACCTTTTTGGTTACCTCTTCAAAAGTACTCCATCAAATTTATAAGATACGATCTCCCACGTCTAAAACCATGCTGACTATCCCTAGAGAGCCTTATGTCTATCTGGATAGACACATATCTTATCCCTCAGAATCCTCACCGGTGACTTTACCTACTAAAGATGCCACTGCAAAGGCTTTATGGGGAAGGACCGCAGTGTAAGCTTCTTCATGTACAAGATATTAAGGGGATGAGCTCTGTGTAAAAGTCTTTCAAACACTTGAAGTTTGTACCATCTAAAGAGACCACGTAATGGCAATGGTTCATGTGGACAGTCCTTGCTGTCCATCTGAGGAAGAGCCCACGGTCCCATCAGTCACCTCAAAGATGCAGAAGTGGGCACAAGTCATCCACAATCCTCTGGCAATACCTAAGAAGAAGAAAAAGACACAATTGAACTGAGCCACACAGCCAGCAAAGTTTCACGTTAAGTTTTAGGGCAGGACAGTGACAGGCTGGTAGAGCTGCTGCCTCACATCACCAAAAACCTGCATTCAACCCTGACATCAGCTACAATGCCGCCTGTGTGAACTTTTCATGTTCCCCCTGCCACCGCATGGGTTTAATCTAGTTGCTCCAGTTTACTTCCACATCTCTAAAGACCTACATATTTTGTAGGTTAATTGGCCTCTGTAAAATTGTTCTTAATGCGTAGGGAGAAAGTGGGATAACATTAAACTAGTGACTAGCTGGTCGGCATGGAGTCAGTGGGCTGAAGGGCCTGTTTCCATGCTGTATCTCAAAACGAAACTAACCATCAACGTCTGGCCACCCATCTGATCCCAGATCACCGTCTGGACACCCATTTAACCACACCATAACCAGAGTAGAAACAAAGAACTGCAGATGCTGACAGACACAATGTGCTGGAATAGCTCAGTGGGTCAGGCAGCATCTCTGAAGAAAAAGGATGGGTGAGGTTTGGGTTCGGACCCCTTCTTCAGACCACACCACACTGTCCGAAGAAGGGTCTCGACCCGAAACGTCGCCTATTTCCTTCGCTCCATAGATGCTGCGTCACCCACTGAGTTTCTCCAGCATTTTTGACTACCTTCGATTGTCCAGCATCTGCAGTTCCTTCTTAACCATTACCCTGTCTGTCTGGTCACCCATCTCCCCTGACCACCCTGTCTGGGCACATGTCTCCCCTGACCACACCATCTGGGCACCGGTCTAATGACACTGTGAATTAAAGGTAGGGGGAGAAAAGTTTTTGTTTCTGAACTTGCAAGTTCTCGTCTAGTCAAAAATCAAATCTTAGCAGAAATTCTACCAGGCGGGAAAGAGAAAGGAAGGAGCTGCCAGTTTTGACTGAAGGGATGCGGTGCGGCGAGAGGGCGGGTCCCAGCGCCGGGTGGGCGGAGGCTGAAGGATTGGGATCGCTCCGTCTCCCCACCCCACGGCCCTCGTCCCGCACACTGCGGGAGGGGCTGGACATGGACCCTCCCAACTCCGGCAGAGAGCTGGCGAAAAGTTTCTGAAAGGAATGTCTCCGCGACACAAGGCGGCGGCTGTGGAGCAGGTAAGAGCGACCTGTTGCAGGGTCCCGGGGGTAGGTGTGGATGGGACCACCTCGCTGGGTTGCAGATGTGGTGGGGTGGGGTGGGGTCGGGTCAAAACGAGCAGGGTCACGAGGAGCTGTTGCAAAATTAAAAAAAAAAGGTTTCAAAACTTTCTTTAAAGGACTATTTAAAGAGGTTACTTAATGCCAGCAGTTCAGTTAGAGATTGAATTTCAAGGAACTCGGAGGGCTGTTCCTCGGGCTGTTGGAAGGGCTACGGGGAGATAAGCCCCTGGATGGACCACAATCTGGAGCGAGATACCCAACTGCTCGAGAGACTTAGCAGGTCGGGCAGCATCTGTAGAGGGAATGGATTGACCACCTATCGTCCGGGTCAGATGAAAGATCAAGACCTGAAACATCAAAATCTGTCCATCTCCCTCCACAGATGCTGCCCGACCCGATGAGTCCACCCTATGTTCTGCTCTGGATTCCAGCATTCTGATTCAATCTGCAGTCTCTTGTGACTCCTCTAACTGTGTTTTGTTGTCATGTTTTTGGGAGGGAGGGAGGGAGGGAAGGGGGGGTCCACTTTGAGGAGGGGCTGAGCTGTGAAATAGGTCGTGCAGCTTTCAATCAAAGATACTAGAGCAAGCTTTGCCTTCAGTGGTTCATTTCACCTCATCTGTCGGATGGTCCGCGAGTGGGTGGTGATCTCGCCTGCCCCTGTGCCAAACCTGTCACTCGCACCAAGGTTTTCGGGTTTTGTTTTCGTTCCCGTGGAGCGAGGACAAGTTTTTATCCAGCGTTTAACGCTTTTATGCTGCTGCAGACAGCTTGCTGCCAGGGACGATTTGTCACCGCTTCTCTTTCGGTGGTTGGTAAAATAGTTATTTTTAATGTCCCAGTTCATCCGCTGTTCCTGGGTGTTGGCTTTGGGTGTGTTCTCAAACCCCGGCGACTCCGAAGATAAAAGTTCACTCCGTGTTTTCTGAATCACAGTGAGTGAGGTGGCTACCCGCTATCAGATACAATTGTGAACTACCTGCAGCTCGGCTTAAAGCAAAGCGCGCCACTGTGCAAGGTGCAATGTTTGCACTGCATACGAGGCGCATGATTCAGATTCCAAATATTTGCTTGCAATGAACAAGGAGGGCCCTTCCGCCCATTGAGTCCATGGCGGCACATCAGTCCTGTTCCTCCACTCGTTTCTTTGTCAGCTCCCCCCTTACAACAGAAGGGTGGCGAGTGCCAGAGGATGTGATGGAAGCAGATGTGTGGTGCATTAAGATAGGCAAGAAATAACGACAGGAAGGATATGCGCAGGCAGATGGGATAAGTTTAATTGGGCATCATGGTCAGCTGAGACATTGAGGTTTAAAGGAGTGCAGGTATACATGCACGAAATGCTGGTGCAACTCAGCTGGACAGGCAGCATCTCTGGAGAGAAGGAATGGTGACGTTTCGGGTCGAGACCCTTCTTCAGACTTCACAGTGCAGAAGGTTCAGAGTTCCTTGACAGTGGTGTCACAGGTAGATATGGTGGTCAAAAAAGGCTTTTGTCACATTGGCCTTGATCAGTCAGAGTGTAGAAGTTGGGAGGCCTTATACTTACGGTTGTGCACCGGTAGAGTTGCTGCCTCGCAACGCCAGAGACCCGGGTTCGATCCTGACTGCGGGTGCTGCCTGCACGGAGTGTGTACGTTCTCCCCATGACCTGCGTGGGGTTCTTCCGGGTGCTCGGTTTCCTCCCGCACTCCATCGACTTGCAGGTTTGTAGGCTATAATTGCCTTGGTGTACTTGTAAATTGTCCGCAGTGTGTGTAGGATAGTGTTGGTGTGTGAGGATCGCTGGTCGGTGTGGACTCGGTGGGCTGAAGGGCCTGTATTAAGTTTCAAGTTCCTTGGAGTAAATATCACCTGCAACTTGTCCTGGACTGGCCATATCGAAGGGCCTGTTTCCATGTTGTATCCCTAAATTCTAACAGTGGGAATAGTGGCTAAGATATAAAAAGTATATGGTCCTAATGCAAGTAAATGGGATTAGTGTAGGGCAAAAGAGTCAGCATGGATGTGATGGGCTGAAGGGCATTTTCAGTAACTTTCTCTAACTTCATGACTATGTTGTGCCCAGGAAGGGCCCCAGAAATAGTGGAGTGATAAAAGTAATGTGGTAAATAAGGCATATGGTATGTCTGCCTTCACAGGTCAGATGATCAGTATAAGAGTCAAGACATCATGTTGCAGCCTTATAGAACCACATTTGGGCCACATTTGGCGTATAGTGCGCGGTTCTGGTCACCCCTTTACAGGGAGGATGTGGCAGCTCTGGAGAAGATTCTGAAGACGATGACCAGAATGATGCCTGGATTCGAGGGTATAAGCTGCAAGGACAGGTTGCATAGACTTGGATTAGTTTCTCTGGAATGCCGAAGGTTTGTGGGGAGATCTGATAGAAGTATATAAAATTATGAGAGGCAAAGATAGGGTAGACAGTCGGAACCTGTTTTCTCCCCCAGGGTGGGAATATCAAAGACTGGAAGGCATAGCTTTAAAGTGGGTGGAGCAAAGTTTAAAGGAAATGTGCGGGGCAAGTTTTTCACACTGAGAGTAGTGGGTGTCTGGAACGTGCTGCCAGGCGACGTATAGCTCGCTGTTGTCATCGTCCAACATGTTGACAGAATTGGTCACCCGACGCATCGCAGAGTGCATTGTGCCGTCGTTTCTGGGGATCGCCACGAGGAGGCTTCTGTCATGATCGCCCCCAGATATGATGCTGGCGGTGTTTAAAAGGCATTGTGTTCTGCACGGACATTGTGGGCCTGTTCCCATGCTCTGTGGTTCCAGAGTAACAAGCGATCACCCTGCACACTAGGACTATCTTACACGCAGTGGGGACAATTCACAATTAAGAAGCCAATTAATCTACAAACCTGTACATTTTTGGAGTGTGGGAGGAAACTGGAGTACACGGAGAAACCACGAGGTCACAGAGAAAATGTACAAACTCCGTGTAGATAGCATCTGTAGTCAGGATCGAACCTGGGACTCTGGCGCTGGAAGTCAGCAACTCGACCCCTGTGCCACTGTTCTGCCACACAAGATCTAAGGTTCCAACTTTAAATTTAGGTTTATTATTGTCACGAGTCAAACGTGTTTTATTGTCATATATCCTGAATCAGAACAATGAAATTCTTACTTGCAGCAGCACAATGATATGTAAACATAGCTTCAAGTTCCTAGGAGTAAATATCACCAGCAAGCTATCCTGGACTAGCCATATCGAAGCAATGGCCAAGAAAGCTCACTGACACATGTGTTATTAACGCATGTTGTAGGAAGGAACTGCAGATGCTGGTTTGAACCGAAGATAGACACAAAATGCTGGAGTAACTCAGCGGGACAGGCAGTCTGTCCCGCTGAGTTACTCCTGCATTTTGTGTTATTAATGCATGATTGAGGGATGGATGTTAGCCAAGATATCTAGAAGACCAGTCCTGCTCTGTGTCTTCAGTGTGGTGCAGCTGATAGAGCAGTCGTGGTCTTGTGCTCGAATTTCTCCGGTTACTGACTCGGGAGTGATGCTGCTCCCTGCTGAGAGTTTATTATCCTTTGCCACGTAGAACGTTGTGGGAAGTGCAGGCAAAAATGATCCAGTCCACGATTGCGCAGTTCCCTGATTAGATAAAGAGTCGGGAGTAAATCAAGAGAGTAGGTGGACTTTATTCTTTACAGATTGTATAGGTGGAGGAGAAATTTAAAAAAAACAGTAGAATCTTGACAGGCACAAAATGGGAGCAATTACACAGAGGTCATATTGATCCAATATTCATTCATCCCTGTGTTTCTTTGTCCTCGGGTCAAAGATCTAAGGTTCCAACTTTATGTTTGGTTTTATTATTATTGCAAGTCAAAAGTGTTTTATTGTCATATGTCCAGAAACAGAACAATTAAATTCTTACTTGCAGCAGCACAACAGTTATGTGAATATAGCTTCAATTTTCTAGGAGTAAATATCACCAGCAATATGTCCTGGATATCACCAGCAATATCTATAGCCATATTGAAACAATAGCCAAAAAAGCACACCAACTCCTTCCCTTCCTCAGCAGGAATAGGAAGTTTGGCATGTCCCCTACAACTTTCACTAACTTCAAGTGTTCTGTAGAAAGCTTTTTATTGGGATGCATCACAGCTTAGTTTAGGAACAGTTCCATCCAAGAACACAAGAAATTGCAAAGAGTTATGGATGCAGCCGAGACCATCACACAAACCAACCTCTCTCCTATTGACTCCATCTACATTTCATGCTGTCTATGGAAGGTCATTAGCATAATCAAGAATGAGTCTCACTACTCTCTCCCACCAGGTAAAGGACACAGAAGTGTGAACACACACATTTCCAGATTCAGGAACAGTTTCTTCCCAGCTGTTATCAGGCAACTGAACCACCTTATTAACAATTAGAGAGCGATCCTGAGTTATAGGAAAAAAGTTCTGTACAGTATCTATCTATAAAAACAAACAAACAATACCTGGACTGAGGTACAGTGAAAAGCTTTGTTTTGCATTTTATACAAACATATCAGATACACTATACATAGATACAATCCATTCAAACTCAAGTTCAATACAAAGGGTCTGGAGGAGGTTTACGAGAATGATCCCAAGAATGATTGGGTTAACAACATATGATGAATGTTTGCAGCGCTGGGCCTGTACTCGCTGGAGTTTAGAAGAATGAGGAGGGGACCTCATTGAAACTTACCAAATAGTGAAAGTCCTGGGTAGAGTGAATGTGGAGAGGATGTTTCCACCAGTGGGAGAGACTAGGATCTGAGGCCATAGCCGTAAAAGAAAAGGGCATACCTTTAGAAAGGAGACAAGGAGGATTTTCTTTATTCAGAGTTTGGTGAATCTGTGGCATTCATTGTCACAGATGGCTGTGGAAGATGTCATTGGGTAATTTTAAAGCACAGATTGACAGATTATTGATTAGTAAGTATATCGGGTTATGGGGAGAAGGCAGGAGAATGGGGTTGAAAGGGAAAGATAGATTAACCATGATTGAATGGCAGTCGACTTGATGGGTCTAATTCTGCCCCTATAACGTAAGAACATGACCAATAGGTAGAGAAAGGTACAGAGTGCAAAAAGTAGTTCTCAGCATTGTAGTGCATCAGTTCCTTAGGCAAAGTCTTGGGCAACGTCTAATGTCGCTATGGGATAGAAGTGAATGGAACAGTCCGTTAGTTGGGGAAGGATCGTTCAGAAGCCTAATAACGGTGGGGAAGAAGCTGTTCCTGAATCTGATGGTGCACGCTTTCAAGCTTCTGTATTTTCTGCCAGATGGGAGAAAGGAGAAGAAGGAATGACTCCATAAACTTTGCCCTAGTTGCACTGATTTGCAACACTTCCAGTTGTTAAAACTAGTATCTGTGTCTCCTCAAGTGTCGATCAAAGGGCTGAGTCAAAGAATAGCTATGGAGGAAACTAGTAAAAACGGATCCATCACTAGGAGCAGATCATCTAAAACACAGTATATGGACAAATGGGACTAGCTCAGGTCGACATCTTAATCAGCACGTACGGGTTGGGTCTATGGGGCTGTTACCATGCTGTATAACCCTGACTTTAACCCTCTGGTTTCACTGCCCATGAGTTACTGGGGTGCAGCAGTGTGAAAACTGGTGGTTTACCAGAACAGAAAGTACAGTTTAAAAACATATATTTAATTTGTTTGGTTTAGTTTTAAATTTAGTTTAGTTTAGAAATACAATGCAGAAACAGGCCCTTCAGCCCAGAGTCCATGCTGACCAGCGACCCTGTATACTAGCACTATCCTATGCATTAGGGACAATTTACAATCATTACCGAAGCCAAATTAACCTGCAAGCCTGCATGTCTTTGTAGTGTGGGAGGAAACCGGAGCACCCGGAGAAAACCCATGCAGTCACGGGGAGAATGTACAAACTCCGTACACACAGTACCCATTGTCAGGATCGAACCCATGTCACTGACACTGTAAATTTGCAACTCTACCATTGCGCTACCGTGCCGCCCACTTCGAAATTTAGAATCATAAAAATATATACAAAACAAGAGCAATGCCAAAACTCTTCTGTCATTCAAAGCTTTCATACATTTGTTAGTGTTATATTTGCTAGTGTGCACAAAATATCCTTACACCAAGCACCAACGCCACATATGTGGCCCCTAAGTTGAGGGGCGTCTTCACCACCCCCTGCCTACCTCCCGCCCCACCCCCATTGTCCTGCCACAGAAGGATCCTCGACTGTGGTCTTTTCCCACAGAGCCGTGGCGTTGGCTGCACCAAGCTTCAGAGACTCCGTCAGCACATACTGCTGCAGTCTGGAGCGGGACAGTCGGCAACAATCCCTAACGGACAGCTCGCTCTGCTGGGAGATCGACAAGTTTTGAGCAAAAAAATATTTCACTTGTAATATTGAAGCTGTGAAGGTCTCTTAAATTGTGAGTTTTTAGTTTTATTTGAGTTTTTGTTTTTAGACATACAGCTTGGAAGCAAATACGGTGGTAGAAATCGGCCCACCAAGTCAGTGCCGATCTGGGATCCCCATGCACTAGCACTGTCCTACATAGTAGGGACAATTTACAATCATTACCAAAGCTAATTAACCTGTACGACTTTGGAGTGTGGGAAGAAACCAGAGGGCCCGGGGAAATTAATGGGCGTGAAGGTCATGGAGAGAATGTACAAACTCTGCACAGACAGCACCCGGAGTCAGGATCAAGCCCAGATCTCTGGCGTTGTAAGGCAGCAACTCTACCGATGCCCCACTGTGCCGCCGCCACCTCTTAAGGTTCTTCTCTTGTAAGGTTACAGATCTGAATGCAGCATCAAACCGTGAGCTTACATGGAGGCACAGGTCAGCAGCTGCAAAATTATCTTGACATAAAATAAAATGAGAGCAGCATTGCAAACCACCGTATTTGCAAGAAGTGGGCATAATGCAACTGTTGTCATGCAGCATTAGCTGCTTTGAGTGGATTGTGCAGTAAAGGGCGGTGAGCCATGGGCAACTGATGTATTGTGGGGAAGTTTATTACTTAAGATTGTGGTGTGAATTTAGGCTTAGCTATATTATTGTAAAGTCTACTGAGGTAAAGTGATAAGCGATAGTGTTGAACACTATCCAAACACATCTGATATGCTGTCCAAGCCAAGTCGTTGGGTATTTTTAAAGAAGAAGATATTTTTACGAGTTTGTCGCCAAGACTCGGGGGCCTGAGCTATAAGGAGAGGTTTAGCAGACTCAGACTCTATTCCTTGGAGCGCAGGAGGATGAGGGGTGATCTTAGAGAGGTGTATAATATGCGAGGAAAAGATCGGGCAAACGCACAGTCTCTTGACCAGAGCTGGGGAATCGAGAACTAGCAGACACAGGTTTAAGGTGAGGTGGGAAGGATTTATTAGGAACCTGAGGGGTAACGTTTTCACACAAAGTGTGGTGGGTACATAGAAAAAGCTGCCAAAGGAGGTGTAGGAAGGAACTACAGATGCTGGTTTAGGTAGTTGAGCCAGGTACAATAGCAACATTTAAGAAACATTTGGTCAGGTAGGTGGATAGGGCAGGTTTAGAGGGATATGGGCCAAATGTAGGCAGGTGGGACTAGTGTAGATGGGGCGTGTTGGTCATTGTGGGCAAGTTGGGTTGTGGGACCAGTTTCCACGCTGCATGATGCTATGACTCGGAGATTGACTCGTGATTAGTAAGGGTGTGGGGAGAAAGCAGGAGAATGGGGTTGAGAGGGGAAAATAGATCAGCCATGATTGAATGGCAGGGTGTACCCAATGGGCTGAATGGCCTCATTCTCCTATGACATGAACTGTGCATGAATACGATCAATGTTCATCTCGAGTACAATAGACAAAGCAAAGGGGGAGGTCCTCTGAGTTACTCCAGCACGTTGAGTCCTTTGGAGATTGGATGACAAGAAAACTATTCTCAGGTGGAAAACATTTTAGCTGTACCTGCATCTGACATGTGGGGGGGGGGGGGTAAGATGTGTTTGATCTAGAGAAATGGAGTCACTGTGTTTGGAAGCGGGGGGGGGGATTAATTGACAACAAACAGCAACTGTATCCAGTTGCTGGTTTACAAAATAAGACACATGGTGCTGGAGTAGCTCAGCGTATCAGGCAGCATCTCATGACAACGCAGATAGATGACGTTTCAGGATGGGACCCTTCTTCTGACACTGCTCCTCAAGGTATGCATCCTTGCAGTTCTCCTGTCTGTCGAAAGGACCTCGACCTGAAACCTCACCTACCCATGTTCACCATAGATGTTGCCTGACCTGCTGAGTTACTCTTGCACCCTGTGTTTTATTACACAAAGGCCAATTTACTCAGCAAACTAAATCTTGTTCAAACTAACTCTTGAACAAACTTGGATTATTTTCTCTGGGGCGTCAGAGGGTGAGGGGAGATCTTGATAGAAGTTTATAAAATTATGAGAGGCTTAAAATCTATTTCCCAGGGTGTGAAAAATACATCTTATGGATGCGCTGGGATGCATCCTCAGTGATGTGAGCTGGGGTCATCGGATGTTTCAGGTCTCACAACATCAGACAGCCTCGCCCAGGCAACCCAGCCGGGGTTGATCAAGTCCCGACTTGCATCCCAGCAGCAACCGCCCACGGATCAGCCCTCTTAATCCAAAGCCACCTAGTGGCTTTCTCTGCGACTTCGCTTGCAGATTGAATGGCCCTCTCCTTTGCCAGCCCCGTAATGCCCAACTGGTTGAGGACTTTGCAGAGTGAGCATCCTGCAAAGCCTCTACAGCCCATCTCTATGGGCTCATAGTATGTCTTCCAGCCGCTGTCCTGGCACATCTCCACCAGGTACTTTGCGCGTTTCCTCTCGATAGCCTCTTCAATACGCTCTTCCCAGGGCACTGTCAGCTCCAGAATTATCAGCTGTTTTGTCACTTTGGGGGTGATGATCATGTCTGGCCGGAGTGATGTTGCTGTGATGTGCTGTGGAAATTTCAGCTGTTTGCCTAGATCGACGTGCAGCTGCCAGTCAGTGGCTGTGTAGAGGAGGCCCGTCCTTGTTTTTGGTTGTGGACGAGGCTTCTCTCCAGCCTTAGGTAGAAATATCAAAGTCTAGCGGGTATAGCTCTAAGGTGCAAAGGACAAAGTTGCAAGGAGATGAGCAGGGCAGGTTTTTTAAAACCTGTGTGGGTTTTAGTGTGGGTGGGTGCCTGGCATATGTTGCAATATGGGAGGTGGTGGAGGCTGATATGATAGTGGCATTTAAAAGGCTGTTTGATAGGCACATTGAAATGCAGGGAATGGAGAGATATAGATCACGTACAGGCAGAGGTAATTGGTTTAACATGGTATCATGTTTGGCACAGGCATAGTGGAGAGGAGGGCCTGTTTCTGTGCTGTACTATTCTATATTCTAAGTTCAAACGTAAAATATCTATATAACTAAAAGTCTCATCTTGACCACTTCCTGTCTGCGCTGTATATTGGTTTTAGAAAAAATGCTACCCTATATCACTATGAATTTTGGCCATCTTACTCACAGTCCTCCTCCTCTGAGGCAGCCCCGAGGATTGTTCCAATCGATGAAAAATAAAATAGTTATGAGTGTTTATAAAATCTTGAGCTGATTGGTCCTTTGCCTGTCAATCACCATGATGAAGGTAACGCCCCTTTCGGGGGGGGGGGGGGGCAATACTATAAAACCCCGGATGCCTGAACGTGAGTCAGTTACTCTGAAAGATTGCAAGGGAGAGGTCACAACTTTGATTCTGCTGTGAGTCTACAGAACTGTGAGTCTACCCTTCATGTGCTTTATGTGGTTAACTCTTTATGTGGTTGCAATAAATGATTTGTTAGCCAGCAATGAGCTTGCAATGAATGATGATTTGCTAACCCTTGATGTGCTTGCAATAAATGATTTGTTAGCCAGCAATGAGCTTGCAATGAATGATGATTTGCTAACCCTTGATGTGCTTGCAATAAATGATTTGTTAGCCCTTAATGAAATGAAATGAGTTGTTTGGCCTGCCTTTGTGCTTTTTATTTGCCTTTGTTTTGCTTGAGCTCACCTGAAATGAATGCAAATGGATTGTATTGTTGGCTGGCCCCGCCTGCCCTGTGCTTTTGCTTTGCCTTTGTTTTGCTTGAGCTCACCTGAAATGAAAGCAAATGGATTGTATTGTTGGCTGGCCCCGCCTGCCCTAGGCTTTTGCTTTTGCTTTGCCTTTGCTTTGCTTTGCTTGAGCTCACCTGAAATGAAAGCAAATGGATTGTATTGTTGGCTGGCCCTGCCTGCCCTGTGCTTGACTTGACTTGAAATGGATTGACTTGACATGAAATGGATTGTTGGCCCTGAACTCACTGTGCTTGACTTGACTTGACCCACAACACCCATGCTAGCACTCCATGCTATTGTTGTGTAAACTGAGGTGCAGTGAAAAGGTTTATTTTGCATGCTGTTGCACAGATCAGATAATGCTACACATAAATACAATTGTCAAACTCCAGTACAATAGGAATAGCAAAGTGGAAGATACAGAGTGCAGAATATAGTCCTCAGCTTTATAGCACATCAGTTCCACAGAGTCCAATGTCCGCAATGGGGTAGAGGTGAATCGAACAGTACTGTAGCTTATGGAATGATTGTTCAGAAGCTTCATGACGGGGGGGAAGAAGCTGTTCCTGAATCTAGTGGTGCATATTTTCAAACTTCTGCACCTTCTATGGGATGGGAGCGTGGAGAAGAAGGAATGACCGGGGTGGGACAAATCCTTGATTATGTTGGCAACGTGAAATGTAAATTGAGTCAATCGTGGAAAGTCTGTGGGATGGACTGGGCTACATCCACAACTCTCTGTATTTCCACCCGGTCCTTGGCAGAACGGTTTCCAAACCAAGCCAAGATGCAATCTGACCATATGCTTTCTACAATGTTATTCCGTGGAAGTTTTGTTGAAGTAATTGGAGACGTGCTGAATTTCCTCAGTCTCCTAAGGAACGTGCCATCTTGGCTGTCGCTTCATGGGAGTGGGTAGATCAGTGGATGTCCTGATTGATTTAATCCTAGGCCTGGCCAAGCGTAGGCCACGGTGCCAGGCAGACGAGGGATTTGCCCGAGGTGACTGCATGCCCCTTTTATGGGAATTTTGTCCGTGCCCGGGTGCGATGTCCACGATCAAGATCCGGGACTGCTGGGCACCGTAAGGCATTGAGTGTATCCTGGATCAGGATTGTAATGTAGTCATTTGATGTTTAGTTGTAAGGAATACTTGTCAATTTTGTATTATGGTGGTGGGTGGTTTATTATTGTTTATCCTGTAAATGATTGAATACATTTAATAATGTAAAAAAAGATGTGGTTGCTCCACGACGAATCATTGGTAATATTAGCAGCAGTGAACTTGAAGCTGTCACATTTCCACTTCTGTACCATTGATGCTGATTAGGGCCTGTACTCCCACCATGCTTCCTGAAGTCAATAACTAACTCCTTCATCTTGCTGACATTGGGGGAGTGTTTGTTGTCCTGACACCACGTCACTAAGTTCTCTATCTCCTCCCTGTACATTCTGTATCATTGTTTGTGATCAAGCCACCACAGTAGTGTCATCTGCAAACTTGGAACTAAATTTGGCCTCGCAGTTGTGAATGTAGAGTATAGTAGGGGACTGAGAACACATTCTTTGACACTAATCTCCAGTTATTAAATGTACCATAGCCGGCTGGGGTTGTCCAAATGTATATAATGTAGTCCTGAAATGTTACAAGCTGATCTCTTTTCATCACGCACGTTGCCTTTTCTTTCTTTCTCCAGAGTCTGAATGTGCAGAATGCTATTTCTCGTGGAAGGCCACCTAGTTAATGTGAAGGTGATGATGGAAAGGTTGTAAATGGATACTTTACAATATGATTTACCAGCTACATTGCTGCAGGGCTGTGATCTGCAGACACAATACATGCATTATTAAAAATACTCTCCCCGTTTATGGAAGCTATGCTTGATTTAAGAAAGAGTTCAAGTTGTGACTTTGCATCTGATCACATGTCACCACAGTGCTCCAAAACGAATGAGTTTGTAATTTTAGACTTTGTACATAGAAAAAGCTGTCAGTATGGCCTTGCCACGTCCCACAAACAATGGATGTACAATGTGTAGGAAGGAACTGCAGATGTTGGTTTACATCAAAGATAGACAAAAAATGCTGGAATAACTCAGCGGGCCTGACAGCATCTCTGGAGAAAAGGAATAGGTGATGTTATGGGTCGAGACCCTTCTTCAGACTACACAGATATCCACAGCTATGTAGAGGTCTGAAGAAGGGTCTCGTCCCGCAGCGTCACCTATTCCCTTTCTCCTGAGATACTGCCAGACCCGCTAAGTTACTTCAGCATTTAGTGTCTATCTAATTGATATGCATTGTAATCTGTCACACTCTGCCATTGGCAGTTGCTGCATCACTTACCAAGGTTCAAAGCTCTGGAACTCCCCTCTTCCCCCACCCCCTCCCTCATGCCCGTCTACCTAAATCCCTACCTCTGGCTTATCATTGCCTGACCCATTGAGTTACTCCAGCACTGTGTGCCCTTTCCTATCAGAGACTTCATAAAACATCACTCCTTTGGGGCATCATTTTCATTCACTATCCAGACATCTTCTTTTGTGCTAAAATGCTTAAAACGCTTCACTCAGAGAATGGTGGGTATATGGAACTAACTGCCGGAAAATGTAGTTGAGGCATGTTTACTAAAAGACACTTGGACAGGTACGTGGATAGGAAAGGTTTAGAGGGATATGGGACAATCACAGGTGAAATGGAACTAGTTCAGCTTGGTCAGCATGGGTGAGTTGGACTGAAGGGCCTGTTTCTGTGCACTATAACTAACTTTGAGGTCAACTCAACCACCCACATGCCATTCCACCAAACCCTACCTCTGGTTTTTCTTTGTATTCCCCTTCTCTCCTCTAATACCTTTTGTCTGTCTCTTTTTCAACTCTAGCCCTTGTCACTTAGTCCACCCTTCCTCCAATCCAATCCCCCTCACCTGTATCCACCTGTCCCTTGCCAAGCTTTGTCCCATCCCACTTTTTTAGCCTTCTCCCACCGACTAGAATTGGTCTGAAGAAGGGTCTCACCCTGAAATGGCACCTATCATAGTCGTAGAGTCATCCAGCGATTTTGGATGGACAGGCCTTTCGGCTCAACTCACCCATGCCAACTAAGATTCCCCATTTATGCTCATCCCACCTGCTCACATTTGGTTCATATCCCTCTAAACCTTTCTTATTTTTGTACGATTCCTGTCCATGTACCACGATAGATGCTGCCTGACTCATTGAGTTCCTCCAACACGTAGTGATAAGATGGGGCATGACTACGGAATTATTTGAATACCAGGATTGGATTTGAGGCTTTGTTTCATTAGAAATCAGAGCTTAGGCCAATGAGCACAGAAATAAGAATGCATGCTAAGAGAGAGGAGGAGATTTTTGTTCAAGAAGGAACTGCAGATGCTGGAAAATCGAAGGTAGACAAAAGTGTTGGAAAAACTCAGCGGGTGAGGCAGCATCTATGGAGCGAAGGAAATAGGCAACGTTTCGGGCCGAAACCCTTCTTTTTTGTATGAGTTCAGCATTTATTTCAAAGATGCAGCATGGAAACAGACCCTTCGGCCCACAAAGTCCACACTGACCACCGATCCCCATACAATAATGCTTACAAGCAGAGATGACCTTTTAAAAGTGCACAATTGCAACTTGCTACACCCTGATTTGTCCTGTGGTCTAAAAGTTATATAAAAAATTTATTACTTCAGTGCATAGAAAATAAGTATTCTTGCGCCACATGAGGATGGTCTTGTCGATAAGCATTTTCATTCGTATTTGACCTAACTGAAGTGCACTTGATATTTCTGGCTGTGATTTTTGTAAACTCAAACCTGCCACTGAGTGAATGATAAAAATCAGTTTTCATTGCTCGTTAGAAAATAAACCTCCTTTACTTTAGTTTAGAGATACAGCGTGGAAACAGGCCCTTCAGCCCACACCCTTCACACCAACACTATCCTACACACACTAGGGACAATTTTTACATTTACCAAGCCAATTAACCTACAAACGTACACGTCCTTGGAGTGTGGGAGGAAACCAAAGGTCTCGCAGGTCACGGGGAGAACATACAAACTCTGTACAGACAGCACCCGTAGTCGGGATTGAACCCAGGCCCCCGGCACTGCATTCGCTGTAAGGCAACAACTCTACCAATGCGCCACCGTGCCGCCCTGCGCCACTTTCTTTCCTAAAAAGCGATACATTTACAGTGAATGCAGGTGCATGGCATTCAGTGGTTGGTGGGACTGCCACATTCCTTGTACCTCTGAGGGTGAGACAAGATGGGTATTGATTGCACGTTTTCTGCGATGGGTGACATTGCTATAATGCCATAAGGAGGCAACGCAGTGGTGCATCAGTAGAATTGCTGCCTTATAGCACCAGAGAGCTGGGTTCGATTCCGTCCACGAGAGCTGTCTGTACAGAATTGTTATGTTTTCCCTGTGACAGCGTAGGTTTGCTCCGGGTGCTCCGGTTTCTTCCCACACTCCAAAGACGTGCAGGTTTGTAGGATGATTGGCTTTGGTAAAATTGTAAATTGTCTCTAATGTGTAGGATAATGTTAGTGTACAGGGTGATGGCTGGTCCAGGCGGACTTGGCGGGCCAAAGGGCTTATTTCCGCGCTGCATCACTAAACACCCGGAAGCGATGGTTTACCGGCCGAGTTGTATTTGGCTCTGTGGGACTGGGTGGGCCCAGACCTGGTGGAAGTGTAAAATGATATGCTTCTAGCCAGCAGCACGTCAGGCTCTATGAGGAAGAGCAGCATCACCCAAATCTACAAGCAGTAGGGGGAGAAGAATGACATAAGGAAGTGGAGACCCATCACATTGTTGAATGTTAATTACAAGATCCAAGGCCATCGCCAACCGGGTCCAGTCTGCTCTGGGATGGGTGATCCACCCGTACCAAACCTGTGCTGTACCTGGCAGGAAAATCTCAGACAGCCTGGCGCTGCTGAGAGATACCATCGCCTACGTGCCGGACAGATGAGTGGATGCCTGCCTAGTCAGCTTGGACCAGGAGAAGGCCTTCGACAGGATATTGGACACATGCATGAAGGACATGCTCTCCAACATGGGTTTTGGGGATGGAATCCGAAATTGGATCCAACTGCTGAACACCGATATCTGTAGTGGATCGGAATCAGACTGCTTCCCCGTCAGGTCTGGATTCAGGCAGGGTTGCCCTCTCTCCCCTGTCTTGTATGTCTGTTGTATTGAACCTTCTGCCGAGTCCATCAGGAAGGACGTGAGCATATGAGGAGTGACATTGCGACGGGCCACAATGCACAAGTCGGCAGACAACGGGGGGTAAAAGCGTGCCCAACGTCGCCCCCACCCTGATGGCCACGCCATGTGCCAGTCAGCTGGACATTGCTGCACCATCTGTCGTTCATGGAAAGGTTCTTCCAGACCAACACATTTGACCACAAGTCCATTGGGCAGTGGTTAGCATGGAAAGTTCTGCAGGCACTGCAGGGAAATGACTCCATGGATCCTGTGGTGTGGTTCCTAGAGCAGACTGCCAATTTTATCTGGCAAAATGCCTCATCGCCAGAACTCATCAACAAGCACCAAGACCTGGCTTGGCTGGCGGTGAGGGGAGTCCTCCCAGTCAGATCCATCGTGCGCTGTCGAAACCTCACTGCCAGCGTACCCTGCCCTCAAGATGGCTGCTATGGAGAGGAGACGGTTGCCCACCTCTTTACAGAGTGTGGATTTGCAAAGACAGTCTGGAGAGGTTTGCAAGGGTCCCTGTCACGATATATTCCGAACAGCTCTGTCACAGAAGACTCTGTGATATATGGACTGTTCCCAGGGACGCATTCAGAGACTGACATCGAGTGCTGCTGGAAGGTCAGCAACTCGGTGAAAGACGCTCTTTGGTCTGCCACAGCTTTGTTGACCTCCCTGCAGAATGAGATGTCTGTCGGGGAATGTTGCCGACTGGCCCGCTGCAGATGGCAGGAGTATGTGCTGAGGGATGCACGGATGCTTGGTGCAGCCAACGCCAAGGCTCAGTGGGGGAGGACCACAGTCTAGAGTCCTGCTGATGGACGGAGGCCAGGGTATGTGGGGGAGACGCCCCTCAAAAATAAGGGAAAGGATTGCACGCCAGTGGGCCACATGAGTGGCAAGGGCGGGGGATAAATTTGTGTAATCGGTATTGAATCTATCGTAGTCGCTGCCTCTCAAAGGCTGCCAGCATCATCAAGGATCCACACCATCCTGGCCACTCACTCCTCTCCCCACTGCCTTCAGGTAGAAGGTACTGGAGCCTGAAATCTGCAACATCCAGGTTCAGGCATAGCTTCCCCAAGCCATCAGGCTATTAAACTCACCTCAAACAAAACTCTGATCATTAATAGCCCATTGCACTTTATCTGTTTATTTATGTGTGTGTATATGTATATATGTGTGTGTATATATGTTCATTCATTGGTATATGGTCACACTTCTGTTCTGTATTTATTTATGCCTACTATATTCTGTTGTGCTGAAGCAAAGCAAGAATTTCATTGTCCTATCTGGGACACATGACAATAAACATGACAATAAACTCACTTGAATGTTTGTATGGCCTCCGAGAATGTTGGATGGAGTCTTGTAAGGATCGTGTATTGGATATATTTATTTCTCGAATAAAGTATATCTTGAAAGAAAAAAAAAATATATATATATAACTAGAGTCTACATTGTGAACGGCGGGTGCAGTGTCATTTGGGTTTTTAAGTCCCGTGCTTTCAGTTCTGTTGTGACTGTCCCAGATCCGGTGTGACTGGTTTTATCTTGTGCGATTCAGAGTGCTCTGGAGAACACTGGGATTCCTGCCAGGCCACCTGGGGAAGCGAGGTTATGCAACAACAACTTGCATGTAAAGTGGTCAAATCCCCCCTAGGCATGAGTGAGAGTGTAACCTAATGCAGCAGAGTTAGCAGAACAGATGCTAATCAAAGAGATTTTGCAGAACACAGTAAAAGGAGTAAAGACAGTTTTAGCAAAAGGATTCCAGCAAAAAAAAGGAAATAAGAAATTTAGTTTATAGTCATAGAGTGAAACAGTGTGGAAACAGACCCTTCGCCCAACTTCCCCACACCGGCCAACAATGTCGCAGCTACACGAGTCCCACTTGCCTGCGCTTGGTCCATATCCCCCCGAACTTGTCCTATCCCGTGTGCGGACGCGGCGCCGACGGACGAGAGGCCGAAGCCAAAGAACGGAATGGAAACGAGGCCGAAACGCCACCTGCCCGAAAGGCGGCGTCGCCTACAGGCCAACGACCCGACTGCCGCTCAACAGACTTGATAACGGACTTGATGTTGCCGGGGGTCGAGATTTGTCGGCGATTGGTCCGGACCCTCGCATCCATCACATCACTCCCTTTGTTCTCTCCCTTCTCTCTTTCCCTTCTCCCGTCCCACAGTCACTGACCCCAACCTCCACACCAGGGTGATTTCCCCCCACTCCCTCTCTCTTTGCTCTCTCCCCTTCTCTCCCCCTTCTCTCTCCCCTCCGTCTCCACCCATTCTTCAGAGTGTGTCTGAAAGGTCTCAACCCGAAATGCCACCCATTCCTTCTCTCCAGAGATGCTGCCTGTTTTGTGCGTGGGAATCACCCTGGTGTGGGGGTTGGGGTCCGATGGCGGTGCATCACGGTCAGTGACTGTGGGACGCTCCGGCAGGTGGAGACGGAAAGGGGAGAAAAGGGGTGAGAGGGAGAAGGGAGGGAGTGAGAGGGAGGGGGAGGGGAGAGAGGAAAGAGAAGAGGGGCAAGAGAGAAGGGGGAGGTGGGTGCATGGGGTTCATTTTCCCACACAAGCCTTAGGTGACTGGGCAATCTGAACCCCAGCACCAAGTTGAAAGCAGCCGAAGGTGTGCATCGCTCGGGACAGCCGCCACTCTCCCACGGCCACCCTCCGCGGGCTGTGGGTTGGGTGGAGCGGAGGTTTGGGACAATGTTCATGCCTTCACAGTGATGTGATGGATGCGGGGGCCTGACAAGTCCCGCCCCCCGGCAACGTCAAGTCCGTTATTGCACATTTCTGTTGAGCGGCAGTCGGTCCTTTGGCCTGTAGGCTCGCCGCCTTTCGGGTAGGTGGCGTTTCGACAGAGCGGCCATTTGGTAAGTTTGCTTTTAGGCGACGCAGCTTTTCGGTTAGTTGGCGTTTAGGCGTCCCACCCTTTCGGTTAGTTTGCATTTAGGCGTCCCATCCTTTTGGTTAGTAGGCGTTTCGTCTTCGGACTCTTTCGGTTTATTGGCGTTTCGGCCTCGTTTCCATTCGGTTCTTTGGCTTCGATTTCTTTGCTTCGGCCTCTTGTCTGCCAGCGCCGCGTCCTGGTACCGTCCTATCCGTGCACCTGCCTGTTTCTTAAATGACGGGACAGTCCCTACCTCAATTACCTCCTCTGGCAGCTTGTTCCATACATCCACCAGCCTTTGTGTGAAAAGATTACCCCTCGAATTCCTATTAAATCCTTTCCCCTTCACCTTGAACCTATGTCCTCTGGTCCTCGATTCCCCTACTCTGGGCAAGAGACTCTGTGCATCTACCCGATCTATTCCGCTCAGGATTTTGTATATGTTTGTGGAGATACAGCATGGAAATAGCACCGATCACCCATTCGCACTGGTTCTACCCTACACACTAGGGGTAATTTTCAGAAACCAATTAAGCTACAATGCTGCACGTCTCAGGTGGGTTTAAACTAAATGGCAGGGGGAGGGGTTGACAAATTGGGAGTATATGGATGGAGTTAAAGGGGAAGCGAGTACAAGAAAAGTTGCGAAAGACACCCAAATTAATGGAAAGTTCAAGAATGGATAAGAGAGTAAGGTCAGGAAATAGGAACCGGTGTGAGAGGGAAGGTGAATACTGAAGTTAAAATGTTGTATCTGAATGTGCGAAGAAATAAAGTCGTTGAGCTTGAGGCTCAGTTAGAAATTGATGTGGTAGGAATTACAGAGACATGGCTGCAAGAGGATCAAAGCTGGGAACCGAATATTCAGGGTTATACGTCCTCTCAAAGTCAGACAGGTGGACAGAGGGGGTGGAGTGGCTCTGTGGGTAAGGAATAAAATTCAGTCCCTTGCGAGGGGTGACATAGAATCAGAAGACGTAGTAATTATGGATAGAACTGAAGAATTGTAAGGGTAAAAAGACCCCAATGGGAGTTATCTACAGGCCCCCAAACAGTAGCCTGGATATAGGGTGCGAGTTGCATCAGGAGTTAAAATTGGCATGTAACAAAAGTAATGCTACGGTGGTTATGGGAGATTCCTTATTTATTTATTTTTTAATTTTTATTTATTTTAAGCAAATGTACAAAATTAGAACCAACGGCATATAAAATTATACAGTTATTGTACAGCTTCAATTTTTAACTTTTTAGCTTTGTTAGAGGAAAAGAAAGGAGAAAAAGTAAGAAAAAGAAAAAGTGAGGTGCAAAGATAGAACCCCTAGACTACCAAAATAGTGTAGCCGAAGAGTGAAAGAAAGAGAGGAATAGAAAAAAAAGAGAGAAAAAAGTGGTGATATACTTGCCTCTCATCCCTCCCCACCCACCTCACCCAACCTGTAACTAGTTTTAAATCCAAAGTTGTGTTGCGCCATACTTACCTGGTAACAAATCAATGAATGGTGTCCATGTCTTGGAAAAATGATCTGATTTTTCGGCCAAGACAAGTCTAATATTTTCAAGATGTGGTGTCTCGGACATGTTTATAATCCACATCTTGACTGATGTATGTTTCCAAAATTTAAGTATTAGTTTTTTCGCCGTTATCAGGCCATAATTAAGGAAACGTCTTTGAAATGGTGATAGCTCAGAACAGGCCTCTGAAGTACCTAGAGTGATCAGTTCTGTGTCGGGATCCAATATTATTTTTAGTGTTTTTGAAAAAAATTCAAAAATTCCTCTCCAGAAATTGTGTAACTTTATACAAGAGGCAAAGGAATGGGTTAAAGTTGCTTCCTGAAGAAGACATTTATCACAAATAGGGGATACATTTGGAAATATCTTATTCAGTTTCGACTTTGAATAATAGAGTCTGTGTAGTATTTTAAATTGAATTAACGAATGCCTAACGTTAAGCAAACAGTTGCATTTTCCTCCCATCCGTCTTAAAAAGATTTCAGGCCAAGCTCATCTTCCCAGGCTCTTCCAATTACTTCTGACGATGGGGTTTCTATACTTAAAAGGGTGTTATACAGACATGATATTAACTTGTTTGAATCCGAGTTTCTATTCATACATTTGTTCAGTGTGTCTGGCAGCATAGATTGATAGTCTTGGATATGTGATTTCAGATAATCTCGTATTTGAAGGTATCTAAAATATTGACTGCCTTTCAGATGATATTTCGACTGTAATTCTTGAAATGAGAGAAGAGTTCCCATCTCATAAAGATCTCCGAGTTTTCTCCTAATCTTTCCCAATGTGTGAACGTTTTGTCTAAAATAGACGGCTTGAATGAAGGGTTGTTGGCAATTGGTGAGAGAAGAGAGAAATTTCTCAGTTTAAGAGTTGAGTTCACTTGTTTCCAGATTCGTAGGGTACTGTGGATGATCGGAATTTTCTCATATAGTGTTTTCTTCAAATTTATTGGAGAGAGAAGAATCGCGCCTACATTAGAAGGCGGGCAATCCTCTCTCTGCATTATTAACCATTGTACCTGTTGGCATGTATTGTCCATCCAATAGATTACGTTTTTAATATATGTAGCCCAATAACAGTATAAAAAATTGGGGAGAGCTAGTCCACCAATTTCATTGGGTTTGCATAGATGTCGTTTATGGATTCTATGTGTTTTATAGTCCCAAGTAAAGTTTGTGATCAGAGAGTCAAGTTTAAAAAAGAAAAAAAAAATTAGGAAGGTAAATCAGTATTGATTGAAATAAGTAAAAGATTTGTGGAAGGAAGATCATCTTTATGGCGTTTATTATGTCTCTGAGAGACATCGGAAGCGTTTTCCAAAATTGGGTAAGGGCATTTAGTTTCGTAATTAAGGGAGGAAAGTTTGCTTGAAATAGAGAAGTGTATTTTCTAGTTACGTGAACTCCAAGATATTTAAATTTTTCCATAGCAATTCTAAAAGGGAATTTTAAGAGGTGTGTCGGCTCTTGAGGTTTTATTGACATAATTTTACTTCGGAGTCACGTGAGTGACTACGTGAAGAACCCCGCCTGGCGCTGGAAACGGCATTACGTCGACGCTGACGGCAGAAGCAGGAGCTGCACAGACAGCTCCTCGACAGCGGTAGGTTCGGAACCGGCAGGTAAGTGCAGTTGAAAAATTTTTTTAGGACTGGAAAACTCCGTGCCTGGTGGAAACCAGGATTTTAAAGGATTTTAAAGGATTTTAAAAACAAAGTAAAAGTTTAAATTGAACAGAAATACTCTGTTAAAACAACGGAGTTTTGAAAAGAACGTCCCAGGGGAATACCCAGCGATCGGGACGAGAGATTAATTACGATACTGATACTGATACGATACTGATACGGTTCCGATACTGGTACCGTTAAAAATACGGTAGAGAGGTTAAAATGCTCCACAATCTTTTGGCAGGAAATTTTAAAAGTCAGAAAGGCTGTAATTTAAAAAGTTAATAAAATTCGCGATATGGAGAAAGTACTCCAAAATATAAAAAAGAGACAAGGGTCACAGTACCCAAACAGTTCCCCAAAAAAGACCCTGAGGGGCTTGAATATACAAAATATGGCTATGTGCCAAAATTGAGAATTTGAAACCCTGGACCCTGGATTAGGGTGGAGGAAGTCTCTTTGGATATAATTCCAAGTGGATCAGGGCTGCAAAAGACAGACCCTGCAAGTGGTGAATTGTGAATGCACACCACAAATAAAAAAGTGAGGCCAGATGTGCCTGAGATAGCAAAAGATTTTGCTATATCTAAAGGAAGTGGTGAGGCTATGGTAGAAAACCTAGCTGCCAACATTAATTATATGGTATCTCACCAACTTCAAGAATACGATAAAACTTTTATGTTTTATTAAAATATCAACGGTAAATCCGTTTATAATATCCATGTCTCAAATAATATGAGATATAAGAAATACAATTTCAAAGTATTTCAAAATGGTGCAAATAAGTAATACTTTCAAAATAAAATAAATTGCCATCAGTTGTGGAGCTCAATAGGAAGAAATATATATAATTTACCGAATCTGCACTATAGGTTTGCAGATCAATACAAATCAGGATATATTAAACTCCTGATTATTATAGAATAAACCTGCCTTATGATAAATCAAAGATATTAATTACAAAAGAACAGACTACTGATCTTTAAACTTTGGGGAGAAAAACTATGATCCAATGAAAGATTTTGATAATGGATCAAAACAAGTAATTAAGGGAGGAAAGTTTGCTTGAAATAGAGAAGTGTATTTTCTAGTTACGTGAACTCCAAGATATTTAAATTTTTCCATAGCAATTCTAAAAGGGAATTTTAAGAGGTGTGTCGGCTCTTGAGGTTTTATTGACATAATTTTACTTTTGTTCCAATTTATTCTATATCCTGAAAAGGAACCGAATTCCTCTGTAAGCTTTAGTATACTTGAGAATTGGTGATATAAAGCAATACATCATCTGCATATAATTATATTTGATTATTGCAATATTTAGTGTTATAGCCATGAATATTCGGATGTACTTAAACTATCCGCTAAAGGTTCAATCGCGAGGGCAAATAACGGGTGATAATGCACAACCCTGGCTATTGCCCTTGGATAGTTGAAATTTAGGTGAGAGTACCTGATTTTACTTCGGAGTCGTGTGAGTGACTACGTGAAGAAGCCCCGCCAGGCGCATGCTCGGCATTACATCGACGCATGTGGCACCAACAGGGTGGAGAGCGCAGCTCCCACCAACATAAGTTTAACCCGCAGGTAAGTCGCTGTTGAACTTTCTTGCTAGTGGGTTTAAACTCTGTAAGTCTGCAGAGCCAGCTAGAGTATGTATTTTGATTTTTTTTTTTAAACCTCTGTAACTCTGGCTCGAAATACGGAGCCAGCTAGAGTGAATGTATTTTTAAACTGCGGTAATTGAATAGAACGCGCTGGAACCGCAATTTCCGATTTAGATCGGTTTGGGAGATAAGGGCTGCTTTAAAAGCCGGCTCCCACTATTTACCGCCATCTAGATCGGGTTTGGAGATAACGGCTCTAAATGCCGGCTCCAAATACCCAGTAATTGTAAAATAAAGTCTGCTCTGAGTATATGTTATCAGATGCAGTTTTCTTTATGGAAATGTATAATACCCTGTGTGATACTGAGGTTAATACAAATATTCTGCAAGCAGAATGTGCCTGTCAGAATTACAATTTTAAACATATATGGTTTATGCACAAATACAAAACAGTAAAGAAGTAACTCTCCTCCAAGGGAGGACAAGAATGTGGGCGAGGCTGGATATGGAGAAAATGCTCCACACTTGACTTAGTCAAGGGTTCTAAGACTCATGTATGTCTTCCTGTAAAGCAGGCTCCAAAGGAGTTTCCATATGCTGAGTATGGTGCCTATGAAAATGGGATTCTGATTCTCCAGTGCCTTACATAGGTCTGGATGAAGTACATTAGAGCAAGATAAAATGCTCAAAATTTTAAACAATTAAGGGTTTTAAGACCCATGAGATTCTAAGGCAGGCTCCGAAAGGAGTTTCCATACACTGAGTATGGTGCCTATGAAAAATGAGAATCTCATTCACCAGTGCCTTGTTTAGGTCTGGATGAAGTCCCCTAGAGCAAAGACTCGGGAGTACCAGGGCAGGATGAAACTGAGGCTGGTGTCCCTACTTATGTGTATACACCAGAGCACAATAGAACCAGAAATGCTCTGGGTGTTCCCGATGTAGCACCAAATTTTGCTATATCGGTATGGACTGGTGAGGCATGGATGAACCTGGCAGCCAACATTATTTGATTTCTCACCTACTCCAAGAAACTGTTATGACTGAAACAGTAAACAAATATGTAAAAATATATAAAACACCCATCTATTGTGCCTCGCTCAGGGTGCCAACAGTAACTCAGATAATTGGGCACCCATAACAATGTGAGGACAGGAAATGTGTTCCAGCATGTCCTCTAGCTGATATTCACTTGGCATCACTGCATTTGGGGAAGACATACATGGGTCGATAATGTCCAATACTTTTAAGACGTGTTTGCATTACTCTGCAATGCATACTCGAACCCAATTGTATGATGAAAATTGCCATTTGGCTAACATTATACCCAAAAAATGCAGGATTATGTGGGCAAACTATAACCAGATTTATGATTGATGAAAAAACTGCCCAAACAAATAAGGATATGTGCCTTATAAAATTTCTCATCCCTGCTTTGAGAAAACAAACAGTTTGAATATGAACCCCTATATTAAGAGAAGGGATCTTGTGGTTCATTTACGGAAGTACAGGAACGTCATTCCATCACACATGGCATTTTGGGAAACAACCTCTGTTGGTTGTAAGATTACAATTGTTTTGTAATTGTGCATTAGATCTGACTGGGTTGGTGCTTGAATGTACCAGGAACTCATCAGGTAGAGATAATATATTCCAGATACAAGTATGGGGGTTCCAGAGTCATTCTGGGACTCACAAACTTAAATTTATAGTTCAGTATAGGTTTTCTTTTTAAAGTACACTTCAACACTGTAACAAAGTTGTTATCACAAGGCTGCTATATGGCTAATATTAGACCTAAAAAAGATGCCTTATTATTCAGGTACTTAAATTAATTGGATGGGAAGGAATTACCCAATGGGTTAAATTCAGCCCTCAGATTGCTCACACAAATATTGAAACCAGCACTGGTGTTAATGAGGGCTCAGATTCACATTGTAATGACTTATCTAGAGGATATGTTAATTGTAAATGGGAGACAGCTGAAGAACTGGGTTCAGCAACCATGAGCCTATTTAAAGGCTAAGGTTCTGTACATCCAAACAACATGTAAGTTACAGGCATCCCAAACAATTGATTATTAGCGGTTGTCATTAATACAGTTGATATGTCAGTAACTTTACCAACAATTAAGGTTGGGGATGTTACAAATGTTACTTGTCTTGGGCATTATCCCACCATCCAAGAAGTAGCTACGGTTACTGGTAAGTGATAGCAGCATTTCTGCTGTCGAATTGGGACCTCTGCATGATCAAAGTCTGCAAAGACCAGAGAATAAGCGTGAAAGTGTGCAGGTCATTGATTACGTCCATACAGTTACCAACTAAAAAGGTTGAGCCGAATTGCAATGATGGATTCTCAATGTTGTACAAGTTACTAGAAGTAGAAATGTGCTTGTTCAGCAGTCTTCAGTGGTATTACAGACTGATGGGAGTGCTCTCGGATGGGGAGCCAAGGACAGCGACACCAGTTGTGGTGGTAGATGGACTGTCCAAGACGATTTAATTCTCCAAACACATGGTATGAATTATTTGGAATTATTGGGGGCGTTTATGCATTGATAGTTGTTGCTCTACAATCAAGAACTTACATGTTCAATTACGAGTAGACAATACCACAGCTGTGGGAGAAGACAATATTGTGGTAAGACAACAGATCACGAAAGTTCAATGACAATACATAATGAATGTCAAAAAGTTCAAAAAGATTGTCAGATAGTATGAGTACCAAATATTGATATGTTGTGTCTGGATTAACTCTCCAATGGTAAATGTGTCTCATCAGAGCCAGATCCAGGAGCATTAGCGGTGGATGCATTCTCGCTACATTGGGGAAGTATGTTTATGTTTTTATGTTTTATGTTTTTATGTTTTCCGCATTTTGCCTGATTAGGCAATGTGTCACCAAATAGAGCTAGTCTCCGCCGAAGGCGTTTGGTGGTTCCAAACTGGTATTGTTGGGGGTTTTTGGCTAAGATCAAGTGTAGTATCTGTTCTTATCAGTAATATCTGATAAGTCCCTTATCTAGGGACCATTACTACACAGCCATTGTTCCCATTGGTGCTCAAAATGATGATTCAGACATTCATGACAAATCCCAGGTGCAGTAATTGTTCGTACATCCAGTAACAGCAGAAGTCATCCATTACATGACCGCATTAATTATTAATCTGCAGATTCTGATGGAATGTCGGAAATGACCATGGATGTCGTAACTGCAGCTTGGAGAGATAGCATTAAGAAACAATATATGTTTCATATAAGGAATGGGAAATCTTTTGTATACAGTCAGATATATTTTATCATACTGCAAACATATTGGATGTATTGGAGTTCCTTGCTATGTTGCACCTGAGTTATAGTACCATTAATGGAGTTCGGAGTGCTTTGTCCTCCAATTTAGGACAATTTTCAGAACGACAATTTATCGGGTCTCATCCGTTAATATCCCGATTTATGAGAGGAATTTTAATAAAATCCTACCAAACCCAGATATACAGAAATCTGGGATGTCAGTATAGTTCTCACATTGCTTCGGCAATGGACTCCAATTACTTCACTATCTTTTCAGAAGTTAATATTTAAAGTGGTTATGCTGATGACATTAATATCAGCACAATGAGTACAAACATTAAAAATGTTGCGGTTACATTGTATGCAATTGTCTGTAGATAAAATGACGTTTTATGCCATAGAGGGAGTGCAGAGAAGGTTCACCAGACTGATTCCTGGGATGTCAGGAGTGTCTTATGAAGAAAGACTGGATAGACTCGGTTTATACTCTCTAGAATTTAGGAGATTGAGAGGGGATCTTATAGAAACGTACAAAATTCTTAAGGGGTTGGACAGGCTAGATGCAGGAAGATTGTTCCTGATGTTGGGGAGGTCCAGGACAAGGGGTCACAGCTTAAGGATAAGGGGGAAATCCTTTAGGACTGAGATGAGAAGGACATTTTTCACACAGAGAGTGGTCGGTCTCTGGAATTCTCTGCCACAGAGGGTAGTGGAGGCCAGTTTGTTGGCTATATTTAAGAGGGAGTTAGATGTGGACCTTGTGGCTAAGGGGATCAGAGGGTATGGAGAGAAGGCAGGAACGGGATACTGAGTTGGATGATCAGCCATGATCATATTGAATGGCGGTGCAGGCTCGAAGGGCCAAATGGCCTACTCCTGCACCTAATTTCTGCGTTTCTATGTTTCTATGTCAATGATCTAAGCAAGCAAAGCAAGCCAAGAAAGGCTGGAACCAATGTAATTTTTAAGACATACTCCGTCAACTAAACATTATGTGTGGTTAAGCATCTGACTTAAAAAATATTGAATTAAGATATTGGTGAATCTTTGAGGCAGTTTGACACGGTACACACGCTGAGGGCTGATCATCCTGCAGCGGGCCGCCCTTGTGGAGGGTGTATAGTGATAAAAGGCTGAAACACCCAGTGATGCAAGGGTACACTACTGATGATGTGTCCTGTGCCCAGCTGTCCTGAAGGTTACCCAGGCCAAGATATACGTATACGTACCCCCCCCCCCCCTGATGTTGAGCGTCCACCACTCTCAGCAATCAATGAATGTCGTGAAATGCTCCCCACCTACTGGCACAAGGGACTTCTTAACATCTAGTCCTGTGATTCTCCACGATTGTGAGACACCAATGTTCATTACCCACAAGAAACATATAAAAAAGTAACAGTACAAACTATTTCTAGATGGATAAACAGGTTCTGGATTAACTGGAGTAGACACTGATGTGTTTAAATCTCACTCCACAAGGGCGGTATCAATGTCCGCAGCAAAGGTGCAGGACATGCCGCTCGACCAAATTCTGGAGACCGTAGGATGGTCTAAAGAGGAACTTTTCTAGATTTTATGATAAACCTGTTGTCACAGTGCCAGGGTTGCACATGCTGTGTTGGGTTCTGTTCAAATTGTTTGCTTTGTTACATATCATTTGTTGTAATTTCCCCTGGGATAGAGGGCTTATTACTTTTCTTTTTATTATTTAAATATTAAAATATTTATTGTATAATTTCAAGCAATATATATTATTTACTCACTACTGTGTAAACTCAAGCAGTGTGTCGTATGGAATGATCTACAGCATGAAAATCACAGAGCTTCAAAATCTTCACATAGTCACTCACGTGACTCCGAAGTAAAATAGTAAGATTAAACGAGAACTTACCAGTTTGAAGTTTGATCTTTATTTTATGAGGAGTTACGATGAGGGATTACGTGCCCTCCGCTCCGGACCCTCATAATCTAAATGATCATCTGGTAGTTCTAGTCTTTGTGTGCCTTACTATCTTACTCCGGTTATTGGTTCTGTGTTTTTCATGCCGTTGCTTTGAAGTATGCCGAGCATGCGCCTGGCGGGGCTTCTTCACGTAATCCCTCATCGTAACCCCTCATAAAATAAAGATCAAACTTCGAACTGGTAAGTTCTCATTTAATCTTACTATTAATCAGTATTCTGGCAGACGGATTGTCATATAGCAATTTTATCCATGAAATTTTTCTCCCAGCTGGAATTTTTGCAATACTGTAAAAAGATATTTCCATACTACTTGGTCAAATGCTTTTTCTGCGTCTAATGAAATAATTGATAAATCTTTTATCGTTCTATGTGAGTACATTATATTAAACAGGTGTCTCAAATTGTTAACCGAGTGTCTTTTGGGTATAAACCCAGTTTGATCAGAATGTATTAATTTATTAACGTATTTACTTAATCTTCTTGCCAGAGTTTTAGCTAATATTTTCTGATCTGTATTTAACAGGGCAATTGCTCTGTATGAACCCATGGGAGATTTCAACATGCAGGTAGACTGGGAAAATCAGGTTGGTACTGTATCCCAGGAAAGGGAGTTTGTAGAGTGCCTCTGAGATGGATTCTTAGAACAGCTTGCACTGGAGCCTACCAGGGAGAAGGCAATTCTGGGTTTAGTGTTGTGCAATGAACTGGATTTGATAAGAGAACTCAAGGTAAAGAAACCATAAGGAGGTAGTGAGCATAATATGCTAAGTTTTAATCTGCAATTTGAGAGGGAGAAGGTAAAATCGGAAGTGTCAGTATTGTAGTTGAATAAAGGGGACTATGGAGGCATGAGGGAGGAGCTGGCCAAATTTGACTGGAAAGGCACCCGAGCAGGGATGACAGTGTAACAGCAATGGCAGGTATTTCTGGGCATAATCCAGAAGATGGAGGGTCATTTCATTCCAAAGAGGAAGAAAGATTGTAAGGGATGTAAGAGGTGACTGTGGCTGACGAGGGAGGTCAAGGACAGCATAAAAATAAAAGGGAAGACGTACAACATGGCCAAGATGAGTGGGAAGCCAGAGGATTGGGAAACTTTTAAAGATCAACAGAAGGTAACTAAAAAGGCAATACGGAGAAAAGATGAAGTACAAAGGTAAGCTAGCCAAGTATATAAAGGAGGATAGTAAAAGCTTCTTTAGGTATGTGAAGAGGAAAAAAATAGGTAAGACAAATGTGGGTCCCTTGAAGACAGAAACAGGTGCTTTTATTATGGGGAACAAGGAAATGGCAGACGAGTTGAACAGGAACTTTGGTTCTGTCTTGACCAAGGAAGACACAAACAATCTCCCAGGCGTACTAGGGAACAGAGGACCTAGGGTGACGGAGGAATTGAAGAAAATTCACATTAGTCAGGAAATGGTGTTGGGTAGACTGATGGATCTGAAGGCTGATAAATACTGGGCATGATGGTCTGCATCCCAGGGTACTCGAGGAGGTAGTTCTAGAAATCATAGATGCATTGGTGATCATTTTCCAATGCCTATAGATTCTGGATCAGTTCCTGTGGATTGGAGGGTAGCTAATGTTATCCCACTTTTTAAGAAAGGAGGGAGAAAGCAGGGAATTATAGACCAGTTAGCCTAACATCGGTGGTGGGGGAGATGCTGGAGTTGATTGTTAAAGATATAATAGCAGCGCATTTTGATAGCAATTACAGGATCGGTCTGAGTCAGCAGGGATTTACGAAGGGGAAATCATGCTTGACTAATCTTCTGTAAAATGAACAAGTAAAATGGACAAGGGAGAGGCAGTGGATGTAGTGTACCTAGACATTCAGAAAGCCTTTGATAAGGTCCCACACAGGAGATTAGTGGGCAAAGGGTATGGTATTGACATGGATAGAAAATTGGTTGGCAGATAGGATACTATGAGTAGGGATTAACGGGTCCCTTTCAGAATGGCAGTCAGTGAATAGTGGTGTGCCGCATGGCTCGGTGCTGGGACCGCAGCTATTTACAATATACATTAATGATTTAGATGAAGGAATTAAAAGTAACATTAGCAAATTTACAGATGACACAAAGCTGGGTGGTAGTGTGAACTGTGAAGAAGATGCTGTGAGGATGCAGGATGACTTGGACAGGTTGGGTGAGTGGGCAGATGCAGTATAATGTGGATAAATGTGAGGTTATCACCTTTGGTGGCAAGAACAGGAAGGCAAATTATTTTCTGTATGGTGTCAGGTTAGGGAAAAGGGAAGTACAATGAGACCTGGGTGTCCTTATACATCAGTCACTGAAAGTATGCATGAAGGTACAGCAGGCAGTGAAGAAAGCTAATGGCATGTTGGCCTTCATAATGAGAAGAGTTGAGTATAGGAGCAAAGAGGTCCTTCTGCAGTTGTATAGTGCCCTGGTGAGACCACATCTGGAGTCTTGTGTACAATTTTGGTCTCCTTATTTGATGAAAGACAGTCTTGCTATTGAGGGAGTGCAGGATAGGTTCACAAGGTTAATTCCCTGGGACGCGGGACTGTCATATGATGAAAGAATGGAGCGACAGGGTTGTATTCATTGGAATTTCTTATAGAAACATATAAAATTATGAAGGGATTGAACACGCTAGATGTAGGAAACATGTTCCCGATGTTGGGGGAGTCCAGAACCAGGGGCCGCAGTTTAAGAATAAGGGGTTGGCCATTTAGAGCTGAGATGAGGAAAAACTTTTTTCTCATCACATTGTGAATTTGTGGAATTCTCTGCCACAGAAGGCAGTGGTGGCCAATTCACTTGATGCATTCAAAAGAGTTAGATAGAGCTCTTAGGGCTATCAAGGATTATGCAGAGAAGGCAAGAATGGGGTACTGTGAATGAGCAGCCATGATCACATTGAATGGGGGTGTTGGCTCGAAAGGCCTAATGGACTACTCCTGCTCCTATTGTCTATGTATCTATGTAACGTGGATAGGTGATGCTTTGGGTTGGGGCCCTTATATATAACAGCAGTCTGAAGAAGGGTCCCGACCTGAAATGTCACCTGCCCATGTTCTCCAGAGTTGCTGCCTGAACTTCTGAGTTACCCTAGCACTTTGTCCTTTTCTTTTTAACTGGCATCGGCAGTTTCCTGTTTTTCTGTTAACCTACTTTCTCATCCGCTCCCTATACACTAGGGGCAATTTAGAGAGATTATTGACCTACAGAGATCTTCCTGGTAGTACCCTAAACGGTCACAGGGTGAAGGTTCACACTCCACACAGAAAGCCCCCAAGGGCACGATCAAACCCGAGTCCCCGGGACTGTGAGGCAACAGCTCTACCAGCTGCGCCACTGTGCTGCTCAGATTATGTTGTGGCGTCAGCCTAAACACGTGCCACTTATGCTCGAACCCTCGTCGGGAGATACGGCACGTGACGTCATGGGCTAGAGGGAGTGTCCTGGTACTTAAGGTCTCTCACCTCGAGACCTAGAGGAGTCAACAGGTAGCTGAGCCGAGAGTACAACCTCGCTCAGCTACAGCAACATTGTAATATGGTTAGCGCACCAACTTAACGTGTCACCACTGAATAGTCAACAGTTTGAACCGGCCTGACGCCTCACCTTTATTCACCACATTTGGTGCCGCTACATTGGTGACCCCCGACTATCCGAATTGAAATTTGGACATACCTGAAGCACACAGCCTCGGGAGACCTGATATCTGCAGCCGGCTGCCCAGCCCTGCAGAACTACACTGCCGCCAACCCAGCCCTGCAGTGAGGTATGCTGCCTCTTCCCCACCAGCTGCTGCTCACCGGAGCTCAGAAGCCGTGGCTGCCGCCGCTCTCCCGCTCCCGGCAGCGGGGCAGGCCGCCTTGTGTGACGGTCGCCGAGCTCCTCTGCATGACCTGCCCAGAGCCGACCACCGGAGCAGAGAGGTTGTACCCGCCGCCGCTGCCCTACCAGCTGCTGCAGGAGCTGCGAGCGTAGCAGCCTCCTGCCCACAGCAACACCAACACACGCCCAACAGCCCTGGGAGCAGAGAGAGAGTACCTGCCGCTCTCCCACTCCCGACAACGGACCCAAGCCCGGCCTCGCACCGCGAACACGGCTCCAGGCCCTGCACTGCACCGGGCTCCACCACTCCAGGCCCGGTCCCGGCCTCACCTAACCCGTACCGCACCGGGCCTCACCGCTCCAGACCCGGCACCGCACCAGGCTTCACAGCAGCCACGGCTCCACGCCCTGCCCTGCACCGCGCCTGGCCCCGCCGGCCGCTGCCCAGGGCCTAGCCACCCGATAGGGCGGGCTTACATGGGGCGCCTGCCAAAGACGCCCTTCTGCTCCTCACCGGTCTTGAATCACTGGTGAACGCCGCCTCAGCCGGCAAATGGCCACCGAGGCCTCCTACGACAAGCGGCCAACCCGACTACTAAAATGGCTGCCGCGGCCGGCCGGAAGAGAAGCTCGAACTTACCGTCCACAGCGCCACCTTCTGGCCGGATGCCGTCCCTACACCCTGACCACCGGCAACAGTACCACCGTCAGAGTGGCTGCCGTCACTGCAGCCTCACTGCCGTCCACAGCGCACACCTCCTGGCCGGATGCTGTCACTGCGGCCTCACCGCCATCCACAGCGCCACCTTCCGGCCGGATGCCGTCACTGCAGCCTCACCACCGTCCACAGCGCCACCTTCCAGCCGGATGTAGTTCCTGCAGCCTGACTACCGGCAACAGGCCGGAGGCTGTCACTGCAACACAGCTTTCGTATCCTGCACTATGAACACTGACAGTTTGAACTTTGGGCACTGATTGCACTGTAATTTGTCTTTTTACAGTTCATTTTTGTGTTCACTGTATTTCCACGCTCAGTTCAGAAATTGGTTTGTTTATTTTTATTTAGTTTTTTTTCCCCTCATCGTTGCTGGGGGCCGTATTTCACAGGACACTCTCCCTTAGCTGGTCGAGGAGATGCGACCGTGTCCCTTCCATACCTCTGGATCTCCCACGCAGAGCATCACTGCGCCCATGGAGAGCTCCGTCCCGACCCACGCCAGGGGTCTCCCAGACCCCTTCCACCTGGCGGCTTCTGCATCGGTCTCCTTGCACCCCTCGGTACCTCGAAATCGCCCACGCAGAGCGTTACTGTGCCGTGGAGCCCTCCGTCCCAACCCACGCCCGGGGCGTCCCAGACCCACAGGCAGGAGCCACCCTCGACCATGCTACTCCTTCCTCCGGTTCTGGGGGGGGGTCCTGTGGCGTCAGCCTAAACACCGGCCACTTACGCTCGAACCCTCGTCAGGAGATACGAGGGCGGGCACGTGACGTCATGGGCTAGAGGGAGTGTCCTGGTACTTAAGGTCTCTCACCTCGAGACCTAGAGGAGTCAACAGGTAGCTGAGCCCGAGAGAACAACCTCGCTCAGCTACAGCAACATTGTAATATGGTTAGCGCACCCACCTAACGTGTCACCACTGAATAAACAACTGTTTGAACCGGCCTGACGTCTCACCTTTATTCACCACGTTTGGTGCCGCTACAATTATTTATGGACCATTAAAGCTGGGGATGTTTTGTAGACGTAGTACCAAAACGTGTTAAATCCTGTTCCTCCCACCTTCTGTTCTCACGCTCCTCAAAGTCCATTGAAAATTGTGCTGAAGAGAGAGAAGTTAAAGCGTAGTTTGGAGATTCAAGGAACCGCTGATACTGGAATCTAGTGTACAGCACAAAGTGCTGGAGTAGCTCAGTGGGTCAGGCAGCATCTCTGTTTAGTTCAGTTTAGTTTATTGTCACGTGTACCGAGGTACAGTACAAAGCTTGTGTTGCGTGCTAACCAGTCAGCAGAAAGACAATACATGATTAACGGAAAGACAATACATGATTATTGTGTGGAGGACATGAATAGGTGCCATCTCAGGTCGAGACCCTTCATCAGACCAAAGAATAGCTTTTTTTTAGGTTTAGGTTCATTATTGTCATGTATACTGTGGTACTGTCACGCGATCCGGTCAAAGGTGACAGAGGAAGGCCCTGCAGGAGCCTGGGTCCTGCCTGGATCGGGTGCCGCTCCAGTAGTCTGAGGTAGGGTGGACAGGACTTTGGAAATGGCTCCAAAACATGGTGGCGTCTGCATGTATAAATATACAAACAGACTTTTGCTGTGCACTTGGACATGTAACAAATAAAGCACCATTCAGCCAATGAAGCTTTGTTTGCATGCGATGCTATCAAAGCATTTCAGATATAAATGCAATCTAGTCCATCTCAAGTACAATAGGTAAAGCAAATGGGAATCTACGGAGTGCAGAATATAGTTCTCAGTATTGTAGCACAACACTTCCATGATCAAAGTCTAATGTCCTCAATGGGGTAGAGATGAATAGGACAGAACCCTAGCTTATGGAAGGATTTTCAGAAGCTTAATAAATAACACAGTTCCAGAGTCTGGTGGTGCGCACTTTCAAGCTTCTGTACCAAGTATGAATTTGATTGTTCAGTTGTCGGTACATATAACAATGAAACAACCTTGACACTTGACATACGGTAGTCCAAGTGGTAAATGTTCCATCAGGCTAGGGCAGCTTTCTGATAAGTTATTAAACATTAATTAATCACCTTACTGTGATTAAAATGATTAATTTTCAAAGATCAAATGTTCATGATTTTCAAATTAACTCATTCTTTCTTGGCAAAATTACCTTTATTTCACAAACGTAACCTACTTTAGATAGTCATTTCGAAACATCTCAAAAAACGCAAGGTGTCACCTGTCTCATCACTCAATGATGTGCACAATTTTGTCACAAAGATGCCAGCAGCACTAAAACATCTTTCAAATTCAACTGAGCTAGGAGGAATTGTCAAGAGCATTTTCCAAGTCTGCTTGGGCGTTTCAACTTACTTTCCAGGACAGCCGTTTCTCACCAACATCTTCAAAATGTCTTGCAGGTTTGAGTGTGACTCCATTGGCTTTGGCTTCTTGACATTCTTTCTGGAGAGAATGGCATCGAGCTCTTCTGATGTACTTTGCTTCGCAGTGGGTTCTGTTTGATCATTATCTTCTTCACCATTGATTATCATCAAATAATTCATTGTTTTTGTTTGAGAACAGCCGCATGTAAACGCCTCTCACAATTTTGGCAAGATGATTTGTTGGTGGGAATGCAAGTCGGAAGGTCCAGAGAGAGTCATAATCCATTGGATCATCCAAGTATTTGAAGAGTTCTGAAATGCATGGGTTTCTTCCCTGCTCAATCCTGGCATGAACAGCTTCATACAGTTCAATGTATTTGTATTTCTCTCAATGTCAGCCAGACAAAGGAGAGAGTGATCAACATCAGGAAGTGAAGCGGTTTTGGCACCGTCAACATACATTGACGGTGCCAAAGTAGACATAGTTGAAAGCAAGTCCCTCGGAGTAAATATCACCAGCAACTAGTCCTGGACCAGCCACATCGAACCAGTGGCCAAGAAAGCACTCAAACGCCTCTACTTCCTGAGAAAGCTTAGGATGTTCGGCAAGTTCGCAACAACTCTCACCAACTTCCGTAGAATGCATTTTATCAGGATGCAGGAAATCAGCATGAAATCAAATATTTTGTCAGCTTTCACAGTTGCAATCACATGTGCGTGTGCATGTCCACGTGCGAAGAAACTCATTTCAATCAAATCCAAACTTTCAGCTAACTGGGATGCCAGCTGCAATTCAATTTCAGACGGCGCTGTATCTCTAAAGTATAACTTTGCTGTTTGAAATTTTGTAAACGCATTTAACTGATTGATTATATTTACGTTTTTGCGTAGCTTTACTGAATAAGCTGGTTGAAAAGTTACCAAACATTTATTTACAAACCAAAGAATTCTCATACCGTCCTATTCTCGTAATAGCTTTAGAGAAGAGCGTTTAGAAATGTAATCACTTTAATCAATTAGTCATGATTAATCCTGGGCGATTAGTCATAAATCACGTTTTTCAGACGTCAAGGACGTTAAAACAGTGCTGAAAATTTGGCAATATTGGTTGGTATTGGGATGTGGTTATGGTCTTTCCAGGGCTCGCAAGCTCTTGTTCTTTATTTTACAAGATTAAATTTATTCAGCTATTTAAAAACAATATTCATACATCGAACTATAAAAAATTAAGGGAACAAGACAAGAGACAAGAGTGATTTATTGTTTAGTATAGAGAAACAGCGTGGAAATGGGCCTTTTAGCCCACCGAGTCCACGTCAACCAGTGACACACCAGTTCTATCCTACACTCTAGGGATAATTTACAGAGGCGAATTAACCTACAAACTCGCACTTCTTTGGAATGTGGGAGGAAACCGGAGAAAATCCACGTGGTCACAGGGAGAACGTGCAAACTCCGTACAGACAGCACCTATAGTCAGGATTAAACCCAGATCTCTGGCGCTGTAAGGCAGCAACTCTACTATTGTGCCACTGGGCTGCCCATATTGTCATATGTCCCAAAACGGAACAATGAAATTCTTACTTGCAGCAGCATAACAGACTCTGTAAGTAAACATAGTACTCTTAAAAACATGATAAACGCCAAAAAAAGTTCAGTATATACAAAACAAACAGATAGATAAATAGATAATATTGCAAAATAATGTCCCAAGTCTATATAGTTCAGAGCCTATTTGGAAGTTGTAGTGTTTAATAACATGATGACTGTCAGGAAGAAGCTGTTCCTGAACCTGGATGTTAGATTTCAAGCTCCTATATCTTCTTCCTGATGGCTGGAGTGAAATAAGTGTGTGGCCAAGGTGATGTGGGTCTCTGATGATGCTGGCTGCGTTTTTGAGGTAGTGACTTCTGTAAATCCCATCGATGGTGGAGAGGTCAGGGCCTGTGGTGGACTGAGCAGTGTTCACCACTTTTTGCAGTTGTCTCCGCTCCTGGGTGATGCAACCGGTCAATATGCTCTCTACTGTACATCTGTACAAGTTCAAGACAGTTCTCGCTGACGTACTGAATTTCCACAATCCTCTCAGGATGTAGAGGTGTTGATGGGCTTTCTTTATAATTGCATCAGTCTGCTGGGTCTAAAAAAGTCAAATCAATTTTATTTCTATACCACATTTAAAAACAACTCTTGTTGACCAAAGTGCTTTACATCAGTGCAAGTACTAATGTGCTACATGCAATGGCACATAGATCTAACAATACATATATAAATACATACATACAGCGCTCCCTCAGAGGACCTCAAGAAACGCTTGTGAGTAGAAATAGGTTTTAAGTTTAGACTTAAAGGGGTCGATGGAGCGGGCAGTTCTGATGAGAAGAGGGATGCTGTTCCACAGTCTAGGTGCGGCAACCGCAAATGCGCGGTCGCCCCGAGCTTATACCTGGACCGCGGGATAGTCAGTAGCCCCAAGTCGGCCGACCTGGGGGACCTGGAGGTAGAGTGGTGGGTTAGCAGATTTTTGGTGTAGGTGGGGGCAAGCCCATTAAGGGCTTTGTATACATATAGGAGGAGCTCCAGGTCTTCAGAAATATACACTCCCAGGTATTTGAAGCTTTTGACTCTCTCCATCATTGTCCCGTTGATATAGACAGGTCCTCATCCTTTTCCAAAGTCCACAATCAGTTCCTTGGTCCAACTGACGTTGAGAGCTAAGTTGTTGTGTTGGCATCGTTTGGTCAGTCGATTGATCTCACTTCTATACTCTGACATCATTATCTGATGAAGCTGCTGCTGAACATTACAATTTTCAGACATTATTCTCGATAGCAGAAGTGAGAACGTGGTTAGAGTAGTGTGGGTTTCTGATGCTGGCTGCTTTTTTGAGGCAGTGACTCATGTTGATCCCTTTGATGCTGGGAAGGTCAATACCATGATGGACTGGGCAATGTTCATCACTTTTTGCAATCTTCATCGATCCTTGGCGTTTGCATTGCTGAACCAGGCCGTGATGCAGCCAATCTATATGCTCTGTACTGTACACCTGTAGATGTTCAGGAGTGCATTCGTTGACATACTGAATCTCATCAATCTTCCACATACCCCCAACATAACACCAGACTGTCAAATATCTTAACTAAATATCAAATGACTATTTTACAATCTTGATCCAAGACACATTCAATCCCCTCCGGCACCCAGTATCACCGAAACTCCTCCATGATGCCAGAGGACACCAAATGTTATTTTTCAAGAGACACTTGGGCACGAACGTAACCCTGGACGAGGCAGGCAGTTGGCTCGGGCAGAGCCCTAGTCTGCTGGCGCTGTGACCTGCGAATGGCCAGCTTGGTCAGGCCCAGGTACAAACCAGCCAGGACCTCTGATCTACACGCCCTCCGGAACTCTTGTTCTCCCTGATGGTGGGAGGAGGTGCGGGATAGTTAGGAAGTGATGGCAGCGAAGGCTCGTTGAGTTTCTCCAATGCATTCAATGGATGATGTACACTGGCCACAGAGCGGCAGTGGTGGAGGGAGTGAATGTTTGGTCTGGTGCATGTCATATAGTCTCTCATGATAGTGTTCCATTTCCTGACCATTATCGAAAATTATTAGAAAGGAGATGAGGAATTTCTTTAGTCAGAGGGTAGTGAATCTTTGGAATTCATTGCCACAGACGACAGTGGAGGCAAAGTCAATAGATATTTTTCCAACGGAGATTGACAGATTCTTGATTAGTACGGGTGTCAGGGGTTATGGGGAGAAGGCAGGAGAATGCGGATGAGAGGCAAAGATAGATCAGCCATGACTGAATGGTGGAGTAGACTTGATGAGCCAAATGGGCCAATTCTGCTCCTAGAACCTATAATCTTATGAACAATTAGAGTATTCTGTAATACAATTGATATCTGGTCAGAAAACGTGGGATATGGGGAGGAGAGGCACCTGCAGCAGGATTCTAAGCTTTTAACTTGGCAAAGTATTAATGTGGTTCGAGTAAGTGGGTTACTGCTCCATGGTGAAGTGTTTGATTGATGATGGCTCATCGACTGTAATGCCATTAAAATGTCACGGCGAGGGAGTTAATCTCCCACACTTGGCTCTAGTGTGGACTTCTATGGGGCAAAGGTTTCCTGCCATTGAGTTGCGATGCTATCCAGGTCTTGTTGCATGTGGTCATAGATAGATTAATCTAGTTATGGTAAATAAAGAAGCTGTGTTGTAAATAGAGAAAGTTACACATTGTCATATTGCAACTCCGGTGAAGAGATTGAACCTCCAGTACTTAACGGAATTTGGCATTTGTTGTCTGCAAAAGACATAGCATTTGTCATAATAATTAACCTAAATTGATTGTAACTAGTTGCTAGTGTTTGAGTGACATTTTCTAATGCAGTGTGGTTTACCATAAAATTAAATTGTTCTGAAAATAATTGCAAATAATTGGGTTTCATTTCATATCCTTTAAATTACATTCCTTTGCACTTTCATTTCTTCTTGTTTTAAACTCCTTGCATATAATCCTTGAACCTCTAATGCATAAAAGGTTTAGTTGATTTAGTTTCGAGACAACATGGAAACAGACCTTTCAACCCACCGAGTCTGCGCCGACCATTGATACCTGTTCACACTAGTTGTACATTATGTGACGCAACCCGATAATATGCTTTCTATGATGCATCTGTAGAGGTTTATATGGAATAGGCTGCAAGGGCTTAGATGACATAATATTTGATTTCCAAATATATGCAACAAAGTGGCAGCTGGTAGAGCTGCTGCCTCACTGATCCAACGACCTGGATTCAATCCTGACCTTGGGTCTGTCAATGTGGAGTTTGCATGTGTTCTTCCTGTGATCACGTGCGTTTGAGTGACTTTTTCTACTGCATGTGGTTTACCAAATAATTAAATTGTCCTGAATGTAATTAATGGATAAAGATGGGTATAATTGGGTTTACCTTCATTTTCTTTAAATTAAATTTCTATGTTTCCAAGTCTGCGCTTTCTCTCCTCCCCGTTGTTCCTGAGCTTCAGCCTCCTTGCGCACAGACCTTGGATTTTGATCACAAAATGATAAGTCAGGGTACTCTGTTTTTCATCCACAGCCCATAGACTTGTGCAAGGTGGCAAGATATTTGGCCACTGTAAATTGTCCGTCTTTGGATCAGTGGTGGAATCTGAGTGGTTGCAAATCTGGGGAGAATAAATAATGGGAATAGTGTACTCTATGGCTGAAGGGGCTCTTTCTGTGCTGTATCTCCTCATCACACTACTTGAATTTCTGTTTAATGTGCAGTTTTGGTCCCCTAATTTAAGGAAGGACATTCTTGCTGTTGAGTGAGTGCAGTGTAGGTTTACAAGGTTATATCCCGGGATGGCGGGACTGTCATATGCTGAGAGAATGGAGTGGCTGGGTTTGTATACTTGGATGAGAGGGGATCTTATTGAAACATATAAGATTATTAAGGGTTTGGACACGCTAGAGGCAGGAAACATGTTTCCGATGTTGGGGGAGTCCAGAACCAGGAGCCACAGTTTAAGAATAAGGGGTAAGCCATCTAGAACGGAGACGAGGAAACACTTTTTCTCACAGAGAGTTGTGAGTCTGTGAATTCTCTGCCTCACAGGGCGGTGGAGACCAGTTCTCTGGATACTTTCAAGAGAGAGCTAGTTAGGGCTCTTAAAAATAGCGGAGTCTGGGGATATGGGGAGAAGGCAGGAACGGGGTACTGATTGGGGTTGATCAGCCATGATCACACTGAATTGTGGTGCTGGCTCGAAGGGCCAAATGGCCTACTCCTGCACCTATTGTCTATTGTCTATAAAGGCTTCAACATTGCAATGGCTTGCACATGGTTCCGTATGTCAAATGTCACATTACTATGGAAGGGCAGTACTCAAAAAGTAATTGCTTAGCCACATATTCTTGCAAGAAAAGGAATAGAAATCTGAGGGGTAACTTTTTCAGACAAAGTGTGGTGGATGTATGGAACGAGCTGTGGTGGAGGTAGTTGAGGCAGGGGCTATCACAACATTTAAGTAGCAATTAGACAGGTACATAGATAGGACAGGTTTAGAGGGATATGGGCCAAATGCAGGCTCTATTGTAGATGGTGCATGTTGGCCGATGAGGACAACTTGGGGCAAAGGGCCCGTTTCCACACTGTATGAATCTTAAAAAAATTTTTTTTTTTTTAAAGTAGTGCTGCTGGAGAAACTCGGCATCTGTTGAGGGAAATAGATTTGATGTTTCAGGTTGGGAACCTTCATCCCTCCGCATAGATGCTGCCTGACATGCTGAGTTTTTCCAGCAACTGAGAAGGTGAGTTTATTGTCATGTGCAAAAGTATTTTGAGATGTAGGTACAATGAGAATCTTGCCTGCAACAGGAGCAAAATCACATAGACTTGGACAATACATAGATCCTGCACAAACCACGCAACTCTACAAGCCAGTGAGAGGATAATAAGCTGTGTGGGGGGAAACATGTAATTTACTGCAAAAATAATATTTCGAAAATAAGTCCACAGTACTGCAAGACGTGGAGAACAGTGATCTGTTGCTGAGGTAGGATTAGAGTGGTGTAGGTTGGTTCAAAGCCTGATGTTTATAAGACAGTAGCTGTTCTTGAACCAGACCTGCCCAACAGTAACAGTGAGAAGAGGGCATAGCCTGGATGGTGGCGAGCCAAGATTATAGATGCCATCTTCTTAAGGCAGCGCCTCTTGTGGATGTTTTCAATGTTGGGGATGTTACTGCGCCTGTGATGGTGCAGGCTGGGTCCACCGCTCCCATAGAGTGATGCAGTGTGGAAACGGGTCCTTTGACCCAACTTGCCCACACCGACTAACATGTCCCATCCACACTGCGGGCAATTTACACCGGTTAATTAACCTATCAACCTTGAGACATTAGAGATACAGCGTTAAACAGGCCCTTCAGTCCACTGATTTTGCGCTGACCTGCTCTCACCCTGCACACTAGCACTATCCTACACACTAGGGACAATTTAATTTTTTTTTTAACCAAAGCCTATTAGACTACAAACCTGAAGGTGGACACAAAATGCTGGAAAAACTCAGCGGGACAGGCAGCATCTCTAGATAGAAGGAATAGGTGAGGTTTCGGATCGAGACCCTTCTTTAGTCTCAACCCGAAACGTTACCCATTCCTTCTCTCCAGAGATGCTGCCAGTCCTGCTGAGTTACTCCAGCATTTTATGTCCACCTTCGATTTAAACCAGCATCTGCAGTTCTTTCCTAGACTACAAACCTGTACGTCTTTGGAGTGTGGGAGGAAACCGGAGCACCCGGAGAAAACCCACGGGGTCACAGGGAGAACGTACAAACTACGTATGGACAACACCCGTAGAAAGGATTGAATCTGGGTCTCTGGCACTGTAAAGCAACAACTCTACTGCTGTGCCACTGTACTGCCTGTATGGCTTTGGGACAAGGGAGGAAACTGGAGCATTTGGAGGAAACACACAGAATCACGGAGATTGTACATACAGCACCAAAGGTCAGGATTGAACCCAGGTCACTGGAGCTGTGAGCAGCAGCTTTACCAGCTGCCCTCCTTTGATCTCGTTGCTGCAGAAGAAAGTTGTTATTTGGTTTGATTCGGATGGATGGCCAGGAAAGGACTAGTGTAAAAGTGTAACTGGTTTGGAGGCACCTTCCAACTCCTTGCCCTGGGCTGCAATTACTCCCATCTGACCCCGGCCTCAACATGCAGTGGTAGTAAATGAAGGTGACATTGACACATATAACACTTGGATTGCATCAGCTGTCACGCAGTTGAAAATGTTCACTGAATTGCTATTATGTCCAATAAAGCCATGTGTTTTTGTATGTGCGTGTGCGTGGGGAGGGGGGGATATTGGTCACAGCAAGCATTGAAACACAACTATAACATATAATGTTTAAGAAGGAACTGCAGATGATGTAAAATCAAAGGTAGACAAAAGTGCTGGATATATAATTGTGTGGTAGAACGCTGGACTTTGTGCAGTCTTTGACCTGATCATTCCCTTGCCATCTCATTCGTACAAAAACAAGGAGCTACAGATGCTGGTTTACAAAAAAAAAAGGCACAGAGTACTGGAATAACTCAGTGGGTCAAGCAGTAATTCTGGAGAACATGGATCGGTGACGTTTCAGGTCAGGACCATTGTTCATTCAATGGTTCTTTATTGACACGTATGCACAGCACGGTAAAATTATTTTGCACAACCCACAAATATACGTCACCATATTTTAGGCAGTGTTTACAAAGAAAAAGGGAAAGTGCAAGGTCCACGTCCAAAGTGAGAAGGTCCACGTGTTAGATGCCCAGGTATGCCCCAGGCTGCTGCAGGCCCACGACCCAACGTCCCTCTCCTCGCCCGACCGCCTCTGTGTCCCAGGGATCCGCTCCTGCAGCCGACCTTGAAGGTGGCTGGAGGCAATACGCCGGTCCCTCTCTAACTGGTCCAGTCCTCATGTCCATAGTCGCCGGCAGCTCCCTTCTTGACTCTGCGGTCTCTGGGCTTCCAACCTTCCCCCTGCGGGCCCTTCTTCACAACAGCGACGTGGCCTGTGGCCGCACGTGGCCACGGGGGTCCACTGGTCTTCGTTCTCAGCAGCCACCAGTTCCGTCCTTGCTCTCGGCTGGTCACCAGGGCAGCTCTTGCATGGCTCCAGCTTCCCTTCGTGTGGTTTTTCCCAAAGTAATTAGTCAAGTGTTGATAGGTGATGAAATATAACAATCTGAGTAAGTGGTTCTGCTGGTCAGGTTAACATCTCCCAGTTACTCCATCTGTTCCAGAACCAGCTCTTTCACACCACCATCTCTCATAAAATTCAGTCCCTTCACCCTTTCATCCCATTATAGATCTTCCCTTTAGTTCGCTCCTGCTTTCTCCATCGCTCTCCAACCCTTGATTGTGCCCTTGCTTTAAACATTTGTTATCGCTCACTTTTTCCTGGACTCTTAAAGGGCCATTGAAACTTTTAGGTGGAGATACAATGCCGAAATGTTGAGCAAAACATAAATTGCTGGAGTAACTAACCTGTCAGGCAGCATCTGTGGAGAAGGTGGAGAGATGACGTTTTGGGTTGGGACCATTATAGCAGTCTGAAGAAGGGTCCCGACCCAAAACGTCACCTCTTCATTCTCTCCACAGATGCTGCATGACCCCTGAGTTATTCCAGCACTTTGTGTTTTTGCCATTGAAACAATAACTCCTTCTTTAGACGCTAACTGATTATTATTTCTGTTATTCATTCATAAAATCTTTGCTTATGCGTAATTAATAACCATGGAAACACCATATATTTAGTGAAAATGTTTGAGAAGGAACTGCAGATGCTGGAAAATTGAAGGTGGACAAAAATGCTGGAGAAACTCAGTGGGTGAGGCAGCATCTATGGAGCGAAGGAAATAGGCAACATTTTGGGTTGAAGAAGGGTTTCCATCCGAAACGTTGCCCATTTCCTTCACTCCATAGATGCTGCCTCACCCGCTGAGTTTCTCCAGCATTTTTGTCTACCATATATTTTGTGAATTCTACTTAGTTTTTATTGTGAGATCATATCCTTTTACTGTGTCATTTTTCCACATAATTATCTAGCAAACGGATGTTTACTTTTAATAGATTATTTGTAAAAATTGTTATCTGTTTATCCATGCTCCCAAAGCATGATATAGTTTTTAGATTGATCTATCATTTCACAATAATCGTGCCTTTTTTTAATTACTGAAAGTGAAAGAATAGTGCCAGGAATATAACCAGCGTTATCAGTGAACTTGAGGGTTCAAAATGAAAGGGAAAGTAAGATGGAGCTTGTACTTGATATCTACAGTGACCTCCCAGTTTCACAAAGTGCTTCTCAGAACATTGAATATTCAGAGGGGCAGTCATGAGCTTCTATCCACCTCATTGGCGACCTCACCTCAAACTATCTTTGATCCGACTTTACTGGACTTTATCTTGTACTAAATGTTATTCACTTTATCCAGTACTTATACACCCTGGACAACTCGATTGTAATCATGTATTGTATTTCCACTGACAGGTTAGCATGCAACAAAAAGCTTTTCATTGTACCTCGGTGCACGTGACACTCAACAAAACTAGACTCAATTATTTAGGAAGTGCGATAGCCATTTTATACAGAGCGAGCATCTATAATTGTGAACGAATAATCTGTTTCTTGTTTGCCATTATTGTTCCTCTTAAAATGAAAAAAACCTAAGCCTAAAGGCGAGCCGTGGCTCAAAGACACCACCAGAGCCCTAAGATGAGAGTGCAGAAAATCAGAACGGAAGTACAAATCTGATAAGCTTCAAATTTCCTTTGAACTCCTGAAAAACAATCTTCACAAATACCAGGAAGCGGTAAAATCGGCAAGAACTAAATACTTTTCCACCCTTATCTCCAAAAATGCTCATAATTCCAAGGTCCTTTTCAGCACCATCACCTCCATCATTTGTCCTGCCCCCAGCACCAGCTTAACTGGGTCCCCTGCTAAGTGCGAGGAATTTACTACATTTTTCACCAGCAAGGTAAAGAACATAAGAACGAATATCTCCCCTCCCACCCGTGACCTGGCCGTCTCTTTGGTCTGTTCTTCAAAATTAGATTGTTTCCAACCCGTTACTCTACCCTCCCTTGTAAAACTGATCACCACCATGAAACCTACTACCTGCCCCCTCGGACACTGTTCCCTCTGCCCTCCTAAAGGACTTCATTACAACAGCCGGTCCCAGCATCCTCACCATCTTCAACAGTTCTCTGGCCACAGGCACTGTACCTACCTGCTTCAAGCATGCAGTGGTCCAGCCACTCCTGAAAAAACCTAGCCTCGACCCCACCTTGCCAAGCAACTACAGACCCATTTCTAAACTGCCTTTCCTCTCAAAAGCCCTTGAAAAGGTATTTTTAAGTCAACATGCCTTACCTTCACCAAAATACTATCTTGGAAACTTTCCAATCAGGTTTCAGGGCTCACCACAGCACAGAATCTGCCTTGTTGAAGGTACATAATGACCTACTGCTCACCATTGACTCCAGCGACTGTGCAATTCTGCTGCTTCTCAACCTCAGCGCAGCATTTGATACTGTCGACCACACCATCCTAATTGACTGTCTCCGGTATGGGGTTGGTATTGATGGCACTGCCCTGAGCTGGGGTAGGAGTTTCTCGACTAACATAGGCAACTCTTTTTCCTCCCCAGCTAGTGCCTTCTGTGGGGTTCCACAAGGTTCCATCCTTGGCCTCATTCTCTTCTCCCTGTATATGTTCCTCTTAGGCCAAGCCATTGAAAGGCACGGCATTTCCTTCCATTGCTACGCAGACGATACACAACTCTCTCCCCCTGAAGCCCAAAAAACAATCAAATCTGCTTAACCTTATCTGCTGCCTCGAGGATATAAAGTGTTGGATGGCCCAGAACTTCCTCCAACTAAACGAGAGTAAGTCTTCTCGGCCCCTCGGACTCAATCAAAATGATAGCAGGCAGCCTTGGAAGCCTTACCCCACTACTCAAACCTCACGTCAAAAACCTTGGCGTGATATTTGACTCAGCACTGAAATTTGACAAACAAATCAATGCTGTGGTAAAAGTTAGCTTCTTTCAGCTTCGGACGATAGCAAAAATAAAACAATTCCTCCAGTTTGATGACCTCGAATCATCCACACATTTATCTCCTCCTGCCTAGATTACTGCAACTCCCTTTACACTGGCATCAGCCAATCTTCCCTGTCCCGCCTGCAACTGGTCCAAAACGCCACAGCCAGACTCCTGACGGGCACCTGAAAAAGGGACCACATCACCCCGATCCTGGCCTCTCTCCACTGGCTCCTAGACTGTGGAACAGCATCCCTCTTCCCATCAGAACTGCCCCCTCCATCGACTCCTTTAAGTCAAGACTAAAAACTTATCTATACTCCCACCAAGCCTTTCTTGACGTCCTCTGAGCGAGGGCTATATGTATGTAGTTTGTTTGTTTATACTATTCTTATAACAAATGTAAAGTACTTTGGCCAACGAGAGTTGTTTTTTAAATGTCCTATATAAATAAATGTGACTTGACTTGACATGAAGAGAACCGAGAAAAGGGATTGCACTCGCTTGATTTATTCTTATCAATCCAATTGTCAGCACTGCCTTAGAGTCATTGAGACAACTTGGTGTCATGCTTCATGGGACTTGCCCATGCCGACCAAGATGCCCCGTCTTTATAATTTATAATTCGACAGTCTGGTTAATTAATCAAGTGTAATTGACAGAAATTGCTACCCAATTGCTACACAAACCTTCTTGAATTTTTTGAAGCGGTAACTAGGGAAATTGATGAGGGTAAAGCAGTGGATGTTGTCTATATGGATTTCAGTAAGGCCTTTGACAAGGTTCCCCATGGAAGGTTGGTTAAGAAGGTTCAATCTTTGGGTGTTAATCGCAGAGTAGCAAGATGGATTCAACAGTGGCTGAATGGGAGATGTCAGAGAGTAATGGTGGATGGCTGTTTGTCAGGTTGGAAGCCGGTGACCAGTGGGGTGCCTCAGGGATCTGTGTTGGGTCCACTGTTGTTTGTCATGTACATCAATGATCTGGATGATGGGGTGGAAAATTGGATAAGTAAGTATGCAGATGATACTAAGATAGGTGGTGTTGTGGATAATGAAGTAGATTTTCAAAGTCTACAGAGAGATTTGGGCCATTTGGAAAAGTGGGCTGAAAGATGGCAGATGGAGTTTAATGCTGTTAAGTGTGAAGTACTACATCTTGGCAGGACAAATCAAAATAGGACGTACATGGTAAATGGTAGGGAATTGAGGAATGCTGAGGGATCTAGGAATAACTGTGCATAGTTCCCTGAAGGTGGAATCGCATGTAGATAGGGTGGTAAAGAAAGCCTTTGGTGTACTGGCCTTTATAAATCAGAGCATTGAATATAGGAGTAGGGAAGTAATGTTAAAATTGTACAAGGCATTGGTAAGACCAATTCTGGAGTATGGTGTACAATTTTGGTCGCTTAGTTATAGGAAGGATGTCAACAAAATAGAGAGAGTACAGAGGAGATTTACTAGAACGTTGCCATGGTTCCAGCAACTCTGTTACAGAGAAAGGTTGAACAAGTTAGGTCTTTATTCAGCAAAACGATCGCCAAGCCTGCACTTGATCTCACCAATGTACAGGAGTTGATACCTGGAACAGTGGATACAGTAGATGATGTGGGGGGGGGGGGGGGGGGGGGGTGGGGGGAGGTGATTGGCTGCTGGTTAAAACAAAGACCAAAGATAAGAAAGAAAGAAAGGCGTGAGTCAGGTTTGAAGAGTTGTAAAGGCAGTTACTCCAGCACTTTGCCCTTTTGTATATTAACTGGCATCTGCAGTTCTTTGTTTCTAGCAATAAAATATATTCACTGTTGGGCAATGGTTAGATGTAGAAAGTCAAACTTTAAGGATCAATGTTTCCAAATAGAAATATTTCCAAATATCCTGTTTTAGGGGTAAATATGCTTCACATGTTTGGAGCTTTCTGATCTTCCTCCAATTGCCCCATTTAAGACTTGCAATTTTCCATGGGAGGACATTGCCTTAATGCATGATGCTTGTCACCTCCAACAGTGTACAAGTCCTGAGTACCACACACTGGAATGCCGTGCTTCCAAGCATTCATACTGAGAGAGGCTTGCATTATAAATATAATTAAAACAGAACAGAATTCCAATATCAGAATTCCAATCACCAATACCGGTCAGTGAAATTACATGGAGACTACATGTGTAGCGAGGAATTGCAGATGCTGGTTTATACTGAAGGTCGGCACAAAATGCTGGAGTAACTCAACTGGCCAGGCAGCATCTCTGGAGAAAAGGAGTAAGTGACATTTCGGGTCGGAACCCTTCTTCAGACTGCCGGAGATGTCAGTCAGCGTGGAGTCGGTGGGCTGAAGGGCCCATTTCCTTGCTGTATCTCTAACCTCCATCCCGATCTTGCAATCTACTTCATTTGGACCTTTTCTCTGTAGCTGCAACGCTATAACACTGTAACACTATATTCTACCCTCTGGGATTTATCTCTTTCCAGTATCTGTTGTACTTGTGTAAGGCCTGCGACCCACGTATAGTTTGATTTGACTGGATAGATACAAAACATTTCACTGTATCTCAGTGTACATAACAATAGTAAATCAAACTAAACCAACAAATGGGTGTTCAATGGTCCCAAAAAGGTTCCAACCCAAAATATTACTTATTCCTTTCTCCAGAGATGCTGCCTGACCCACTGAGTTACTCCAGCACTTTGTGTCTATTTTAATTGTAAAGCAGCATCTGCAGTTCCTTCCTACACATTTCGTCTCCATGTAATCCCACTGACTGGTATTGGTGAATTCTGTTACTTAAAAGTACTTAAACCATGAACTTAAAGATGTGTTCAACATTGCTAAAACTAACTCAACTTTTATCAAAGTGCTGCGTGCCCAGTGCCAGTCTATTTTACAAATTATAACCACGGTTTATGGTCAGAAATGCTTAGTTGGCACTTATGCACTTTGGAACATTCCGGCAATCAGCAGCAGAGTGGTGACACTCACGGAGCTGCTGACTCAGAGCTCCTGTGACCTGTGGTCAGTCTTTTTCTTCAATGCTGTCTGTCTGGATTGTTTGCATATTTGGCCCGTGAGCCTCTAGGTTTCCTCTGGGTGCTCAAGCCTCCTCCTCCATCCCAGGGACACATCACTTCTTAGGTTGGTAATGTGAATGGTAGAATCTGGGAGGGCAGTTGTTGGGAAAATAAAATGGGACGAGTGTAAATTTCATCATGCTCCGGTTTCATCCCACATCCCAAAGACATGCAGCTTTCTTGGTTAATTGGTGCAGCTTTCTTGGTTAATTGGCCTCTGAATATTGTTCCTAGAGTCATACAGCGTGGAAACAGGCTCTTCAGCCTAACTTGCCCAGGCCGACCAACATGTCCCATCTACACTAGTCCCACCTGCCTGCATTTGGCCCATATCCCTCTAAACCTGGCCTATCCATGTACCAGTCCAAACGTTGGGCAAGTTAGGCTGAAGAGCCTGTTTCCACGCTTTGGTGATTGGAATTCTGATATTGGAATTCTGTTCTGTTTTAATTATATTTATAATGCAAGCCTCTCTCAGTATGAATGCTTGGAAGCACGGCATTCCAGTGTGTGGTACTCAGGACTTGTACACTGTTGGAGGTGACAAGCGTCATGCATTAAGGCAATGTCCTCCCATGGAAAATTGCAAGTCTTAAATGGGGCAATTGGAGGAAGATCAGAAAGCTCCAAACATGTGAAGCATATTTACCCCTAAAACAGGATATTTGGAAATATTTCTATTTGGAAACATTGATCCTTAAAGTTTGACTTTCTACATCTAACCATTGCCCAACAGTGAATATATTTTATTGCTAGAAACAAAGAACTGCAGATGCCAGTTAATATACAAAAGGGCAAAGTGCTGGAGTAACTGCCTTTACAACTCTTCAAACCTGACTCACGCCTTTCTTTCTTTCTTATCTTTGGTCTTTGTTTTAACCAGCAGCCAATCACCTCCCCCCCCCCCCCCCCCCCCCCCCCCACCCCCCCCCCCCCCCCCCCCCACACATCATCTACTGTATCCACTGTTCCAGGTATCAACTCCTGTACATCGGTGAGACCAAGTGCAGGCTTGGCGATCGTTTTGCTGAACACCTCCGGTCAGTCCACCTTAACCAACCTGATGTCCCGGTGGTTCAGCACTTTAACTCCCCCTCCCATTCCCAATCTGACCTTTCTGTCCTGGGCCGCCTCCATTGTCAGAGTGAGGTAAATTGGGGGAACAGCAACTCGTATTTCGCTTGGGTAGCTTACACCCCAGCGGTATGAACATTGACATCTCTAACTTCAAATAGTCCTTGCTTTCCCTCTCTCTCCACACACCCCCCCTTCCCAGTTCTCCCATCAGTCTATCTCTGTCCCACCCACTCCCCTGACATCAGTCTGACGAAGAGTCTCAACCCGAAATGTCATCCAATCCTTCTCTCCAGAGATGCTGTCTGCCTCGCAGAGTTACTCCAGCATTTTGTGTCTACCCCCTCTCTTGCCTATGTCTACCTATTACCTGCCACACAGACCCTGCCTCCCTCCCTTTTCCAGCTTCCTTCACCCCCCCCCCCCCCCCCTCCCCCTCCACAATCAGTCTGAAGAAAGGTCTCAACCTGACATGTCACATAGCCTTGTTCTCCAGGGATGCTCCCGACCAGCTGAGTTACTCCAGCACTTTGTGTCCTTTTGTGCATTTTTACTAGTGATTGATTTGCTGTGAAGTGCTTCGGGATGTTCAAAGGGCATGAACTTTTTTTTAATTGTCCCAGTCAGTTTGTAGAAATGAGGAACTGCAGATGCTGGCTTACAAAGTGCTGGCATAGCTCAACAGTTCAGGCTGCATCTCAGGCAAACCCTCTGACCGAGAGGATGGAAATGTTCCTCACAAATTCAAAACCTTTATATACTGATTTAAAATTAAACCACATTCTGCAGCATTTTTTTTTTTTTCACAGCGAGGTGAATAAAAGTCTGGAAGTCTCATAACCAAAGTTTGGTAGACTAGATCAACTGGAGCTTTCAAGTCTGGGGTAGATCTTTTGTTGGGTAAAACCCCTGTCTCACTGTGCGAGTTGGCCCACGAGTGACCCCGAGTGGGGGGACACTATTCACTTTCCCACAAGCATTTACGAAGATTGTGTAATATTTTGTTGACCTCATGGACATGCTTTCAATATTCATTTTACACCACGTTTTGCGACTTTGTCAAGACCCTTCTGGAAGTCCGTATACAGGTTGTTAAGGTTTGCCCTCAGCATTCATTGCTTTCAGAAAGATGCTTGCTGCCGACAAACTCGCCCCCGACGATGCACAACTACCCGATACAAAGAACATTCGGTTTAGATTTATTACTTTCATGTGTAAAGTTATGTTTAGCATGCTATGCAGTCAAATCAGATCATACTATACATAAATAGAAGTAAACTAAATTCAAGTACATAGATCGGGACAGAGACAAAATGCAGATCTTGTCGTTTTCAATACTTTAGCGCTGAATTTCAGAGACAAAGTCCAATGGACACAATGAGGTAGAGAGAATCGGATGGTCCCCCAACTTATGGAAGGATCATTCAGAAGCCTGATAACAGAGGGAATGAATGCATTCTGATTCTACTGATGCGCGCAGCTTCTGTTTCTTCTTCCGATGGGAGCGGGGAGCGAAAGGAATGGCCCGGGTAGGAAAGGTCTTTACTTAAGTTGGCTGCTTTCCCGAAGCAGCATGAAATGCAGTTGTAGTCAATGGTGGGGAGTTTGGTCTGTGTGGTGAGAGGAAGAGTTGTAGAGTGGGGGTAGAGTTGGGGACGTACCACTAGTTCCCCACACATACAGCCTCTGCTCCTGTCCCTCTGCCCCTGTTCTGCCTGTGCTTCCTACACACCCTGGCTCTTCTGTACTGTTCTGTTTTCATTATTGCTTCATACTGCACAGAAACGGGCCCTTCAAGTTGGGAACTACAATTAGTTTGGAAATTTGCAAGCAGACAAAAATGCTTCCATGTCGCCTTCCAGCAGTGACGAGACACCATGATCTCATGTTCAACCCGATCACCGGAGCCCAACTGTCACTATAATGACCATAGAAATTGACAAACAATCGCTTCCTTTGATATTTGAACAACGAAACTCTATTAAACAATGTAACACACAACCTTTAGTATTTTAGCTTGCAGTAACATAAATAAATTTATAGTTATTCAAAAGACCATGTTTGTAAAATCACACAGGAAAATAACTTGATTATTGCAAACGTGAAACACCTTTTACCCATTGCTACGATTGTTTCGATAACATGATTTTCTATTACAAAAACAACGTTACTTCGCAAAGCAACGATCGTGTTATAGCAGATTACTGTCCTTGTTGAATGTGAGTGTCTCTGTCTCCATCTTCTCTTCAAGCCTTTAACCTATTCCTGTTGGGACCCAATACCCCCCGTGTTCATTCTCTCACGCTGGGTTCGGCTTCCCGAACAATATTCCAATCGCTGCGTGCGGCTCCCACGCTCCCGTCAAACTCACTTGCTTCTGATGCCCGCACTCCCTCTAAAGTTCTTGGGATCAATAGACTCTTCTAAGCCTCGGTTAATGAAAGCAAGGATTCCATAAACGTTGCAACCCACCATGAGCAAATCATCAAGTGCTTGGTGAACAAGAGCTCGGTGGGTCAGGCAATGGAGTGCGACATTTCAGGCCGCGACCTTTCTTCGGAATGACCATTCTTCACCATCGGTCTGAAGAAGGGTCCCAATAGGAAACGTCCCCCCTCCATTCTCTCCACGGAAGCTGCCTGACCCCCTGAGTGCTTCGTGTTTTGCCCAAGATGACAATAGTTGCAGCTTTTTCTATCACCATCGTCCTAACCACCACATCTAACTGTCCTAAGTAGAAACAAATAACTGCAGATGCTGGTTTATACCAGAGATAGACACAAAGTGCCGGAGTAACTCAGTGGGTCAGGCAGCGTCTGTGGAGAAAAAGGGTGGGTGTCGTTTCGTTAGAAGGGTCCCGATCCGAAACATCTCCCCAGAAATGCTGCCTGATCCGCGGAGCTGCTTCATTCCTCTGAAGTGGTGGCCAGCTGCTGTCTGTGTGTATCTCTCTCTCTATGTGTGTGTGTGTGTGTGTGTGTGTCTCTCTCTCTCCCTCTCTGTCTATCTGTGTGTATCTGTGTGTGTGTCTGCTGTCGGGTCCCGGTGGCCGCTCAAAGTCACCCGAGCTGCTTCATTCCTCTGAAGTGGTGGCCAGCTGCTGTCTGTGTGTATCTCTCTCTCTATGTGTGTGTGTGTGTGTGTCTCTCTCTCTCCCTCTCTGTCTATCTGTGTGTATCTGTGTGTGTGTCTGCTGTCGGGTCCCGGTGGCCGCTCAAAGTCACCCGAGCTGCTTCATTCCTCTGAAGTGGTGGCCAGCTGCTGTCTGTGTGTATCTCTCTCTCTATGTGTGTGTGTGTGTGTCTCTCTCTCTCCCTCTCTGTCTATCTGTGTGTATCTGTGTGTGTGTCTGCTGTCGGGTCCCGGTGGCCGCTCAAAGTCACCCGAGCTGCTTCATTCCTCTGAAGTGGTGGCCAGCTGCTGTCTGTGTGTATCTCTCTCTGTGTGTGTGTGTGTGTGTGTGTGTGTGTGTGTGTGTGTGTGTGTGTGTGTGTGTGTGTGTGTGTGTGTGTGTGTGTGTGTGTGTGTGTGTGTGTGTGTGTGTGTGTGTGTGTGTGTGTGTGTGTGTGTGTGTGTCTGCTGTCGGGTCCCGGCGGCCGCTCAATGTCAGTCACCCGGGCTGCTTCCTTTTTTAAAATTATTTAAAATAGAGATCCATTGCAAAAAAGTATTTAAAAACATAAAACAACAAGAAATGCTTGGTTACTGGAGGATGCGCATTTTCCCATCCGCGCTGAAATAACTCAAAACCACAGGATGGAGATGTATTTTAACATTGTTGCTTTATTAAAACATACCTTCATTCACGGTTGGCTCAAGAGTAACGGGAGAGGAACTTGCTAACTCGGGAGAGGAACTAGGAACATCGCAGCAATGACATACCCGTGGGAACTCGTATTACGCACTTGATCATAAACTTGCAGTCTCGTGCACAGCCACGAGTCTGTCACTCGGGGTACCTCGTGGGTCAACTCGCACAGTGAGACAGGGCCATAAGGATGTAAAAGGAAATTATGTGACTGCAGGTAATTAGATATATCACAGATAAACCACAATCTAGTTAAATGGGAGAGCATGCTTAAGGAACTCACCTGGTCGTACACAAAAACTACTTGGTTAAATCCTATTGAGAACATTGGAACATCTAGAGTAATCTACTCAAGGAAATATAATTAAATATAATTCATTCCTTTATCTCAAAGGAAAGGACATGGTGGCAAGTTTCTTCAGAAAAGGTGGCACAGTGATGTACTGTAGCTAGTAGAGCTTACTGCTTCACTGAGACAGAGACCGGGTTTGATCCTGACCTCTGGTGCTATCTGTGTGGAGTTTTCATGTTCTCCCTGTGAGCACGTGGGTCTCCTCCCACATCCCAAAGACATACAGGTTTGCAGCTTAGTTGGTCTCTATAAATTGCCCCTAGTGTATATAGGAGAGAGGATGTGAAAGTGGGATAATAGAGAACAAGAGTGAACGGGTAATCGATGGTTGGCATTGATTCTGTGGGCCAAAGGGCCTCTTTCCATGCTGTATTTTGGTACATGTGACAATTAAACCTACTTGACTCTAGATTCAAGAGTCCAGATGCAAATGTTGACCATCCATTTCCAAGTTTGTTCTTTGCTCAGGACATCAGCACCTGAAGTCTCTTGTGACTCCTCCAGCAGTTTATATTTTGCTGAAGGTGACAATGGGAGCAGACCTGGTTCTGTCTGCCTCTAATTTGTCTCGTTTGTCTGCCTCCATTGATCACCCACCTGCCTCTGTCTCTATACCTTTCCCTCTTCCCCCATATGGCTCCAACTACCCGTCATTCTTCACCCCTGTCCACCGATCGCCAACGGTAAACCAATACCAATACCTCTCGCTTCTATCTCGCTTCTTTCTTCTCCTCGTTATACTGACTCTCACTCTCAGTCTAGATGTAGGGGTTTGACCCAAAATGTTACCACCAATCGATGCTGCTCAACCCGCTGAGTTCCTCCAGCAGATTGTCTGATGCCAATTGCTTCGTGAACGGAGCTCAGTGTCTCAATTCTGATGCAGCACCAAGATGGTGTTGTGCTGTCAGAGCTGATGTGTACACTCTCTTGGTTGGAAGAGTTAGGCACTGTGCCACCTTTTAAAATCAGATGATTTATATATTGCCGTCCTGACCAATATTTATAGTTTGATCAACATCACCAAAAGTGCTTATCCAGTCATTTTCACACTGCCATGTGTGAGGGCTTGCGATGTGCAAATTGCTGCCATGTTTTCTTCATTGCACAGCAACATCACTTCAGAGCATTAGCTGTAAAATGCGTTGTAGTCTTCTGAGTTTGTGAAAGGAGCTGACTCAATGTAAGTCTTATCTTTTATCTGCCTTTGAACTAATTGACAGTAACTTTAAAAAACACAATCGGCACATCTCGCTCTCAATAGAGTTCAAGAGAGTTATTGTCATGTGTCCCTAATAGGACAATTAAATTCTTGCTTTGCTTTAGCACACCAGAACACAGTATGAACACCTCCGCTCGGTCCGCAATAACCAAGCCGACCTCCCGGTGGCTCAGCACTTCAACTCCCCCTCCCATTCCGTATCCGACCTCTCGGTCCTGGGCCTCCTCCACGGCCAGAGTGAGCAACGCCGCAAGTTGGAGGAACAGCACCTCATATTCTGCTTGGGGAGTCTGCATCCTCTGGGCTTGAACATTGAATTTTCTCAATTCTGTTAACCCTTGCTGTCTCCTCCCCTTCCCACCTCTCCCTCAGCCCTCAGGCCCTGGCATTCCCTCTCTCTCTATCTCTCTCACCCACCCTAGTCGCACTAGCTTCTCATTTTCACACCACAAACAGCTTACAATGGCTTGTTCCCTTTATCATCGATACTTTTTTGCATATCTTTCATTCATTGTTCTTTATCTCTCCACATCACCGTCTATATCTCTCGTTTCCCTGATCCCTGACTAGTCTGAAGAAGGGTCTCGACCCGAAACGTCGCCTATCTCCTTCGCTCCTTAGATGCTGCTGCACCCGCTGAGTTTCTCCAGCCTTTTGTGTAACCCTCGATTCTCCAGCATCTGCAGTTCCTTCTTTAACACATAGTATCTGACCCATCCTTCTCTTTTCTGATTGGATTAGAGCAGCCAATCCCAGATGTTGACTTTGCATGGGAACTATGGCAACCGCATTGTGTAGGTAGGCCACGTGCTGATTGGCTCTAATATCGAAATTTAACAGTAAGTCCAGTGTTCATTGGATGATCCTTTAAGTAAGTTGGTGTGTACCCAACACTGAAGTGCTAGAGATCGACACAAAATGCTGGAGTAATTCAGCGGGTCAAGCAGCGATGGAATGGGTGGTGTTCTTCAGACTGAGCTCAGTCTGAAGAAGGATCTCGTCCCAAAATGTCACCCATTCCTTTGCTCCAGAGATGCTGCCTGACCCGACAGTCCCCTCAACCCGAGTAGTAGCAGTCAAATACAGGGCAAGGGCGGTCCTGTATGGAACAAACCAATTTAGCCCAATATATGGGATGTCTCGGCTATTACGGGACAGTTGGCAACCCCGATAATAATATACAAATGGAATTTATCAGCCTCTCCAGGCCAGAGTAGTAAAGAGCTCAGTTGATGTGTGGAGGCATAAGAACTGTGTGATTATTTGAATTTAAAGATCTTGGCTACCATGGTGGGATATGAACTCAAAACTCTCCATCTCTTGATCCATTCTACCGGCCATTTTAACTCCCCCTTCCCATTCTCACACTTTCTAAAGGGTCCCAACCTGAAACGTCACCTATCCATGTTCTCTGAAGATGTTGCTTGACCTGCTGTGAGTGTTTACCAATACCCTGCATTGATGCATCTGCTGAAAATAATGCAACAGTTTTGGCAGAGTGTCTAGATCCCATCTCACCAGACATCAGAAGTACAATGTAAACTTGGTTTATTGGCATTGCCTGTGCTATTTGCTTTAAGATGTAGAACATGCCAACATTTTAAACTAAATAAAATGCTAAAGTTGCATTTGTTTACCGTGCAAGAAGTTTGATTCACCCATGGTGGGAGATGGAGGTTCAATTGCAATTAAAACCCAACCTGCTGGAGAAACTCAGTGGGTCAGGCAGCAGATATGGAGGGAAATGGACAGATAACATTTTGGGTCAGGACCATTCTTCAGTGATGGAGTAGAGGAGAGACAGCTGAGGTCACATAAGGAACTGCGGATAACAAAAAAGACACTAAGTGCTGGGTCGGGATTTTTCTTCGGACTGAGAAGGGGCGGTACAGTGGCACAGTGGTAGGGCTGCTGCCTCATAGCATCAGGGACCTTAGTTGGATCCTGATTACGGGTGCTGTCTGTATGGAGTTTGCACGTTCTTCCTGTGACCTCGTAGGTTTTCTCCTGGTACATCCGTTTCCTCCCACATTTCAAACGTGCAGGTTCGCAGGTTAATTGGCTTCTGTCAATTGTCCCCAGGATAGAACTAGTGAACAGTCAGCGTGGGCTCTGTGGGCCGAAGGGCCTGTTTCCACACTGTATCTTTATTTTAAAAAGTGAGTAATGGGTGGAGGAAATGTGGGCAAATGATAGGTGGACTCGGATTGGACCAAGTCTGAAGAATGGTCTCTTCCTGAAACGTCATCTGTTCATTCCCTTCACAGATGCTGCCTGGCCTGTTGAGTTCCTTCTGCACGTTGTGTTTTGCTCAGATAGGGAGGGGTTGATTTGGAGGCATATCAGGTGGGGGATAGAATGGTGGAGATGGAAACCAAGGCTGGAAATGATAAGTGGAGAAATGATGAGTGTATATGGTGGAATATGTTTAGATGCACTCTGTCTTTGTAGAAAGAATATGGTGTGAGACCCTGGGGTGGAAATGTCTTTTTGTGAAGGAGTTTAAAAAGCACATGTCTGTGATGTCACTGCCCGTGGTAATGGAGCAGTTTGGTGTAAACCCTAGGGTTTAGTTCAGCATCACTTGGCATCTAAGTCATGAATAGAAATCACTTGAAATTTGAAAGGCTTAGCAGCTGTTTTTCCAGTTTACTTTTGCCGAGTTATGGAAATTATTTTTGTTTAGAAAGGAATGTAGAGCTGCGTTCAAATTAAATATGGTATTTCCCCTCTTCCTGACCTTGACCAATAATAAAATGTATCTCACCACCCTCGCCACACTCACGTTTCACTCCTGCTGTCGAGAAGAGGCATACTGTAGGAGCCTGCAAACTGTAACGTCCAGGTTCAGGAGCAGCTTCTTCCCTTCAGCCATCAGCCTATTAAACACTACGCACTCCAACTAAACTCTGAGGTATGATTGCACTAGGGACTTAGGTTTTTTTGGTTTTGCACTATTTTTTTAATGTATTGAATTTCCTGTTGTTTATTATGGCATCTACTGTGTACCATGTCTACATATCTGTCCTGCTGGACATATGACAACAAAACAATCTTGATTCTTGATTGGTGTGGGAAACGTTGCAAGTATAGTCATTCCACCAAGGAATCAACCAAGCTGAAGACATTTGAATTCCAGGCCTTTCACTCTAGCCATCTCCAAGGATCTGTGCATGCATGACAATTTAAGACAGCACAGTGCACATTGGTTGAGTTGCTGCCGCACAGTGCCAAAGAACTGATCTTGACTATGGGTGCTGTCTATACGGAGTTTGTACGTTCTCCCTGTGACTGGGTGGGTTTTCTCCAGACGCGACAGTTTCCTCCTACATTCCAAAAATGCACAGGTTTGTAGATTCGTTGATTTCTGTAAAATTGTAAATTGTCCCTAGTGTAGAAACAGATGCAGGAGTAGGCACTTCGAGCCAGCACTGCCATTTAATATGATCATGGCTGGCCATCTAAAATTAGTACCCTGTTCCTGCTTTTTCCCCATATCCCTTGATTCCTTTAGCCCTTAGAGCTAAATTTAACTTGTGGTCAGCCATGATCGTATTGAATGGCAGTGCTGGCTCGAAGGGCCTACTCCTGCACCCATTTTTCTATATTTATACACTAGGGACAATTTACAATTTATGGCCCCGACCACGGGTGAACAATGGAGGATGAATTATTGAACTTTGTGCCTTCCACCACAGTGAAGAATGCTGTGGTGGATGTTTGTGTTAAATCTTATTGTGTATGGTGTGTTCTTTGATTGTACCGCTGCTGGCATATTTATTTCACTGCACGAATATGTGTGACAAATAAAAAATGATTGATTGATTGATAGATTAACTCCCTCTTGAAAACATCCAGTGAATTGGTGTCCACTGCCTTCTGTGGCAGAGAATTCTACAGATTCACAACTCTCTGGGTGAAAAAGTTCTTCCTTATCTCAGTTCTAAATGGCCTACCCCATATTCTTAAATTGTGCCCCTGGTTCTGGACTCCCCTAACATCGGGAACATTTTTCCTGCATCTAGCGTGTCCAGTCCATTAAGAATTTTACATGTTTCTATAAGAGCCCCTCTCATCCTTCTAAATTCCAGTGAATACAAGCCCAGTCGACCCATTTCATCATATCTCAGTCCCGCCATCCAGGGAATTAACCTGATGAACCTATGCTGCACTCAATCAATAGCAAGAATGTCCTTCCTCAAATTTGGGGACCAAAATTGCACACAATACTCCAGGTGCGATCTCACCTCTCGACCTTGTTTGCTTCAAAGAGAACCGCCTCAACTGATCTAATCTCTTTATACTTTACTTGAGGGCTAGTAAAGCTGTTGCATTTCAGCTCTGGTGGCCCAGGTTTGATCCTGACCTCGGATGCTGTCTGTGTGGAGTGTGCATGTTCTCCCCGTAACAGCTTAGATGTTGCCCAGATGATCCAGTTTCCTCCCGCACAACAAAGATGAGCAGATCAGTTCATGGTCCAATGAAAGTTATCCACAGTACGGAGGTGGGTAATAGAATCTAGAGGGATTGATGGGAATATGAGGAGAATAAATCAGAATTGGTGTAGAATTAGGACTTATGGGCCAACACGGTCCCATTGGGCCGAAGAGCCTGGTTCTCTGCTGCATTAGTCCATGACTACACCTCTGCTGTCCCCTCTCCAGGACCTCACATCCTCCCTAAGGTGTAATGACAAGAATGGACACAGTAAACCAGTAGACACAGGGAAGTGCAGATGCCAGTTTACAAAAAAAGACACAATACTGGAGTAACTCAATAGGTCAGGTAACATCTCTGGAGATCAAGGATAGGTGATGTTTTCTGTTTGAACCCTTCTTCAGACTGACGGTATCAAGTTCAAGTTACATTTATTGTCACATGCACCAATTGGTACAGAGAGATTTGAGTTACCATACAGCCATACGAATAAAAAAGAATACAATACACGATAGAGTTTAACATAAACATCCCCAAACAGCGGAATCAACGTTTCCCACTGTGAGGGAAGGCACTGAAGTTCAGTCATCTTCCTCATTGTTCCTCATTGTGGGGGGGGGGGGGGGGGAGCTGGAACATAGGAGGGGCAGGACAAAGCCTGATGCGTGGTAGGTGGAAGGACACATGGTCTTGGAGTAACTCAGTGGGTCAGGCAGCATCTCTGGAGAACATGGATGGGTGACGTTTCAGGTTGAGACCTTCAGACAGATTGTGGAGGGTGGGGAGAAAAAGCTGGAAGAGCGGAGGGACAGGACAAAGCATGGTGAGTGATAGGTGAGGGAGCACTGGGTTGCTAGGCAGTCATGGGACAATGGCCAGAGATGAAAAGACAAAAGTTGTGACAAAAATAAGGATAGAAGAGATGCAAATTGTGATGCCAGAGGAAGGAATATACGTGAAAGTGGATAAAATAATGTTAGTCCAGTTGTAGCACAGGGAAGGGGGGGGGGAACAATTCTGGCCTAACGATTCTGGCTGCTGATTTGGCTGACAATTGCCACAGGCCACACAAATTGAAGGTAGACTAAAATGCTGGAGAAACTCAGCGGGTGAGGCAGCATCTATGAAGCAAAGGAAATGGGCAACGTTTCGGGTCGAAACTCTTCTTCACAATTCATCCATTCAACACAAATTGAAGTTGTATAGAATGGATGAGGTGGAAAAATGAAAGCATATATGCTGTTCGAACATTCTGGCAACATTTCATCTGTTGGGCATTTGAATGTTTATCCCTCAGAGTGATAAAAAGGATGCTTGGACTTGCTCCCCAAGCAGCAGAGAATATAGTAGCAAAAACAATTCCCCAATAGGAATATTGGAAGGAGCTGATACTTTTGTCCTGGGAGCATGGCCAGTTAGACTGGGAAACTGATTTGGGCGCAAAGTTTCCTGTGAATGAACGCAAGTGCTCAAGAATGTATTGTGGCCAACATTTAAAGATGCAAAATGCTGAAGTAACTCAGTGGGCCACGTAGAATTTCTGGAGAACATGGATGGGTGACATTTCAGGTCAGGGCCCTTCTTCAGACTGATTGAAGGGGAAAGAACGCTAGAAGAGTGGAGGGGCAGCACAAAGCCTGGCAGATCGCTTTGTCCGCTCCACGTTCACCTATCCATGTTCTCCAGAGATGCTGCCAGACCCGCTGAGTTACTCCAGCACTTTGTGTCCATTCGTGTAAACCAGCATTTGCAGTTCCTTGTTTCCACAGGTGGTCCATAGCGTTCCGTTGTCAAGGTAGGATTGGGGTGGTGTGGGTTGATTCAAGAAGATGATACTGTAGTTCTAGGAGGGATAGCTGTCTCTGAAACTGGTAGCTTCTGTACCTCCTGCCCGGTGGCAGCAGCAGGAAGATGGCATGGCAAAGACTTACCATAGATGCCTTACGATCAAGGTGGGCTGCGTCCACCACTCTCTGCAGCCTCGTGCATTCATGAGATTTGGAAATGCTGTACCAGTAACTAAACTTATAAGGCACCTTTATGAAACCTTTCGTATCCTATAAAGGACATGAAAAAGGATACGTAAAATGAAAATTTGATTATGCTTCAACAGCGTGCTTCAAATTAGATTTCTACATTAGAGGAAGATTGAATGGCTTATGGCAGAGAGGTATAAGCCAGTGTAATTGGCCTGCACTTTAAGCCACGTTACCAAGGCAATTTAACAATATATTGCATGGAACAGTGTACCGTGCTTAACGTCAGAGTATAGTACAGAACACAATCTTCTGATTTAGATTTGAGATAATGGGAAATTATAAAGAGGACTGCAATAGGTTAATGTTCTGTGTTCATCACATTTAGAGCCTGACTGTAAAATGTTTTTCTGATTATGACACTTTAAAATAAAAACAGTTGTAAAGAGTTCAGAATGTTTGCGTCTTTTGCAAAATAACTATTTCCAATGAGACATTTTAACAGACTTATAGATAGGCATATGGATATGCAATGAATGGATAGGCATATGGATTTGACTTTACAGATACAGCATGGAAAACGAGCCCCTTGGCCCGCCGAGTCTGCGTTGTCCAGGTTAGAAACATAGAAAATTAGGTGCAGGAGCAGGCCATTCGGCCCTTCGAGCCTACACCGCCATTCAATATGATCATGGCTGATCATCCAACTCAGTATCCCGTACCTGCCTTCTCCCCATACCCCCTGATCCCTTTAGCCACAAGAGCCACATCCAACTCCCTCTTGAATATAGCCAATGAACTGGCCTCAACGACCTTCTGTGGCAGAGAATTCCAGAGACTCACCATTCTCTGTGTAAAGAATATTTTCCTCATCTCGGTCCTAAAGGAATTCCCCCTTATCCTTAGACTGTGACCCCTTGTTCTGGACTCCCCCAACATCGGGAACGATCTTCCTGCATCTAGCTTGTCCAACCCCTTAAGAATTTTGTAAGTTTCTATAAGATCCCCCCTCAATCTTCTAAATTCCAGTGAGTACAAGCCGAGTCTATCCAGTCTTTCTTCATATGAAAGTCCCGACATCCCAGGAATCAGTCTGGTGAACCTTCTCTGAACCCCCTCTATGGCAAGAATGTCTTTCCTCAGATTTGGAGACCAAAACTGTACGCAATACTCCAGGTGGGGTCTTACCAAAACCCCGTACAACTGCAGTAGAACCTCCCTGCTCCTATACTCAAATCCTTTCACTATGAATGCTAACATACCATTTGCTTTCTTCACTGCCTGCTGCACCTGCATGCCTACTTTCAATGACTGGTGTACCATCACACCCAGGTTTCGTTGCATCTCCCCTTTTCCTAATGTGCCACCATTCACATAATAGTCTACCCTCATGTTTTTGCCACCAAAGTGGATGACCTCACATTTATCCACATTATACTGCATCTGCCATGCATCTGCCCATTCACTCAGCCTATCCAAATCACCCTGCAGCCTCCTAGCATCCTCCTCACACCTAACTATACCCCCCAGCTTGGTGTCATCTGCAAATTTGGAGATGTTGCATTCAATTCCCTCGTCCAAATCATTAATGTATATTGTAAATAGCTGGAGTCCCAGCACTGAGCCTTGCGGTACTCCACTAGTCACTGCCTGCCATTCTGAAAAGGACCCGTTTACTCCTACCCTTTGCTTCCTGTCTGCCAGCCAGTTCTCTATGCACATCATTATTGAACCACCAATACCGTGTGCTTTAAGTTTATATACTAATCTCTTATGTGGGACCTTGTCGAAAGCCTTCTGAAAGTCCAGATATAACACATCCACTGGTTCTCCCTTATCCACTCTACTAGTTACATCTTCAAAAAATTCTATGATTCGTCAGACATGATTTACCTTTTGTAAATCCATGCTGACTTTGTCCATTGATTTCACCACTTTCCAAATGCGCTGCTATCCCATCTTTAATAACTGACTCTAGCAGTTTCCCCACTACCGATGTTAGACTAACTGGTCTGTAATTCCCCGTTTTCTCTCTCCCTCCTTTTTTAAAAAGTGGGGTTACATTAGCTATCCTCCAATCCTCAGGAACTACTCCAGAATCTAAGGAGTTTTGAAAAATGATCACTAATGCATCCACTATTTCCGTGGCTACCTCCTTGAGTACTCTGGGATGCAGACCATCTGGCCCTGGGGATTTATCAGCCTTTAATCCGTTCAATTTACCCAAAACCACTTCCTGGCTAACCTGGATTTCACTCAGTTCCGCCATCTTCTTTGACCTCCGGTCCACTGCTATTTCCGGCAGATTATTTATGTCTTCCTTAGTGAAGACAGAACCAAAGCAATTATTCAATTGGTTTGCCATGTCCTTGATCCCCATGATCAATTCACCTGCTTCTGCTGGTCCTAGGTTAGGTAAGGGGGAGGTACAGCGAGACCTAGGTGTCCTTGTACACCAATCACTGAAAGTTGGTGTGCAGGTACAGCAGGCAGTGAAGAAAGCTAATGGAATGTTGGCCTTCATAACAAGAGGATTTCAGTACAGGAGTTAAGAGGTTCTTCTGCAGATGTATAGGGCTCTGGTGAGACCACATCTGGAGTATTGTGTACAGTTTTGTTCTCCTAATTTGAGGAAGGACATCCTTGTGATTGAGGCAGTGCAGCGTAGGTTCACAAGATTGATCCCTGGGATGGTGGGACTGTCATATGAGGAAAGATTGAAAAGACTAGGCTTGTATTCACTGGAGTTTAGAAGGATGAGGGGGAATCTTATAGAAACATATAAAATTATAAATGGACTGGACAAGCTAGATGCAGGAAAAATGTTCCCAATGTTGGGTGAGTCCAGAACCAGGGGCCACAGTCTTATAATAAAGGGGAGGTCATTTAAGACTGAGCTGAGAAAAAAACTTTTTTACCCAGAGAGTTGTGAATTTATGGAATTCCCTGCCACAGAGGGCAGTGGAGGCCAAATCACTGGATGAATTTAAGAGAGAATTGGATAGAGCTCTATGGGCAAGTGGAGTCAGGGGATATGGGGAGAAGGCAGGCACGGGTTATTGATAGCGGACGATCAGCCAAGATCATATTGATTGGCGGAGCTAGCTCGAAGGGCCGAATGGCCTCCTCCTGCACCTATTTTCTATGTTTCTAATCACCCCATACACTTACACTATCCTACACACTAGGGACAATTTACAATTTTCACGAATCCAATTAACCTACAAACCTGTACATCTTTGGAGTGTGGGAGGAAACCAGAGCACCCGGAGGCGGTGGCGGCAGAAGGTCTGGCCTGGAACCCACGCATGCTGAGGAGGCAAACATCTGTGCAGATGACACTCTGCACAGACAGAACTCTCCACATACAAACCCGGATCTCTGGCACTGTATGGTAGCAGCTCTACCACAGCGCTACTGTGCCCCTGAGTATGTGCAGATAGATAAGCGATGGTCTTACCATCATGTTTGACATAGGCATTGTGGGCCAAAGGGTCTGTTTTGTGTTGTTCTGTTCTATGTTCTAATGCTACCCCTTTGAAAGATGGCACTTTATTGACCTGCATGCTTGAGGGAAGAAATTGGTTATGTGTAAAGTTCAATTTCACTTGGGCTAAAGAGGGGCGGAGTTCACTGAAACCACAAACTCGCTACTCTTTGTAGTGACTGATGTGTGTGGAGATTCTGTGGGAAAGCTTGGTTGGAATGAAATGTCCTCTTTGGCTTTTGACAATGATTTGAGTTAAGTTTAGTTTATTGTCTTGTGTTCCGAACTGTAGTGAAAACCAGTCAGTGGAAAGACTATACATGGTTACAATCGATCCATCCACAGTCTTCAGATGCATGATAAAGCGAATAACGTTTAGTGCAAGGTAAACGTATGGTTAAAGTTGGTCTGAGGGTATCCACCGAGATAGATAGTAGCTCAGGACCACCATCTGGTTGTTGGTGGGATGGCTCAGTTGCCTGATATCAGTTGGGAAGAAACTATTCCTGAATTTGACTGATGCCAACAGTCATAATGACAATGTTAGTTATTAAATAAAAGAATTACCAAGAAATATGTGTTCCACACTGAATTATTATTCTTAACTAAATATTTCCATTTACAATTCGAGAGTCAGTGTCACACAGCACAGAAACGGGGGGCAGTCGAGGGTTCTGCCCGAGTCGACTGTGTGCCCCTCTTCCGGGCCTATGTCCGTGCCCGCATGACCCTGGAGAGGGAACATGCGGTGTCCACGGGGACTCAGGAGGCCTTCCATTAACGCTGGTGGCCACAGGGAGTCGACTGCGTCATGGATAATGATCATGACATTGTAATTTGATGATTGATTAATGTTTGCGAACTGCCGGACAGTTTTGATCTTTCCAGTATTTTGTAGCTGATTATTTGAATAAAAGTTCCTTGTTAATGGGGAAAAAAAGCTCAGAAACAGGCGATTCAGCTCAACGAGTCCATGCTGACCATCACCGCCCATTTATTCTCATCCCATTTTATTCACCACCTTATTCACCATCAATTAACCCACACCCCCCCTCCCTTCACCCACCCTCCTCCCCACAGATTCTACCACTCAGTCACATACGATAAAACATATGATTTCACTTGTAAGTGAAGAATGATCAGAGTGCAAAAGGTTTTCAGCAATTGTGCATTGCAGTCACTGCATCCATAGCAAAATGAATGATAGGCTTGCACTGGGGCAGGTCTGGAGTAGATTCACATGGATGTTACTTGGGTGAAGAGTTTCTGATATTAGGAAATTAGGTAGGACTGGTTTTGTTTACCTTCCAAGCCTGTTATATAGCCTGTTTCCAAGCTATATCTCTGAACTAAACTAGGTGGAGGTGCCTGAAATGTTTACTTGTACCTGTGCCACACTGTATGGGGATATGGGGAGAAGGCAGGAACGGGGTACTGATTGGGGATGATCAGCCATGACCACATTGAATGGCGGTGCTTGCTCGAAGGGCCGAATGGCCTACTCCTGCACCTATTGTCTATTGTCCATTGTACTATAATAAATTTGACTTGACTTGGCTGGAGGACATGGGTTTGCAGTCATGGGTGGGGAGAACTAAGGAAGAGTTTTTTCATCCAGCTGTTGGAATCTGGAAGGCACTGCCAGAGGGGAGTGGTGGAGACAGTGACTCTCAATGTCTTAACAAGTATCTAGTCGAGCACTTGAATTACAAAGGCATAGAAGACTGAATGTCAAACGCTGGTCGGCGTGTGGTCACACTACTAGATTTCCAGCCAGATTAATCGAGAGCTATGAATTCAAATCCCACCATAGCAACTGGCGAAGTTGAAGTCAAGTAATTGAGTACATATGGGTATGTTTGAGAGCGACTCTGTGGCACAGCTAGTAGAGGCTTTTGTTATTTGTTATTGAAGAGAAGGGAGGGCTATTTGGGGAGGGAAAAGGTAAGTCAATTCATCCACTATAGCCGAGTAAGGTATTATCATTGTACAAATAGCTGAAACACACAACTGCAATTGCTGGTTAATACACAAAAGGACCCAAAGTGCTGGAGTAACTCGGCAGGTCAGGCAGTATCTCTAGAGAACATGGATAGGTGACGTTTAGGGTTGAGACCCTTCTTCAGACTCTCTGTCTGGAACTGGTCTTGGAATCCAGGCGTGTTGATGGCCCAGGCCTGCTGGCAGCTGGGGAAGTGGCAAGGATTGGCAGAGTCAATGGTCGCGGCCTGTGGGCAGCTGGAGTGAGGGTCAGGGTCGGCAGTGCTGGCAGTGGGGCGGCCTGGAAGCGGCCGAGGATGTTTTGAGGGCTGGCGCTGGCGGCAGAAGGTCTGGCCTGGAACTGGCGTGAGGTGCATCGGGCAGCCGGGGAGGCGGTGCAAGCCGGGGTCAGCGCAGGCAGCCGTCGGTAGAGCCGTCCGCTATAACCAAAATCCATTGTAAAGAGGTCCATTAAAACAAGGGTTTACTGTACTGTAATCACACTCCCATTGGAAACTGGTCTTGCAAGGATTGCTGGCAGCTTTCCAAGGTCATAGTTATTTATCCGTTGCCATGGCTGAATGAGGTAGTAAGCATGGTAATGGCATCTGTGGAACACAACATTCATCTGTGGTCAACACTCACTGAGGAATGGTGAAAGATTTTGAAATCTAAATGAACCACAGATGCCGTGAAGTGATGTCTTCATTACAGGCTGCATTTCAGTAGCAACTTTGAGATGTTATTTCTCTATGAAAGGTTTGCACACTTGGCCGTTCAGCAGTTTAACTTGCGGGGGAAGAGATGAATGGGATGTTGGATTTTACTTTTGGGTTGCACTGACCTTGTTAACATTAAATTGCACTGACTTCTGGAGTTAATTAAATACAATTACATTGCAGTTTAAATCTCTTGCCAGAGGGTGTGGTTGTTGAAAGACTAAACTGGCTCACTTGAGCCCATTTCCAATGAAGGAACATTGACTTGAAACTTCAACATTGCTTCTCTTTCACAGATGCCGCCTGAACAGCTTTCTGCGTTTTTTATTTACCGTGAAGCAGTTGGAATAGATACTGCTTGTAGGAGACTGGAAGTCCAATATTTTATAAGGCCAGATATATTTTTGTTTGCAGTCGTTGGCATTTCTGAAAGTAGCATATTCTGATCTTTCTTAAAACAACACCCCAGTAGCTCAACGAGTAGAGCTGCTGCCTCACAGAGCAGGTGACCCGGGTTCAATCCTGACCCTGGCTGATGAGTTTAAGAACCAAAAGCAAAAGAGTTTAACACCAAAAGCAATTCCTTTTACCTTTGCTGCATATTCTTGCAAGTAAAGGAATAAGAATCTGAGGGGTAACTTTTTCCGCACAAAGTAGCAATGTTACAAAATTTTGAGGTTTAAAAAATCAAGTCTGCAATTTATCCCGTCAGATAAAGCATAAAAATAAGTTTAATTTGACACCTAATTCGCTTTCATATCTTCAGTATTAAAAAGGTTATGGACATTTTCATATTTGGAAATTAGCATCTTGTTCCCTATTGCTTTTCCATTGACTTAACACAAAAGCTGTGGTCGAGGACAGTCAAAAGCCCATCACTTTCTTAAAAATTAAGAGAACTGAATGAAATTTTCAGTTATTATAGATTGAAGCATTCTGAAACAAATATAAAACATCTTACTTGGATGACCTGAATTAGCATATAATTAGTTAGTTACCTAATTGTAGCTAATTACAAAATTGACCGTTGTGAAGGGAATAGTAATAAACACCCAGACTGCCTTGAAAATTCAAAAATGTGATATTCTCAAGATCAGAACTTTAATATTATTGTATTATATGCTGTAAGTCCGTAACAGATAGGTAAATAAATTACAATTTCTAGCAATAGACCAAGTCTCTATGGAGAAGATCAGTTGCTAGCTGGTACATTGGCATATCATAATCAGTAGCATCATCATACTCCTCAGATTGTAACCAATAAGCAACTCTGTACACCTTGTTTTTCCTCAACTTTTCAATTTTGGCATTGTAAACTACAAGTTTTTGCTCTTCAAACCACTCATGACATGCCTTTCTGCCCACTACATTCCCATTAAGAATGTCCTGTAGATCATCACATTTGGAGTCGCCCAAATTTGGATAATCTCTGTGAATGCTGTCTAAATCAGTCTCTTTTGCTGGGCATTTGGATTGACAATTTAGCATTTCTTCTTCGGAGACATCTGTTTAAAATGTAAAGGAAAAAAATACTGAACAGCATTAACAGAAACAAGTTTTTATTTGCAGTTTTAGAAAAAAGATAGCAATGATAAAGTTAAATGCTAAAACAAATAGTAAATACCCAACAAAAAATTCATATTCATCAGTTTCATCAAATCAATCTAATCAATTAAATTAATCTAATTTCAATTACTAGATCTAAACATCTATCCATTTCTTAAGAAAAGGATTTTTTTAATAATAGCCTAAGTATCCAAATTACAAATTAATCCCATTCACATAAGAATTCACAATATAACATGATTTTTTAATCTCACTGTCATGAACATATGCCAGATGTAAGGAATTTAATGTTTAATTCTCACAAATTAATCTAGAAACATCCACTCTCAATATAATCAAAATAATTATTTTTTGCACAATACACGTGGCTAAAACTGTTGGGGATATTTAGTATAAAAATATTGACTATGGATAGACAATTACACAAAATATAGACAATTTAGATGCTCATGACATGATTGTCCAAAAAAAAGAGGATTTAAATCATCTTGCGAGTGGGTGTTTCTGGAATGCTATGGATTGGAATGTTGCCGTTGCCATGAATTTAAACCCCATATTGGTAGGCAAAGACACTGCTGGTTCGTATGGGGCCCAAATAACATTTTTGCGTCGTAAAAGTAGATTAAAGCCACCCCAAGAAGCAAGATTATATGTGAAATAAACGACTTACCCTTTGTTTTGTCCTGATATTGCGATCCGTCACATTGTAGGCGCTAAGTGCGTTCAAAGTCACTTTTTACTTTAATCCAACTATTAAATTGTCCAGCGATTTTTTTCTTTTTTTTTTTTTTCCCATTAAAAAAAAAACGGGAACGGAAGTCCGATCGATTTTTCTTCATCGACTAGCAGCCCGAGGAAATCCCTCTCCGACAAGCGATACAAACCTGCATTTTATTCCGCCCCCCCCCTCAAAGGCGCCAAAGTCGCGCACACGGTCAGTGGCAGATCTGCAGCGCCGCTGATGGTAGGTTTTGTAACATCGCTAGTATATGGAATAAGCTGCCGGAGGAGGTAATTGAGACAGATACTATTGCAACTTTTAAGAAACATTAGCACAGGTACATTGATAGGACTGGTAGATAGATATGGGCTAAACGCAGGCAGGTGGCACTAGCGTGGCTGTGGCACGTTGGTCGGCATGGGCAAATTAGGCCTAAGGCTGTTTTCCGCTATATGGCTGCTGTAAGTGTGCTATTTGTATGTTCTCCCCGTGACCACATGCATCCTCTGGACACTCTGGTTTCCTCCCACGTCCCATCATTTTAATTGGCTTCTGTAAATCACCTGCTAGTGTGTAGGGAATGGATGCGAGAGTGGGATAACAAAGAACTGGAGTGAACGGGTGATCGATGGTCAGCGTGGACTCGGTAGGCCGTAGGGCCTGTTTCCATGCAGTATTTTTCAATCAAACAATGAAGATACTAAGATTAAGAGAAGAAACAATGAACTGTAGATGCTGGTTTACAAGGGTTATCGGGAGAAGGTAGGAAACTGGGATCAAGAGGCAGAGATCAGCCATGATTGAATGGAGAAGTAGACTCAATGGGCCAAATGGCCTAATTCTACTCCTATATCTTGTGAAATGAATTCCACAGATTCGCCACCCTCTGACGGAAGAAATTCCTCCTCATCTCCTTCCTAAAGATATGTCCTTTTATTCTGAGGCTGCACACTGGTCCTAGACTCTCCCACTAATGGAAACCTACTCTCCACATCCACTCTATCCAAGCCTTTCATTATTCAGTAAGTTTCAATGAGGTCCCCCCCTCCCCCTCATCCTATCAAGTCCTATCAAGACACATAAACATGTCTCTTCCAATATCTTACCAAATTATACAGCATTTATGTTGACTTTGCTTGCAAACATTGAGTTAGTGATTTATAATTTCTATTCCTTGTTCTGCTGAAGAGAATTGACCTCTTGTCTGAACTTCCAACTGATGTTAGCACTCTGGAATTTTAAGTGATGGATGTAGTTTTAGGAGAAATTGTTGACCCATGTGGTCTGCATTAATGATACTCAAAAGGATTGAAGTGAGATTGTTCTGGAGATGTTATTATAATGGGACATGAGTTATCATGCATAAAGTAGCAAGTTAAAAATGGTGCTTGGCAATTGTTATAAGCAAAATAAAAACATTAAATGTGGACACAAGGAACTGCCGATGCTGGAATCTTGTAGAGGGCACTACGTGCTGGAGTAACTCAGCAAGATAGGCAGCATCTCTGGAGAACATGGTGATGTTTTGGGTTGGATCCCTTCTTCAGGGCTGATTAATCGTCTGACCCTATATAATAGCACCTGTATGGAGTGCAATTTATTGTTTCTACATTTGAGGATAGTGTATTTAAACTAGGACTAGTGCAGTTATCTGATGTCTGAATTAAAGTGATTTCCATATTGTTCTGGCCTCCCTATCTTTCAGTCTAAAGAATAGTTCTTCCATTTACTCCAACGGTACTGTCTGACCCACTGAGATTGTGTTATTTGCCGGAAAGTAAAATAGTGCTGGCTTCCAATAATTTTTCCATGTATGTGAAATCTTTAATGGAATGCTTTCCTGTTTAAAACATGACTGCTTACCTCTGGGTTTCTTTTCACAGGTGAGACATTGACGGTGCTGTAATGAGGCGGCCTTTGCACTGGTTGGTCACCTCCACTGTTGTCTCTGCTCCGGATGCCACCCTGAGTGTGAACGACAGACTACTCTGTGGTCACACCGGCTCCTGCGCCACATCGCAATTATCTCCACCGAGCGTGCCGGTCTATATGTCAATAACGATCATGTACTGATATCGTTCTTCATGCAACAAGGACGGACTGGAAAGGGCTTGCAGGAATTTGTGGTGGTAGTTGATGGATGCAACTGAAGCTTTAAACCTTGAAGACTGCATGGGAGGGCAACAGGTCATGCCTTCCAGTGGACATACCAAATCGATGTTACTCCTTGTTGCCAGTGATGGTTGCAAGTCTAATAATATACCAAATGGCATTGGGAATGGCCAGAAGAATCCAAAGGAATTTGTCCAGATCTCTGTCCCAGACTCGAGCCATAAATTTCCACTGGAGTGGTGGAAGACAGGCATTGCCTTTGTTTATGCACTTTTCAACTTGATTATGACCAGCGTGATGATCACTGTGGTACATGAGAGAGTCCCTCCCAAAGAAAAGAACCCTCCCCTACCCGACACTTTCTTTGACTACGTGGACCGGATCGAATGGGCTTTCAAGATTTCGGAAGTCAATGGCTTGATCCTGGTTGGTCTGTGGACAATTCAATGGTTACTTCTCCGCTACCGGTGAGTGACGTGCCATGTAGTCAAAGAATACTATTCACAGTTTTACTCCCCTTACCATGGAGCGGCACACTGGCTCAGCGGTACAGTCGCTGCCTCACAGCGACAAAGACCCAGGTTTGATCTTGACTATGGATGCTATCTGTATAAAGAAATGTTGTACATTCTCCCTTTGACCGCATGGGTCTTCTCTGGGTGTTCCGGTTTCCTCCCACATTCCAAAGACCTGCAGGTTTGTAGGTTAATTGTCTTCTGTAAATTGTCCCTGAGGAGGTGTAGGATAGAACTTGTTTACAGGTGATCATTGGTCGGCATGGTGTTGAAGGGCGAAGGCCTTTTTCCATGCTGTATCTCTAAACTAAACATAGAATTCTTTGTGATATTAGATCAAATGCATGCAAGTATCCCTTGCATTCCCCTCTCTCTGCATCCCGCTGAAGCCCTGGTCATTTCACTTTGTATCCCTTCATTATCACCCCTTTCACAGCCAACAATGGACCATTGTGGGCTCCACCATTCTTGAGTCATTGGTGCCGACTGTGATTTGTTCTGTACCTTTACATACCTCTAGTTTCCCTCTCCCCTGACTCAGTCTGAAGAAGGGTCTCGACCCGAAATGTCACCTATTCCATTTCTCCAGAGATGATGCCTGACCCGCTCAGTTACTCCAGCAAGTTGTGTCTATTGTCAGGGTTCAATGGTACTTTATTGTCGCATGTACCTTGGTACAGTGAATTTCCTTTTTTGCATAGTTCAGTAAAAATCTTGCTATACGTAAACACTATCATACTTCGAGACATACTGGCGGGTATGGATGTTAATTGGCCTCTGTAAATTGTCCTGAGTGGATGCAAAAGTGAGATAACAAAGAACTAGTGTGAACGGGTTATTGATGGTCAGCCTGGACTTGGTGAATCCCTTTTTTTATTTTTACTTGGTTAAAAAGTTTTGTTCTGAAGACCTTTTAGACTTTTTATGTGGGGGAAGGGGGAAACCGTTTTTTCCAGGCCCTACCTGGGCGAGGATGCGTCCTTCCTCCGAGCCGCATCTTCGCCCCCTCCTCGCGGCCTACCACCTGGATTGGCGCAACCTTTCCTGTCGGAGACCAGCCAGAGCTTCGAGCTGCAGCTTCAGCACTGAGGTACCATCACGGAACGAGGCGATGCCTTACCTGGGTCTCCGTGTTGGAGCTCCGGAGTGCTGGGCCTGCCGACTTCAACATCGTGGATCTGAGGTCTGTGGAGCTTCCAGCAGCGACAGCGCTGACTTTATCATCGTGGAGCCTGGGATCTCTCGCCGAGGTCGCTAGTGTTGGAGCTCCGCCCAGCGCAGCCTGTAGACTTCGGGAGCCGCAGTCTTCTGGAGGAAGGTGCCGTCTCGGAACTCCAAGCCGCTGAGAGTGTTCTTCTGTTCCGATTCCGGAGTTCCATCATCCCGGCTAGAGGGCCTGAAACATCGGGCTGCAGCAGCGGTGACTGCGGAGACCTCAATAGGCCCCGACCACGGGTGAACATTGAGGAAGTAGACTGAACTTTGCTGCCTTCCCTCACAGTGGGAAACGTTGATCCTGCTGTGGGGGGATGTTTTTTATGTTTAATGTTAAATTCTATAATGTGTTTATTTTAATTGTGTGCCCATACACTGGCCCTCTGATGGCCGGTGGGGACCCGATAACCCTCACTGGACGCTGGACTCTAAATATCCCCTGACTGCTATCTTCAAGAGTCCTATCTAGCTCTCTCTTGAAAGTATCCAGATAACCAGCCTCCACCGCCCTCTGAGGTAGAGAATTCCACAGACTCACATCTCTATGTGTGAAAAAGTGTTTCCTCATCTCTGTTCTAAATGGCTTACCCCTTATTCTTAAACTGTGGCCCCTGGTTCTGGACTCCCCCATGTCCTTTGCCATAGCTTGCATAGAATGTCCTGTGATCAAGAAAGAATTGGTGTAAATGCAAAAATATTCCTTTTAGCACTGCTCACTTCAGCAAAACCATGCCAGTGAAAATGTGGCTTTGACGAAGCCAATATTTTTTCTGTTTAGTTTAGTGAAACAGCACGGAAATAAGCCCTTCAGCATACTGAGTTTGCGCCGACCCCCGCACATTAACACTATCCTTTAGTGTTATTAGTGCAATTAACCTACAAACCTGTATGTCTTTGCAAGGAGCAAATCAAAATATGCACTCATAAAGAGAAAGTCGCAATGCAGACGTAAAAAACGAGTTGCTGGAATCTGGAACAACAAATAACCTGTTGGAGGAACTCAGTGGGGCGAGCAGCATCTCAGGAGGTGGTGGGAGGGAGGGGGAAAATCGACAGTGGGCATTTAAGATCTCATCAGGGAGTCATTAATTCAACTTGTATTTTTGGTGTGCCATCTATTGCCTCAGGAGGTATTTAATTGTTTTACACTGAGCTAGTTTAAAGGTAGTCAGTATTGTAACGTTAGAGATGTTCGTATTGGACCAGAATTAGGCCATTCGACCCATCAAGTCACCACCGCCATTCAATCATGGCTGTTCTATCTTTCCCTCTTAACCCCATTCTCCAACCTTCTCCCCATAACCCCTGCCACCCATAGTAATCAAGAATCTATCAATCTCCACCTTAAAAATATCTACTGACTTGGCCTCCACAGCCTGTGTGGCAATGAATTCCACAAATTCACAACCCTCTGACTAAAGAAATTCCTCCTCGTCTCCTTTCTGAAGATGCATCCTTTTATTCTAAGGCTACGGCCTCTGGTCCTAGACTCTCCCACTGGTGGAAACATCCTCTCCACATACACTCTATCCAGGCCTTTCACTATTTGGTAAATTTCAATGAGGTCATCCCCCACATCTTTCCAAACCTTCGTGAGTACAGGCCCAGTGCCGTCAAACGCTCATCATATGTTAATCCATTCATCCCTGGGATCATGGTCGTAAACCTCCTCTGGACCCTCTCCAGCACATCCTCCCTCAGATATGGGGTCCAAAACTGCTCACTATACTCCAAATGCGGTCTGACCAGTGTCTTATTAAGCCTCAGATGTGAGTGCCACTTTGTGCACAGCAAGCTCCCTAAAACTGTAATATGTTAGTGTTGATGGACGGGGATGGATAGTCAGAGAGCGTCATCGAGCAATGCAACATAGAAACAGGCCATTCGTCCCAATGTTCCATACTGACCTGCGAGTTCCTATCTGTATTAATCCCATCTTCCTTTAACCTTAAAAAAAACATTTGGACAGGTACATGGATGGGATTGGTTTTGACTGATGTGGGTCAAACGGTTTGAGGCAGACTGGTTTTACAAGAAGAAAAAATGAATGTAGATGCAGCATTTTTTGTTGACATGTGCAAAGTTGGGCCGAAGCATTCTATAATGATGCTGCTTGATCCATGGAGTTCCTCCAGTGCTTTGTTTCTTTGTTACTCTAGATTTCAGCAACTACAGTCTCTTGTGTCTCGATTACAACTTTCTATTTACGAGTGAAAACCTCTTGAATATTTGGCCAACTGAGTCCTCACCGACCAGCGATCCCCGCACACTAACACTATCCTACACACATTAGGGATAATTTACAATTATACACACCGTTACATCTTTGGAGTGTTGGAAGAAACCGGAGATCCTGGAGAAAATCACGCAGGTCACGGGGAGAACGTACAGACAGCACCGGTAATCAGGATGGAACCTGGGTCTTTGGGGCTGTAAGGCAACATCTCTACCACTGCGCCGCAGTGCAACCATTCCCTGGAGAAAATAATTGGGGATGTTTCGGGTCGAAACCCTCCTTCAGACTGAGAGCTAGGCCGGAGGGAAACCAGAAGTGTGAAAAGATTCAGAACAATCAGAGCCAGCATCGATGACCAAGGAAAGGTGGAGTCCACAATGGTCCATTGATGGCTGGGGAAGAGGTGATAATAAAGGGACATATGGATGCGAATAGTGGAACTGGCAGGATGACTAGATTGGAGGAGGGGCGGAGAGAGGGAATGCAGGGGTTACTTGAAATTTGTGAAATCAATACTCGTACCACTGCGTTGTGAGCTGCCCAAGCAAGATATGAAGTGCTGTTCCTCCAATTTGTGTGTGGCATCTGATGTTGATTTTCCTTTTTGTAAAACCAGCAGCTGCTGATCTTTGTGTCTCCAAATTCCTTTATTTTTGAGTGGTGGCAATGCATTAGATGAGGATCTCATCTGAAAGGCAGCAGTCCTCACAACATACTGGGGACCCTCCCTGTTTTATTCAAGTGTCTGGAGTGGGATTTGAATCCACAATCTTCTGGCTCTGAAACGAGCAGCCACCCACTGAGCCAATGCTACTGCTAAGTCAAAAGTGAGTTAAGCAAATTATACACATGATTATTTTAATGATCAATAAGAATAAATTTAGGAGTGTTTAATAAAAAAGTTTGGAATAATTAGGGACAATTGAAACAAAATTTGTAGCAAGTTTAGATGTCAGATTTTGTGTTCGGGTGGATGCCTTCCCGCCAAAGCTCAGACTTTGTTCTGATGTTAGAATTGTCAAGAAGCTTCCTGTCAGATTTGCTGCCTGGTGATGCAGTTCCAAATACAGCAGACTTAACATTTTCTACACCAAATAAGGGGAATTGGACCCCAATCTCCAGTAGCTTTCCTCTTGTGCTCCGTTAGTCTTGCTGTTCAGACATTCGGGATTCCCTCACTGACACGGGGAAGCGTGTTTATCATCTGTTAGTCCTACAGCGTGGAAGCAGACCCTTTGGCCCAACTTGCCTCTGCCGAACAACACACCCCTTCTACACTAGTCCCATCTGCTTGCGTTTGGCCCATATCCCTCTAAACCTGTCCTCTCCATTTACCTGTCTAATGTTTTTTAAACATTGCATACACCCACCACCCTTTGTGTAAAAGAGTTGACCGTCAGGTTCTTATAAAATCTCCCCCACCTCCCCAACTTCTTCCCATTACCTTAAATCAGGGGTCAGCAACCTACGGCGCCCGGGCCGAATGCGGCCCGTAACCCAAACTCATTGGGCCCGCAGGCGGATTTTTTTTTCCCGTAATCATCCAGCCGGCTGAGCGCCCCGAACGGGCAGCGCGGCCAAGCACCCCGCCCGAGCCCCGAGCTCTAGCTGTACCGCTTCCTGCGCAAAGCCGCCGGCACGGCCGTGCATCTTCTGTGACCACGTTTAAGAAAGAACTGCAGATGCTGGAAAAATCAAAGGTAGACAAAAATGCTGGAGCAACTCAGCGGGTGAGACATACAAGGATTGCATGGGGCTGCCTCACCCACTGAGTTTCTCCAGCATTTTTGTCTACCTTCTGTGAACACGTGATTTGATGCCTGCCATCTGGGGCAGGATGGGGGCAGGATCCAGGTGTACACGTGATCACAGACATGCATCCCGGCCCCTATGCAGAAAAGGTTGCCGACCCCTGCCTTAAATCTATGTCCTCTGGTTCTCCATTCCCCTACTCTGGACAAGAGACTCTGCATATACCCGATCTACTCTCATGATTTTGTACACCTCGATAAGATTACCCCTCATCCTCCTGCGCTCCAAGGAATAAAGCCCTAGCCTGCTCAACCTCTCCCTATCGCTCAGTCCCTCGAGTCATGGCAACATTCTGCCATCAACCTGATTTATCTCCTACCCACAAAATTGCCCCCACCCTTACCTTAAACCTATGTCCGCTGGTTCTCGATTCCCCTATTCTGCGCAAAAGACTGCTACTCACTAAATTGTATGCACTAGATTGAAGGCATTGGAACAAAAGTGGAGTACCACATGCATGTTATCATATTGAGCATTTTTCAGTTAAGGATGAACTGTAATTCCTCCCTATTGAAACCTAGAGTCTAGACAAAAAAAAGTCTATTGAAGACTTAGGGGGAGTAGAGGTTAGTACTTCATTGCACAATCAATAGGTAGTGACTGAGCTTAAATTGAGACTGAGTGATGACTCGAGGAACCGCAGATGCCCGAATAATTGAGCAAGTTACAAATTGCTGGAGGAACTAAGGAGACTAAACATTATTCCCTTATCATGTATCTATACACTGTAAATGTCTCAATTATAATCATGTATTGTCTTTCCGCTGACTGGATAGCACGCAACAAAAACTTTTCACTGCACCTCAGTACACGTGACAATAAATAATCTGAAACTGGAAATCAGTGGGTTGGGCAGAATTTGGTGGGACGTGGACGGATAACGTTTCCGGTCGAGAACCTTCTTCAGGTTGAAAGCTGGAAGAGAGGTGGGGGCAGGACAAAATCTGGCAAGTGATAAGTGGTGTAGGAAGGAACAGGAGATACTAGTTTATGCTGAAGATGGACACAAAATGCTGGAGTAATTCAGCAGGTCAGGCAGCATCTCTGGAGAAAAAGAATAGGTGACATTTTGGGTTGGAACCCTTCTGAAGAAGGTCCGAAGATACAGGTGAGGGTTGGGGATGGTTGAATAGCAATGAGTGAATGTAGCACCCACATTGGTGTAGGCGTAGTCTTTTGCTGCTGGACTAAGGTGAGTGAGGAGAGATTTAATGGGAACATGAGGGGCATCCTTTTCACAGTGGGTGGTGGTGCGTATAAAACAAGCTGTCAGAGGAAGTAGTTGAGGCAGGAGGATGAGGGGTGATCTTATCGGGGTGTATATAAAATCATGAGAGGAATAGGCAATGTAAATGCACAGAGTCTTTTACCCAGAGTAGGAAAATCGAGAACCAGAGGACAGTTTAAGGTGAGAGAGGAAATATTTAATAGGAATCTGAAGGGCATAACATTTTCATACAGAGGGTGGTGAGTATATGGAACAACCTGCCAGACAACATTGAAAGGAGATTTCGACAGTAAGGTCAAGAAGGATATGGGCCAAACATGGGCATGTGGGACCAGCATAGATGGGGCAGCTTGGTTGGCATGGGCAAGTTGTGCCGAAGGGCCTTTCCTGTGCTGTATGACTCCATGACTCTCTATGACAGGGGTCGGCAACCTCGTTCTGCATAGGGGCCAGGATGCATGTCTGTGAGCGGATGGCGGGCCACATCTATCATGTGTACACATGGATCCCGCCCCTATCCCGTCCCGGATGGCAGACATCAAATCACGTGTTCACATAGATCCCGCCCCTTCGAGGACGCCACCCGGAGCACTGGCCCCTAGTTACGGGCGCTCACGAACATGGCGAACCTACGGTCCATTGCCTTGGCTCTATCCTGAAAGCAGTGGCTCAAATACTCGCGCTCACTCGTCCCCGGCCTATTGACAACCCCTATCCCGACAGTGAAGCCCAGACACAGAAGGTGCACGGCAGTGCCGGCGGCTTTGCGCAGGATGCGGTACAGCCAGAGTTCGGCGACTCCGCCATTGCGGCCGCCAGTGCAGGCCTCCTTGCATCGCCCCGACCTCGGGCCCGGGAGGTACCGGAGATGACGGAAGTTTGCCGGCCGGATAATTACTGGAAAAAAAATAGGCCTGCAGGCCGGATGGTTTTGGGTTATTCGGCCCGGGGGCCGTAGGTTGCCGACCCCTGCTCGATGACTCCAAGACTGGGGATCCAACCAATATTTTAGTGTTCAGGAACACGCAGCTTACTGACTCACCAGGAAATGCTAAGTGCCGAGTCACGGTTGACACTGTTATACTGTAGTTATGCAGGAAGATTATGTAATTCTTGCAAAATTATCTTGTGGTATATAGGACTGAAAGACTTTGCCACAATATTTTTTTAAAGGAACTGAAAAAGGCAAATGACTCAAATAATCCTGAAGCAACTGGCAGGAAATTAACAAGGTATGTTTGAGCTCCAACCATAATCCAACCAAACAAACATTTCGCAAAAATACTAGAAGATTGTGGTCAGAAAATTGAGGGGTGATTTGGCTTCGCCTTAAAAAGAATTTACTGTCTTCATCACCATACTTTTAAACAAGCATTTTATGATCTTTGTTCCCTTACCATTTTCCCCACATTTAAAGTGTCGCTTAGGATAATCAAACTTTCACTGCAGGCTGTGTGAGTGGGAATTCACAAGTTAAATTTAATTTTAGAGATATGGCAATTGAAATTCCTCGTATGTTGCAAAACATACTTGGTGAATAAAATGTGATTCTGATTCTGATTCTGAAACAAGTACTTCGGCCTACCGAGTCCACACTCCCCTGACACACTCTTCTCCCCTCTCCCATCAGGCCAGACTTTACAGAAGTTTGAAACGCCTCCAGATTCCTCCAGATTCAAGGAAAATTTATTCCCAGCTGTTATTAGACAACTGAACCATCCTTTCACCATCTAGAGAGCAACTTCTGTCCTCCCATCTAACTCATTGGAGATCCTCAGACTATCTTTAATTGGACTTTATTGGACCTTATCTTTCACTAAACTTTATTCTCCTTATCCTGTATATGTACACTGTGGGCAGCTTGACTATCGGCCTGTATAGTCTTTCTGCTGACTAGATAGCATGCAACATACCAACTTTTCACCGTACCTCGGTATACGTGACAATAAACTAATCTAAACTAGATCAATGTTATCCCACTTTCGCATTCACTCCCTACACCTAGGGATGATTTACAGAGGCCAATTAATCGACAAACCCGCACGTCTTTGGGATGTGGGTAGAAACCCAGGAGGTCACAGGGAGAACATGCAAACTCCACACAGACAGCACCCAAGGTCAGGATTGAACCCGGGTCTCTAGCACTGTCAGGCAGCAACTCTACCAGGTGAGCCACTGTGATGCCCTTGGTTGAATTTGGGAAGATTTGAAATTCTTGGTCTTCGGGTGCAGTGCAGCTCCATACTGTTCATTCAGTAACTCCAGATAGCCAGGACTTGGATAAGCAGTGGCACTAATGTTTTGATTGTGAACACTGTGGGTGTACACCATGACTAATATGCTGGCTGGATTGTATTGATTTAGGATGGCTTCAGCATGTTGGCTTAAAGGTTGTACCAACTTTTGAAAGACTCTGCTAGCTGCCTAAGTTGTTGAAGAAAGAAAATAATTTGTAATTGTACAGCCACCTTCTTTATTTTGTGGTACTTTCAAGAGAGAGCTCTTGAAGATAGCGGAGTCAAGGGATATGGGGGGAAGGCAGCAACTGGGTACTGATTGTGGACGATCAGCCGATATCACATTGAATGGCGGTGCTGGCTTGAAGTTTCATAGCCAAGTGCCTTTCAATCATGGTCTTTGCACAAAACAACATCCCAATAGGTTGAACTAGATCATTGTCCAGATATAGACACAGAGTGCTGTAGTAGCTCAGCGAGTTGGGCAGCATCTCTAGAGAAAAAGGATGCTGAGCGAATCAAACATACTCACAAACATGGTACAACAGTTTACTTCTACAAACATGTTGCTTCTACTGTACAGCAACATGGACTGCCTGCACACGTCGGTTGTGATAATATGAACAGTAGTAGTAGGTGGAGCTTCTAATAATAAAGCACTACATTGGTTAGTAAGTAAAGTAACCAATCTACATCTTTCCTTGTAGGAATGAAAACGAACCACATCTGAATCAAAGTGACATGTATGAATAAACACGTTACTATGTGAAGACTGAATAATATAGTAACCAAAACCCTAGTAGCGCACACAGGGAAGTACAGATGGTTCAAACAGAATCCCCTTATCACAAGGGCGGCCTACACACTCATCCCTACGCGCATACAGTACAAATCTGCGTCTCCTCCCTTCACCGGCGAAATAACTGGGGAGCTATGCGGCGAGAGCACTGGTGACCTGGGAGAGGAACACGTCGAGGCTGGCAAGTGGGGCACCAAAGGGTGTAGGGGGAGCAACCAATGGTAGGTCTGCAGCAGCAGGGAGCGAGGGAAGAGACTGTCCGACAGCAGAAGGGCAGATCGGACGCGTTGCATCGGGATACGAAACAGCAAGACGTGGTTCCTTCACAGGAAGGAGATGTTGACAGTTGCGTCTGTAGATCCCTCCGTCTGTGCTCACCGGGTATAATCGAAGCACTGCAGCTGCCCATCATCACATCCATTGCAGGCGAGCAGGAGCAGCATGAATGGGTTTGTTCAGAATGGTGGACCATCCACGCTCAGTTGCAAGTCCGTTTGACTGTGAAATCAAAAAATGAGCGAAGTTTTTTGAAACCTTGAATTGGTGCAGGCAAAAACCACGGCAAGTAATAATGTTTGCCAACCACTTATTTCGATCCAAGGCAGAGGAGGAACAGATGGAGAGCATGCTTCTGTTGGTGTGGAACATTGACAGGGTACGGGAGGCGTAATTTATAGGTCTGTAGTCTCCTTCGGTGAAGGTCTGTAGGCAGGCAGCTCCCAGTCCATATTGGGATGCATCACACGTGAGCGTCACCGGTTGGTTTAAATCAAAATAAGCATGGGTTGGAGCACTGGACAATTGTAATCTGAGGATTTCAAGAACTCACTGGTGTTGTAGGTACAAAACCCAGGTAGTGTCTTTGTGAGTCAGTTGCCGTAGGGGAGCAGATATCTAGCTGAGGTTGGGAACGGATTTCCCCAAGTAGTTGACCATTCCCAGGAATCTCTGTAAAATCGTAACGTCAGTGGGAGCTGGCATCTCGTTGATGGCAGTGGTCTTGGAGGGGTCCGGCCTGAGGCCATCACTGGTGAATAAGTGTGCGACATAATGGACCTCTTTGACACGGAATCTGCATTTTAGAAGGTTGAGCTTGAGATGGATGTGTTTAGCACAGATCTAGTACTTTTTAAAAGTTTGGTTTAGAGATACAGCGTGGAAACAGGCACTTCAGCCAGATGAGTCCACGCTGACCAGCGATCACCTCGTACACTAGCACTATCCTACACACTCAGGACAATTTACAATTTGCCGAAGCCAATTAACCGACAACCCTGTACGTCTTGGAATGTGGGAGCTCATGCTCCCGGAACTGGACCTCCCGGAGAAAACCCACGTGGAGAGCGTACAAACTCCGTACAGATAGCACCTACAGTCAGGATCGAACCCGGGTCTCTAGTGCTGTAAGCAGCAACTCTACCATTGTGTCACTGTGCTGCCCACAATGATAGTGATAGGCGGACAGTGAACGGTGCATCATGCCACGAGCTCAATGCCCACAAACTTGTCACTTTGTGACTCTGTTCTCTTCTGCCACTGCCTCTCCCATGGCCAAATTCAGTCAAAAATGTTCATGATATTTGTATATATAACTTCTATTTACCTTCTTTCCGTGCATTTCAAAGTTTGCTGGTTCCTGGTTTAGCTTATTTAAGCAGTGCAGGGCTCCGAAACAAATATTGCCATACAATGTTCTCCTCTCTATTCCCTTGGACTGTGAAACACCCTTCTAAGGCTCGGATGTTATTCCTTGAAGCGCAGGAGGCCTATAGAGGTGTATAAGATCATGAGGGGCATGAGGATTGGGGAATCAAGAACTAGAGGGCTCGGGTTTGAGGTGAGAGGGGAAGGATTGAAGAGGAACCTGAGAGGCAACGTTCTTTATGCCAAGAGTGGTGGGTATATGGAACAAGCTGCCAGACAAAGGGGTCATAGCATGTACGACAGCACCATTTAAATGACAGTTGGGACATTATAGGACAGTTGATTAGTAAGGGTATCAGGGGTTATGGGGAGAAGGCAGGAGAATAAGATAGATGAGCTGTGATTGAATGGCGGAGTAGACTTGGTGGGCCGAATGGCCAAATTCTGCTCCTAGTACTTATGAACTTTGGAGAGATATGCATCAAATTAGATGGGACATCTTGGTTGGCATGGCCGAGTCATGCCAGAGGGCCTGTTTCTGCGCTCTATCATTCTTTCAGTAACAGCAGCCAAAGCCTAGCTGCCTCAGACACCCTGGAGGATTTTAATTATTCACACTTCCTATCAGGCCATCCCAAATCTATCTGAGACAGCAAGGGGTTTTATCTGTGAGCTGATCTGGCATTCTCAGCAGTGTTGCTGCCTGAGCAGGGAGTGCGGTGCTAAACAGAGACAAGGAATGGTCCTGAGAGAAGGGGAAATATTCAGACAGCTGGCAGAGTCATGCAGTCATGAGTCACATTTTCCTTAACAATCAGCAGCATATCTTGAAAACAGCTCTGTAGTGTGTTGAGATCCACAAGGCGTGTTACTATGTAAACATGGATTCACCCGCATGGTTTAAGAAATTTAATTAGTGATATGAATGAGTCAGAACAATGTTATTTCAGCTTCTGGTGCCCATTTCACTTGGCGGTGAACAGATACAGTAAAAATCAGTGCATTTGGCTAGTAAAAATGTTTCCAATTTGAATAACTATAATAGTAAAATTAAATGAGAACTTACCAGTTCGAAGTTTGATCGTTATTTTATGAGGAGTAACGATGAGGGATTACATGAAGAAGCCCCGCCTGGCGCTTGATTGGCATACTTCAAAGCAGCGGCATGAAAAGCACAGAACATAATAGCCGGAGTAAGATAGTAAGGCTCAACATAGATTTAGAACTACCAGATGATCATTTATTTTATGAGGGTCGGGAGTGGAGGGTACGTAATCCCTCATCGTTACTCCTCATAAAATAACGATCAAACTTCGAACTGGTAAGTTCTCGTTTAATCTTACTATTTTACTTCGAAGTCACGTGAGTGACTATGTGAAGATTTTGTAGCTTCTGTGTTTTTTATGTCGTAGAGTCATTCCATACGACAGTCCGGCTAGGTCAACACATAAATGAGTAAATAACCTTTTACCAGAATTTAGTTTTAGTTTATTTCATAAATCTTTTAATGATAAAAGAACAAATAATAACCCCTTTTTTATATCTGGGGAAAATCACTACAAAGTGATAAAAGATATAAAGTGATAACATAAATCGATAGTGAAACAAAGCAGGTGATTACAGTGAACCCAACACCGCGTGTCCAAAGCCTGTCTTTGTGAGAACAGGTTTATCGTAGAACTTTGAAAAAGTTTCTTCTTTACACCACCCTGCGGCTTCTAAAATGTGTTCGAGCGGTACGCCCTGTAACTTCGCCGCGGACGTAGCTGCAGCCCTGGTGGAGTGAGATTTAAACACATCAGTGTCTACTCCCGCTAAAAGTAACACCTGTTTTAACCATCTGGAAATGGTTTGTACTGATGCTTTTGTGTGTGGTTTCTTATGCGTAATAAATTATGCTTTTTCATCACCTCGAAGACTCTTGGTAACTTTTATATATTGAGTCAAGTGACTAGCTACATACAACGTTGGATCAATAGGGTAAGCTTGAAACATTACCTTAGCTCCAGTTCTTCCTGGTCTGCTTTGTTTGATCAGATCATAAACGTAAAACACAATGTTATCTGAAGCCACATGCATACAATCTAAACGTAGCATTTGCAATGTTTGCACTCTTTGTGCTGATACCAACGTCATTAACATTACTACTTTAAATGCTAATTTTTCCAAAGACATAACAGTGATTGGAGTCCATTGCCTAAGCAAAGTAAGTACAATGCTGACATCCCAAATTTCTGTATATCTTGGCTTGGGCGGATTTTTGTTAAAAATTCCTTTCATAAACCTGGATATTAATGGATGAGATCCAATTGATTCATGGTCGGAAATTTGTCCTAAATAGCACGATAAAGCACTACGAGCACTATTAATGGCACTATAACTCAAGTGCTGCTCAAAATACAACTCAGCAAGGAACTCCAATATGTTTGAAATGTTCACAGTATGATAAGATATATTTTATTATCTACAAAAAACTTCCCATTTCTTTATATGTATCATATATTGTTTCTTAGTGCTATCTCGCCATGATGAGACTATAACATCAATGGTCCTATCCGACAGTCCAAGCCCTTGTAGTGGTCTGGTCAAAACCTGCAGATTAACAAATTCATATAAACATGTAATGGATGAATTTCTTTTGTTACTGGCTTTATTAACAAATCACTGCAGCTAGGAATTGACATACATGGTTCCTTAATCATATTTAACATCAACGGGAACCATGGTTGTGTGGGCCAATTTGGAATCACCAACACTCCTGTGGCAGAATCTTGTTCTATTTTCTTAAGACATTGCCCAACCAGGCCAAATGGAGGGAAAGCATAAAAGAGCATATTTCCCTAATGTAGCAAAAAAGCATCTACTGCTACCGCACCTGGATCGGGTTCCCAAGACACATATTTAGGCAATTGATGATTTAATCTTGATGCAAACAGATCAATGTCTGGTAACCCATACCGAATAACAATTTTACTGAAAACTTGTGGGTTTAACATCCATTCTGTGTTGTCTTCAAATACCCTTGATCTGTTGTCTGCCACCACATTATCTTTACTTGGGATATAACTTGCTAAAACCCAAATTTGGTGCTCAATACACCAATGCCATATCTGATTGACCAGACAATCACATGATACCGACCTTACTCCACCCATGTGATTAATATATGCAACAGCTGTCTTATTGTCTAATTGTACCTGGACATGCAGATCCTTTTTTGTAGAACAATAGGCTTTTAATCCATAAAATGCCCCCAATAACTCCAAATAATTAATACCATATGTTTGGAGAAACAATTCCTCTTGGACAATCCATCTGCCCCCACAGCTGGTAAATGTATCTGTCGCCCCCCCCATCCGAGAACATTTTCAATTCACCATTGTAATTCCAATAAAGCTTCTTTTGTTAATTGCATAGGCCTATCAAAATGGCCTGCTCGCTTTTTTAAAGCTCGCGTTTTGTCCCTTTGAAGGTTTTGGTAATGTATTGGACCAAATTCCACTGCAGGAAATGCTGCTACTAATTTACCAATAACCTTTGCTACTTCTCGGATGGAGGGATAAGGTTTGTGAATGAGGCCCCAACATACAGTTGAAATAACAACAATCTTGTCCATTGGCAAAGTTACTAACATAGTAACTGAATTAATCACAAAACCTAAATAATTAATTGTTTGTGCTGGCTGCAGCTTGGACTTAATTGGATGAATCAGGAACTCTAGTTTTTCAAATAAAGTTTTAGTTGCTGAAACTGATTTTCCAGCTGATTCCTGATTATTACTGACAATTAAAATGTCATCCAGATAAGCCATAACAATGTGTTTTTGTGCTTTTAATTGTGCTAAAGCTGGTTTCAACAGCTTTGTGAAGAGCCTAGGAGCTGAACTTAACCCATTAGGTAATGCTTTAAATTGCCACAGCTGTCCCAGCCAATTAAATTTTAAGTACCTCCGAAAAAAAACGATGTATTGGTACTGAATAGTACGCATCCTTTAAATCGATTGTAGCCATATAACAACCTGCTGATATCAAATGTCTTGCAGTGTTGAACGTTTCCATCTTGAAATGTTTATTACTGGACAAATGTATTAAAGTTTGTAAGGTCCAGAATAATTCTACAACACCATCTTTTTTATCTCTTGGAAAGATGTTTGACACAAATTGGTGTGGATGCTCAACAGTTTTTTCAATAACACCTTTTTTAAAACGATTTTGTCAATTTCCACATTAAGTTTCTGCTTCCTCAATAGCAGAGAACATGAAACCATAAATAGGTTTATATTGTACCGGAGAATCAACCACCTTCTTTAAATGTTATTGTAGCTCCTGAAACCGTTTGTAAAATAAATCGGTCAGATGTGATGCAAAGCCCATTCATCATAAAACATTTGTAATCTCCTACCAACTAGAGATTCGTCATAGTTCCTTTAAGAACAGAATAAAGTTTTTTTGTACCTCTCCATATGAACGTGGTGGTCTCCTTCTCCCCGTATATGGGTGAACATTAGGCTGTGTTGGATGGTAAATATTTTTTTACCATATTCCTGCCTCTGTTTGTTCCAAAATCAGATCCCCTTCTTGGTGTATAGTACCTTTTTTGTCCAAAAACAAAAGGTCTCATGTAGCTAATAGATTTAGCCTCTTCATCCATTACTCTTATTTGTTTAGGCAGGTTTTCTCCAAATAGATAACCAGGAGATTGAACACCCCTTGATCGGCACAGACCTGCAAATCTAGGATGAAATATGGGGCTGAATCACAATTTTCCTCATACAATTGATTTCATAAAAGGAATTGCACAATAAGCCCAATGTATCTCTTTGGATTTTGATCATTTCTGACCCTTCCATTTGCTTTCCAAAAGCAATAATGGCAGCTGAAATCAGTTTGAGGATTCTTTGAAACCTTATTTCTTGTCCTCTCATGACTGATGACATAGGTGTCCATATAGTCGGATTCACTGTAGGTACCTTCAATGAGGTGCAATTTTCCGGTGTTTTATATAATTCTGCTGTTTCAGCCATAACAGAATCCTTGAAGTTGGTGAGATACCATATAATTAATGCTGGCAGCTAGGTTTTCTTCCATAGGCTCACCACTTCCTTCAGGTATAGCAAAATCGTTTGCCATATCAGGCACATATGGCCTTTTCTTTTTTATTTGTGGTGTGCACTTATAATCCACATCACCACTTTCAGGGTCTGTCTCTTGCAGCCCTGATACTCCTGGAACTTCATCAAAGGAGACTTCCTCCACCCTTAATCCTAGGTCTGGAGTTTCATATTCCCAATTTGGCACATAGCCATATTCTGGATATTCAAACCCCTCAGGGTCTGTTAGGGAAAATTCTGGGTTCTTTGACCCTTGTCTCATAATATTTTGGAGCACTTTCTCCATATGTTCCATTTTAAGCCATATAACTTTATTATCTGGAGGACTTTCATTATCAGAGTCATCATCAGAAACCACGGGCCTCACGGATTTCTTTTTACTTTTCTTAGGCACATTTTCCTCCGTGGTTTTAATTTCTGGAGGAATTATAGTCTCACTAACGGGTGAATCAACGGCCACCGGTATGGGAACCGGCTCCGCACTGATCTCTTGTCCCGCCTCTCCCCGGGACGATCTTTTTACCCGCAAAATCTTCCTCTGAGACTTCTCCGTTTTGTTTCAATTTTTTATTATCTTTGCTGGATCAGTACGCCAGCGTGACTCTGATTTTTTGTAAAAAATTTACTTTCATTTTGCTGGTTCTATATGCCAGCGTAACGGTTTTTTAGAACGCCCTAAAGTAAATCAATTGCACTTATCTGCGGGCCCGTTCTTACCGCTGAGTGGAGCTGCGCTCTGCAGCTCTTGCTTCTGTCGTCAGCGTCGACGTAATGCCGATCAAGCGCCAGGCGGGGCTTCTTCACGTAGTCACTCACGTGACTCCGAAGTAAAACATTGTTTATGTAATGTGATGGCTCTTACAAATGTCTACAGATACTCTGTTGAAAGGCAGGCAGTGAAGGAAGCAAATGGTATGTTAGCAGTCATAGCGAAAGGATTTGAGTATAGGAGCAGGGAGGTTCTACTGCAGTTGTACAGGGTTTTGGTGAGACCACACCTGGAGTATTGCATACAGTTTTGGTCTCCAAATCTGAGGAAAGACATTCTTGTCATAGAGGGGTACAGAGAAGGTTCACCAGACTGATTCCTGGGATGTCGGGACTTTCATATGAAGAAAGACTGGATAGACTCGGTTTGTATTCGCTAGAATTTAGAACAGTCCTAAGATACTATTTACTTTGGGGGTCGGCAACCTTCGGCCTCCGGGCCGAATGCGGCCCGTAACCAGAAATCATCCGTCCCACAGGTGTATTTTTTTTCCAGTAATTATCCGGCCCACTGACTTCCGTCATCTTCGGTACCTCCCGAGCATCGAGCAGTGCCGAGCTCTGACTGTACTGCATCCTGCGCAAAACCACCGGCACGGCCGCGCACCTTCTGTGTCTGGGCTTCACTGTCAGGATCAAAGATCCGCTCTATGATCTTTGGTCTGGATTGGGGTTGTCAATAGGTAGGGGACAAGTGAGTATGAGTGGCGTCCTTGAAGGATGGGATCCATGTGTACACGTGATAGATGTGACCTGCCATCCGCTCACAGACATGCGTCCTGCCCCTATGCAGAACAAGGTTGCCGACCCTGATCTACTTCATTAGATACCCTTGGACTATCTTTAATCAGACTTTACTGGACTTTACCTTGTGCTGACCATCAGATTAGTTGTAAATTATCCCGCATTTGCATCCCCTCCCTACACACTAGGGGCAATTTTACAGATGCCAATTAACCTATAAACACATCTTTGGGATGTGAGAGGAAACCGAAGCACCTGGAGGAAACCCACAAGGTCATGAGGTGAACCTGCGAACTCCATGCAGACAGCATCCAAGGTCGGGATCGAGCCTGGGTCTCTGGCGCTGTGAGGCAGCAGTTCAACCAGCTGCTGCAAGTAACAATCTCATTGTTCCCTTTTTGGTACATATGACAATTAAACACTCTTGACTCTCTTCTGTTGTAGGTCCATCGTAGGACGCAGGTTTTTCTTCATCATGGGAACCTTGTACCTTTACAGGTGTATCACCATGTACATCACCACTCTACCTGTGCCTGGAATGCACTTCCAGTGTGCACCAAAGGTAAGCGCTTCTCACTAGGACCAGGGTCTTCATGCATTTTAACCACTTGTTAATTGTTTAATGAAAATTTGGTGTTTTACTCCCCTTATTTAAGAAATGATAGATTGGCATGGGAGACTGTCAAGAACAGAGTCACTAGGGCTAATTCCTACAATCCTAGGGGTTTCCTATCACGAGTGACTGAAGAAATGTAATCTACATTTACCAGAATGCTGCCTGGATTAGAGAGTAGACACAAAATCCTGGAAGAACTCAGCGGGTCAGGCAGCATCCCTAGAGAATATGGACAGGTGACTTTTTGGGTGACTTCAAGCTGCTGGTCTGAAGAATGGTCTAGACCCAAAACGTTACCTATCCATATTTTCCAGGGATCCTGTCTGACCCACTGAGTTACTCCGGCATTTTATGTTTAAGAAGGAACTGCAGATGCTGGAAAAATCGAAGGTAGACAAAAATGCTGGAGAAACTCAGCGGGTGAGGCAGCATCTATGGAGTGAAGGAATAGGCGACGTTTCGGGTCGAGACTCTTCTTCATACTGATGTCTCTCCTTGGTAAATCAGTCTGTACAGAGTGTGTACATTCTTCCTGTGACCACATGGTTCTCTCCGGGTGCTCTGGGTTTTTCTCCGGTGTGCTTCCCACATTCTAAAGACATACAGGATTGTAGGTTAAATGGCGTTGATAAAATTGTAAATTGTCCCTAGCGTGTAGGATATTGTTAGTGTACAGGAGATCGCTGGTTGGCGCCCACTCGGTGGAACAAAGTGCTGGTATCTCTAAAGTCTAAAATAAAGTCTAAAAAAAGCATCTGCAATTCCTTGTTTTCTACATCTCCTTTACAGGATATTAGCTATATGGAAAAGTTGAGCAAACTTGTATTGTTTTCTCTGGAGCATCCGCTGCTGAGGGGTGAGCTGATAAAAATATGTAAAATAATGGAGGCATATATAGGGTAGACAGAAATAACCTTTTTCGTAGATGGAAATATCAAAGGTTAGTGGGCATAGCTTTACGGTGAGAAGGGCAAAGTTCAAAGGAGTTGTGCGGGGCAAGTTTTGTTTTTACACAGAGAGTTTTGAGAGCCTGGAATGTGCTGCCAAAAGTGATGTTGGGAGGCAAATATGACAGTGGTGATTAAGAGGCTTTTCAATGGGCACATGGATATGCACAGAGTGGAGGGACATGGATCACATGCAGGCAGAGAGATTAGTTTAACTTGGCATCTTGTTCGGTACGGACTTCTTTAAGGGTGGTGAACCCCTGGAAGTCTCGATGCTGGAGGATTGTGGAAATCAGATTGTTGCGAGTATTTCGTTGATTTCAAAGATACAGGGCAGTAACAGGCCCTTCGGCCCACCAAATTTGTGCTGACCAGCGATCCCCACACATTTACACTATCCTACACACATTCGGGACAATTTACCCTTACATCAAGCCAATTAACCTACATACCTGTACGTCTTTGGAGTGTGGGAGGAAACCGAACATCTCGGAGAAAACCCACATGGTCACGGGGAGAATGTACAAACTCTGTACAGACAGCACCCGTAACCGGGATCGAAACGGGTTCTCCGGCACTGTCAGGCAACAACTCTACCGCTGTGCCACCGTGTCGCCCTCCAATTGGAGAGGAATTATTTGCAGATACATTTTTGAAGGGTCAGGGAATTGAGGGTTATGGAGTACTGGAAGATGAGGCCTGTGGCAAATCAGCCCTCAGCAAATTAAATGGTGGGGCAGGCTAAAGTGGCTGAGTGGCTTCACTACTCTTGTTCATGTTTCCTCCTGTTCACTGAGACGAGAGCAGCACAGTGACGCAACTGGTAGAGCTGCTGCCACACAGCGCCAGAGAACCCGGTTCAATCCTCACCTAATTGAGATCAAGAAATTCCTGCTTTTGCTCTGTGTTGCATCAGGTAATCTTCCCCAAACAACAATGGCAAAATTCTAAGCTTGTGTTGGTGTTTGACAGAGAGAAACCAGCCCCTCTGATCCCTTTTAAATAGAAACATACATAGAAAATAGGTGCAAGAAGAGGTCATTTGGCACTTCGAACCATTCATTGTGATCATGGCTGATCATCCACAATCAGTAACCCGTGCTTGTCTGCTCCCCATACCCTTGATTCTGCTAGCCCGTAGAGCTGTATTTAACTCTTTTAAATTCATCCAGTGAATTGGCTTCCACTGCCTTCTGTGGCAGACAATTCCATAAATTCACAACTCTCTGGGTGAAAACGTTTTTTCTCACCTCAGTTTTAAATGGCCTCCCCTTTATTCTTAGACTGTGGCCCTTAGTTCTGGACCCCCTCCAACATTGGGAACATTGTTCCTGCATCTAGCTTGTCAAGTCCTTTTATAATTTTATATGTTTCTACAAGATATCCTCTCATCCTTCTAACTTCCAGTGAATACAAGCCCAGTCTTTCCAATCTTTCCTCATGTCACAGTCCCGCAATCCCGGGGATTAACCTAGTGAACATACGCTGCACTGCCTTAATAGCAAGGATGTCCTTCCTCAAATTAGGAGACCAAAACTGCACACAATACCCCAGATGTTGTTTCACCAGGGCCCTATACAACTTAACTCTGTGTCCTCTAGATTTAGACTCCTCTGACCTGGGCAAAAGACTATGTCCATCCATCTTATCTATGCCCTCATGTTTTTATAAACCTCTATCAGGTCATTGCCCAATGTTCTTCATTCAAGGGAAAACAGTTCCAGCCTCTCCCATCTCTCCTTATCAATCAAGCCCTCCAGTCTCGGCAACATTCCTGTAAATATTTTCTCCTGAGCTCAATCCCATAGTTTATAGTCGTACGGCGACCGGAACTGCACGCAATATTCCAGGCTACTGTTTCACCCTTCACTTGATGTCCCATTGTATATTTCAAAAGATACCTTTTGAAAATATATACAGGAAATACATTACAGTAAGTGTGTACCCTTCTTTACATTAATTGTGCCATCCAAACAATACATTTATTGTGCCAACAAACCTTTGTAAACTATCTACAATACATCAGTGCCATTCCCATTTTCTCTTTTCACAGTGTCTAGGCTCACTAAAAAAGAATGATCATGGCATATCACACATGGCATATCATGCATTGAGCAGGAAGGATTTAGCACCTTTAAGTTGAGATGAAAGGAAAAGTTTATGAGGAGCAAAAGAGTGCTCTGGGCAAAACCAGTGTTGTAAATTTCTTTAAATAACTTTAATTTGATCTTTTCTCAGTGGTCGGCAGTTGGCTCTACAACCTTTTGTTCAAAAATATAACCAAAGCATGGCTAGGGATGCAATAATACATCTAAAATGTTTATTCTTTAGACTTTAGAGATAGAGCACAGAAACAGGCTCTTCAACAGAGATCGTGCCGGCCAGCGATCCCCGTATACTAGTGCTATCCTACACACTAGGGACAATTTACAATTTTACCAAAGCCAATCAACCTACAAACCCGTACATTTTTGGAGTGTTGGAGGAAACCGGAGCAGCCGGAGAAAACCCATGCGGGTCACAGGGAGAACGTGCAAACTCCATACAGACAGCACCCGTAGTCAGGATCGAACCCGGTTCTCTGGAGCTGCAACGCAGCAACTTTACCGCTGCAACACTGTGCCGCCCCACTGTTTTGTCAGTGGCTTACTGAATTGAACCCTCTATGCTGTCGTTCATTTGTGGTTAGGGTTCACAACACATTAAACAACGTTAAAAAGGCCTGATATCTGGGGTTCTTAAGATTAAAGACAGCTTACGTTGACCTTTCCGTGCAAATTCTATGAAGCAGACATGCTGACATTGCCAAAAGCAAACTCCCACAAACATTGGAAATGTGAAATGCAAACAGAAAATGCTGAATGTTCCCAGCAGATCAGCAAATAACAGTGCACAATGTAGCAAGCTTTCAAGCCAAAGATCTTTAGTTCAAAAAATTCTGGAATATTGTACTAGTTATCTGTATTGGTGAAGAAACTACCAGAGCACATTTAAAAACTAGACGCAAGGAACCTCTAGAGCTTTAACCTTGAGCAAAAAACACAAAACGCTGGAGGAACTCAGCGGGTCAGAACAGACACAAAACGTCTATCCATGTCCTCCAGGGATTCTGTGTAGAATGGAACTGAAGATGTTGGTTTATACTGAAGATAGACACACGGTGCTGTAATAACTCAGCAGGTCAGGCAGCATCTCTGGAGAAAAAGGATGGGTGACGTTTCAGGACGGGTCTGAAGAAGGGTTCTGACCTGAAACGTCACCCATCCTTTTTCTCCAGAGATGCTGCTTGACTCGCTGAGTTCCTCCAGCACTTTGTGGGTTTTTTTAGTCATTAAAAACTCGTCTGGTTCTCGAAATGTCCGTCAAGGAAGGATATCAGCTGTTCTTCTTTGACCTGGATCTAAACATGACTCTAGATCTATAGAAATGTGGCTGATTCTTAACTCCCAAGCCAAGCCATTCGGTCGAGGGTCAATTAAGAATGCTCAATAAATGTTGACTTGGGGTTCATTCCAACCAACAGTAAATACAGGCCTCACTGCTCTACAAGCTACTATGGGAGGATCAACAATTTGTTGAAATACTCCCTTTGATATAATTAAGGCTTGTTGGTTCCCAGGTGCCAGGAGTTGTTTGCTCCTGACTGGCGCCTGCCCTTCTGTGGGAAAATGTGCTGAGGAATGCACTGTGGTTTGGTACAGTCACTGGAACGGATCTATAAGGAAATGCTCATCATCATATTGGGCTAGACAGGTACATGGATAGGACATGTTTGGAGGGATACGGGCCAAATGCAGGCAAGGTGGGACTTGTGTAGCTGGGACATGTTGGCCAGTGTGGGCAAGATGAGCCGAAGGGCCTGTTTCCACACTGTATCACTCTATGACTCTATGACCATTGGGCATGGAGGGATGTAGAATATAAAGCAATGCAAAGTTGATGTCATGTTGACATAATATAAATATTGTAAGCAAAAAACATACTGATAATGCGTGTTACAATGAATGATGGCAGAAAAATGCCCTCCACTGTAAGTGCAAATTTTATGATTCAATTAAAAATAAATGTATTTATTGTCATTGCACAAGTACAGCGAGGTACAGTACAGTGAAGAACTTGATTGCAGCCGCATCACAGGCACATAGACTCAGACAGCACACAAACATTACACGTACATTAATTATACATAAATTATACAAGACTGCAAAAAATAGACTGTTTAAAAAAACTAATCAGGAGTGCAAAAGCACAATTAGAAAACATCCATGGCAATAAAAGAGGTTTTAGTTTAGAGATACAGCATGGACACAGACCCTTCAACCCACAGAATCCAAACTGATCATCGACTCTAGTTCACTGTCATCCCACTATTTCATCCCCTCCCTATACACTGAGGGCAATTTTGCAGAGGCCAATTAACCTACAAAAAATGGTTTGCAGTATTCCGCTGCTGTGGTATGATTAGGATGTGCAAGTACATCCTAAGGGCGGTAGATTCCTGGGTTCGATCCAGACAATGGGTGCTCTCTGTATGAAGTTTGTATGTTCTCCCTGTGGCTTTTCTCCGGGTGCTCTGGGTTTCTTCCACATTCCAAAGATGTATAGGTCTGTAGGTTAATTTGCTTTGGTAAAATTATCCCTAGCATGTAGGATAGTGGTAGGGTATAGGGTGAACGCTGGTCAGCATGGAGTCATTGAGCCGAAGAATCTGTTTCCGTGCTGCATCTCTCAAGTCCAAAGTAAAGTCTAAAGGTCAGTTCAAGAGTCCAGCAAAGTAGCTGTTGTTGAACTGAGTAGCGTGGGATATCGGGCTTCTGTACCTCCTGCCTGATGACAACAATGAGAAGAGGGCATGGGCTGGATGGTGGGGATCCTTGATGATGATGTCCACCGGGTGGGGCCTTCAGTGATGGCAGCCTCGCCAATGGTCTGTCTGTCTTTCCGTCTCTTTTGTTATTTTTAGTGTGTTTTGTTTTATGTGGTGGGTGGGTGGGGATGTGGGTGGGAGAAACTTCTTTTCAATCTCTTACTTTGCTGGAGATGCGATTGTTTTCCGGATCGTATCTCCGGTCGGTCTGCAGCCTAACATCATGGAGCTGGCGGCCTTGCTCGAGACTGACTTTGAGCCCCACCATGGGGCCGTGGACTTACCATCGGAGCCTGCGATCCCTTGCCTGGGATCAACGCTCCAACTGCGGCCTGTGGATTTCAACATCGAGGAGCTCACAGTCTCGGGTAGAGACCAATGTCGGGAAGCTCCAAAGTCGCAGGAGGTTCGACCAGCCCCAACCCGGGGTCCGATCGCCCAGCGCGTGGGAGTTGAGATCCCCCCCGATGTGGGAGCGTAATTGCCCCGACGCGGAGGGCTCGACCGCCGGCTACGGGAGCCAAGATCGCCCTGACAACTGGCTTGAGAGACTTGAGGCCCCTGACTGTGGGAGAACAACAAAGAAGAGAAGAGATTGAACTTTTTTATCGCCTTCCATCACAGTGAGGAATGTGGAGGAGTCGGTTTGGTGGATGTTTATGTTAAAATTAATTTTGTGTGTTTTGTTGCTTTTTATTGGTATGACTGTACGGCAAATCAAATTCCTCGTACGTTGCAAAACATACTTGGCTAATAAAGTATGATTATGATAGATCCTGCCTAATTGCGGCAGCACCTCTTGCAGATGTTTTTAATGGCGGGGAGGGCTGTGCCCATGATGGACTGAGCAGATTTCACCACTTGCCTCTTGTGTTCCTAAGCAATAGAAATGTTCTAGCAGGCCACGATGCAACCAGTCGGGATGGTTTGTAACATTTGTGGAAGTTAGTGAGAGTATTCGGTGACATGCCAATTTTTTTTAAACCTCTAAGAAAGCAGAGATGCTGACGCACTTTCTTTGCGATTACATCAATGCGCAAGGCCCAAGAAATCATCCGAGATGTTAACCCACCGGAATTTAAAATGAATAAATCTCCCCCACCGATCCACCAATGAAAACTGGCACGTGGTCTCCTGGCTTCCCCTTTCTGAAGTCAACAATGATATCCTTGGTTTCATTGACGTTGAGCATGAGGTTGTTGTGTCACCACTCTACCAAGTGTTCTATCTGTCTCCTTGTCACTGCCCATGATTCAGCTGACTAATGTGGTGTTGCCAGCTAATGTACTGAAGGCACTGGAGCTGTGCTTAGCCACACGGTCATGAGTGCAGAGAGAGTAGAGCAGGAGGCCATGCACGCAGTCTGAGGTGCACTGTTTTGATAGTCAGTGAGGAGGAGACATTGTTACTGATCCACACTCATTGAGGTCTGCCGATGAGGATGGCAACAACTCATTCGCAAAGGCTGGTAGAGAGGCCCAGCTTGGTGATGAGTTTGGAAGGGGTGGTAGTGTTGAAGACCCAGCTGTCGACAATGGACAGGCACGTGTATTCCTGTCATCCCGATAGCCCAGAGCAACTGCAAGTCAGAATTTCATTGTTCTATCTGGGACATATGACAATAAAACACTCTTGACTCTTGAGTGGAGAGCCAGTGAAATAAATATTAACTTCCTCACTCAGCTGGAGTCCAGGATGGAAGATTGCAACCTTCACGTGGTCCGCCCTGTTTCGACTAATGCAATCAACTAGACGTGCACAAACGGAAGATCAAATAGAACAAGTTGTCCTACAACTTTAGGCTGTGCACGCCACACGAAAGAAGAAGAACCTGGAGTCCTTTGTATCGAATCAAAGTGGTGGAGGAACTCGGTGAGTCTGGTAGCATCTGTGGAGGGAATGGATAAATTACATTTTGGGTTGACCCCTCCATTCCCTCGACAGACGCTGCCTGACCCGCTGAGTTTCTTCAGCAATAGACAATAGACAACAGGTGCAGGAGTAGGCCATTCGGCCCTTTGAGCCAGCACCACCATTTAATGTGATCATGGCTGATCATCCACAATCAGTACCCCGTTCCTGCCTTCTCCCCATATCCCCTGACTCCAATATCTTTAAGAGCCCTATCTAGCTCTCTCTTGAAAGTATCCAGAGAACCGGCCTCCACCACCCTCTGAGGCAGAGAATTCCACAGACTCACAACTCTCTGTGTGAAAAAGTGTTTTCCTCATCCCCGTTCTAAATGGCATTACCCCTTATCCTTAAACTGTGGCCTCATATTCTGGACTCCCCCAACATCGGCACTTTGTGTTCTTCTCAAGATTTGAGTTTCTGCAGTTCCTTCTATCTCCAGCACATATCCCTTGAATATTTTTGTTTAAAGCTGTTGAACAGACAATTTTTTTACGGTAAATGAGACCATAATACCAACAGCAATGTTAACTCAGCGGGACAGGCAGCATCTCTGGAGAGAAGGATTCCTCTCCAGAGATGCTGCCTGTCCCGCTGAGTTACTCCACCTTTGTGTGTCTATCTTCGGTTTAAACCAGCGTCTGCAGTTCCTTCTTACACAGCAATGTTAACTGATACTTGAAGATCGTTGGATAGCTATCACCTTGGGGACATGTTGCACGGTTCATTACAGTAACATCATTGTACCGTGCTTGCAGCTTCAGCTTTTAAACTCAATAAACTGATGTGTTTCTGTCCTCATGACCTGGTTAAGTTACAAGGCACAAGAGAAACAGAGTACACTAGAAGTCTGTTTAATTTTGAAAACAAAGGAACAATTCACAGTTTAAGTTCCAACTGAGCAATTGAGTCTAAGGTGGATGTGCCGTTTTTTAATTTAATATAATGCAAGAAATTCCACGGATGGCTAACTGTTGTTAAATTAAAGCAACATACTCTTTTATTTAATTTTTACTGCTGTGCAAGTATATTATTGGTCGGCACGGACTTGGTGGGCTGAATGGCCTGTTTCCACACCATATTTCTAAACTAAACTAAAATAAACAATGTTCCAGTGGGGATACCTGATCATGACCATCCCATGGTGACTTTTATCGCCGCACTGAACCTGCTTGGTTGTGGGGTGATTTAAGAACATTGAACAGTACAGCCCACAACGCCTGTGACGACCAGGGGCGAAAGGGTCAGTTCCTGTGCTGTACTGTTTGACCACCTTGCGAGGAGTCTGCAAAATGTCTCACCATTGTTTTCTTCTCTTGCAGCTGTATGGGGACTCTCAGGCCAAACTGCAACGAATCTTAAAGCTGATATCCGGTGGAGGGCTTTCCATTACGGGGTCACACATTATGTGCGGAGACTTTCTCTACAGTGGTCACACTGTAATGTTGACCATCACTTACTTGTTTATAAAAGAATGTAAGTGGTTGCTGTGTGGGAATAGCTGGTGCTGCACTGTAACTTGGGCTGCTGCACGGGTGGAGATGCATTGGTGCTCTGGCGCAATGTCCCAGGATGTAGTGTAATGAAATGTATGTTTGCATGTCTGACTTTTCATGTAAATTCCTACTGGTATCAGCTGCCAGGGGACAAGAAGCAGATCCAAGCATTGTCCTAGGATGGTTAAAAAGGGTCCTTCAGAGATCGTGCTGGACATTAAGAGAGCACCCTTTAATTCCGAGGCTATGACCTCTGGTCCAAGATTCTCCCACCAGTGGAAACATCCTATAGCCTGCGACTGGATGTTAAGTATCCCAACAGGGTTTGGGAGGAAGCTACTAGCTAGAGACAGACAGATCAAAACCCTGGGAACAGATGAACAAAGAAAAACTGTGAAAATGGTCACATGTTGCCTGGGTTCCAGCAACTGTGTTACAGAGAAAGGTTGAACAAGTTAGGTCTTTATTCTTTGGAGCGCAGAAGGTTAAGGGGGGACTTGATTGAGGTATTTAAAATGATGAAAGGGATAGACAGAGTTGACATGGATAAGCTTTTCCCATCGAGGGTAGGGAAGATTCAAACAAGAGGGCATGACATGAGAATTAAGGGACAGAAGTTTAGGGGTAACGTGAGGGGGAACTTCTTTACTCAGAGGGTGGTGGCTGGGTGGAATGAGCTTCCAGCAGAAGTGGTGGAGACAGGATCGATTTTAACATTTAAAAGTAAAGTGGATAGGTATATGGACGGGAAGGGAATGGAGGGGTATGGTCTGAGTGCAGGTAGATGGGACTAGGGGAAAACAAATGGTCGGTACGGACTGGAAGGGCCGAGAGGGCCTGTTTCCGTGCTGTAATTGTTATATGGTTATATGGTTATTAAGGGTCCAAGGCCAGATCATCTACCAGGAATGATTTTACCAAATTCCCTTTTTTTTAGATGTGCAAGACTGATTTCTTAGTTTGGTTTAGTTTTGAGACACAGCGTGGCCCACAGGGTCTGCACCGACCAGCAATCACCTGAACACTAGTTGTATCCTACGCATTCGTGATAATTTACCGAAGCCAATTAACCTACAAACCTTCATGTCTTTGTTGTGTGGGAGGAAACTGGAACACCCGGTCACAGGGAGAATGTGCAAACTCCGTACAGACAGCACTGTAGTCAGGATTGAATCCGAGTCTCTGCCGCAGATAGGCAGCAACTCTACCACTGTGCCACTCTCTCCTATTTATGGTTACAATTGCCCTGTAATTAAATTAGTGCTAAGGTCCCAATTCTAGATTTTTTATTAATTAATGTTGAGAATAGAAGAGACTTCCTTATCTGAAATGAAATAACTGCATTTAAGATTGAACAACAGATTCTACATTATCCTTCCCTTCCTCTCTTCCATTCAATGCTATGAACTGAACCATCGCATACTTATGACCATCTTGGGGGTCAGTGTGGCAATCCAAATAAGGCAGGACTTCCATGTCCGCAATTCCTCAATTGCAGAGTAGGGGAATTGAGAACCAGAGGACATAGGTTTAAGGTGAGGGGGGAACGTTTTAATAGAAACCTGAAGAGTAACATTTTTATGCAGAGGGTGTACAGATCGCTTACTTCAGAAGGCTTACTTCCCCCCAGTTGTACACAAGGCTCACCTTGCCTGCTCTAGTTACCCTCACTCATAATGGTTGGGTGTAGACCATCCTTTGGGCACTTCCTTCTCAAACACAACACAAAGCTGGAATAACTCAGCTGGCCAGGCAGATTGAAGAAGGATCCCAACCCCAAATGTTGCTTGTCCTTTCCTTCCGCAGATGATGCCTAATTGAATTGTTCTAGCACTTTGCACTTTGCCCTAGATTCTGTAGTTCATTGTGTCTCCATTTACATTATCAAAAGCTGTTCCAAACCCACTGAAGCCTGTAGCGTTAGTCATTCACTATATACAGTGCAGACTCTTCCGTGGAAGACAAGACCAGTAGACAGCTAAACAGTTTGAGCTGCTTCCTAACCATTCACTGGCATTCCTATCATGTACTTCACTTAAGTGGCAACACTAGGGTATGAATGGTATTCCTTGGAGCACAGGAGACTAGCGTGGGATCTTAATAGAAGTGTTTAAAATCAAGAGGGGAATAGATAGGGTGAATGCGCAGAGTCTGTTCGCCATGGTAGGGCAATCACAAACAAGAGGCCGCGTGTTTAAGGTAAGAGGAGCAAGATTTAATATGAACCTAAGGAGCAACTTTTTTCCCCCTCAGAGAGTGGAAGAGGAATTATTCAGGCGGGTACAATAACAATATTTAAAAGAAAGTTGGACAGGTACATGGTACAGGGACCATCTTAGATGTGGGACCTTGGTCGGCATGGACCAGTTGGGCTGAAGGGGTTTAGAGTTCAGTTTATTGTTCCGTGAGTATAGTCCGATGAAAGATAGTCCAAGGGCCTCTCTTGATGTAGATGGTAGCTCAGGACTGCTCTCTAGTTGTGGTAGGATGGTTCAGTTGTAAACTAAACCTAAGATTATGCTTCAGTCTATCTGCATGTGCTGTCTGCATCCTCCCATGTGTATTCCCTTCATGCAGTGGCAATAGGGCAAGCAATGTGTCATGTTGTGGAAAATGATGCAATAGAACAGTAAGGTGAGTTGCACCGCAACATACAAAACATGGAATAGCACAGTGACAACAAACCCAAGTTCATTGTTTCTTTTTACAGAGTTCAGTTTAGTTTATTGTTACGTGTACCAAGGTACACTATAAAGCTTTTGTTGTGTGCTTTCCAGTCAGCAGAAAAATGAAACATGATTACATTTAGATACATGATAAGGGAATAACGTTTAATGCAAGGTAAAGCCAGCAAGTCAGATCAAGGATAGTCTGAGGGTCACCAATGAGGTGGATAGTAGTTCAGCGATGCTCTCTGGTTGTGGTAGGATGTTTCAGTTGCCTGATAACAGCTTGGAAGAAACTATTCCTGAATCTGGGGGTGTGCGTTTTCACACTTTTACACCTTTTGCTTGATGGGAGAGTGGAGGTGGGAGTGGCCAGTGGGCCTGTTTCCGTGCTGTAAGACTATGACTCTATAAATTAAACGATTGAATTAAGCAACAGGTCAATTGGCAGTATATTGGCAGGCAGATTGTGGCCCGTTTTGCTCTCTTCTTGTATATGTTCAATTGCTTGAAATGCCTTTACAGGTTATTTGTGTTTATTTCATTGCTCTATATGTTGGAAGGTTTTTTTGCAGCCAGTTACCAGAACATAAAGGTTTTTGCTAAATTTGTTCAATATTGCAGAACATTCTGTGACTTGTCAGTAGCTACATTTCCCTATCCTATGTTGTCCAGATGGTATACATTAATGTATTGGACCACACCGCTCTTGAGAAAGCTAAGTTGTGATGAGCAGCAGCTGCAATTATTTGACATAAGTTTAAACAACAGAGGATAATAGTAATGCAAGATTTTATTCCATGCTCAAAACCAACTGGCCTTAAGCCTGGGAGAGACCTGACGCATGACGTGGCGCGGTGCACAGCAGTAGAGCTGCTGCCTCTTTCTGCCTAACAGAGACTCAAACTCAGAGACCCGGGTTCGATCCTGACCTTAGAAACATAGAAACATAGAAATTAGGTGCAGGAACAGGCCATTCGGCCTTTCGAGCCCGCACCGCCATTCAATATGATCATGGCTGATCATCCAACTCAGTATCCTGTACCTGCCTTCTCTCCATACCCCCTGATCCCTTCAGCCACAAGGGCCACATCCAACTCCCTCTTAAATATGGCCAATCACTGGCCTCAACTACCTTCTGTGGCAGAGAATTCCACAGATTCACCACTCTCTGTGTGAAAAACGATTTTCTCATCTCGGTCCTAAAAGACTTCCCCCTTATCCTTAAACTGTGACCCCTTGTCCTGGACTTCCCCAACATCGGGAACAATCTTCCTGCATCTAGCCTGTCCAACCCCTTAAGAATTTTGTAAGTCTCTATGAGATCACCCCTCAATCTTCTAAATTCCAGCGAGTACAAGCCAAGTCTATCCAGTCTTTCTTCATGTGAAAGTCGTGCCATCCCAGGAATCAGTCTGGTGAACCTTCTCTGTACTCCCTCGGACCTTGGATGCTGTCTGTGTTGTGTTTGCCTGTTCTCCGTTCCAAAGACGTGCAGGTTTGTAGGTTAATTCATTCTGTAAATTGTCCTTAGTGTGTAGGATGGAACTAGTGTACAGGTGATCATGGTCTGGGTGGGCCCAAGAGCCTGTTTCCACACTGTATCTCCAAACTAAAGATACTTTAATATTGAACAAATATTTAAATTTTTTGAGTGGAGAATGTTTGAAAACTGAGATCAGTTGACTGACCGACAAACAACCCTTTTTTATTTATTTTTATTTCTATCTTTTTATTTTTAATTCCTAGTGAGCAGAGAGTGGATACGTAAGTGAGATAATGTAGGACTAGTGTACGGGTGATCAATGGTCGGTGTGGAATTGGTTACGGATGGGTCTGCTTCCACACTGTATCTCCAATCTAAAGTAAACTAAATGGAGAATATAGCCATTTCCTGCTGCCCTGATACAATTACAAATAAAATTCATTATATTCAGAGAGTTTGAACTTCTGCCCATAAGTATTTCACACTTGGGCTCTGGAACTAATTTTGCGGCTCCCCCGCATGCTTCCCCTTACAAACCCTGAGGAGCTAATGATCACATTTGGTGATGCAGTTGCCCAGTTGCCAGCAACACAAATATTGTTCTATTGGCAAACATTCATCTGTGAGCTCTGAGCCATGAAACTCTTTGAACACAGATAGCATAGCTGCAAACACTGACTCACTTGACCGGGATCCTCACTTTGTATAAGCAGACAGTGGCTGAACTCTGACCTAATTTATTGCTTGCTTATCCCCGGGGAGTTAAGGCTGACACTGATCCAAGATGACTACATGCAATTCAGTACAGTTTGTGACACAGGGGCATGCGAGAATCTCTGATACACAAGGATATTCAACCCTGCTCTTCGATGCTTTTCCCTGCTTTCTGACTTTATTTTTGCCTTTATTATAACGTTGCAATGGGCACAACCAACATAAGTGTATGTAGTCGTGTTATAGTTCCCAGAGGTAGCAATGGCTGATTTGCATGTGTAAGATTTTAACTATAAAGATTAACTGGGATAATCAATTTATTCATCTGGACATTGGAAGTAAAGTACATGTCCATCACTGATTTTCTGGCACAGTTGGTTCCAGAGCCTTTCTGGATTATCCATTTTGCCGGACCAACAGAGGCCCCGGCCTTAGGGCAAAATGGGCCGTGGAAGTCGGCTATGGGAACAGCTCTGCCGGCTGTTGTTGGGCCAGAGTTCCGGATCCCTGGCCGTAGGGGGCAAATTTTACCTGCCGATCGGCACAGAAGTCAGGAGAGATTGAGTTTGGCCGCCTCACCCAGCGCTAGGCACCACATTTTCGGGGGGATTTCAGAGGGAGATTTTGCCCATCTTAAAAGGGGGGGGGGGACCACCAGTTGCCAGAAATTTGGCATTGGATCAGTAATGGGGAAATATTTGATACAATAGTTGTTGTATCTGCACAATACCATAATGTTGCAAAGTTGAAAATTACATGAATGCACAACTTTGAACAATATTTCACATATTAGCACCACTAGTGCCTGTGCTCCGTAGTGTAATTTAGGTGTGGGATATTTCTCCATACTCCAAGACATGTAGTATCCAAAATAACTTTCTCAGCCATCTTTTCAACCACGTTTGTCCAAACAACTGCAGATGCTGTTCATTCACAGAAAAAGCAGCCTTTAGTAATGCTAAAGAATTAAATTGAATGCTGCTTAAAGAGTTCATCATTATAAATTTGCATTCTTTGTCAGATGTTGTGCAAGACTGCATTAATATACTGATAGTTACTCTACTGCAAAATACCTACCCAACACTGACGCTTCTTGCATCATCAGTGCTACCACCAAAGCCGATTTACTGTGCCCATACTAGGAACTGTAAATGCTGGTTTGCAAAAAAAAAAGACACAAAAGTGCTGGAGTAACTTAAATGCTGGAGCAGCATCTCTGGAGGACGTGCGCAGGCAAAATTCTCAGGTTGAATCTGACGAAAGGTCTCAACCCAAAATGTTGTCTATTCATGTCCTCCAAAGATGTTGCCTAACCTGCTGATTTACACCAGCATTTCGTGTCATTTTCTAACATAACCCATTTTTATTGTGTCTATATGTATGCACCTTGAACTGCTGTTCATACATTACATGGGGATGTGAACGACATCTCTTGGATACCACCGACACGCGAGGTGACCTGGTCACCTGGTCTCAACATCCTTGCCTCAGGGACCACTCCAGACTGCATCTGCTATTCTAGGCAACATCTCCAAGTTCACCGGTCACTGATGGATTAGGCACATCAACGATCCTCTTCCCCAGACAACACTCCATTCACTTCTAAATCAACTGACTAGGTCAGACAGAATAGGTCCAGAATAGGTACTGACGTCACTGGAACTTGCTTGGAACATATTCCAGTCGACATCTGTCAGTGCATCTTGCAGCATGGCCTCTGACTGGTCGGACCACTGCTTTACGTCCCTTGTCACTGCCGCTTCCCGAACTATCCTCTGTTTATACTCCGGCAACAGGAAAATGGCAGCGTGGTCAGATTTTCCTAAGGGAGGGAGTGAAACGGCCCTGTAGCCCTTCCGGAACGGCGTATAGCAGTGGTCAAATGTTCACTCCCCCCTGGTGGCACACGTGATGTGTTGGTAGAAGTTCGGCATGACCTTCTTGAGATTTGATTTATTAAAATCTCCAGCCACCACCATAGCCGCATCCGTGTTCTTGTCTTGATGTCGACACAGCACATCGTGTAGGCCCGATAGTGCCACGCCGGTGTCCGCATGCGGTGGAATGTAGACGGCTGTGATGGTCACTGAGCCGAACTCCCGGGGAAGGTGGAATGGGCAGCATGAGATCGTCAGATGCTCCAGCTCCGGCGAGCAGGAACGGGAAAGCATCTTGATATTTCCAGGGTTGCACCAGTTGTTATTGCTTATGAAGCAGACTCCTCCACCCTTGGATTTCCCAGATTCATCTGTTCTGTCAGCACGATGGACAGTGAAGGACTCGGTTGGGGAGATGACCTGATCCGGAATCAGCGAGTTCAGCCATGTTTCGATCAGGCAGAGGATGTTGCAGTCCCTTTGTCCCGCTGGAATCTGACCCTTGCCCTGAGGTCATCCAGCTTGTTTTCCAGGGACTGGACGTTCGGCAGAAGAATGCTGGGCAGAGGGGGACGAAAGGCTTGGGCTCTCAGCCTATTCCCAATGTTTTCTCCGGGTTTTCCTTGGAGCCGCGCTCCCATTGTTGTTGCCGCGGCGCGCTCTGTTGATCTCTGCTGGCCACGCTGGATCGGTGAGTACAGCGTTTAAAAAGTCTCCGTTTTCGCTAGTGTTTAGGTTTAAGAGAGTTTCCCTGTCATACTTTGTTAGTACTAGGGAGTTGGAACTTAGAAATAAGTTAAAAAAGAACATGAAAGTTAAAAACACGCACAGTTTCCGCGGAGCTGCCACGACGGCGACTGGACAGGGCCGTGCCATCTTGCAAACCTCAGGAAGCGGCAGTGACGAGGGACGTAAAGCAGTGGTCCGACCAGTCAGATGCCATGCTGCAAGATGCACTGACAGATGTCGACTGGAATATGTTCCAAGCAAGTTCCAGTGACGTCAGTGAGTTTGCGGAAGCAATCACGGACTTCATCGCAACAATAGCCGACAACATCGTCCCATGGTAAGGGTTAGCACCTTTCCACATCAAAACCCTGGGTGGGCAGGTCCGTTCGTGTTGCCTTGAATGCTCGCACCGCTGCCTACAACTCGGGCCTGGCATCCGGAAATATGGACGTCTACAAGGTAGAGTCCTACCGACTGCGAAGGGCGGTGAAGGGCGCAAAAAAGAGGTACAGAGACAAGATGGAGTCACAGATGGAGCAGCAGGACACCAGGCGCCTGTGGCAGGGGCTACGGACTGTAACCAACTACCGGAGCAGCCCCCCCTCAAGTGGAAGTGCCAGCACCTCCCAAGCTGATGACCTGAACTCCTTCTACGCTCGTTTCGAGACCGGCAACATCACCCCAGGTCTGCCAACTAACGACAACAACACCACCAGCTGGCTATCGAAGCTGAGGGGAGGTCCATCGCTGGGGTTGTGCACACATTCTCGTTGACCGAGCACGACGTGAGGAGGGCTCTGACATGGGTGAACACGAGGAAAGCTGTAGGCCCAGATGGCATTTCAGGGCGAGTACTTAAGCAACATGGACCCGCTACAATTCGCATATCGTCCGAACAGATCCATGGACGATGCGATCTCCCAGGTTCTGCACACCGCTCTCTCTCACCTTGACAGCCAGAAGGGGGGCTATGTGAGGATGCTGTTCATAGACTTCAGTTCAGCCTTCAACATGATAGTCCCCACCAGACTTGCTGAGAAGCTGCTGGAATTGGGGCTCAACACCCCCCTGTGTGCCTGGGCCCTGGACTTTCTCACCGCCAGGCCCAGGTAGTCAAGATGGGAGTAAATACATCGAAGTCCCTCACCCTGAGCACAGGATCCCCCCAGGGTTGCGTCCTCAGCCCCCTATTGTACTCCCTGTACACACATGACTGTGTGGCTCGGTTCAGTTCCAACTCGATAATCAAGTTTGCTGATGACATTGTGGTGGTGGGCCTGATCTCCGATAACGATGAGAAGGCCTACCGGGAGGAGGTGGCTGATCTGGCACTCTGGTGTCAGGACAACAGCCTCCTCTTGAATATCAAAAACACTAAGGAGCTGATCGTGGACTTTAGGAGGGCACATCGTCCGAGGACGTACACACCATTGAAGATAAATGGGGATACTGTGGATAGGGTGAGCTGTTTTAAATACCTGGGAGTCCACAACTCGGAGGATATGATATGGACATCACACGCTGCAGCACTGGTGAGGCAAGGCAGCGCAGCGCCTTTACCACCTCAGGCAATTGAAGAAATTCAGAGTGTCTCTGATGATCCTCCAGTGGGTCTACTCAGCGGCTGTGGAAAGCATCTTGTCCGGAAACATCACGATTTGGTTTAGGAACTGCTCTGCCCAGGACAGGAAGGCTCTGCAGAGAGTAGTGCGTTCGGCCGAACGCACCATGGGAACTACATTCACCCCCCTGCAGGAACTATACATCAGAAGGTGCAACTCCAGAGCCAACAAGATCATGGGAGACCCCTCCCACCCCAGCAACGGACTGTTCCAGCTGCTACGGTCAGGCAAATGTCTCCGTTGCCGTGCTGTGAAAACGGAGAGGATGAGAAGGAGTTTCTTCCCAGAGGCCATTAGGACTGTAAAATCCTTTCTCACCAGCGACTAACTTTACTGCAGCAATTTACTGTTGTGTGTTGTCTTTTTAAAATTGCTGTTTTTTCTTTTCTTTTCCTCCCACAAATATGTAGTATGTGAATATGTGATTCTGTTCCATTCTGTTTTGTAGTTTTTTTTGCACAATCCGCAAGCATTGCCACTTTTCATTTCACTGCACATCTCGTATGTGTATGTGACAAATCAACTTGACTTGACTTGTCTTAGCGACGAGATACATATCTGCACTGCAGGCTTTCCCAAGGTACAAAGGTGTGTCCCAGTGAGAGCTCCTGGCAATTACTGCAGGAAACCCGAGCTATAACACTGGTTCTTTGTCAGGGTAGCCAACAATCCTGTATTAGAAGGGATGTCCTGTTTACAGTGGAAAATTGTCTCCCTCTGTTCAAAGCAACATCCTCTCCCTTACATGTTGGAAGGAACTGCAGATGCTGGTTTAGACTAAAGATTGACATAAAATACTGGAGTAACACAGCGGGACAGGTAGCATCTCTGAAGAGAAGGAATGGGTGATAATTTGAGTTGTGACCCTTCTTTCTGAAGAAGATGAAAGAATGGATCGACTGGGTTTATATTCACTGTAATTTTGAAGGATGAGAGGGAATCTTACAGAAATATTTATAATTCTTAAGGGATTGGACAGACTGAAGAAGTCTCGACCCGAAACATCATCCATTCCTTCTCTCCAGAGATGCTGCCAGTCCCGCTGAGTTACTCCTGCATTTTGTGTCTATCTTCAAATTACGTCACACGCTCCAGACGGCTGTGCGGACGCACGATGACGCGCTCGCGACCGTCGATCGTCAGTCACTACCGGCTGGTCGCGTAAATGACGGCCCACATGGGACAGGCCCTTTAATCTTTTGGAATCGATTGGAGTGAATTAAGAAAAAAAAATCAGAAACAGGAGTAGGAGGAGGCCAATCTGAGAAAGATGTATTTATTCCCATTTGTTGCTTTCTGTATGATAACCAATTCTCAATCCATGTCTGTATATACAACCCACGACTCTCCGTAGTCTAACTGGTTCACATGCCTGTTATGGAATATAGAACAATACAGCTCAGGAACAGGTCCTTTGGCTCAAAATGTCTGTGCCGAACTTGGTGCCAAGATAAATGAATCTCATTTGCCTGCACCTGATCCATATCCCTCCATTCCCTGCATATTCATTTGCCTATCAGAAAGCTTCGTAAAATGCCACTATGGTATCTGCCTCAATAACAAATCCCGGATGCATATTCCAGGCACCCACTGCCCTCTGTGCAAAAAAAAAATTGCCCCGCACTACTTCTTTATACTATGCGTTTCTCACCTTAAAACGATGCCCTCTAGCCCTTGACATTTCTACCATGAGGAAAAGTTTTTGACCTTATCTATGCCTCTCGTAATTTTATATACTTCTACCAGGTCTCCCCCCTCAACTCTAACGTGCCTGAGAAAACAATCCAAGTTTGTCCAACCTTATAGCTAATATACTCTAATTCAGGCAGCATTCTGGTAAATCTCTTGTGCACCCTCTCCAAAGACGCTACATCCCTTCTGCACACAATACTCTAAATGCGGCCTTGCCAAAGTTGTTTAGAGCTGCACCATGATTTCCTGCCTTTTATAATCTCATACCAATGAAGGTGAACATACCATACATACACTACAATATCACATAAAATCAATGATTCAATTGTACTTATCACATACATGTAGGTACAGTGAAATTAATTCTTTGTTCTTGCATACAATACACAAGGTACACAGAGTCGTCACGTATCTGGTGCTGACAAAGTTACAAAAGTAGTGAAGTGAAGTAATGAACTTTGTAGTGAAGTAAAAGACAAATGCAGATAAAGAAGGTGAAATCCTAACCAAAGGATTTCTTAGTTGGTATAAATTAATGGTTCAAGATCCTAATGTTGTTATCTTTGCTTTCCACAGATTCACCACGTCGATCGTGGTGGTACTCATGGTATCTGTGGATCTGCTGGCTTCTCAGTGCAGTAGGAATCATATGCATCCTAATAGCCCATGAACATTACAGTGTGGATGTCTTAGTGGCCTATTACATTACTACAAGACTCTTCTGGTGGTATCACACCATGGCCAATATCCCGGTGAGTATCTAGTGCTTCATGGAAATACATTTTCAAGATTATTTTCTGGTATGTCACACTTTCAAGCAAAACAAAAAAAATCCTCCATTTTACTGCTCCACTGATCTACCGTTCCTTGTGTCTTCATTTTACTAAAGTGAAAGGTCTAGATAGAGTGGATATGGAGCAGATGTTTCCACTGGTGGGAGAAACTAGGATCAGAGGTCATAGCCTCAGAATTAAAGGACGTTCCTTTAGGAAGGAGATGAGGAAGAATTTCTTTAGTCAGAGGGTGGTGAATCTATGGAGGCCGACAATGGATATTTTTAATGCGGAGATTGATAGATTCTTGATTAGTACAGATATCAGGGGTTATGGGGAGAAGGAAGGAGCATGGGGTTGAGAGGGAAAGATAGATCAGCCATGATTGAATGTGGGAGTAGACTTGATGGGTCAAATGTCCTAATTCTGCTCCCATAACTTATGAATGATGAACATGAAAGTATGCCTACTCTGAAGTTCTTCTCTCCCAAATTGGAGTTCTGAGACCCTCTCTAGCTGCTCCCACCTTGTGCCACCGATAGTTTGTCAGCCTTACTTCTCAAATGAGACTGTTATGAACGTGCAACTTTCAAACTTGCAAAATTTGGTCGTGCAACATGCAAAATTTGGCTCCCATGTGATTTTTAGTGGTAACGAAAGTTACATTTTTATTTACCTAATGAAAAAATGGATTTTACTAAGTCAACTCTGTTTCACAGAACCAATATTTTGACAAAATGATTCTATGAACCTTACAAATGAATGTCGTAATCTTTGAGACATTCACACGGAGTGTTAGAGTGAACCAGGCTACCGTTTAAATCCCATTTTCAGGCAGTAATACAATTTCTAGGCCATAGTGCCTTTAGCTCTTCGGTCTTAGTTTAAGAAGAATTTAAATGACTACATTTACTAAATTAGATTAAAGAACTAAGTTGCGAAATCCTTTTTTCCCAGGGTGCAAATGTTCAACACTAGAGGGCATAGCTATATGGTCAGAAGGGGAGGATTTAATGAAGGTGTGCGGGACAAGTGGGAGCCTGGAACGCATTGCTAGGGATGGTGGTAGAGGCAGATACGACAGTGGCATTCAAGAGGCTTTTAGATAGGCACATGGAAGTGCAGGGAATAGAGGGATAAGGGTCAAGCGCAGGCAGATGAGATCAGTTTAACTTGATACCGTGCCCCACACAAACATTGTGGACGTAGGCCCCATTTCTTTGCTGTACTATGTCCTATGTAAATGTACACTTTGTTTCTACTATTTTTTCCACCCTCTGGCCTATAGTGTGCGTTTCATTGGGATAATTGGGTAGATACTTTCTAGACACAGGTGAGGTCCTGCAGGACAGGAGAGTAGCCAATGTTGTTCCTTTGTTTAAGAGGGGAAATAGAGATGGAGTCATAGAGTTATACAGTGTGGAAACAGGCCCTTCAACAAAACATGCCCACACCGGCCAACATGTCCCATCTACACTAGTCCCACCTGCCTGCGTTTGGCCCATATCCCTCTAAACGTGTCCTATCCATGTTTGAATGTTTCTTAAACGTTGCAATAGTACCTGTCTCAACTTTGTTGAGGCGTTGAGTATAAGAGTCAGGAAGTCTGGTTGCATCTTTATAGAAATTGTTTAGGCCACATTATCGTGTGCAGTTCTGGTCACCCCATTGCAGGAAGGATGTGGAGGCTTTGGATAGGGTGCAGATGTTTACCAGAACACTACCTGGAATACAAGGCATACCTATAAGGAGAGATTGGACAAACTTGGATTGTTTTCTATGGAGCGGCATACATTGAGGGGAGACCTGATAGAGGTTTATGAAATAAAGAGAGGCGTAGATAGCGAAGACAATCAGAACCTTTTTCCCAGGGTGGAAATGTTAGAGACTAGAGGGTATAGATTTAAGACCAGAGGAGCAAAGTTTTAAGGGATATGTGTAGGGCAAGTGTTTTTACGCAGAGAGTGGCGAGTGCCTGGAATGCGCTGCTGGAGGTGGTGCTGGAAACAGATATGATAGTGCCGTTTAAGAAGCTTTTAGACAGACACATGGACGGTCAGGGAATGGAGGGATATGAACCAGGTGCAGGCAAAGGAGATTAGCCTAAACGTCACCATGTCCATGCTGGACATGGTGGGCTTCCTGTGCTCTACTGTTCAATGTTAGAATCATACAGTGTGGAAACAGGTCCTTCAGCCCAACTTGCCCATGCTGACTGTCATGCCCCATCTACACTAGTCCCACCTGCCTGCTCTTGGCCCATATCGTTCTAAACCTACCCTATCATTGTACCTGTCTAAATGCTTCTTAAACATTGTGATAGTCCCTGCCTCAACTACTTCCTCTGGCAGCTTGTTCCATATATCCACCACCCTTTGTGTAAAAGAGTTACCTCTCAGGTTTCCATTAAATCTTTCCCTGCTCAACTTAAAACTATGTTCTCTGGTTCTCGATTCCCCCACTCTGGGCAAAAGACAGTGCTTTTACCCAATCTATTCTTCTCATGATTTTGTACACCTCTATAAGATCACCCCTCAGCCTCCTGCGGTCCAAGGAATAAAGTACTAGCCTGCTCAACCTCTTTATATAGCTCAGTCCCTCGAGTCCTTGCAACATCTGGTAAATATTTTCTGAAGATGTACCTTCTACTTGTTCTTTCACCTTCGATGTATAATATCCTAAAATAAACTCTAGTTTATTCTCAAAATAGACACAATGTGCTGGAGTAACCCAATGGGCCAGGCAACATCTATAGAGAAAAAGGATGGATGGCATTTTGGGTCAGGACCCTTCTTCAGATCTCTTTTTTCTCTCTCTGTGTCTTTTTCTATGGGAAGGAATTCTCACCATGCAGCGATGACCCCTTCTCCCGTCTCTACCGGTCTTCCTCCTCTTGGACTCTCCCGGATGGCTTTCTACCCTTTCTAGACCTTCTCATTTCTAACTGCCCGCGGAATGTCAACCGTCTTAAATTTTTTTTGCCTCCCTTACCTTCTCTAACCTCACCCCCTCTGATCGTACAATAATTTAAAAGAAAGTGAGACCATCTTGTTTGTTCTCAACAGACCTTGAAAACCCCGTCACAGACCAATCAGTTTTCCCAGGTCTGGTGGTTCCAGCTTTTCCTTTTTCTTGAGAAGAACGTGCATTCATCGGTTCCGTGCTCCTATGTGTGGCCTATCTCCTGGCCTGCAAGCTGCCTGAAGTTGCCATGTTGGAGATACTCCAGGGTTCAGAAATTGTGAAGCACCGACATGGACAGAGTATTATATTGTTTCCTGCTCCACACTCATCGAAAGAGAAAAAAATATCTTGTTGCTTTACATTCAGTTCCATCTAGTAAATTGGTCAAATATTTTTTTCCCCAACAGCTGGAAGATAAGCTTAAGAAATGTAAGGTAGTGGGGAACTAATGTTGTGCCAGTTCCAATGGCCTTTTTACTGTGCATTTAAGTACAACCATAACAGCCACAAGAAAGGCATTTGAAATTAAGTAATTACTTGAATCATTCCTAAAGTGTTGCTTGCATGCATGAACCAGAAGATAGGATCTCGACGGATCTTAGTGGCACAGTGGCACAGCTGGTGGAGCTTCTGCCTCATAGTGCCAGAGACCCAGGTTCGGTCCTGACAGCGGGTTCTGTTTGCGTGAACTTTACCCATTCTTCCTGTGGCCGCGTGGGTTTCTCCCACATCCCAAGGACGTGCGAGTTTGTAGTCCTTTGCAAATTGATCTCTGCAAAATTGCCCCCTAGTATGTAGGGAGTGGATGCGAAAGAGGGATAACATAGAACTAATATGAATGGGTGATCGATGGTTGGCATGGACTCGGTGGGCAGAAGGGCCTGTTTCCATGCTGTATCTATCAATCAATTAATTGATTTAGGTCTCAGCCGTGACCTAGGTTACAAAGATATGCACTCAAATAATCTGCAAATAATAGTCCTACCATTATAGAACATGCTACTTGAAAGGCACAGCTGGGAGTGTTATCTATTCTACTGATTATGATTTAACACATTTATGCAACAAATTATTTTGCACATTATTTCTGATGAAACTGTGAACTTTGAATTACCAGCATAACTGTCCCATCTCCACACAGAATGGGATTGGTCGTTTAAAAGCTTGCAGTATATGCCAAAGAAAAGGCCAAAAATTAACAGAACGAGGGGTCTCGGTCTGGAAAAGCTGCTTTCTCTTTTCATTCTGAATATGCAACAAGTAAAATAAGGTTTGTAGGCTCCTCCCTGCAAAAGGCTTACATGTTAATGCACCACAGAAATTCTCAGTTCAGATAGGAGAAAACACAGTTGACTTTAGTGACATTGACTGAGGCTTGGGAGGCATCAGGCAGCAGATTACTGATGGCTATCGAAGGACTGATGGTAGAATCGTGCAAAGGCAAATGTTGGGGCCGGCCTGTGATGTCTTTGCTGCTGCTCTCACTTTTAAATGCTGGCAAGCCAGACTTGCAAGTGAAATAAGCATTGGGCTGACTTCTGCAGAACTGCCTGTTGGCTGTTTTCTTAGTATGGAATCACAACTTTTCAGTTGGAAAGGTGAAAGTGAGGGGGAGAGGTGGGTGGGAGGAAATGTCCATCAAATGTAGGCCAGTACAATCCGCGGTGATTCTTTTTTACAGATCAACACACAGTTGAAGAAGAGGTTCAGAAACAATTGTTAGTTGATATTCAATAGTTTAACGCTGACAGCAGTTGCATTGTTTTGTTTTGAAGTTTATTATCTAATGCCTGCAGTGGTCAGGACATTTTTTGATGTTTGTCTTTAATATTTGTAGTTTTCCTTTTATCAGCTAAATTCCGTTGACTAAAATTTGATTTTTGCAACTTGTTTTCATCCAAATCACTGCCCACTGTGAAAGTAATGTATTTATATATTCTACACCACTTTCAGTAAAAGAGAACACGTACAACTCGTTATAAAGATCAGTGTTGCAAATATATTGAATCTACAAAGCATTCTTTTTCTTAATTAATTCATATTACCAAGTGTTAGTCCATATGATAATTCCTTGAAAGGATTGACCATCTTTGCTAAATCTTACTGGTGCCATATATCTGTTATCCTTACAAATAAAGTTTTTGCACAATGTAAAATAAATATTGAAGACAGACACAAAGTGCTGGAGTAATTCAGCGGGTCAGGCAGCATCTCTGGGGAAAAATGATGGGTGACGTTTCGTGTCGAGACCTTTCTTCAGACTACAAGTAGAGGTGAGGGAACTGAAGGTAAAGAAAACGGTCAGAAGCAGGACCGGCAACCAATGGCTACGGAAGGGTGGAGCCCATAATAGCCCATTGTTGGCTGGGGAGGAGGTAATAACGAAGCGATACAAGGATGCGAACAGTGGAACTAGTAGGATGACTAGAGTGGGGGAGGGAATGCAGAAGTTACTTGAAATTAGAGAAATCAGAATTGATATTGTTGGGTTATAAGCTGCCCAAGTGAAATGAATGTTGATGTTTACTCTTGAGTTGAGAGCAACCACATTCCTTTTTTGGTGAAAAGGTAGGTTCCTGCTAGTGGAGAGGCTGCAGTTGTTTCATGAGCAAGCATTTGCATGTCTATCTTGTCCTTCAATTACTGCCAGAAGAAGTATGCATTGATAAAGAAAAAATGAAGAAAGGTTTTCCACCGGTCAATCAGAATAAGTAAAGCACGAGCCTTCTCCCTCTCCGTTCCCCCTAAAACACACCAAAATTTAGTTGATAAACCTCTCTCCAGGAATTTAGACTTTACTTTAGACTTTAGAGATACAGCGCAGAAACAGGTCCTTTGGCCCGCTGAGTCCGTGCCCACCAGCGATCGCTCCGTACGCGAGCACGATCCTACACACGAGGGACAAATCACAATTTTTTAACCTAAGTCAAGTAACCTACAAATCTGTACTTCTTCATTGTGTGTGAGGAAAACGGAGCACCCGAGAAAACCCATGCGGTCGGTCACAGGGAGAATGTACAAGCACCCCGTAGTCAGGATTGAACCCGGGTCTCTGGTGCTGTGCCACTGTGCAGCCCTAATTGATGGAGCTACATTTGATGATCTTTCGTCTACTCCCTCAGGCAGGCAATTTTGACAATATCCAATGGGAGGTCCTTCGAGTGATCTTCTCAAATTCCATGCACTCATGGAGATATTTTCCATTCACCTGCTTCAGAGCTGTTCTGTTGGAAAGGGAAGTCTCGATATACTTATTTGTATGTCACAGTCAACCCTTGATTCAATTGATTGGAAGGTGATCTTGAAATTGGTCCCTTTATAGGATGGTTAGGGCAGTACAGTGGCGCAGCTAGTGGAGCTGCTGCCTCACAGCGCTAGAGACCTGGATTCGATCCTGACCATGGGTGTTGTCTGTGTGGAGTTTGCATGCTCTCCCTATGACTGCGTGGGTTTCTTCAGGATGCTCTGGTTTCCTCCCACATACCAAAGGGTTTGTAGGTTAATTGGCTGCTGTAAATTTCCCTTTAGTGTATGGATGAATGGATGAGAAAATGGAATATAGAATTGTGTGAACAGGTGATTAATGGTCGATGTGGACTCAGTGGGCCCAATGGGCCTGTTTCCATGCTATATCTTTCAATGATTCAATGGTTTGCAGCTTTCATTCAGCTGCATTGCCGAAGAAAGAATTGAGTTGAGTCACTAAATTACCTCCATTCCCTAGGGTTGAACTCTGAGCCATTGTAACAAAGATTACATGGATAGGACAAGTTAAGAGGGATATGGGTCAAATGCAGGCAGGTGGGATTAATGTAGATAGGACATGTTGGTCAGTGTGGGAAAATTGGGCCTGTTTCCAAGCTGTATGACTCTATGAATGCAACATACAGACAAAATGTACTGAAGGAACTCAGTGGGTCAGGCAGCCTCTGTGGAGGGAATCTTCCACCATTTTGTTTTTGCTCAAAATCCCAGCGTCAGCAGTTTCTTGTGTCTCCACAACAATTCAGACATTTTCCTTTTGAACAATGTAATATTTGTAGATATAGTTCTTATTTTAAGAATGTAGATAATTCTAGAGGCCTTTAAGATTTGATTTGAACCTCTGTACAGATTGCACTTGGCTCTCATTACCTGAACGTTTTGCAATCTAAATTCAGGTTGTACAAAGAATTGAAGAAATGTAAAGTTTACTAGGGATACAATCATTGGTATTTTTATTATTAATAAATGCTGCTTTTATATTGGAATAATTGTTTTTTATTAACTTCTTGTAATTTAGCTTTAATCTCTGTATATACACACCATACAATGATATATTTCTAGACATAATTTGTCACACAAAATATTTCAATAATTGTGTACAATTAGAGTAAAATATTTGATTATTAAAAATGATTTTCTTTGTTGGTAATTATTATTACTTATGACTTTCATCAGTGGCATAGCCAGTAGAGTCGCTGTCTCAGATCGCCAGAGACCCGGGTTCCATGATGGCCTATGGAGGCGGGGAGTGGCTGAGAGTGTGGAATAACATAGAACTAGTTGTTCTATGCATAACTTGGGTGATATAGTGGCACAGCATTAGTGTTGCTGCCTTATGGCACAAGACACCCTGGTTCGATCTTGACGAGTGGTGTATGGTGTATGAATGCGTGGGTTTTCTCCGGTGCTCCGGCTGGCCATTCTCGGCCACTGCCCACCTCCACACCAGTTGGTCGGTGTAGGTATGTTCGCCACACCGACCAACATGTCCCATCTACACTCGTCCAACCTGCCTGCATTTGTCCCATATCCCTCCAAACCTGTTCTATCCATGTACCAGTCTACATTTACTAAGCAATTTCTGGTGCCTCAGTTGTATCTGAAGAGTAGAACCATGGAGAGTCCCAATCAATACCTGACTGTCCATTTCCCTCCACGGATGCTGCTCGACCAGCTGAGTTCCTCCAAGAGATTGTTTTTTGCTCCAGATTCCAGCATCTGCAGTCTCTTGCGCCTCTCAAACCTCAGCACTCCTTGTTTAAAAACACATTCTAAAGATGCAAAGTTCCTGTTTTTCTCTTTATCCTGAAGACAAAGTACTCAGCTGCCAATTGTGCTTTCATGGGAGCAGTTAGAATCAGCAGCTCACCAATAGACAGCATTGATGCCTAACAGAACATAGTACAGCATAGGAACAGGCCGTTCAGCCCATAATGTCTGCACTGAACATGATGACAAGTTAAATTGATCTTCTTTGCCTGCTCATGATCCATATGCTTGTATTCCCCTCCTATCCATGTGCCCATCAAAAAGCTTTTTAAATGCCACTGTAAATTGCTCGTTCTAAGCTTCTCCCAGTCTAGTTTCAGTCAAAAATCACTGAGTCGAGCACTTGCAACACTAAACTTTATTTTGACAAAACACAATTACAGTTCCCACTACTGTGCCTAACCACTGTGGGTTTGATCCTCGTATCTGCCTGATCAAGCCCTCTTGGCCTCGCTCAAACAGAGACACTCCAGAAGGTCAGAGGCCCAAGCATTCTCCCAGAAGATTGACACAGGACCTCGTGGGAGCAGACTTTTATAGGTCCCCGAACCTCGAGGGGCCGAACCACATGGTGGTGGTTTCTTTAAAATCAATTAACAGATATTGATTAACCCCATACATGATAGACATTTCCCTAACTTAATAATACAGTGATTAATACATTGTATTTGAAAGAAAGTTCCAGAAGGAAACAAACAAGAATAAACATTGAAACATGTGCCCTGAGATTCAAACAGTTTATTCAAGCCTCAACAGTTCGACCAATCATCGATTAACAGGATGACCGTCTCGCAACATTATTTATACTATTTACAATGCTTTTGCAGTGATCCAATCGAAATGATGCATTTATGGTTAGTTTGCAAAACCGCTATACATTTTAATCAATTTAAGAGAAACAGGGAGAACATCTGGACCCCTCACCATCCTGCATACCAGTTTGAGCCTAGACTGACTGGCGCCGTTCAAAGCCTGTAAAGTTCAGCTGACAAGGGTTAAGTATTTCTCACAAGTGCAGGGATCCTCGCATTTTATGGTGTCTTTAATTTGGCCAATATTAACATTCCCCCATTTTATCATTCATGATAACGCTCATCTTAAATGATAACTCCAGAATACAATGATGACTGCTACTCTTTAACAATATTCTAACACGTAGATGTTGATGTAGCTTCTCAGAATTTCATCAAGCTTCCCGAGTATTCGTGGGCGTAGCTCCATGATTTCTGTCTGATGAAACTTCACCTCCCGAGTTTTCGTGGGCGCGAATCCCACCCATCAATCTTGATAGTCCATTGGTCCTTGATTCGTAATAGAGTGGAGAATTTCTGGAGAAAACCTGGGAGGAAACAAGTTAACCACTGATACCTTCACTAATACTTTTACAATGATGAAGATGCACCCAAGCATTTCTTCCCTCTACTTTTACTGTTGTCGGAGTCATTAGAAGAACTTGGTATGGTCCTTCCCAACGAACTTCTGATCCTTTCCTTACCCAATGCTTAGACATAGTCTCCAGGTTTTACTTTAATGAGAGTTACTAATGAAGGCATATCCTCATAGGCTGCTCTCAATCTACAATGTAAATCCCTTAAGGCTCTTGTCAAGGCTAAGATATAGTCGTATGGCTATCCAATCATATGGTGGAAATTAATTATTTTCATCGCATTCTGGTTCCAAGGGGTTTTTAAGACAACTTGTTCTATTTGATCTTCCGTTTGTGCACGTCGAGTTGATTGCATTAGTCGAAACAGGGTGGACCACATGAAGGTTGCAATCTTCCACCCCATTTGATAACCCATACGGCTAATGAGTCTGTCATGCATGTTTGCCCTGCTGGAGTGGTCCACAGCCCAGTTGGCTCCATCTCTCCTTATCTCCTTCAGTAGCCTCTTCTAGTAATCAAACAATTTATTGGATGGTTGGCATCAGTTTCTCCAACGGGGACATCTTAGTTACACTTTTAATCTGCCTCATCATTTTAAGTACCACCACCTTACGTTCCCACAACACTTTTTTAGCTACTAAATCGGCATTACGATTTCTAATATCTACTGGGGTCGGTCCTTTAGTATGGGCGCTACATTTCATTACAGAGATTTGTCTGGGTAGCATTGAGGCCTTCAATACATTTGTTTGTGTGATATTTGGGTTCCTGAAGAAGTTAGGAATCCCTTATTTTTCCATAATTGTCCAAAATCATGCACCACCCCAAATGCATATCGAGAATCAGTGTAAATATTTACTTTTAGATCTTCAGATACAAGACTTTAGACACAAGCCCGAATTAAAGTGAATAATTCAGCTTGTTGTGCTGAATAGGGTGATTTAAAAGCAGCTGCTTCTACAATCTCTGTCTTTTGATTAATAATTGCATACCCAGACAACTTCTCACCCCACGGTCCAATGGATTCTCTACCGTCCACATATAATGTGATGTCAGGGTCTTCCATGGGTATATCCCTCGTCCTCTCTCACCGATGTTTCTTCCTCTATAACAAATAGACAGTCGTGACCTGTTTCTGATTGCTCTGCTGGGGGTGAAATAAGACAAGAGGCGGGGTTAATCAATGTACAATGTTTGAACTGTAATTTCGGATTGTTCAACAGATGGATCTCATACTTATTTTGGTGGATCATTGTCAACTGCTGGGTTTGAAGCTGCCCCAACAATGTCGATACTGTACACTACAATTCCTGCTGGAGTGTCAAACTAGCAGCTGATTGTAAACTATTGTAGATTGCAGTTAAGATTTAAGTGCAAAGAGGATGTCCCCTAGCTACTGGATCTAATTTGGAGGAGTAATATGCAACTGGTCTATGTCTATTCCCATGCTTTTGCGTTAGTACAGAAGTGGCACAATCAGATAGAACTGTACAATACAGCTGGAAAGGATGATCGTATAATGACCTTCCCAATGCCGGGGCTTGCATCCATGATCTCTTTAAGTTCTGAAATGCCTCCTGTGCCTTCTTTGTTAATTTAAATTCGCCCTCCTTGCTGCTATAAGGTGTTAGCTCATTGGTTTCAAGTGCTATATTTGGAATCCAGGGTCTGCAATAATTAACCATGCCTAGCCATTGCCTTTGTTTGGCTTCCTTTGGGATTGGAAATTCGCAGATAGGTTAGAGTCTGCTCTTCTCAAGACTTCTTTCGGTGGCCGAAATTATAATTCCTAGAAATGTTACTTTCTCCTGAGCTACCAGTACTTTTGATGGTGAGACCACATATGCGAGATCGGCTAGATGATTTAGTAGTTGTGCGGTGTCTTTCCGATTACTGGATTCATCTTTACTAGCCACTAATGGGTTATCAACATATTGCACTAATGTTTAATTCATTTTGAACTTCAAAGTACTTAGTTGATCCTGCAGACAGCTGGAAAATAAGGTAGGCAAATCCTTGAGGCAACCTGGTCCAAGTATATTGTTGGCCTCTATATGTGAAGGCAAATAAATATTGGCCGTCTTCAAGAAGAGAAAGAGAAAAGAATACATGTTGCAAGTCGACTATCGAAAATACTTTTGCTTCAGCCGGTATTTGGGCTAGGATATGGGCAGGGTTTGGCACTAGGGCATGAAGTGGTTCTACTACAGAATTGATTTCCCTTAAGTTTTGTACGAGTCTGTATTGGCCCTCCATTCCCGGTTTTGGAACGGCAAGAATAGGGCTGTTACAGATTGATTGGCACTTCACCAATATTCCTTGTTCTAGCAAACACCAAATTAATTTGTCAATGCTGCTTATGGCCTGTAGTTTCAATGGATATTGTTGGATTGAAGGAAGTGTTACCCCTTACTGGAGAGCTACACAGATGGGATTGATGTTCACGCATCCTACCTGAGCTGTCTCCTCCGCCCACACTTGAGGGTCCACATACTCATATACCTCACTCCCCAGATGATGGTGTAAGTGGGTAACAACCTTCCTTGGGGCCTGGTAAAATACAACAACATATTGATTAGACAAATTTTGCTTTTGATAATTATTCCGGTTTGCCAGGGTGATTGCCTTTCTTACCATCGTTCTTAGTCTTTAGCTCTAGCTGGGAAATTCACCCAGCAACTTTGTCAGTTCTTTTCCATAACTTTGCTGGTATTTTAGCATACTCGGCAGCTCCCTCCTTTCCTTCCACAAGTGCCAATACTTCTATTTCCCATTCCTGCCCTTTGTATGATTTAAAAAAGGTTTCCTGCTCACTGTCCTTTCCACTCCTATCGTAAGCCAGTGTAATGTGAAGTGGGGGTTCTTCATCCAGGTCTAAGGACCGTCATTGAGGGGTCACTATGGAGTAACATTGTCGTACAGGGGCCCAGGGGTGTCACGACTAAACCTCTATCGCCACAATCTATTTTTAGTTGGAAAGCACAGAGTAAATCTCTCGCCATTAGGTTGCAAACTAATCCAGTGGTTATCACAAATCTATGTTTGATTGCCTTTCCTCCATGCACTACTTCGACTGGCTCGGAGATGGGTAGTGGCAAACTTGTCCTTGAAACCGGGACAGGTTCTGAATTTCTCTTGATTCTGGTAAATTATAAATTGATTGAAGAGATGACATGGATACGCCTGTGTTTACTAGGAAGTTGCAGTTTTAACTTAAACCTGTAGAGACAACATAGGTTCCTCATCGGACTTGCATCCTGTCACTACTAGCTTCACCAATCATAGGAGATTTGTCCCCTTGGCTCTTGATTTTCCAGCAGGTCCCTCTATGCTCTCTAGGATCCTGTTGATCCCTCCCTTGGATCCCTTGGTTCTTGGAATTTTTTTCTGTGACCCCCTCTGCATTCCTTTCTTTATTTGGGCACCCTCTACTCCGTTGACCTATCTCTCCGCAATTATAACACTGGCCCATTCCTGATGGCCAGCATATCTTCGACGCGGGCCTTTGAAGGACTGGCTCTAGGGCAGATGCTTCTCTATAATATCGGTCTGGATATTCCAGGACTAACTTCCCCAGTCCATGGTTTGCTGGTACGCGAGGGATCCATTGTTCAGGGTCGAATTTTGGTATTTCTTTTCTGATCACGTATTCAGTTTTTGGTTTTACTGCAGGCGGGCTATCCTGCTTCTTTATGTCCTTCCAATGATATCTTACAGCCCTAGCCATTTGACTGGCACTATTTTCACTCCAGTCCATGTTATTAGTCTTAATGGCTTCTGCTACATTGGTGGGGAGGCAATTCAGTAAGATGGCACAATATTGAGGGAAATTTACTGCATTTCTGTAATTTAAGTCACCCATATATGAGTCGCTCTAGAAATTCATCTGCTCCTTCTCCCCTTTTTGGTCTTACATCTAATATTCTGGCCAAATAGAAACATAGAAACATTGAAAATAGGTGCAGGAGTAGGCCATTCGGCCCTTCGAGCCTGCACCGCCATTCAATATGATCATGGCTGATCATCCAACTCAGTATCCTGTACCTGCCTTCTCTCCATACCCCCTGATCCCTTTAGCCACAAGGGCCACATCTAACTCCCTCTTAAATATAGCCAATTAACTGGCCTCAACTACCTTCTGTGACAGAGAATTCCAGAGACTCACCACTCTCTGTGTGAAAAATGTTTTCCTCATCTCGGTCCTAAAGGAATTCCCCCTTATCATTAGACTGCGACCCCTTGTTCTGGACCTCCCCAACATCGGGAACAATCTTCCTCCATCAAGCCTATCCAACCCCTTAAGAATTTTGTTAGTTTCTATAAGATCCCCCCTCAGTCTTCTAAATTCTAGCGAGTACAAGCCAAGTCTATCCAGTCTTTCCTCATATGAAAGTCCTGACATCCCAGGAATCATTTTGGTGAACCTTCTCTGTACCTCCTCTACGGCAAGAATGTCTTTTCTCAGGTTTGGAGACCAAAACTGTACGCAATACTCCAGGTTAGGTCTCACCAAAATCCTGTACAACTGCAGTAGAACCTCCCTGCTCCTATACTCAAATCCTTTCGCTATGAATGCTAACATACCATTTGCTTTCTTCACTGCCTGCTGCAACTGCATGCCTGCTTTCAATGATTGGTGTACCATGACACCCAGGTCTCGTTGCATCTCCCCTTTTCCTATATTGGTTTTTGAAGGGTGTTTGCAAGGGCTGTTAAAACGGCTTCCTCCCTCGCACCATGTATGCTCTTCTTTCTCCTTAACTAATTTAGTTCTTTTCCTAGTCTGGCTTCTGGTACCGTGACCTCTAGGACTGTAATGGGTGGAGTGGTCGGGTTTAAGGAAGTTTGTGCCCTGGAATTTGATTGTCTATTCTCGTCACAAGCTCCGCAATGTGCATCTAAGGTATTGGGATCATAAGATGAATAAGGTGGTGGACGTGAATTCCTAATTTTAAAACTCTCCCAATCTTCTAAATAATCATCGTCATCCCCCTCGTAACCAGTGCCAACCATCACATCCTCGCGCTTAAAACTTATGGATGATAATCTTTCTGTGAAAGATTTCCTTCTCCCTTAATCTTTAATACTCTCAGGCTCTTCCCTTGGGCTACCTGGAGGTTCAAATGCTTCAGTATCTTCTAATTGTATCCCCCGCTTTAGAGTTGCTGCCTTCCAACTTGCCATTCTTTCCTCCGCTCTACTCGCTTTCTGTTCTTCATAATAATTTATCCAGGATTCAATTAGTTCCTTTGCCTCTGTATTATTGCTGCATTGCCATATAATCTGCTCAATGTATTTCAATCCCTTTACTGTATCCATGCCCCCTCTGGGCCATATTTCACTCCCTAATTCTCTATTTAATGATCCGGAAAGAATTCTCAATCGGTCAGCTTTTTGTGGAAATTCACGGCATATTTCTTGTCAAGGACTTTCTGAGTCAGCGGTCATATGTTTATTTGCGTGGTTCCCCGTTCTATTGGATATGGAAGCAACTCTCAAGCTACTCGCGCCTCTTAACCAGGCACGGAACTCGCTATCAAAATATAGGGGGGACAGGGGGGACACAATTTTTTGGCGGCCACGCCGCATGCGCACACTCACACACACATGCGCGAGCCTTCGGAGGCTCAATGCAGCGCTAAATGCAGCTCAACTCTGCCTGTCTTGCTGGGTTAACTACAGCCCTGACTGGACTGACGGGATACCAGCGCTGCTTCTCCGCGCTGGCCATATTTCCCGCAAGCCCAGGCAGGTTGACTTGGCGGGACAGGCAGAGTGAGCTGGGTTTAGTGCTGCTTCTCTTGCGCTTGTGGGCCTGGGGGTACAGCTCGTGTCTGACGTCTCTCTCGTCCAATCGACGCCCTCGATCAGCAGTCCACCCCCCAATGTCTCGCGGAAAGCGGAGATTTTAAAATCCGGATGACAAAAACTTGGGGGGGATGTCCCCCACCTCTCAAACCATGGGGGGATGTGTCCCCTCTGCCCCCGTCGGGTTTTCTTAACAATGTCTTAACAATTTCCCCTACTAATTTTGAAGTTACCAAAGTCGTTTTAAACAATATTCAAATCAAAATGCTCCAGAAAACAACCAACCACAATCACACACGTTCTTGTACCCCGTTTCCTATCCACAACCTTAATCTAAACACATGCAAATGAACTCCAAACATGTAAGCAAAATTGAACACAAAAAATAAATTAGTCTACTTATTAGAAGTATACCTAACCACACTCCTGCATAAATCAAACATCCACTTGTTACGACAGTAATTCACACTCTGATAAATCCTCCTAGTGGCGTGATCGGTCAACGGAACAACTCCACCCCGACACAGCGATCGAAAGAGTATAAACCCTGATCGAACCACCACGAATCAGATTCTCACAATACCACAATCTGAACAATTACAAATATTTAATTCAAGCACACTTTTACTTCAATTATCTAAATCCTTAAACACTCACACAAGCAGTAATACAAATGGCTGTCCGCGAACTGAACACACTCTAAATCTTAACTTTCTAAATCTTAATACACTCTAAATCTATTTACATACACAAAATATTTACACAATTCGGATCCAATAACAATACAAAAAGCTAGATTTTTACAATTTACTAAAATGATTTAATGTGCTAGTGCAGTTTACAAACACTTGATCTCATTGCTGCATCACGCTGTTATCAATCAGTGAACCTCTCGCTCCGAAACCAAAGATTTTCCCCTTCCTAGGTTACTCTTTGCTGAGGGGTACTACTCCTTAAATAACTACTTATCCTCCCGAATGCTACTATCCTCATGCTAAGACTGGACTTCTATACGGGGACCTCTATTCATCCTCTCTAAGCTACAGAATTAGGGGTACCCTTCGCATTCGGTTTACTTTTCACCAAATAAATCAGGTTCCTGTCTCCCAGGTACTCTTCGCTATCAGGTACTAATCAACAATCGACCAGAGAGTTACTATTCACTGTTGATTACCACTATTCGGAATCGATCACGAACATGCACAAACTCCGAAGTTCTATCTACACAGAAACCGTACGGGCAGAACTTCAAAGTGAAATTCTGTATTTGGAAATTTGATTCTGCAAATCTAGACTCGTTCTCGGACCCCTACTTTTGGTGCGTATCTCTCCACATACGCGGGCTCTCGAATCAAACTAAATTGCCCAATGAAATCTCGAATGGGCTAGAGTATTCACAGCCAATCTATACTCTATCCACCGAGCCCACTACCTTTACGAGATTCCTCGTCCGTCACTCCAGGGAGGGACTCGGATATATTCACACAGACACCCGTCTCAGCTGGGCACCGAGGGTTCAGCGCCTAGCCGCTTCACGCTGGCAGTCGATGCCGAATTTCCAATCAGCGCTCCCGGCAAAGATAGATTAATACGTAGACCAGACCTGTGTTTCAATACCCCGCCAATTGGATACCAAATCTGGACAGTGGGCCACCCCTCGCCCAATGAAGCGCGTCAGGCTCTCGTTAAAGCCGCTGCAGTCTGCCAACTACGACCTAGTTTTGGGCCACTCCACGCCCTGTTTTATAGGCCCCTAACCCAAAGGAGAGCTAACCACCCCCCCCCCCCCCGTGCTTGCTAGACTCTGTTCTAATGATCTTGATTGGACCCTTTCCCAAGCCGCTCGATCCGATGATCGATCCGCTCCGACTAACGAAGTGCCAAAAACCAATGCGAAAACCACGCGCCCGATTTCTGCACTCGCAATCGAAACAGCTCAACATCCTTGATCGCAAACTTGTGTTTGGCGGTCCGTTGAGATCCCGGTTGAGCCTCCAATGTAAATTGCTCGTTCTAACCTTCCCCCCAGTCTAGTTTCAGTCAGAAATCACTGCGTCACACACTTGCACATCTAAACTTTATTTTGACAAAACACAATTACAGTTCCCACTACTGTATCTAACCACCGCGGGTTCGATCCTCGTATCTTCCTGATCAAGCCCTCCTGGCCTCGCTCAAAGAAAGACACTCCAGAAGGTCACGCAGTCCCAAGCGTTCTCTCAGAAGATCGACACAGGACCTCGTGGGAGCGGACTTTTATAGGTCCCCGAACCTCGAGGGGCCGAACCAGATGGGGGTGGCCTCTTTACAATCCAATAACAGATATCGATTAACCCCATACATGACAGACATTTCCCTAACCCAATAATACAGTGGCTAATACATTGTATTTGAAAGAAAGTTCCAGAAGGAAGCAAACAAGAATAAACATTGAAATATGTGCCCTGAGATTCAAACAGTTTCCCCAAGGCACAACAGTTCGACCAATCATCGACTAACAGGATGACCGTCTCGCAACATTATTTACACTATTTACAAGGCCCTTGCAGCGATCCAATCGAAATGATGCATTTATGGTTCGTTTGCAAAACTGCTATACATTTTATCAATTTAAGAGAAACGGAAAACACCTGGACCCCTCACCTTCCTGCATACCAGTCTGAGCCTGGACTGGCTGGCGTCATTCAAAGTCTGTAAAGTTCAGCTGACAAGGGTTAAGTAATTCTGACAAGTGCAGGGATCCTCCATTTTATGGTGTCTTTAATTTGGCCAATATTAAAACCATCAGGTGCTTGCATATATATATATATATTTTTTTTTTAAACTCGTCCGGTCATCTCCTTTAAACTTTGCCTCTCTCACCTTAACGTTGACCCTATCCCCTAATTCTTTGATTATATTTAACTAGGTGTGTTAACAGAAAGTTTGGCAAGACTTTCTCCAATCGTTGCTGCTGAGTAATGCTGGAAACAGTTGTCACCAGTGTCAAACAGGAAAAAATGAATAAAAGCCAGCGAGCTTTCCATGTGCTCCAGAAAATGCTACTTGACCTGCTGTGTTACTCTATCACTTTGTGTCATTTTATAATGCAAAACTAATTTTGCTCAGTGACAAAATAAGATGGAATACAGCACTAATATAACTGCAGTAACTTGAGCATAGCAAAATGTATTCATCAACAAAGCCTCTCAGTTACAATCATGCTTCTTTAAATTAAAAAAAATAAATTATTTTGCTATCAGCAATTTTAGAAAGGCCATTGCACAGCATTTCTGGGTTTTGCAAATGTATGGAAACTCCAAGAAGCCTCCTCCATTGACTGGAATTTTGTTGTGCACTAAATGACCTAATTGTGCAACTTCGTAAATGGGAGGCAGCAACAGAATAAAGAGATAACCAGCAGTTCACCAGCAATCTGTCACAAATGGGTGAGGGAGGGGGGGGGGGGGTCATTTTTTTGGCCAATCCTCACCTCTGTCCTACCTTCCTGAGGGCGGTGATTTAAATTATGATCTGTTTCTTGAGTATAAGAGCCAGGAAATCATGTTGCAGGCAGCCTTAAGGCACAGTGGCGAAGAAGTTGGTTTGTTGCCTTACGGGCCTGTCCCACTGTATGAGGTAATTCAAGAGTTCTCCTGAGTTTTCCCGATTCGAACTCGGAGAATGTCCATAGCGGGTCCCTAGGAGTTCGTGGATGTCTCGTAGCGGCTCGTTCGAGTAAAAAGTTACAATTTTTTTCATCACAAGTATTTTTATACTCGTGGACATTTTTCACAGTGTTGAAAAAACGTCACGAGTTTAACGGAATTCCTGAGTACCTAACGTTACTCGTACAAGCCGCTATGAGACATCCACAAACTCCTACGGACCCGCTACGGACATTCTCCGAGTTCGAATCGGGAAAACGCGGGAGAACTCTTGAATTACCTCGTACAGTGGGACAGGCTCTTAACAACGCCAAACACCCAGGTTCAATACTGATTGCAGGTGGTGTCTGTGTGGAGTTTGTACATTCTCCCTGTGATCATGTGGGTATTCTCCAGGGGCTCTGTTTTCCCCCCACATTACAAAGATATGCAGATCCCTTCCAAGCTCATCTCCAAATTTGTGAAACAGACAGCACTCATCTCTGCAACTGGATCTTTGACTTCCTGACCAACAGACTACAATCAGTGAGGATGGGTGAGGAGTCATCCTCTTATGATAATCCTTATCTCTGGTTCTCTGCAAGGATGCTCCCTTCTTTACTCCTTAAACACCCATGACTGTGCAGCCAAGTACAACAGCACAGTGGTGGGCTGGATATAAAATAATGACGAGACGGAGTACAAGAAGGAGATTGAGAACCTTGTAACCTGGTACCAAGACAACAACCTTTTTCTAAATGCCAGCAAGACAAAGGAGATAGTGATCGACTTCAGGAAGCAAAGTGGTACACACCCTGGTACACACTGATGGTGCCAAAGCAGGAATGGTTGAAAGCTTTTAAGTTCCTTTGGAGTAAATATCACCCACATGGACTAGCCATATCGAAGCACTGGCCGAGAAAACACACCAACACCTCTACTTAGAAGGCTTAGTTGATTTGGCATGTCCCCAAAAATGCATTTAATCCATATCCCTCCAGACTTTTATTTTGCTTGCATCTGTCTAAATGTATTTTACACTAGAGCAAACGGGTGATCAATGATGGGCATGGACATGGTAGTCGAATGTCCTGTTTCCATGCTGTATCTCTAAACTAAACTTGGATATTACCAGTTTTTTTTAATCAGGAAGTGGCCTCATCCAATACAAGGTCCATGGTCCCACAATAAAGGTGAGATCTGGAAAGAATAGAACAGCAAAATGATCATGGATTTTTGACCTAGTTTATTCAATTTTTGTTGTGAGTCCAACAAATAAGAGGCTTATTACGCTATGGAACAAAGTGCTGAGTGATATTTCCACCTCCCTATATGTATTACTGTTGAATATCTTTGTTCATGACCTCTGCAATTCTCTGCAGAAAGAGCTGTTCTGTGCCAACATTTGCAAAATTATAGTTTAACAGTCAACAAATAGGCTCAAGAAGAAATAAATCTTTTTTTTTCTTTTTTCTCCATTGCGACCACAGTTCCAAAGTTCCTTTTCCAGAGAAAAAAAATGTGAGCGTTAGCCTTGACTCATTTAGTAATATTATTTATATTATTTATTCTGAGTAGGAAGTTGTTTCTCCCCCTGAGAACTAAGACATAATGCAGCCTGACACATTGAGAAACATTGTGCGCAATTGTATAAAAATAAATACGTTTGGAATATTCACAATACATAGATTGTTCTCATTACAGGTGTTTTGATGTTTCAGGTGCATTGTCCCGTGGCTGAATGGTGCCATCTACTGTCATATCCAGCTACAACAAGGCAGCACGGTGCTGTTGGTCGAGCTGTTCCCTCACAATGCCAGAGACTGGGTTCGATCCTGACCTCTGGAGCAGTCTGTAGGGAATTTGCCTGTAACCCCCATGGACCTCCTCCAGTTGCTCCGTTTTCTTCCCACATTCTAAAGGGTTAGGGTTAGGGTTAGGGTTAGGGACAAACCGCAGGCTTGTTGGTTAATTGGTTTGTAGGGAGTGGATGAGAACGTTGGATAACATAGAACAAATTCTATTTTCTGCAGTTTTATCAAACATTCTTGTCCATTTGCTTCTCTTGTATGTGTTAAAAAAAAAACAGACTGGGAAACTTAGAGAATATTTTGTAAATAATACGCTCAAGTAATTTTATCCAATATAATTATAAAATAAATAGCAACAGAAAGATAAAATGAAAAAAAATCCTATATGAACTATTTCACAGTGCATGTACTCTTTGAGTCATAACTTAAGAAAAGTTATTCACAATTGCACCTTGTCTATTTCCCAGTAAAATATTTAAGTAATCTTTTGCCTTTGAATTTTGCCGGCTACTTTCCAAGGTTAAATTTTCCTCAATTCAAATAACAGTTGATTATTTTACTACAAACCTACTGACCTCCACAGTTATCTGGGCACCATGTCCTCCCACACTGCTTCTTTCAAAGGCACTATCCCGTTCACCCTGAACTCCGAGCAGGCAATTGGGAGTCTCAGAGTGGGACAAGGTTTCTTCACTCCGCCACCCCAATGCCCCAGACCTCCCATTTTGCTGTCTATCTCTGAATGAGGAATCAACAACAGGGACAGCGATTATTGCCATTCCCCAGCTGTGCTGCACAAGGTGGTGCCAGGTGGCCTCCGTGGGCCACTGCGCTCTGGCTGGTGAGGGAGGTCCCACTGGGCTCTCAGTGACGGGGCTCCAGGATTCTGACCCAGTGACCTGGCAGTGAAGTCAATGGGAAAACAACCCTAACTGCCTTCTACAGAGCCCTAGTGAGACCACACCTGGAGTATTGTGTGCAGTTTTGGTCCCCTAATTTGAGGAAGGACATTCTTGCTATTGAGGGAGTGCAGTGTAGGTTTACAAGGTTAATTCCCAGGATGACGGGACTGTCATATGCTGAGAGAATGGAGCAGCTGGGCTTGTACACTCTGGAGTTTAGAAGGATGAGAGGATATCTCATTGAAACATATAAGATTGTTAAGGGTTTTGGACATCGCTAGAGGCAGGTAACATGTTCCCAATGTTGGGGGAGTCCCAGAACCAGGGGCCACAGTTTAAGAATAAGGGGGTAAGCCATTTAGAACGGAGACAAGGAAACATTTTTTCTCACAGAGAGTGGTGAGTCTGTGGAATTCTCTGCCTCAGAGGGCGGTGGAGGCAGGTTCTCTGGATGCTTTCAAGAGAGAGCTAGATAGGGCTCTTAAAAATAGCAGACTGGGGATATGGGGAGAAGGCAGGAACGGGGTACTGATTGGGGATGATTAGCCATGATCACATTGAATGGCGGTGCTGGCTCGAAGTGCCGAATGGCCTACTCCTGCACCTATTGTCTATTGGTTATAGCAGAAAACATTCCCCTCCCCATAGATAGACACAAAAGGCTGGAGTAACTCAGTGGGCCAGGCAGCATCTCTGGAGAGAAGGAATGGATGACGTTTTGGGTCGAGACCCTTCTTCAAACCAGCATCTGCAGTTTTTACACATTCTCATCCCCATGGTCCATTATAACGAGGGTTTACTGTACAATGCCTTGTGTGAGTGCAATTTAGCTATAACCATCACTACGTTCTACAGAAATGGTATCAACTAAAAGGTTGATATGTTAAGCTAAAGTGGAAAAATGCTGCCTGACCCTCTGAGTTCCTCGATCACTTTGATTTTTGCTCAAGATGTCAGCATCTGCAGTCTCTAATATCTCCAAAATTCTTACAGAACTTGATAGGCTGGAATGCATGGAGAGTATGTTTCCTGAAGATGGATCACGATCTAAAATGTAATCTGACCAGAAACTGCAGATGTTAAAATCTTGAATATTGAATCTAGAATACATGAAGCCACGCCTGGGCAAGGCACTCCATCTCGACATGGGTGGTATGAAAACCCACTGATGATTGATAAGACAAGGTGCTGCACATAATAATAAAGCCTTGCATCTGGAATTTAAAAAAAAAGTGCTGGAGTTTATTCCAGAGGCGAGACACAAGAAACTGCAGATGCTGCTTTACAACAGCAGGTCAGGCAAATCTCTGGTGACCTTTCAAGTTCTTTCCATAGTTCATAAGTTCACAAGTGATAGAAACAGAATTAGGTAATTCGGCCCATCAAATCTACTCTGCCATTCAATCATGGCTGATCTATCTCTCCCTCCTAACCCCATTCTCCTGCCTTCTCCCCATAACCCCTGACACCCGCACTAATCAAGAATCTGTCTATCTCTTCCTCGTTTCTTGGCTCCTGAACGATTGACAGGAGCAGTGCTCCGTCCGTATCTGCAATGGGTTAAACCATAAAGATTCCAGCATCTGTAGTTTCTGGTCAGACAATATTTTGGATTGTTGATCCTTCTTCAGGAAACACACCCTCGATGCATCCTGCCTATCAAGTTCTGTAGGAATGTGTAGGAAGGAACTGCAGATGTTAGTTTACGCCGAAGATAGACACAAAATGCTGGAACACCTCAGTGGATCAGGCAGCATGTCTGGACAAAAGGAGTTGGGTCGAGACACTTCAGCATTTTGTGTCTAAGTTCTTACAGAACTTGGGAGTCATAAGACACTGGAGATGCTGGAATTTTGAGAAAAAAAATCAAAGGGCTCGAGGAACTCAACGGGTCAGGCAGCATTTTTCGACTTCTGTAGAACTTGGTTATGGTCATAGCTAAATTGCACTCACACAAAGCATTGTAAATAGTGTGTAGGAAGGGACCCAGAGGGTGGTGAATCTGTGGAATTCTTTGCCACAGAATGCTGTGGAGGCCAAGTCAATGGATATTTTTAAGGAAGAGATAGATTCTTGATGAGTACGGGTGTCAGAGGTTACGGGAAGAAGGCAGGAGAATGGGGTTTAAAGGGAGAGACAGATCAGCCATGATTGAATGGCAGAGTAGACTTGATGGGCCGAATGGCAATTCTGCTCCTTCCACTTATGACCTTCTGAAAGAACTACAGATGCTGGTTAACACCGATGATAGACACTAAATACAGAACCCCCTCATGATTGACAAGGCAAGGCGCTCCACCCCTCACATGATTGACAGGGTGAATGCAAAAGGTGAAAACATAAAGCCTGTAATGTTTGACGAGGGCAAGCTATACGCTGAAGTTAGAAGACCCGCCGGTAAAAATAGACGTAGCACGACTCTACCAGGCACAAAGATTAATGCAAAGGCTGGTTCGTCTCCAAAATTATTGACAAGGTGTGTGTGGTGTTTCATTGCAAAAATGATTGCCAAGGCTCCGCTCCACCCCGGTGCATTGATTGCCAACGCTATGCTCCACTCCGGTGCATTGATTGCCAAGGCTCCGCTCTGGTGCAATGATTGACAAGGTGAAGCATTCACCCTCTAGAATGAGTGACAAAGTGAGATGTTCCTCCCCTGACATGAGTGACAATTGAATTTAATTGAATTGAATACATTTCATTAGGCAAGTATGTATACAAACAAGGAATTTGCCTTGGTGCTTTGCTCGCAAGTAACAACGTGCGGTGCTCTCCAGACATTGATTGACCGGGTGAGACTAGTCCGGCATGGTGGCTCAGTGGTAGATTTGCTGACTTACACCAGCAGAGACACATGTTTGTTCCTGACTACGGGTTATCCCTGTGACCGCATGGGTTTTCTCTGGGCGCTCCAGTTTCCTCCCACATCCCAAAGACTTACAGGTTTGTAGGTTAATTGGCTTCTGTAAATTGTAAGTTATCCCTAGTGTGTAGGGTAGTGCTACTGTATGGCTGATCGCTGAACAGTGCGGACTCGGGGGGGGCTGAAGAGCCTGTTTCAATAGTTTTATTGTTATATGTCCCAGATAGAACAATAAAATGTTGTTATTTAGCTTGGCTCAGTCTCTGCAAGATGGAGGAGGAGATAGGTCACGACTCGTTGTCTTTAGTGGCCTTGCACACTGCTTGAAATGGTATGAAACTGCACTTGAATTTGATGGCCTTGCACCCTGCTTGAAGTGGTAAGAAACTGCACTTGAATTTGGTGGCCTTGCACCCTGCTTGAAATAGAATTTCAATGAATAGCCGTGAGTCAACAGCCAGCCCACCAGCCGAGAGTGAGCTGCCAGCATAACAGGCTTGAGCAACTGAGCCGCCAGCCCAAGAATCCATTTGGCCCACAATGTCCATACTAGCCCTCTGGAAACCAGCCTCTTCAGCCCACAACACCCAGTACTAGCGCTCACGAAAGCCTCCACCCCCCCCCCCCCCCCCACTGGTCACCAATATTGGAATTGGTGGAGAGGTGGAATATTGTGTTGGGGGACCAGCCCTCCCGTGTGATGCTGGGACGGGTCCCACTTAGTCTAGTACTTATTAAAACTCTGTGTGTGTATGTGTGTGTGTGTGTGTGTGTGTGTGTGTGTGTGTGTGTGTGTGTGTGTGTGTGTGTGTGTGTGTGTGTGTGTGTGTGTGTGTCTGTGTGTCTGTGTGTGTGTGTGTGTGTGTGATTTCGCCTTTGATTCCTATCTCCTCGAAAACCCGACGACGAAACGGTGAAATGTTAACATATTCCGGTAGAGATTTACCTTATGATTTCAGAAATCTCCCGTTCATCTGTAAATTTGGTTAATTATTTCCCAAGTTTTTCACTTAAATTGTTCACAAATCTGACTTTGTTTTCAAATCTAATCGTTGGCAAGCTGATGACATCACAATGCCTCTGCTCGTGGCAGATCGGATCGTGGCCCAGCCCACCCCCACCCCCCCGGTCTGGATTAAAGCAGCTGCTGTCAACACGCAGGCGCACTGTTTTCCATGAGTTTTATGTCACACTCCCCCCCTCATATTCTTCAAAAGGCGCAGAATTACATTGGAGAACCAAGCATGTTCTGCATGATCCCGAGGTCTCACAGCACTCACGAACTTGAAGACCTTTCTCCTCATGGCCTGCGCAGCGTGTGAAGTCACGTCCCTCCCACGCCCCCTCCGCCTGCTGCTAACCACTCCTTTCCTGCTCCTCCCCCCCGCTGCTACCGCTCAGGGTTTCCTGAGTCGGGCCCTGTATCTCTCTTTTTTCTCCCAGGCATCTCGATTTTCGCAGCATCACTCGACCAAGCTCTCACCCTCCTCTTCATGGGCACGTCTTCTCTCCTCCCCCCTTCTCTTCCCCACCTCCTCTCTCCCCACTCCTCTTTCCCCTCTACTCTCTCTCCCCACCCCCTCTGTAGTGTTCAATAGCCTAATATCTGCAGGGAAGAAGCTGCTCCTGAACCTGGACTTTACAGTTTTCAGGCTGTATCTCTATTCTCAGTTTCCTGCCCTATATCTCCAAAGTCTAAAGTAAAGCTTTTCACTATACCTAGTGCTATACTATACTAGATCACTATACTATGCTATATCACTATACTAGTGCTAATAAATAAAATAAAGTGTACCTCAGCACACATTACAATAATAAACCTCGAAACATGCTGGGTCTGGTTGCCTGTGAGACACATATCATCCTTGTACATACTTGGCAGACCGCAAACATACTGCCCAACGCATGTGTTGAAGGTCAGCCAGGAACCCAGTGGGAGTGGGATCATCTGATGTTGGAATCTCCTCTCCTAGGAGCGGTGCTCCCGTTTCACAGTGCCAGAGATGTGGGTTTCTCCTCCCTGTAAAGACATACAGGTTTGTAGGTTAATTGCCTGTGGTTAAAATGGTAAATTGTCCCTAGTATGCAGGATAGTGTTAGTGCAGGGGATCGCTGACCCAGTGGACTGGATGGCCTGTTTCTGCCCTGTATCTCTAAACTAAACGTCTGAAGAAGCTGGGAGTCTGAAGAAGGATCGCCACTGGAAACGTCACCCATTCCTTATCACCAAGGATGCTGTCTGACCTGCTGAGTTACTCCAGCATTTTGTGTCTTATCTTCAGTGAGACCAGCATCTGCAGTTCCTTCTTACATATTCAAGCTGAGTTTAGTGTTTTTTAATATCAAAAAAAAACTTTATTCAAGGAAAAAAACATGTACATAGAAACATAGAAAATAGGTGCAGGAGTAGGCCATTCGGCCCTTCGAGCCAGCACCGCCATTCGATATGATCATGGCTGATCACACAAAATCAGTACCCCGTTCCCAAGAGCTATATCTAACTGTTTTTAAAACATCCAGTGAATTAGCCTCCACTGCCTTCTGTGGCAGAGAATTTCAGATTCACAACTCTGGGTGAAAAAATGTTTTCTCATCTCAGTCCTAAATGGCCTACCCCTTATTCAAGTCATCATGAGAGCTTAATGTCATGTGTCCCTTAAAGTAGGTACGTTACAAAACTTACCTTCAGCGGCGCTGCAGTTCTGCCACTGGCCGTGTGCGCGACTTTGGCGCCTTTAAGGGGGGGGGGGGGTTAAAATGCAGTTTTCCTTTGCCATCCGGAATAATATTTTGTCGGAGTGCAATCTATTTCTGGCGATTCGTTCCGACTGCCGGTAAGTTAATTTTTTTTTTAAATCGCCCGACTATTTCGGCGCTGCTGTAAAATAAAAATTAGCGCTCAATGCTGTGAACGCCGACAACGGGGACCGATTTTACGTAGGAGACAGGTAAGTGACAGGTAAGTTCATTTTTACATACACACTTGCTTGTTTAGGTGACTTTAATCAATATTTCATGTTGCGAAACGGTGATTTATTCCCCATACGAACCGGCAGAATTTTTCCCGCCGATATTGGGTTTAAATTCACCGCAAACCGCAACGTTCCAATCCATCGCGTTCCAGAAAATCCCACAAAAGTTATGGGCTTTTGACTGTCCTCGATCACAACTTTAGTGTTAAATCAATGGAAAGGCAATGGGGGAGGGGGGGGGGACAATGGGGAACAAGATGCTAATTTCAGAGTATGAAAATGGCAATAACTTTTTTAATACTGAAGATATGAAAGTGAATTAGGTGTCAAGTTAAACTTCTTTGTATGCTTTATCTGATGGGATAAATTGCAGGCTTGATTTTTAAAATCTCAAAATGTTGTAACATTGCTACTTAAAGTGCGACACCATGGTTCTGGAGTGGTTTCTGAGGATTGGCGGGTAGCAATGTAGCAAATGTAACCCCTCTTTTTAAGAAGGGAGGGAGAGAGAAAACGGGGAATTACAGACCAGTTAGTCTAAACATTGGTAGTGGGGAAACTGCTAGAGTCAGTTATTAAAGAATGGTGATAGCAAGCAACATTTGGAAAAGTGGTGAAATCATTGGACAAAGTCAGCATGGATTTACAAAAGGTAAATCATGTCTGACGAAATCTTGTGGAATTTTCCTCGAGGATGTAACTAGTAGCGTGGATATAGGGAGAACCAGTGGATGTGGTATATCTGGACTTCCAGAAGGCTTTCGACACGGTCCCACATATAAGAGATTAGTATACAACTTAAAGCATACGGTATTAGGGGGTTCAGTATTGATGTGGATAGAGAACTGGGCTGGCAAACAGGAAGCAAAGAGTAGGAGTAAACGGGTCCTTTTCACAATGGCAGGCAGTAACTAGTGGGGTACCGCAGGGCTCAGTGCTGGGACCCCAGCTATTTACAATATATATTAATGATCTGGATGAGGGAATTGAAGGCAATATCTCCAAGTTTGCGGATGACACTAAGCTGGGGGGCAGTGTTCGCTGTGAGGAGGATGCTAGGAGACTGCAAGGTGACTTGGATAGGCTGGGGTGAGTGGGCAAATGTTTGGCAGATGCAGTATAATGTGGATAAATGTGAGGTTATCCACTTTGGTGGCAAAAAAACAGGGAAAGCAGACTATTATTTAAATGATGGCCCGATTAGGAAAGGGGAGATGCAGCGAGACCTGGGTGTCATGGTACAACAGTCATTGAAAGTAGGCATGCAGGTGCAGCAGGCAGTAAAAAAAGCGAATGGTATGTTAGCTTTCATAGCAAAAGGATTTGAGTACAGGAGCAGGGAGGTTCTACTTCAGTTGTACAGGGTCTTGGTGAGACCACACCTGGAGTATTGCGTGCAGTTTTGGTCTCCAAATCTGAGGAAGGACATTATTGCCATAGAGGGAGTGCAGAGAAGGTTCACCAGACTGATTCCTGGGATGTCAGGGACTGTCTTATGAAGAAAGACTGGATAGACTCGGTTTATACTCTCTGGAATTTAGGAGATTAAGAGGGGATCTTATAGAAACTTACAAAATTATTAAGGGGTTGGAATCAGGCTAGATGCAGGAAGATTGTTCCCGATGTTGGGGAAGTAGGACAAAGGGGTCACAGCTTAAGGATAAGGGGGAAATCCTTTAAGACCGAGATGAGAAAGATTTTTTTCACACAGAGAGTGGTGAGTCTCTGGAACTCTCTGCCACAGAGGGTCTTGAGGCCAGTTTTCATTGGCTATATTTAAAGAGTGAGTTGGTGTGGCCCTTGTGGCTAAGGGGATCAGAGGGTATGGAGAGAATTGCAGGTACGGGATACTGAGTTGGATGATCAGCCATGATCATATTGAATGGCGGTGCAGGCTCGAAGGGCTGAATGGCCTACTCCTGCACCTAATTTCTATGTTTCTATGTTCTGGACTCACCCAACATCGGAAATTTTTTTCCTGCATCTACCCTGTCCAATCCCTTAATAATTTTACAGGTTTCTATAAGAGGAACAATACAGGAACCGTGCAAAAAAAAAATCGTCCCACATTCTCGGACACTATACTGTACATACATTCAATGCTGTTTCACAAATCACACAATTTTACCCCACACCGTTGTCATTCGTGTGGCCTCCCTGGTGTGAAACCCATTCCCTTTATTGTCCCCGCCGCTGGGTTACTCCAGCGTTTAATTTATTGTCCCTGCCGCAGAGTTACTCCAGTATTTAATTTATTGTCCCTGCCGCTGAGTTACTCCAGCATTTAATTTATTGTCCCCGCCGCTGGGTTACTCCAGCGTTTAATTTATTGTCCCTGCCGATGAGTTACTCCAGTATTTTCGAGTCTAAAATAAACCGGCCTCGCTTCCCGCACAGTGACTGCCGGACAGGACAGGACAGGGCGCTGCTCCACCCCGGGCCGAAGCTCCTCTATAATCTTTGGGCCGAAGTGTGTAAGGAAGGAATTGCAGACGCTGGTTTAAACCAAAGATAAGACACAAAGTGCTGGAGTAACCGAGCGGGCCGGGCAGCGTCTCTGGAGAGAAGGAACGGGTGGAGATCCTTCTTCAGTCGACTGAAGAACCGACCCGTCCCTTCTACCCAGAGACGCTGCGCGTCCCGCTCGGTTACTCCAGCATTTTGTTTGTCTTCGGCGGACACATGAAGCCCCGGCCCCGGCCCCGACTGACACGGTAACGCCTCTCCACCCCCAGCCACCAGGACCAATGATCGTTGACCAGGAGCGCAGCTTCCCTCCGCTCCTCCCTCCCTCTCCCCGGGCCCGGCCCAGTCCGGCCCCACTCCCCTCCCTCCCTCCCTCCCTCTCCCCGGCCCGGCCCGGCCCAGTCCGGCCCACTCCCTCCCCCCGCCCACCGCCCTCCGATCAGCGCCGCAGCTGCCGCCAGGCCTGACGCCCACGGCTCCCTCTCGCCGCCATGGCGTTTTTCACTCACCGCTTCCTTCGCTCCATGTCTTCCACCAACAGCCTGGCCATCAAACACATCACAGTGATCGGTGGCGGGCTGATGGGCGCTGGCATCGCCCAGGTAATGGCGCGGCGACCGTTGACACTCGGGGGCGGCAGCTCCTTCTCCTTCTCTCCCTCCCCTCCGCCCTTCTACCCCTGCCCACTGCCCCCTCTATCCGCCCCTCCTCTCCACCCTCTCTTTCTCCCTCCCACTCTTCTCCGCCCCTCTTCTCCCCCCCTCTTCTCCCCCCTCTTCTCCCCCCCTTCTTCTCCTCTCCCCCCCTCATGCTTTATTCCTCATTCTTCCCTCCCTCCCTCTCCTTTGCAAACTCATGCACGGTTTTCAGATTGCTGTCTGGCTTTGCTGAAATCCCAAACTGTTGCAAGTGCAGTAGCAAGAATCTGCATTCCTTAAAATGGATTAATTAATGCATAAAAAACAGTCTTGCAGCATGAGAGCACAGCTTTACAGGAAAAGTTCTGAGGTATTAGGGTCTAATGCAGGCAAATGAAACTGGTGTAGATGGTGCATCTTGCGAAAGTTAGGCTGAAGGGTGTTTTCATGCTGTATAACTCTTGAGCAACCCTGTTTGAAATTAAAGATTCAAAGTTCACTGAAGGCCCATTAATTAATAACCACATTTTAAACTTGGAGTTTATTTGACCTAAGGCCGTATGTGACTGCAGATTGTGTACATATCCAGTGAAAGCCAGGAAGGGCACATAGCTTTTAATATTGGGATTAATCAGCAACCAAATATCAGTCTGAAGAAGTGTTCGATCCAAAACAACGTCTGTCCATTCCTTCCACAGATGCTGCCTGAATCTCTTGAGTTCCTCCAGCACTGTGATTTGCTCAAGATTCCTGCCTCTGCAAATCCTTGTGTCAGCTAAACAAAATGGCTAGATGATGTGCGTAGGAAGGACCTGCAGATGCCGGTTGAAACTGAAGACCCAAAAAGCTGGAGTAACTCAGCGGGTCAGACAGTATTTCTGAAGAAAAAAAATAGGTGACGTTTCGAGTCCCTTCTTTGGACTGAAAGTCAGGGGACAGGGAAACAGATATAGACGGGGATGTAGAGAAATATAGAACAAATGAATGAAAGATATGCAAAAAAGTACCAATGATAAAGGAAACAGGCCATTGTCAGCTGTGGCGTAGGTGAGAACGAGTATGGACAATGAGACTCAACTGGACGACTTTGATGCTGGTACGACGGTTGGGGAGGGATCGAGATTGAGGGAATGCAAAGATTACTTGAAGTTAGAGAAATCAATATTGGTGCCACTGGGTTGTAAGCTGCCCAGGCGAAATATGAGATGCTATTCCTACAATTTGCATTTGGCCTCACTCTGACAATGGAGGAGGCCTAGAACAGAAAGGGAGTCAGTGTGGGAAGGGGAATTTTGCAACCGGGAGATCAGGTAGGTCCGGACAGACTGAGTGAAGGTGTTCAGCGAAACGTTTGCCCAATCCACGTTTGGTCTCGCCGATGTATAAGAGTCCACACCTTGAACAACAGATACAGTAGATCTCACCGATGTTTAAGAGATAAGGCGACCATTTCACAAAACACTTGCACTCAGTCCGCCAAGGCCTATTGGGTCTCCAGGTTGCTAACCATTTTAAATCCTCTTCCCATTCCCAAACTGACCTTTCAGTCCACGGCCTCCTCAATTACCAGAGTGAGACAACACGCAGACTGGAGGAATAGGTAATTTTAGGTAACTACAAACCCTCTCCACCTTCTGCCTCGAACCCCCTTTTTCCATCCCTTCTTCTCCTGTGCCCTATCTGGACTAGCATCTATTTCTCCCATTTCCCCATCCCTTCCATCTACATTCCTTCCTCTAGCATCACAATTTGCAACTCTTCGATCCTTTTGGCTCACATCTTTTGTCCTTTCACTCTGGCCTTTGTCCAACCATCTACCTATTAACCCCCTGCCCCTCTCCTGTATCAACTTATTAATTGCCAGGCTTTGCCATGCCTGTCCCCTCATCCAGTTTTCTTGCCCCAGCTGCAATCAACCTGAAGAGGGGTCCAGATCCGAAACGTCACCTAACCATGTTCCCCAGATCTGATGCCTGACCTGCTGAATTACTCCAGCACTTTGTGTCTTTTTGGTGTAAACCTGCATCTGCAGTTCCTTGTTTCGACATTTATTAATTATCCTTAAGACATGAGATGTCTTAATGTAATTCCAGGGCTCTCACTGTTGCCAGCCGGGCAACCAAGGCAGCTTTTTAGGTTACCAAATTACAGTTTAGGTGGTCATTTAAGACGGTTTGCATGACGCATGCGATAACGTGCTCGGATGAAGTGCATAGTTACCAGTCATAATTATGTTCAATGAAGCATTCGCATATTATTTCTGCTTCAAATAAAGTCACAAACTAAACATATTCACCAATCAAGACATGATATATACCACAATGACATGCAGCAAAATTATAATACAGTATCTCAACTCTTTTTACACATTGCAATTAATGCAAATTCTATTAGTTCTCTCCACTTCCAAACAAAAATGTGGTTGGATTATTCAGCGTTTGATCAACCTGTGTCAATAAATCCTGGACATTGTAACAGATATGCTTAACCATGCACACTGCAGATTGGTGCAAGCAATGAAGATACCCAGTTTGTACGCACCAGATTTAAAAAAAAATTATTGATTAACGCTGTTTCCATCATTCCCACTTCAGAATTAATGTTAAAATTTCAGCTGAAATATCTCCTGACCAAATTTGTGATGTATATCTCCTGACCAAATTTGGCAAGAAAGGTGAAAGTAAACCCAAAGGGTTTCTACAGCTATATTAATAGCAAAAGGATAACGAGGGATAAAATTGGACCATTAGAGAACCAGAATGGACAGCTATCTGCAGAGCCAAAAGAGATGGGGGAGATATTGAACAATTTCTTTTCTTCGGTATTCACCAAGGAGAAGGATATTGAACTCGGTGAGTTAAGGGGAAAGAGTAGAGTAGCTATGGAAACTATGAGATTCAAAGAGGAGGATGTTACTGACACTTTTGAAAAATATAAAAGTGGATAAGTCTCCAGGTCCTGACAGGATATTCCCTAGGACATTGAGGGAAGTTAGTGTAGAAATAGCAGGAGCTATGACAGAAATATTTCAAATGTCATTAGAAACGGGAACAGTGCCGGAGGATTGGCGTACTGCGCATGTTGTTCCATTGTTTAAAAAGGGTTCAAAGAATAAACCTAGCAATTATAGACCTATTAGTTTGACGTCAGTGGTGGGCAAATTAATGGAAAGGATACTTAGAGATAATATATATAAGCATCTGGATAAAACAGGGTCTGATCAGGAACAGTCAACATGGATTTGTGCCTGGAAGGTCATGTTTGACAAACCTTCTTGAATTTTTTGAAGCGGTAACTAGGGAAATTGATGAGGGTAAAAGCAGTGGATGTTATCTATATGGATTTCAGTAAGGCCTTTGACAAGGTTCCCCATGGAAGGTTGGTTTAAGAAGGTTCAATCTTTGGGTGTTAATGGCGGAGTAGCAAGATGGATTCAACAGAGGCTGAATGGGAGATGTCAGAGAGTAATGGTGGATGGCTGTTTGTCAGGTTGGAAAGCCGGGTGACCAGTGGGGTGCCTCAGGGATCTGTGTTGGGTCCACTGTTGTTTTGTCATGTACATCAATGATCTGGATGATGGGGTGGAAAATTGGATAAGTAAGTATGCAGATGATACTAAGATAGGTGGTGTTGTGGATAATGAAGTAGATTTTCAAAGTCTACAGAGAGATTTGGGCCATTTGGAAAAGTGGGCTGAAAGATGGCAGATGGAGTTTAATGCTGATAAGTGTGAAGTGCTACATCTTGGCAGGACAAATCAAAATAGGACGTACATGGTAAATGGTAGGGGAATTGAAGAATGCTGTGGAACAGAGGATCTAGGAATAACTGTGCATAGTTCCCTGAAGGTGGAATCGCATGTAGATAGGTGGTAAAGAAAGCCTTTGGTGTGCTGGCCTTTATAAATCAGAGCATTGAATATAGGAGTAGGGAAGTAATGTTAAAATTGTACAAGGCATTGGTAAGACCAATTCTGGAGTATGTGTACAATTTTGGTCGCCTAGTTATAGGAAGGATGCAACAAAATAGAGAGAGTACAGAGGAGATTTACTAGAATGTTGCCAGGGTTCCAGCAACTATGTTACAGAGAAAGGTTGAACAAGTTAGGTCTTTATTCTTTGGAGCGCAGAAGGTTAAGGGGGGAACTTGATTGAGGTCTTTAAAATGATGAAAGGGATAGACAGAGTTGACGTGGATACGTTTTTCCCATTGAGGGTAGGGAAGATTCAAACAAGAGGGCATGACATGAGAGTTAAGGGACAGAGGTTTCGGGGTAACGTGAGGGGGAACTTCTTTACTCAGAGGGTGGTGGCTGTGTGGAATCAGCTTCCAGCAGAAGTGGTGGAGGCAGGATCGATTTTAACATTTAAGAGTAAAGTGGATAGGTATATGGACGTGAAGGGAATGGAGGGGTATGGTCTGAGTGCAGGTAGATGGGACTAGGGGAAAACAAATGGTCGGCACGGACTGGAAGGGCCGAGAGGGCCTGTTTCCGTGCTGTAATTGTTATATAGTTATATAGTTATATGACCGACTGTAGAAGTAAAACCTGGATAAATCCAACGTATAGTTGTGAATGTTGCTCATTAATTAACTACAGTACCGATACTCCATATTAAGAGCATTGATTTGCCGTAAAAATGAATTCTGTAATAACGTGTCAACGGTAGCAGTGACAATCGAACATTACGGTTTTAATGTTTCACGTGTTCACAATTTAATTAACCCATCTTTATGGACTAAAACAAATAATAACATTGGGAATTAAAACACATTTGATTGTATTCCGTTATCAAACATAGTCTGTGTTCGCTCTGAAGACAATAGGGTCAGGTTGGGGGGGTGTGGGTGAATCAGTGCGGGGTGGATAGATGGCGGGAGGGGGAGGGGGTTGAGAAGGCAATTGGTGCGGAATGGATGGATTGAGGCAGGTGAATTAGTACGTGTTGGTTGGAGTACAAGGATACAAAGGACATTTTTCTTCGAAGTCACGTGAGTGACTAAGGGAAGAAGCCCACATGCGCGTCAATACATCTGACGCATGGCTCATGACTGGCTGGGAGGAGCGTCGCTCCTCCAGCGGTAAGTTTAAAACCCTGCTGGTAAGTTTCAAACTTATTCTGAGGTCGTTTTTTGGCGAACAATTCTCATTACAGAATTCCAAATTGCTGAACGAAGTATGGAAAAACCTAGGGGGAAACCCAGACGGGCTGCGGGGAAACCAGCTAGGGAGGAGTGCGGGTAGCCGGCGGCCGTCGGTTTCACCGTCCGAGATGCTGACATTGTGGTCAGCGACTTCAGACTTGGTGCTTGCCCAAAGCACTTTGGCAACCCCGAAAGGGACAAAGCCAAAAAGAAGTCTGATAGGACTGTGTACTCAGACGAGTCCGGCCAGGAGGATTCTCTTCCTTCAAACATGGATAGCGTCTTCGGGCGTTTATCCCGGATGGAGCACCTTGTGGAAAGGATGCTCCATCATGATATGCTCCATGAAACAGAAACATATCAGCGCAGGTCTCCTTTTATGCCTGCGGCAGCGCCTGGTCCAGGGCTGCTTAATGTCTCCCACGCTGAGGAGGCGAGTGTACGGGGTCAATATATGACTGATTCCGAATTCGGAGATATGTCCGTGGAACATACTGGAATGCATGACATTCGTGAGGTTCAAGAATTGCCTGCCATGGCATCAAGGTTTGCGATACCCTTGCAAACAGGAGAGCCACTGCAAGAAGAGCTGGCTTCCAGCATAAACTATCTCACATCGCATCAATTACAGGAACAGGTGATGGTTGAAACGGCTGGAAAATACCATACACCTGTAAATTGAGCATCCATGAAAGTGCCGGCAGTGAATAGCAAGTTGCGTTGCGGGAGCTCCGGAAAGCAGTCTCCCACCCGGACCCGCGAGCTCCTGATATCCCGACAGTCCACCGGCAGTAACCTGCAGCTGGAGCTCCGGAGTCGGGCCGCAGCTGGAGCTGGAGCTCCGGAGTCGGGCAGCAGCGGCGAGCCACCACCGCTCCCCACGCTCCGAGGCTGGCCAGCCCCATGATGGTAAGTCCGCAGCTCCGCAGGATCCGTGACTGGAGCCCCCAGGTTGTCCCGGTCGGAGGCCGCTCCACGTACTAGGCCCCAACGACAACGGAGACCAGACAGGGAAAAAGTTGGGTCTCCCGTGCAGTTAAGAGATTTTTAAAAGTTTCCCCCACCCCCCACAAATACACAGTTAGAAACAGTACAAAAAAAAACACGAACAACTACATTTAACTAGACAAAAAAATTATAAAAGACAGACAGGCTGTAGGGGCCGCTGCAACGTGAGTTGCGCCGCCGCACTAATATATCGGTTCGCGCCGCTGCACTAAGTAAGAGGGTCGCTGAAGCTGGTGGCAGCTCGAAAGCTGATTTCTCTGGGATGAGGTCTTTTTTAGGCCAAGGCCCAAGCCTGCCCTCATGGAAAATGCACAATCCGCGCACCCCAGCAGTCCTCCAAACCTCGAGGACGGAAATAGAACCCGCATCAGGGACCTTCAGGCCTACCATAAGACCACTGGTAACCATGGAGGTAGGTGGGTCTGGTTCTTTCCGGAAATGGGGTGTGTGGACTAGTTACAAGTTGGTGGTAGATTACACTTGTTTTTGCACGAATGGCGATGGATAACATCAGATCCGTTTATACTGCACAGTATACAAGAGTTCCATATTGAATTTCTTCCCAATTCATTGCCACCCTTACAACAGACACCAAGCTGGGCATTTGTTCATTCCAAACAAGAAGGTTTGGATATGCAAGCTGAAATTCACACATTATACACAAAAGGAGTAATCGAGAAGTCAAGTCATGAACATCACCAATTCATCTCCAATATATTCTCTAGACAAAAGAAAGATGGAGAATGTCGGATCATCCTTGATTTAACACAGCTTAACACCTATGTGCAGTATAGACATTTAAAAATGGAAAATGTTGTTACTGCCAAACAATTGATTTCCAAAGGATGCTTCATGGCATGCATCAATCTCAAAGATGCATACTATTCGGTGCCTATTCACAGGGATCACCGGAGATATTTGAAATTTAGCTGGATGGGGCAGCTGTGGCAGTTTAAACCATTGCCTAATGGGTTAACTTCAGCCCCAAGCTATTTACCAAATTGTTAAAGCCGGTGCTTGGGCTGCTTAGAGTTCAAAAACACATTGTTATGGCATATCTGGATGATATTCTAATCATAGGAAAAACGCTGAAATTGGCTAAATTAGCTGTTTCAGTCACGAAACATATGTATTTTTTTTTAGAATTTGGGGTTTCTCATCCATGCAGTTAAATCCAAGTTGATACCAACTAGAGTTATTAATTATTTGGGGTTTACCATCAAATCTATTAATATGTCGGTGACTCTGCCTTGGGGCAAGAGATTAGAATTCATAGAAGCCTGTAACAACCTTGTTGTTATGGAACAGCCATCTATTCGACAGGTGGCTAGTGCAATTGGCAAATTAGTGGCTGTCGCCAGCTGCACAATTTGGGCCTTTGCATTATCAGAATTTACAATGTGCAAAGGAGCAAGCACTCAAATACCATTTAGGTCATTTTAACAGACCTATGCTACTACCAGCTGAAACTATATCAGAACTACAATGGTGGACGACTAATATTCGGCATTGCTCCAGTAACATTATGGTCAGTAAACCTTCAGTTATATTACAAACTGATGCTAGTGCTCAAAGATGGAGAGCTACTAATACCATCTCTAGTTGCGGTGGCGGATGGGATGTGCATGAGTTATCAATTTTTCAGTTACATGGTATCAACTACTTGGAGATGCTGGAGGCATTCTATGGGTTAAAAACTTATTGTAGGAATATGCATAATCTGCATGTTCAACTACAGATTGACAACACTACAGCGGTGGCATATATTAATCACATGGGTGGAATCAAGTCAGTATCCTGTGATAATTTAGCTAACCTCATTTGGCACTGGTGTATCGAAAAAAGCATTTGGGTTTCAGCTATCTACTTGCCAGGTGGGTTTAACATGGTGGCGGACACCAGCTCACACAAATTCAATGACAACACAGAATGGATGTTGGATCATAAAGTATTTAACGACATTGTTGCTTGCTATGGAACACCGGATATCGATTTGTTTGCATCTAGGCTCAATCACCAGTTACAAAAGTGTGTTGCATGGGAGCCAAACCCAGGGGCAGTGGCGTTGGATGCATTCTCGCTACAATGGGGAGGAATGTTCTTTTATGCATTTCCTCCTTTTTGCCTCATCAGTCGGCGCTTGCAAAAATTCCAGCAAGATTCCGCTTCAGGCATTTTGGTAGTGCCTGACTGACCATGGTTCCCGCTGATATTGGGAATGACAAAATAACCTTATATGGTTATTTCGAAATACAAAAATTTGTTGCTCCATTCTGTGACTCGGGAAGGCCACCCCCTGCATGATCAAATTAATTTGTTGATTTGCAGGTTTTGAGAAGACCTTTCCTGGGGCTCGGATTGTCAGACCGAACCGTGGACGTGATCACTGCAGCTTGGGGAGATAGCACCAAGAAGCAGTACATCTCTTACATCAAGAGATGGGAAGTGTTTTGATTTAATTCCAACGTAACATATGATACGGCACAAATAACTGATGTCCTGGAGTTTCTCACAAAACTATTTGACGAAAGATTAAGTTATAGTGCCATTAACTGCCAAAAGTGCCTTGTCATCATACTTGTTGCTGGGATCGGGACACCACTCTGTCGGGTCTCACCCGCTGATATCCAGATTTATGAAGGGTATCTTTAACACAAATCCTTGCAGGCCCAGGTACACAGATGTGGGATGCTAACATTGTGTTAAAACTGCTTCGCCGGTGGGCTCCAGCTACATCCCCATCTTTGGTCAGGCTCGCATACAAAGTAGTTATGCTCATGGCGCTAGTCTCAGCGCAAAGCATCCAGTCGTTGCATAAGCTGCGGCTGGACAGAATGGTTATATCTACCAACAAAATAACGTTTTATGTACATGAGCTAATTAAACAAAGCAGACCAGGGGTGTTAGGGCTAAAGCTGGAATTTTTGGCGTATCCCATGGACCATAGATTGTGTGTGGTCACACATATTCAACAATATGTTAACGCTACAAAGAACCTGAGAGGCACTGAACTGGCAATGTTTAAAAGTCATAAAAAAACAACACGAGGGTATCAGTGCAGACCATCTCCAGGTGGTTAAGACATGTATTGGCTTGTGCAGGAGTGGACACTGATGTTTTTAAATCTCACTCCACCAGGGCTGCAACAACTTCAGCAGCGAGGCTCATGGAGGTTCCGCTGGACCACATCCTAGCGACTGTAGGATGGTCGAAGGAGCGGACTTTCAAAACCTTTTATAAGAAACCAATTGTCAGGCCGGGTTCGTTTGCCAACTCAATTTTAAGTTCTCTTCAATAATTTGCTTTCCCGGAAGTAAGGGATCACTTATTATTATCATTTGTTTATTATAAGCATCAGCATGTTTTAAAGCTATGTCATGTCTGAATGCATTATCTTTTCAATCAATTTCTGGTCAACTAATGCAGTGTGTTGCATGGACTCGTTTTCACGGCATGAAATCACAGAGCTTTAAAGTCTTTACGTAGTCACTCACGTGACTTCAAAGTAAATTAGGAAGATTAAAATGGAACACCAGTTTGAAGTTGGATCTTTATTTTATGAGAAGTTGCGATGAGGGATTACGTGCCCTCCACTCCCAACCCTCTTCTCATGAAGATCATGTGGTAGTTCTAGTTCTCGAATCTTCCTATAATCAGTTTAGCAACTGTTTTCTGTGATTTCACACCGCTGTTTTGAAGGCGGACATGCATGCGGGCTGGCGGGCTTTTTTCACGTAATCCCTCATCGTAACTTCTCATAAAATAATTATCAAACTTCAAACTGGTAAGTTCTCATTTAATATTCCTATTTATTATCACATACACCAATCGGTTTAGTGAAATTTGACTTGCCATGCCAGACTGACCATAAGGCACACATTAAAGAATTTAACAATAAACATAAAAACATCCCCCCACAATGGTTTCCACTGTGAAGGAAGGCACAAAGTCAAGTCCCCATCCCCTTGTCCACCCATAGTTGGGCTTATTGAGGCCTCCCCTGTCACCGCTACGGCGGCCCGATGTTTCAAGCCCTTCTCGCCGGGCGATGGTGCTCCGTCGTCGGGATAATCCTCTCAGCGGCTTGGGACACCTGGAACTGCCGCTTCCTTACTGGAGACCGCGGCTTCCGAAGCCGACAGGCCGCGCTGGATGGAGCTCCACCACTGGCGATCTTGCCGAGAGATCCCAGGCTCCCGATGTTAAAGTCAGCGCCGCTGGCCGCTCCACAGACCTGCAGCTCCGCAATATTCACCTGCGGTCTCAGCATTCCGGAGCTCCAACGCGGCGACCCGGGCAAGGCATCGCCCGCTCCGCGATACCGCTCCAGCGCTGTGCCGCCGCCGTGGTTCTGGCCAGTCCCCTCAGGAAACGCCACTCCAGACCCGTTGGTAGGCCGCGAGGACGGGTTGAAGATGCTGCCCGGAGAAACCCTGCCTCTCCGACCAGGTAGGGACCGGGAAAAGCAATTTCCCTCTACACCCCTCCACCCCCCACATAAAAAAGAATAGACCTCCAAACAAAACACTTTTTAACACAGCAAAAATAAAAGAAAGAAGTGAAAAGACAGAGCTGCAGGCTGGACAGCCTTACCCAACTGGACGCCGCCCCCTTCCTTTAGGTATGTTACAAAACTTAGCGGTGCTGCAGTTCTGTCACTGGCCGTTTGCGCGACTTTGGAGCCTTTAATGGGGGGGGGGGCGGGGTTAAAATGCGGTTTTTCCCTTGCCACTGGAATTATATTTTCTCGGAGTGCGAGCTATTTCTGGAGATTCGTTCCGACTGCCGGTAAGTTAATTTTATTTTTTTAATCGCCCGACTATTTCTGCGCTGCAGTAAAATAAAAATTAGCTCCTATTGCCGTGAACGCCGACAACGGGGACGGATTTTACATAGGGGACAGGTAAGTGAAAGCTATTTATTTTTTCATATGAATTTGTTTTTTTAGATTACTTTAATCAATATTTCATGTTGCGAAACGTTGATTTATTCCCCATATGAACCGGCAGTGTTTTTCCTGCTGATATTGGGTTTAAATTCACTGCAACCGCAACGTTCCAATACATCGCGTTCCAGAAAATCCCACAGGCAAGCTGTTTAAAATGCCCATTAATTTATGGGCATTAAACACTAAATTCCTTCAATTTGGCCTATAAATTCATAACATTGAGATTTAAAAATCATGTTATTTTGTGAATTCTTGTGTGAATGTTATTTGGACACTTAGGCTTTAAAAAAAAAAGTTAATATTTTCTTAAGAAATGGATAGATGTTTAGATCTAGTAAATTGAATTTTGTAATTAGCTACAATTGGGTAACTAACTAATGATATGCTTTAATTTCAGGTCATCCAAGTAAGATTGTTTCATATTAGTTTCAGAATGCTTCAATCTATAATAACTGAAAATTTCTTTCAGTTCTCTTAATATTTAAGAAAGTTATGGGCTTTTGACTGTCCTCGATCACAACTTTTGTGTTAAGTCAATGGAAAAGCAATAGGGAACAAGATGCTAATTTCCGAGTATGAAAATGGCCATAACTTTTTTAATACTGAAGATATGAAAGTAAATTAGGTGTCAAATCAAACTTCTGCTTCATCTGATGGGATAAATTGCAGACTTGATTTTTTAAATCTCAAAATTTTGTAACATTGCTACTTCCTTCGCTGTATGTAAATATGTAGATGTAGTGTAATATGTAAAATTGTGAGGGGAAAGCACGGGGGTTGTCAGTGGTGTTGAATGGGGGGATGAGTATGGGATGGACGTGGGGGGGATCAGTACAGGATGAATGGGGGGATCAGTAGAGGATGAATGTGGGTAGACAAAAATGCTGGAGAAACTCAGCGGGGAGGCAGCATCTGTGGAATGAAGGAAATAGGCACCGTTTCGGGTCGAGACCCTTCTTCAGACTGTTCCCCCCATTCTTCTTGAATGGAGAGATCAGTACAGGATGGATGGGGGGGGGGTTCAGCGCAGGATGAATGGGAGCTCAGTACAGGATAAATGGTGGGGGAGTCAGTACAGTGTGGATCGGAGGGTCTGTGCAGGATGACTGGTGATCACTTCAGGATGAATTAGGGGATCAGTATAGAATGAATGGGGGATCAGTACAGGATGAATGAGGGGATCAGTACAGGATGAATGAGGGGTTCAGTACAGGATGAATTGGGGGGGTGGCAGGAGGATCAATGCGAGGTGGATAGGGTGATCAGCGCAGGATGAATAGATTGGGGGAGGGGATAGATGGGGAGGGGAGCACAGGGGATGTCAGTGAGGACTGAATAGTGGTGGGAATGGGGATCAGTGCGGGATTGAGAGGAGGGATCTCAGGATAAGGGTGGTGGTGGGGGGCATACAAGAGAGAGAGGGAGGGCGAGGTGGGGAGGTCAGTGCTCCTCGGACAACATCGCCCCGCTGCCTTGGCCGTCCCTGTCCACCGCCAAGTGTCGCCGCCAAACGGGAAGGCGGTTGGGACCTCCTCGCCACCGCTCCCCTCCTCCGCCAGCCAATAGCAACGCTCCCCTCCTCTGCCAGCCAACAGGGGCCGAGCGGTGCAGCTCAAAGATCCTATAGCTATAGGATCTTTGCTGCTGCTTCAGACGGCGGAAGGAGGCCTCCCCCTCCCTCCCTCCTCCCGGCCTCGGCATGCGAGAGGGTTTGTTTTGAAAGCGGTTATCGCCGTTAGCGGATTTGCAAGCAGCAGCCGCTATCAGGGTTGGTGGGCGGGGTGCAGGAGGAGGAGGAGTTGGAGCCGCTGTCACGGCCGCTGCCGCTGCTGTGCGGGGCCCGTCATTTGCTCCGATCCTTTGTCACCCTGCACCTAGTACCTTTGCCCCCCACTACAGCCGTCGCCGCTGCCGCCGACACAAATCATCACGTTCCTTTTCTCCAGAGATGCTGCCTGACCCACTGAGATGCTCCAGTCTTTTGTGTCTATCTTCGGTATAAACCAGTATCTGCAGTGCCAAGCCGGGCAAAATGACTCTGCATTTAGGTTGCCCGGCGGCACTTTGGGTGGTCATTGGCACCCAGGCAACCGCTAATTTCGAGCCCTGTAATTCATAGCCAACAAACTATTTTTGAAGTGTAGCTGTTGTAAGGAAGTGTGGAACCATGTTTACATATAATTAGACCCAAGGAATGAAACAAAAGATTTGAGGAAGGACATTCTTGCTATTGAGGGAGTGCACGTAGGTTCACGAGGTTAATTCCTGGGATGGCGGGACTCATAAGATGAAAGAATGGAGCGACTGGGCTTGTAGTCACTGGAATTTAGAAGGATGAGAGGGATTCTTATCAAATTATTAAGGGATTGGACACGCTTGATCTAGGAAACATGTTCCCGATGTTGGGGGAGTCCAGAACCAGGGGCCACAGTTTAAGAATAAGGGGTAGGCCATTCAGAACTGAGATGAGGAAAATCCTTTTCACACAGAGAGTTGTGAATGTGGAATTCTCTGCCTCAGAAGGCAGTGGAGGCCGATTCACTGGATGCATTCAAAAGAGAGTTAGATAGAGCTCGTCGGGCTAGCGGAATCAAGGGGTATGGGGAGAAGGATGGAATGGGGTACTGATTGTGGATGATTAGCCATGATCACATTGAATGTCGGTGCTGGCTTGAAGGGCCGAATTGCCTACTCCTACACCTATTGTCTATGTATCTTTGTCTATGTATAAGATAATTAGCCAGATAGCCCCTCTTTAGGTTCTGTTGATTTGAAGTATAATGTTATCTGAGCAGATTCCATTAAGTACCTGTGTTGGAAGGAACTGCAGATGCTGGTATTTATTGAAGATGCAAAGTGCTGGACTAACGCTGGGGTCAGACAGCATCTCTGGAGAAAAAGGATGGGTGACATTTCGGATTGGAACTCTTCCTCAAAGTCTTAACATTGGAGAACATCTTATCCAGTGTCATGGAGTTTGCTTTGTCCATAGAAATGTCACCTATCCTTTTTCTCCAGAGATGCTGCCTGATCCGCTAAGTTACACCAGCACTTTATGTTGATCTTCCATTAAGTATCTGATGTGATCACCTTATATTTGTCTTTCCTCTATGGTACTAGAATAATTATTCAAGCTTAACTATAAAACTATCATTAGCTTTAAAGCACTTTCAGACAATTTAAGATTATGTTCAATGCAAAACAGTGACATATCCTCGTATGAATTTAATCACCTTGGTTTGTAATCCTTATTTCCTTGTCATCCCATAGCCCAATTCAATTTTTTTTTAAAGAACACAACACAAAGTTTATTTTCTAATGAAAATGCCTTCTATGGTATAGATGAAGAAAGAATGCTTCTTTTGCCAAAGATTCCAGAACTAATTGGTGGCTCAGCGTACTTTATAGAATTTGTGGTGGTATAGTTTGTTCGTCAGACGACTTGTAGCTCACTGTTGTCCTCTCTCGTCGTCCAACATGTTGACTCTGGTTTATATCCTCTGGATGAAATTTCAGTTGTGCTCTTTATTAAAAGTCATTGTTTTCTTGACTTACAAGAAGTTGGGTTTAATTTTTTTTAGCCAAGTTTAACTTTTTAGAATCTTGTATGTAACTTGCCAAGACTTCATTTAAAAATATGTATATAATGGAGTTTTAACTTTTATTTCCAGATCAGAACGTTTTCAGTTACTAATTAAATAATCAGAAACGAAGTGCATACTTTCTGCAGAAGGCTGACTAAAGTGTGACGTGTTTACTTTAGTGTGTAAAATACTGTTGTTTCTTATTATTCAGCTTGAACTCGTGTTATTGTATGTTCTTTATAACTTTGACTATCTGACTGCTTCATGTTCATTTCACAATGTGGCAGTGCTGGATATGTGCTAAAGGGATAAAAGGCTTTGCATTTGCCTGGTAGCATATCACCTCTATTGTTCAGCTTTATGATAGTATTGGTTAAAGGAGTAATGATTAACTCTAACATTGGAGAACATCTTGTCCAGTATCGTGGAGTTTGCTTTGTCCAAAGATAAGATATACTATTTCTCAGTTTTTATCTTAATTAAAGGACAGAAAGCAAAATAGTGTATTGTTTCCTTGTACCACCAGACTCATAACAGCTTCTTCCCCTCTTTTATCAGGCTTCTGAAAAGTCTTTCCATAAGCTACAGTACTATTAGCAGTATACTAATACTGCTTTAGTATTTTAGCTTAGATTATGTGAACAAACCCTGGAGTGAAAATTGAACCCATAACCTTCTGATTCCAAGACTACAAATGGAATATCAAGAAAGTAGTGAAAAAAGTTTACATTTACCTCTTCAACCCCGATCCCCTAAAGTCTCTTGTTAGTTAATATGTCATTGCAAACATTTGAACTCCTTGAGCATTGTTTTACTAAAATGTTTAAAATTCATTTTTTGTTTAATCAATGACATTTTCACATCAGTTTGATTGATCTTCTGGATTCACGTCATAATATTCAGCAAGTCAGACCTCATCGTTGGCGAGAAAAACAAAGTTAATATTTCAGGTCAAAGACCTTCCATCAGAGTTTGAACCACAGACATTAACTCTGTTTTCCTCACACCGTCCATTTAGCTTGACCTCTGGAGTATTTCTTTTTTTGCTTTTTTACATTTTGGAGCATTTCTAATATTTTTTTGATCAAATGTTATAATATTTTGTCCATTTTAGTGTTTGGTCCCTACAAGGCAACAGAGTAAATATTTACCCTTAGCTGCCCAGGCTAAATGCATGCAAGAGGATTGGCTACAAATTGTATTTACTGTATTTGCACTTGCATATTTAATTCCATTTAGCTGCCTCGGAAACGCACCCAGCATAATGAAAGACTTGAACCACTCCCATTATCCCTTCTGCTCCATGCTGCTGTCAGGCAACGGGTACAGAAGCTTGAAAGCGCGCACCACCAGACTCATAACAGCTTCTTCCCCTCTTTTATCAGGCTTCTGAAAAGTCTTTCCATAAGCTACAGTACTGTCCGATTCACCTCTACCCCGTTGTGGGCAGTGGAATGTGTCCATGGAACTGTTGCACTACAATGCTGAGAACTATATTCTACACTCTATCTTCCCTCGCTCTACCTACTGTACTTGAATTTGACTTGAATTTAAAGTGTTATCTGATCTGATTTCACAGCATGCAAAATAAAGCGTATCACTGTATCTCAGTACAGGACAATAATAAACCTAAACCAAAACCATTTAGAATCAAACTTTGGGCGTATGTATAAATGACAGCCATTAGTCTTGTGTCGATGGTGCTCCTGGGGAACGTAGTAATTTCTCATGTTTCGTCACAATCCTGGTCTATTAACGCTGGAATTATTCTGTTCATGTTTCTTTTTAACTCTTTCTGTTACCTATAATAGAGGGAAAATAAATGAACATTTGAGACGATGATGGGTGTTACAGCTCAACATTTGGTTCTTTTAATACACTTTCAAATTGCTTGTTTATATTATTTTGATACTGAAATTAAGTTCATTCACACTGATGATGAACACAAATAATTCCATATAATTTGTATTGGCAACATGTAAAAGTTCACTTTTTTAAAGATAGACAAAGTACAAATTCTTAAGACCGTACAAAGCTTTAATTTAACGTCTGACGGGTGTGGGCCAGAGGCAACAGTTTTACCTCCAAATCTCCAGCAGCACCACACAAAGAAATACCAGAAAACCGGGGTTAATATACGTTCAGCCATCTCCAAATATGGAGTTGTTTTTCACTCTTTGCCAAAAGCCAGTCATCCCAATGGCATCCTCTGGCCACTTCTTATCTGATTAACTTCTTCAACTTACGTAAAAAAACCTTGTAAGCGAGCTGTGAACTATTCAACTTACGTAAAAAAAACCTTGTAAGAGATCTGTGAACTATTCAACTTAAGTAAAAAAAAAAACCTTGTCATGATGATTTGGCTAAATCCCATCATGCATTACAATTGGCTTTTTACAACAGGAAAGCTTAAATATGACAACAATCAATTAATAACTAACTCTTTCATTCCTTCCTTTTTATCAGAATCTGATAACACAGAATTAAACCCCGATAACTAGGCAACTTGGTACTTCTGGGCTCTTGCTAATCAAACAATCCGAGAAGGGCCCTAAATCCAAAAATGGAATGGTCCTACCCCTTTAAGATCACATTTTCATTTCTATCACACCATTTCCAGTTGGTAAATTATTAGTTATGTTCTGGCCTGACCTATAGCAGTTATGGAAGGTTCTATTCCTAAAAAAGATTTTACTTAGTGCTTGATGACCAGATAGCCTGATATCTTTAAGCCTCTGGTCTGGTAAATTCGCACCATGATGGATTGATGTTTCTGCTTCTACTAGGTAGCTGCTGCAACAGGGCATTCGGTAGTTCTGGTGGATCAGACTGAAGATATCTTAAAGAAATCATTGAAGAAAATCGGAGACAGCGTTGGGCGTATAAGCAAGAAGAAGTTTATAGATAAGCCTGAGGTGATGCTTTGATAATTATGATCTTGTTACGTGTATAAGAATTAATTACTTTTTAATATATATATTTCCAGTTGCCATTTCAATGAGTTCACATATTCACCAAGCAAATTGTTTAACTAAATTCTTCTACTTGTTCCACTCTACTGTGGAATACTGATCATTAGAAGCCACTCTTCTAAGACAATGTAAAGTTTTTTATTTTAAATTGGTATTGAGATACTTCTGGTGACAGAAACCCACAACTACGACTATATTTTAAATTTCTCTTGAAGTTTTATTCCTTCTTCTAACTTCCTTCTCGATGTCACTCTGCATTATGTGATGTCATATGTTGGTGTGCAATTTGGCTGCAAACGACAACCAGTTAAAGCACTGGGCTAGGTACATATTATTTTATTTTATCCTCTCTCCAGGTAAAGTCTACCAAATCCGCCCACATCACAGACTGCATTCTCCCTCTGCTCTGACTTTAACTGGATCACTCTGGATATATAGAGCTTGATTAGAGATAGTCAGCGTTGCTTTTGTAGGTGGGAGATTGTGTCTCACAAATCTCTTATGGATGGCAAAGAACTGTAGATGCTGGTTTAAATTGAAGATAGACACAAAATACAGGAACAATTCAGCGGGTCTGGCAGCATCTCTGGAGGGAAGGAACGGGTGACACTTCAGGTTGACACCCTTCTTCAGCTGAAGAAGGGTCTCGACCTGAAGCGTTACCCGTTCCTTCTCTCCAGAGATGCTGCCTGACCCATTGAGCTGCGCCAGCATTTTGTGTCTACCCTCTCTCATGTATAGAAAGGTATGGAGGGATATGTGCCAAGTTCAGGTAAATGGGATTGTTTAGATTGGCCATCTTGGTCGGCATGGACGAGTTGCGCCGAAATGCCTGTTTCTATTCTGTATGCCTGTTCTGTACGACAATTCATTGGCTGCCCATTTAGGTTCTGTACCACAATAATCCTTGAAAAATAGAGTTGGATTCTGCTGATCCCATATCCTAATTCCCTTGCGTTGCATACCAAATAATTTGATTGTGAGTATGTTTTCCTGTGCTTTACACTGGTTAGCAGATTTCTGAGCATATGTGTATTAATATGGCAACATATTGGTCCAATATGTCACGATTGGAAAGTATTTTGTGCAGCTACTGAACTAAATATGTATTGGCAGCTTCCATCTAATCAACCATTGTAATCCAAAAAAAAACTATCGTCAGAGTGCCAATATCTGTGTTATGGAATTGATCAGTGTCAAGTGAAGCTTGTATGTTTTATACCACTTTTTATTTTAGATAAATGTTTCTTGGCATTTAAGAGGTGAAACACACTGATGCCAAGTCAAGAGTTTAAAAGAGGATTTTAATAAAATATATCGTTTGATAGAATGCTTTACGACAGGAGGATGAGGTGCCAATACAGAGGAGAACTCAAACAAGTTTAGGTTACTGGCGGCTGAATGGCTGGGTGATAGGAGGGTGTGGCTGATAGTACACCAGTGGCTCAGGTTAGTGGGAATGTTTAGTTCAATGGTGCAATATCTTTGGACCAAGTCCAATAGCATTTGAAAAGCGGGTTGTTTTAATTTTATGGCACAAGCTAGCAAGAATGCGGATTATAATGGAGAGTAGGAATTAACGGGTCTTTTTCAGAATGGCAGGCAGTAACTAGTGGGGCGCCGCAAGGCTCGATGCTGGGACCCCAGCTATTTACAATAATTATTAACGATTTAGACGAGGGACATCTCCAAGTTTGCGGATGACACAAAGTTGTGTGGCAGTGTGAGCTGCGAGGAGGATGCTATGCAGTTGCAGGGTGACTTGGATAGGTTGGGTGAGTGGGCAAATGCATAGCAGATGCAGTATAATGTGGATAAATGTGAGGCTATCCACTTTGGAGGCAAGAACAGGAAGGCAGATTATTATCTGAATGGTGTCAGACTAGGAAAAGGGGAGGTGCAACGAGACCTGGGTATGCTTGTACGTCAGTCACTGAAAGTAAGCATGCAGGTACAGCAGGCAGTGAAGAAAGCTAATGACATGTTGGCCTTCATTACGAGACGATTTGAATTTAGGAGCAAGGAGGTCACTATGGATTTGCGGAAAATGGCTCCCATCTAGAAGGAAGTGAATAAAATCTTGGGATCTAAAGAGAAGTTTGAGATGTGGGCATTAAATGAGCTATTGCCAAAATTCTTTACAATGCAGAAACAAATTACTAAGCAGCTTGATCTGTTTCCTTTTGCCTCTGTGCCCCTCAATGTATGAGCAAAATTAGCATCTTGCTGTGTGGAAAATTATGGATGTGAATTTACATCCAACTGTGGCACATTTTCTGGGATACAAATGTATTAGGCTAATCATAAATCAGATTCCATTTTATGAAGGTCTGTTAGGAGACCTTATTACATGCTCCATGTGTGGAATTGAGTGGTAATGGCTGTGACTGTCTCGCCTACATATTGGACCAAATTTTTTCTTTTGATCTAAAACTTCAAAGCTTGAAGTTTAGACCAATCAGGCCTTTTGGAACAGACATAATTAAAGTTTAAAACTTCTGCTGTAGATTGCAGTTTAACCCTGTTTTTTTTTTAACAACCGCAGCTAAATTGGAACAGAAGCTGTTTGTAGACATTCAGATGTGTCCCTGTAGACCAAGACTACAAGTCTGTTTAATTGAATGTTAAACATTATAAGTCTCTTTGTTTCTGTTGAAGCTGTTACAGGGAAAAAAAAGCCTGTGATAAGAATGTTCAGAATTACATTTTCTTGCTTCATTATTTAATAGGAGAGCATGCAATGAGTCTCTAAACAGATTGGTTCCATTTCGTTATTGATGTGCTGACTGACCTCAGCACTACGGTGGCCTTCATTTTTACCTGGAGCCTCTCTGATAATGCGATTAATGGTGCTTTCAGGAATGGCTTTCTCAAATATTTTTTACTTTGGAATTAATATCCTTTTATCTTTATTTAAAATATGGCATGCATTCTTTCAATGTTTCTTGTTTGCTGCTGGAATGTGGCCATGCTATGTAATCATGTGCTTGGAAAATTGACTCCAGGATGGCACTTTCATCATTCAATGGTTCGATGGTAATTTATTGTCACATGTTCCTAGGTACAGTCAATTTCTTTTTTTTGAGTCCAGTTCAGTTAAAACCTTACTATGCATAGGCACAATCATATTTAAGTACAAATGTGTAGGGAAAGTAGATTGCACTGAGGCAGAAGACTAGAGTTGCCATGTTTCTAGTGCCATCTTATACCCTTCTAGTTCAGAGGGGTTGGTAAAAATGTTAGAGTTTTAACTTGGTCATATAGGCCCTTTATCCTGGTGGCGGCACCGAGTTGGGTTTGCAGGGTCGGCCTGAACAGATGATTTTGTCAATGTCCTCATTTGTTGATCCGTGGCAACACCTTGATACGACACGTCGATCCGTGAATCCGCCATCCCTCACCTCGTGCCTATCGCTCAGCTTCCGTACCCCGGAGGCGACCTGGGGACACCCAGAGAGCCTCCAAGGGCACGAGATGTAAGCCACTAGCCAGCTCACTGGCACCGTTCCTTTCCTCCATTTCAGGCCCTTCTGAACAGCTAGTTTCAATGCTGGTGAGTTGTGTTCACGTAGGTTGAACTGCCCCACCAACACATCATCACAACAATTCTGGGTGGAATGACCGAATAAGAAAATAATGTCCAAATAAGAAATTAGTTTCCACATTTAAAACCTGTAATGGTTGTAAATTATCATACTCTGTGCTTTTTAAAATTCTAGAAACATCAGTGATCATGCATAATTAATAGTAAGAGTAAACAAGAATTTACCAGTTTGAAGTTTAATCTTTATTTTATGAGGAGTTACGATGAGAGATTACGTGAAGAAGAAGCCCCGCCAGGCGCATGCGCATCATACTTCAAAGCAGTGGCGTGAAAACACAGAAACTATAGCCGAAGTGATATAGTAAGACTCAGAAGACTATAACTACCAGATGATCTTTGCGATTATGAGGTCCGGGAGCGGAGGGCATGTAATCCCTCATCGTAAAGATCAAACTTCAAACTGGTAAATTCTCATTTAATCTTACTATTTTACTTCGGAGTCACGTGAGTGACTACGTGAAGATTTCAAAGCTCTGTGATTTCATGCCGTAGATCCATTCCATACGACACACTGCTTCAGTTGACACAGTAGTGAATAAATAATGTATTGAACATTGCTTCGAATTATTCAATAATTATTTTAATAATAACAAACAAAATAATAACCCCTCTATCCCAGGGGGAAATTACAAATGAAATTTATAAAGACAAAGCAAATCAAATCAAACGGAACCCAAAACAGCATGCCCATACCCTGGCACTGTCAGGACAGGTTTATCATAAAATTTAGAAAAAGTTGATTCCTTAGACCATCCTGCAGCCCCGAGGATTTGGTCTAGCGGCACGTCCTGCGCCTTCGCTGCGGATGTTGGTGCCTCCCTGGTGGAGTGAGATTTAAACACATGAGTGTCTACTCCAAAACCTGTTTTAACCATCTAGAAATAGTTTGTACTGACAACTTTCTATGAGTTTTTTTGTGGCTGATGAGCAATGCTGTCTCAGAGCCTCTGAGACTCTTAGTTACCTCGATATATTGACTCAGGTGCTTAACTACACATAACGTTTGGTCAACAGAGTATGCTTTAAAGCTTACGTTGGTTCCTGCCATTCCTGGCCTGCTTTGTTTGATTAAATTATACACATAAAATGTAATGTTATCTGCAGAAGAATAGAAACATAGAAACATAGAAATTAGGTGCAGGAGTAGGCCATTCAGCCCTTCGAGCCTGCACCGCCATTCAATATGATCATGGCTGATCATCCAACTCAGTATCCCGTACCTGCCTTCTCTCCATACCCTCTGATCCCCTTAGCCACAAGGGCCACATCCAACTCACTCTTAAATATAGCCAATGAACTGGCCTCAACTACCCTCTGTGGCAGAGAGTTCCAGAGACTCACCACTCTCTGTGTGAAAAAAGTCTTTCTCATCTCGGTCTTAAAGGATTTCCCCCTTATCCTTAAGCTGTGACCCCTTGTCCTGGACTTCCCCAACATCGGGAACAATCTTCCTGCATCTAGCCTGTCCAACCCTTAAGAATTTTGTAGTTTCTATAAGATCCCCTCTTAATCTCCTAAATTCCAGAGAGTATAAACCGAGTCTATCCAGTCTTTCTTCATAAGACAGTCCTGACATCCCATGAATCAGTCTGGTGAACCTTCTCTGCACTCCCTCTATGGCAATAATGTCCTTCCTCAGATTTGGAGACCAAAACTGCACGCAATACTCCAGGTGTGGTCTCACCAAGACCCTGTACAACTGAAGTAGAACCTCCCTGCTCCTGTACTCAAATCCTTTTGCTATGAAAGCTAACATACCATTCGCATGCTATCTAGTCGTAACTTTTGCAATGTTTGCACTCGTTGCGCTGATACTAGCGCCATGAGCATAACCACTTTAAGTGTTAACTTCTGAAAAGACAATGACGTAATTGGAGCCCATTGCCAAAGCAGTGTGAGAACTATAGTGACATCCCAGATTTCTGTATATCTAGGCTTAGGAGGATTTTTGTTAAAGATTCCTCTCATGAATCAGGACACTAATGGATGAGACCCGATAGATTGTTGTTCTGAAAACTGCCCTAAATAGGAGGACAAAGCACTCCGAGCACTATTAATGGCACTGTAACTCAAGTGTTCATCAAAATGCAATGTAGCAAGGAACTCCAATACATCCGGTATGCTTGCAGTATGATAAGATATATCTGACTGTAAACAAAGCATCTCTCATTTATTAATATGAGACACATATTGTTTCTTAGTGCTATCACTCCAAGCTGCAGTTATCACATCCATGGTCCTATTCGACAGTCCAAGGCCTTGAAACGGTCTGGTCAGAACCTGCAGATTAACAAATTAATATGATCATGTAACAGATGACTTTCGCCTGTTACTGGATGCACCGACAAATTACTGCAATTGGGGACAGTCATGAATGGCTGAGTCATCATTCTGAGCACCAATGGGAACCATGGCTGTGTAGGCCAGTCCGGAACCACCAAAACGCCTGAGGCGGAGTCCTGCTCTATTTTGGTGAGACATTGCCTAATCAGGCAGAATGGAGGAAAAGCATAAAAGAATGTGTGTCCCCAATGTAGCGAGAATGCATCCACCGCTACTGCTCCTGGATCTGGTTCCCATGAAACGTATTTAGGCAACTGGTGATTTAGCCTGGATGCAAACAGATCAATATCTGGCAAACCATAGCGGCTGACAATATTTTAAAACATCAGGATTTAACATCCATTCTATGTTGTCATTAAATTTTCGTGACCTGTTGTCTGCCACCACATTATGTCTAACTGGTAGGTAGATAGCTGAGACCCAGATGTTTCTGGAAATACACCAGTGCCACATGAGGTTAGCCAGATTATCACATGATACTGACCTTATTCCTCCCATGTGATTGATATATGCCACAGCCGTGGTATTATCAATCTGGAGTTGAACTTGTAAATTACTCATTTTTGAACAATAAGCTTTTAATCCATAGAATGCACCCAGCAATTCTAAGTAATGTATACCGTGCCTGTGCAGGATTAAATCCTCATGCACACTCCATCTACCACTGCAGCTAGACTCGCTGTCCGTAGCTACCCATCCCAGAGCACTTACATCTGTTTGTAAAACCACTGAAGGTTGCTGAACCAAAATGTTTTTGGTAGTTTGTACAATATTGATAATCCACCTTTGTAATTCAGCTATGGCTCTGGTTGGTAACTGCATAGGTCTATCAAAATGACCTGCGTGTTCTTTAAGTCCTTGTTCTCTACCTCGTTGCAGACTTTGATAGTGCAGAGGTCCAAACTCCACTGAAGGGAAAGCTGCACCCAATTTACCAATAACACTGGCTACTTCCCGGATGGAGGGGTATTGTTTTTCAGTGAGACTAGTACAGACCTCCCTGATCTCCACAGCCTTGGCTATAGGCAAAGTCACTAACATATCAACTGAATCAATGACAAACCCCAAATAATCATTTTTTTGGGATGGCTCTAACTTGGATTTTGTTGGATGGACCAGAAACCCTAACCTTTCAAACAGGTGTTTGATTGCTGAACCCGATTCCTCAGCTGTCTCCTGAGTGTTGCTTATGATTAAAATATCATCTAGAGATCCCAAGCTTTTGGCGGGATTACAATGTGATTCTGGGCCCGAAGTAGCACCAGCACTGGTTTCAACAATTTCGTGAACAACCTAGGAACTGAGGTTAACTCATTGGGTAATGCTTTAAATTGCCACAGTTGTCCCATCCAACTAAATTTCAAGTATCTCTGATATTGATGATGAATTGGTACTGAATAATATGCATCTTGGAGATCTATAGTTGCCATATAACAGTCTTGTGATAACAGCTATTTAGCAGTATTGAAGGTGTCCATTTTAAAATGCCTATACTGAACATAGGAATTTAACTGGGTTAGGTCCAGAATGACTCTATATCCCCCATCTTTTTTCTGTCTGAGGAATATATTGGACACAAAATGTTGAGGATGTTTTGTCGTACTCTCAATTACCCCTTTTTGGGACAAAACCGCAATTTCTTCTCGCTGAAACCTGATTTCTTGTCCACGCATCGTTGCACTCATTTGTGCCCATATAGCAGAGTTCACAGTGGGCACTTTGAGCGACGCACAATTAACAGGTGTTTTATATCTGGTTGCCGTCTCTTCCATAATTGTATCCTGGAGCTGGTGAGAAGCCATGTAATTAACATTGGCAGCCAGGTTTCCTTCCATGGCCTCACCAGTCTCTTCCGGAATAGCGAAGTTCCTCGCTACGTCCGGGACACCTGGAGCATGGCTCATGTGCTCTGGTGTGTGCTCAAATGCAGTGACACCAGCTTCAGGGTCAGATTTCTCCTGCCCTGGCTCTCCTGAGTCTTGCTCTAGGCAGGTCTCTTTCAGCCCTAAACGAGGTGCTGGAGAGGGTGATTCCCACTGATATTGGTAGGCAGTGAAATCTTCACTGTATGAGCCTCTCTGAGAGGCTGCCTGGGGAATCCTAGGGGCATTGGACCCCGATTGAAAAATCTCATGGCTCATTAGTGTCTGGAGCATCCTTTCCATTTGGTCGAGCCGTCCCCATACCTTCTTGTTATCAGGAAGGGAGTCTTCCTCATCATCAGACCCGTCAGATAAAACGGGCCTGAGAGACTTTCTCTTGGCTTTTCTTCCTGTTGTAGTGGCCTCAGTGCCCTGAGGCACTGGAGCTGATGGAGGCTGTTGAACTGCCGGTAAACAGCAGCCGGTATCGGAGCCGGCGTTACCGCACTCGTTATCTCTCGACACGATCTGCGGGCCCGCGCATTCGCTCCTACTCCAAACAGTTTTCTTAACGGTACCCTCCATAACCAGTAACTCCCACAGGCTCCTGAGCCAGACTTACAGAGTTTAAATAGTCACAGGGAAAGTTTAAAAACCACTTACCTGCGAGTTTGCTACTTACCGCTGGTGGAGCTGCGCTCTCCAGCCCGTCGGTGCGCCATGCGTCGGACGTAATGACGCGCATGCGCCTGGCGGGGCTTCTTCTTCACGTAGTCACTCACGTGACTCCGAAGTAAAATTATAAATAATCATAGTGTGGGAACAACTATTTTATTCCCCAAAAAGAATCAATGCATACCAAGAAGCTTTTGCATATGGCTTGTCAGAATGGTGTAAATTGATAGCTTATTTATTAATCATTCATTTGCAGTGCTATATTGTAAGTTTGCAGATTAATTAACATATGGGAAGAAATACTGGGCTCCATTGTTCATTACTGCTCTCTTCCCACAATAGGCAGGTGCAGAATTTGTTCAGCAGACTCTTCAGAAAATCAGTACCAGTACAGATCCAGCTTCTACGGTCCGAAACACAGACCTGGTCGTGGAAGCTATTGTGGAAAATGTTAATGTTAAGCAAGAACTCTTCAAAAAACTGGATCAGTGTGCACCAGAGTAAGTATGTGAATTATCTTTGGATCTCAAGGTGAAATTAATAAGATTTAAATTGTTCCAATCAAATATTTCCTGTGTGAAACTTGTCATACAAACTTTTGTACACAACACCGAAGATAGGCACAAAAAGCTGGAGAGACACAGCGGGTCAGGCAGCATCTCTGGAGAAAAGGAATAGGTGACGTTTCGGGTCAAGACCCTTCTTCCGAATCGTCACCTATTCCTTTTCTCCAGAGATGCTGCCTGACCCGCTAAATTACTCCAGCTTTATGTGTCTACCTTTGGTTATCATAAAACCTTCTATAATCATAACTGAGATACGAATATTGGTGAGAAAATAGGAAAACTCGTCTTCACTTATGAGTCCACATTGGTTTAATATTACAACTGCACAGATGTATCTGTTCTAGAGTGGAGGCCATTTACTACTTCACAAGGTTATTGTTTGTCTTTCATTTAACGGTATTTGTTTATGGTGGAATGCCTTGTGTGATTTGTTTACTGGGCATTTATAAATCCGTAGAGGATAGTGAAATGTTTTGCCCAGAGCTACCATTTTTGATTGATCTTAGTTTAATTTTTAATTTAGAGAAACAGCATGAAAACAAGTCCTTTCACCCATCATGTCCACATTGACCATCGAAGACTCGTTCACACTGGTTCTATGCTATCCCATTTTCTCATCCATTCCCTACACAACAGGGGCAATTTACAGAGGCCAATTAACCCACAGGCACACACATCTTTGGGATGTGTGAGGAAACCGGAGTATCGGGAGAAACCCTATGCAGTCACAGGGAGAACGTGCAAACTCCACACAGTACAGCACCTGAGGTCAGGATCGAACCTGGATCTCTGCCGTTTTTAGGCAGTGATCTCCACTAGCTGTGCCACTGTGCTACCCTGCGCCACTGTACCACCGGATTGTTGGTGAACTGATCATATCATCAGATTTCCTTGGTGTCTTCCAAATCCCCAATACATGGGTGATGCTGATTAATTTCTGATCAGTTGTTTTTAATTCTTGGTAAATTCAGGGTTGACATGTAATGGAGTGGAAATTCATCCTTAGTTATTTGCGTAATTGTAGCTTCTAAAATTCAGTTCCGTTGAAGTTAATCTACAACAATAGAATAACATTTCATGAATGATGTACAATGAATAGTCATTATTGTGTTGCATGTTTAGAGCAAGTGGCCAAGGACACTTGTCCTATATCGTATATTATAGATATATAGTTTATGATGTTATGGAAATAATGACACACTTTTTAGTGAGACAGGAACCTCTTGAAACTTGGAAATATCCTGGAAAGGATTAAATCTGCAATAATAATTGTGGGTTTTATTGTATTTTCTCTTGATTGTAAAACAAGTTGCTTTGAAATGTGGTTTTAATTGAGAATGCAACAATAAGCTTTGTTGCAAGGATTTGTTCAGTGTGAGGTACTGTGGGCGATTGGCAGCAGCAGACCTCTCTACCTCAGCACAATTGTAACCTTATGCCCAGCTCTTTTCATAGAAACATAGAATATAGGTGCAGGAGTAGGCCATTCGGCCCTTTGAGTCAACACCATCATTCAATATGATCATGGCTGATCATCCACAATCAGTAACCCGTTCCTGCTTTTTCCCCCGATATTCCTTGATTCCTTTAGTCCTACAGCACGGAAACAGGCCCTCTCGGCACGGACTGGAAGGGCCGAGAGGGCTTGTTTCCGTGCTGTAATTGTTATATGGTTATAAGTGCTAAATCTACCTCTCTCTTGAAAACATCCAGTGAATTGGCCTCCACTGCCTTCTGTGGCAGATAATTCCATAGATTCACATCTCTCTGGGTGGAAAAGGTTTTTCCTCATCTCAGTCCTAAATGCCCTACTCCTTTCACTCTATTACTGGAAAATATTCCTTCACTCTTCTTCCCTTCTCACTGCATCAGCTCACCATCATCTTCTCAAGGGTAGTATAGAATGAACACTACATTCTGGCCTCCACAAAGGGATAAAAATGTATTTTGTTGCAATGAAGAAATAATTTGTTTTCTTTCCCTTTCTGATAGGAATACTATTTTTGCCAGCAACACTTCATCACTCTCAATTGGTGAAATGGCAAGCGCTACAACAAGACTGGACCGATTTGGTGGGCTCCATTTTTTCAATCCTGTACCCTTGATGAAGCTGGTGGAGGTTCGTTTCTATTGTTTGCAAATTAGTTGAAGGACCAATGGAAAGAAATAAAATAAAGAAACTTTAAGCTAACCCCATATGCCTTCTATTATATTGAAAGAGACAGTAATTGAATTCATTTTTTTCATAGGAATAGCATAATGATTTACATGTAACTTGTGTTTGTGCATTTGTCTGAGTCGATGTGCCAGTGATGCTGGTGCAAGCTACAATTTTCATTGTACCAGTACCTCGGTGAACCTTTCCATATTAGAATAAATGCAACTTGAACTGAACACGATTTATTGGTATCACATTTTACATAGTTTCCACCATAAAGCAAGCCATGTATGTCTATGTTAATATTTGTATTCTACACATGGCTCCTCCTCCTCTCTTAAATCAATGTTATCAACACAACCCTCCATTGTTTTCTCTGCCAGTGTTATTAGCTTCCGGTTCTATTTCTGTTTATATCTTCTACTTGCATTCTAGTAAAGTTTCAAATAAGCTATGGGTTTAATTGGTGACGTGTTTAGATCTTCCCCCAGAAGCAGAAATTGCTCCATATTTTCCTTATCAAACACTTCACTACTTCTAAAGACTTCAGCAGATTCCTGTGCTCCTTCTCTTTTCCGGAAATAAATCTCAGTCGGCTCTGCATGGATAATTTATTAACCACCTTTTTTTTATGCTTTGGCATCAGTTGTGTCTATTCCTTACGTTATGTGTCTAATCAGCTTCAAGGGAAAAGATGGGTAATGTAGAATCCTACACTTGAATAGTTCAATGAAAATAATAATATTAATCAAAGTTAACAGTATTTTTCTGTTTTTAATCAATACTATTTTGATAAGTTCAGTGGTTTTTACACTAAACAATCTCAAATTAAATTGTTCCATAAAAAAAATTGTATGAATAGAATCAATGGTTGATAAACTGTTCTGTGGATGAGTATTTTGTTAACAATTAGACTTATTTTAATGTTTCTTTTATTCCTTTTGAATAGGTGATTCAGACTCCAGAGACCAGCCAGCAGACATTCGAAGCATTAATGAATTTCACCAAAGCATTGGGGAAAAAACCTGTAGCTTGTAAGGTAGGTTTCTTCCATATCCATTAACTCTATCTTCCATAATCAGCCATCTTGATACTGCAGTGGTAAAGAAATTACAAATTAATTTCTGAGGTAAAGGGATCTTCCCTTTCCCTCTACTTAATTCCCTTTCAGCATTTTGAAGGGACTTTTCCCATTGGGACCTCCTGGTCTCTTTCATCTCCACCAAACATCACCCTTCTTGTCGCAGTTCAGCACACAACCACAGGAGATATGACATTGCCCTGTTAGCTCTTTTTCTGATTATCCATGGAATCAATGGAATCAACGAATCCTTCCAAGTGAAGCAGTGATTCATTTGCACTTGGTGCTCACATTGTGATTTCTTCTACATTGGAGAAACCAAACACAGGTTGGTGACCTCCTTGTGAATCATCTGCATTCAATCCGCAGGAGTCTGAGCTTCCTGCTACCTGCTCAATCCCACTCTCACTCCGACCTACCAACCTGGGGCCTCCTTCACAGTTATAGTGAGATGCAAAGTAAGCTTGAGAAATGGCTCCTCATCTTCGACCTGATACATTGCATCCTTCTGGGTTATTGATGGGAAGTCATGATGGGAAGTTGAATCCCAGAATAAGTAAGAGGGAGCCGCAGTGAATGTGATGTATTGAATTTTCAGAGAGGCTTCGATAAGGTGCAAGAGGCAACATTTGTTATGGAGTTGACATGTGAAGTGAGGATTAGTTAATGGACAGAAAACATTGTGTAGGGAATAGATGGACTATTTTTGGTACGTTGAGCGGCCTTGTAAGAGGATTTGAGTAGAACTTACTGGAATTACATTACACTAGTGAGTTTGCAGCTGGAATATTGTGGACTGGTTCCACCTCCCCACCCAAGAAAGGGTTTACTTGTGACAGAAGGAGCAAACCAAGGGTTCATCAGATTGATTCCTGAGATGGGAAGGTTGTCCAATAAGTAGAGGTTTAGCAGACCAAACTCAAAGAGTGAAAGGTGACTTTCTTAATTGGTTAAACTGGATAGATCCAAGAATATTATATCTCCTGTCTAGAATGGTTTGAATAGTGGATCTCAATAAGAAGTCAGCTATTTACCACAAAGATAAAAATAATCTTCAGAAGAGAGTGAATCTTTAAGATTTATCTTTGTAAGAGGGCTTTGGAGTTTCATTGCTGAGTACATTAAAGACAGGGACAGATAGATTATTAGATATGGAGGGAATTACAGTGCCCTACATAATGTTTGGGACAAAGACCCATCATTTATTTATTTGTCTCTGTACTCCACAATTTAAGATTTGTAATAGAAAACAATCACATGTGGTTAAAGTGCACATTGTCAGATTTTATTAAAGGCCAGTTTTATACATTTTGGTTTAGCCATGTAGAAATTACAGCAGTGTTTATACATAGTCCCCCCCCCCCCATTTCAGGGCACCATAATGTTTGGGACACACGGCTCCACAGGCGTTTGTAAATGCTCAGGTGTGTTTGATTGCCCCCGTCATGCAGGTCTCAGCACCTCCAGTCTTTCCATCACCTTTGGAAACTTTTTGTTGTTTATCAACATGAGGACCAAAGTTGTGCCAATGAAAGTCAAAGAAGCCATTATGAGACTGAGAAACAAGAATAAAACTGTTAGAGAGATCAGCCAAACCTTAGGTTTACCAAAATCAACTGTTTGGAACATCATTAAGAAGAAAGAGAGCACTGGTGAGCTTACAAATGCAAAGGAACTGGCAGGCCAAGGAAAACCTCCACAGCTGATGACAGAAGAATTCTCTTTATAATAAAGAAAAATCCCCAAACACCTGTCCGACAGATCAGAAACACTCTTCAGGAGTCACGTGTGGATTTGTCAATGACCACTGCCGGCAGAAGAATTCATGGACAGAAATACAGAGGCTACACTGCAAGATGCAAACCACTGGTTAGCCGCAAAAATAGGATGGCCAGGTTACAGTTTACCAAGAAGTACTTAAAATAACAACCACAGTTCTGGAAAAAGGTCTTGTGCACAGATGAGACGAAGATTAATCTGAATGATGGCAAGAGCAAAGTATGGAGGAGAGAAGGAACTGCCCATAATCCATTGCATACCTCCTCATCTGTGAAACACGGTGGTGGGGGTGTTATGGCCTCGGCATGTATGGTTGCTGAAGGTACTGGCTCACTTATCTTCATTAATGATACAACTGCTGATGGTGGCAGCATAATAAATTCTGGTGTATAGACACATCCTACCTGCTCAGGTTCAAACAAATGCCTCAAAACTCATTAGCCAGCGGTTCATTCAACAGCAAGGCAATGATCCCAAACACACTTCTAAAGCAACAAAGGAGTTTTTCCAAGCTAAAAAATTGTAAATTTGTGAGTGGCCAAGTCAATCACCTGATCTGGACTCAATGGAACATGCCTTTTATATGCTGAAGAGAAAACGCAAGGGGTCTAGCCCCCAAAACAAGCATAAGCTAAAGATGGCTGCAATACAGGCCTGGCAGAGCATCACCAGAGAAGACACCCAGCAACTGGTGATGTCCATGAATCGCAGACTTCAAGCAGTCATTGCATGCAAAGGATATGCAACAAAATACTAAACATGACTTCTTTCATTTGCATAACATTGCTGTCCCCCAAACATTATGGTGCCCTGAAATGGGGGGACTATGTATAAACACTGCTGTAATTTTTACATGGTGAAACCAAAATGTATAAACATGGCCTTTATTAAAATATGACAATGTGCACTTTAACCACAAGTGATTTTTTTTTCTATTACAAATCTCAAATTGTGGAGTACAGAGGCAAATAAATAAATGATGGGTCTTTGTCCCAAACATTATGGAGGGCACTGTATGCATGTGAGAATGATTCGTATGCATAATAACTATGAGATGAGATGGCCTTACTTAATGATGACGTAGGTGCAAAGGCCTGGGAGATTACTCCTGCTTCTCTTTTTACATTCTTACTTATCAGTGACAATTGCATTCGACAGAATCATAGAAAAGTTTAAGACTTCTCAGGATTGGATTTGGAAAATAGTAATTTTAGTGAGGAGAAAATAATCTGATCCAACATCACTGATGCAAAAAGCAGTTCATTTGACCAACTTTGAGAAGTTTGTGATTTGAGATGGGTAAAAGCATAAAATAAATAACTATATTTATTGAATGTCTTTATGAATAATGTTCTGTAAATGAATAGATTACTGAAAGTGGGATTGTGGTAACATTATGACAAGTATAGAACTATAAGGAAGAGGGGAAATAAAATATGCGGGAAGGGCTAAAACAGAACCTGGTAAATGAGATTTTTTTTTAAATGATGGCTGGAAAAGCAGAGAAATTATGATAAACATATCAGATTTTAATTTAACCAATGATGCATGATTCTGATATCCATAATCCAAAAAGTATGCAAGGCATTGGGGGCAAGGGAATTTAAAAAAAAATCGCAAGAGTGGTACTAGAACTGAGAGTTCAGTATTAAAGGGAGAGGATGAAAAGGACGAGGTTATTTTCTATTAAAAATGGAAGACTGAGTGGGAACATATAAATAAGGCTTTAAAATTCTGCAAGGGAAGGGTAGGTATTTCTGTAAGGGAGAGTCCAGAACTGGAGATCATGAATACAAGGTTGTCACTAATTAATTCAGCAGGAAAGTCAGTTATTTACAAAGTTATTTACAGATATTTACTAAGACAGATAGCAACGTATGTTTTAAGAACAGGAGAAAGACAGTAGGACAGAGGAAATTGGAGCAGTTACCGGAAGTGTCTTGAGAGCAGTCAGGGTTATTGTCGAAGAAGTTCTGAAGGTACTGTCGTGTTTGAAGGTAGACAAATCTCCAGGGCCTGATCAGATATATGCGAGGACATTGCGGGAAACTAGAGAAGAAATTGGAGGAGCCCTGGTTGAAATTTACTAGTTGTCCTTAAATACAGGAGAGGTGCCAGAAGACTGGAGGGTGGCAAATGTGGCAAATCTGACTTCTCAGTGAAGAAGTGACCAAAAAGGTTGATGAGTGCAGAGCTGTAGATGTTGTGTACATGGACTTCAGTAAGGCATACTCCGCATGGTAGACTTCTCTGGAAGGTTAGATCGCATAGGATCCAAGGAGAGATAGCTGAATGGATAGCAAATTGGCTCCATAGAAGGAAGCAGAGGGTAATGGTGGAAAGTTGCTTCTCAGACTGGATGCCTGTGACTAGTGGTGTGCCTCAGGCATCGGTGTTGGGCCCGTTACTGTTTGTCATCTACATCAACGATTTGGATGAGAATTATACACGGCAAGATTAGCAAGTTTGCTGATGTTACAAAAGTTGGAGATTTTGCAGATAGTGATGATGGTCGTGAAAGGTTGCAGCAAGATCTGGATCGATTGGCCAAGTGGGCAGCAGAAATGTTGATGGAATTTAATACAGAGAAGTGTGAGGTGTTGCATTTTGGGACATATAACAAGGGCTGGAGCTACACAGTAAATGGTAGGCCTCTGGGGAGTGAATCTATGAGTGCAGGCGCATGGTTCTTTGAAGGTTGAGTTGCAGGTAGATAAGGTGGTCAAAAAGGCTTTTGGCACATTGGCCTTCATCAGTCAGAGTATTGAGTGTAGAAGTTGGGAGGTCATGTTGCAGTTGTATAAGACGTTGGTGAGACCGCATTTAGAATATTGTGTTCAGTTCTGGGCACCATGTTATAGGAAAGATATTGTCAAGCTTGAAAGGGTTCAGAAAAGATTTACAAGGATGTTGCTAGTACTAGAGGGTGTAAGCTATAGGGAGAGGTTGACTAGGCTGGGTCGCTATTCCATAGAGTGCAGGAGGATGAGGGGACATAGGCTTGCACTGACCAGTTGGGCTCAGTGGATTGCTTCACTGCTTCTAAGTGAGTAATAGAAAATAATTGCAATTGTGCTTATAATTATGCTGCCGGCGAGAATGTAGATTTGCTCGCTAAGATTTGCTACAAAGCCCCGAGCGCGGGGCTTTGTTTTTACAGAGGCCCAGGAGCTGTTGGTGAGGGAGGAACCAAAATCCATAACGTTCTAAATCCGTAACGTTCCATTCAATTAACTGGGCTTGAGGAAGCCGCTGATTGGTGGACTTGAGTACGCAGCTGAGTGGCAGTCAGATTCCAGCAGTTTGTAATGGAACTGTACTTTGTATTGTATTTTTGTATTGTATTTTGTGTTGTATCTAGGGTAATGGAAGTACGAGTGCCAGGGCAGCTTACTGTTCTAGGTGCCAGATGTGGGCGGTCATGGAGTCGGCTAGCCCTCCGGACGTCCACATCTGCACCAGGTGTGTTGAGATGGGGCTCCTAAAAGAATGTGTTAGGAACCTGGAGCAGCAGCTCGATGTCCTCCGTCTGGTCAGGGAGAGTAAAGAGGTCATAGAGAGGAGTTACAGGGAGGTAGTCTCCAAAACCACAGAACGCAGACACGTGGATCACGGTTAGGAGAGGCAAGGGACAGAGGCGGGCGCTAGAGAGTACACCAGTGGCTGTACACCTTGAAAATAAGTACTCCTGTTTGAGTGCTGTTGGGGGGGACAACCTACCTGCTCTGCGATACAGACACCGGCCTTGTTGCTCAGAAGGGTAAGGAAAAGAAGAGGAGGACATTAGTAATAGGGGGGACTATAGTTAGGGGGTCAGATTGGCGATTTTGTGGACGCAGTCCGGAGACCCGGATGGTAGTTTGCCTCCCTGGTGCCAGGATCCGGGATGTGTCTGAACGTGTCCAAGATATCCTGAAAAGGGAGGGAGAGGAGCCTGAGGTCGTGGTACATATTGGTACTAATGACATAGGCAAAAAAAGAGAAGAGATCCTGAAAGGAGAATTTAGGGAGTTAGGAAGAGAGTTAAGGAAAAGAACCGCAAAGATAACAATCTCAGGATTACTTCCTGTGCCACGCGACAGTGAGAGTAGGAATGGAGCAAGGTGGAGGATAAATGCCTGGCTGAAGGAATGATGCAGAGGGCAGGGATTCAAGTTTCTGGATCAGTGGAACCTCTTTTGGGGAAGGAGTGACCTGTATAAAAAGGACGGGTTGCACTTGAACCCGAGGGGGACCAGTATCCTGGCAGGGAAATTTGCAAAGGCTACTGGGGGGACTTTAAACTAAAACGGTTGGGGGGAGGGACTCAAATATAGAAAGTCAGTAGACAGGGTCTGAGGCAGGAGGCAGAGAAGAGAAGCACTCAGACCCAACATGTAGGGGGGAAAAAATAAAAAATAAATAAACAGAGAATAAGAGGTGGTGGGTTTCCAGGGCAAAAATCAAAAGGGGCCACTTGTCAACATCATTGTATAAGGAGTTAGAGTGTTGTAAAAACAAGCCTGAAGGCTTTGTGTCTCAATGCAAGGAGCATTTGTAATAAGGTGGACGAGTTGAATGTGCAGATAGCTATTAATGACTATGCTATAGTTGGGATCACGGAGACATGGCTCCAGGGGGACCAAGGCTGGGAGCTGAACATCCAGGGATATTCAATATTCAGGAGGGATAGACAGAAAGGAAAAGGAGGTGGGGTAGCGTTGCTGGTGAGAGAGGAGCTTAATGCAATAGAAAGGAAGGACAATAGCTTGGAGGATGTGGAATCGATATGGGTAGAGCTGCGAAACTAATGGGGCAGAAAACGCTAGTGGGAGTTGTGTACAGGTCACCTAACAGTAGTAGTGGAGTTGGGGATGGCATCAAACAGGAAATTAGAAATGTGTGCAACAAGGGTAAAACAGTTATAATGGGTGACTTCAATCTACATATAGATTGGGTGAATCAAATGGGCAGGGGTGCTGAGGAAGAGGATTTCTTGGAATGTATGCGGGATTGTTTTCTAAACCAACATGTAGAGGAACCAACGAGAGAGCAGGCTATTCTAGACGGGGTATTGAGTAATGAGGAAGGGTTAGTTAGCAGTCTTGTTGTGCGTGGCCCCTTGGGCAAGAGTGACCATAATATGGTTTTCTTCATTCGGATGGAGAGTGACATAATTAAGTCAGAAACAAGGGTTCTGAACTTAAACAAAAGTAACTTTGAAGGTATGAGATGTGAATTGGCCAAGATAGACTGGCAAGTGATTCTTAAAGGGTTGACAGTGGATGTGCAATGGAAGGTATTTAAAGACTGCATGGATGAACTACAACAATTGTTCATCCCAGTTTGGCAAAATAATAAATCAGGGAAGGTAGTGTATCCATGGATAACAAGGGAAATCAGGGATAGTATAAAAACAAAAGATGAAGCATACAAATTAGCCAGAAAAAGCAGCCTACCAGAGGACTGGGAGAAATTCAGCAGAGGAGGACAAAGGGCTTAATTAGGAAAGGGGAAATAGATTATGAAAGAAAACTGGCAGGGAACATAAAAACTGACTGCAAAAGGTTTTATAGATATGTGAAGAGAAAAAGATTAGTTAAAACAAATGTAGGTCCCTTGCAGTCATAAACCAGTGAATTGATCATGGGGAACAAGGACATGGCAGACCAATTGAATAACTACTTTGGATCTGTCTTCACCAAGGAAGACATAAATAATCTGCCGGAAATAGCAGGGGACCGGGGATCAAATAAGTTGGAGGAACTGAGTGAAATCTAGGGTAGTCGGGAAGTGGTGTTGGGTAAATTGAATGGATTAAAGGCCGATAAATCCCCAGGGCCAGATAATCTGCATCCCAGAGTACTCAAGGAAGTAGCCTCAGAAATAATGGATGCATTAGTGATAATTTTTCAAAACTCCTTTGATTCTGGAGTGGTTCCTGAGGATTGGAGGGTAGCTAATGTAACCCCACTTAAAAAAAGGAGGGAGAGAGAAAACGGGGAATTACGGACCAGTTAGTCTAACATCGGCAGTGGGGAAACTGCTAGAGTCAGTTATTAAAGATGGGATAGCAGTACATTTGGAAAGTAGTGAAATCATTAGACAAAGTCAGCATGGATTTACGAAAGGTAAATCATGTCTGACGAATCTTATAGAATTTTTCGAGGATGTAACTAGTAGAGTGGATAAGGGAGAACCAGTGGATGTGTTATATCTAGACTTTCAGATGGCTTTCGACAAGGTCCCACATAAGTGATTAGTATACAAACTTAAAGCACACGGTATTGGGGGTTCAGTATTGATGTGGATACAGACAGGAAGCAACGGGTAGGAGTAAACGGGTCCTTTTCAGAATGGCAGGCAGTGACTAGTGGTGTACCGCAAAGCTCAGTGCTGGGACCCCAGCTATTTACAATATATATTAATGATTTGGACGAGGGAATTGAATACAACATCTCCAAGTTTGCGGATGACACTAAGCTGGGGGGTAGTGTTAGGTGTGAGGAGGATGCTAGGAGGCTGCAAGGTGACTTGGATAGGCTGGGTGAGTGGGCAAATGCATGGCAGATGCAGTATAATGTGGATAAATGTGAGGTTATCCACTTCGGTGGCAAAAACGGGAGGGTAGACTATTAACTGAATGGTGGCAAATTAGGAAAAGGGGAGATGCAATGAGACCTGGGTGTCATGGTACACCAATTATTGAAAGTAGGCATGCAGGTGCAGCAGGCAGTGAAGAAAGCAAATGGTATGTTAGCATTCATAGCGAAAGGATTTGAGTATAGGAGCAGGGAGGTTCTACTGCAGTTGTACAGGGTTTTGGTGAGACCACACCTGGAGTATTGCATACAGTTTTGGTCTCCAAATCTGAGGAAAGACATTCTTACCATAGAGGGGGTACAGAGAAGGTCACCAGACCGATTCCTGGGATGTCAGGACTTTCATATGAGGAAAGACTGGATAGACTTGGCTTGTACTCGCTAGAATTTAGAAGACTGAGAGGGGATCTTATAGAATCTTACAAAATTCTTAATGGGTTGGATAGGCTAGATGCAGGAAGATTGTTCCCGATGTTGGGGAGGTCCAGAACAAGGGGTCACAGTCTAAGAATAAGGGGGAATTCCTTTAGGACCGAGATGAGGAAAAACATTTTCACACATGGTTGGTGAGTCTGTGGAATTCTCTGCCACAGAAGGTAGTTGAGGCCAGTTCATTGGCTATATTTAAGAGGGAGTTAGATGTGGCCCTTGTGGCTAAAGGGATCAGGGGGTATGGAGAGAAGGCAGGTACAGGATATTGAGTTGGATGATCAGCCATGATCATATTGAATGGCGGTGCAGGCTCGAAGGGCCGAATGGCCTACTCCTGCACCTATTTTCTATGTTTCTATGTTTCTAATGTAATGTTGGAATCCTTGAGAGTTAATACTGAATAAAATGGATATAAAATCATTAGCAGAACCCTGGGTTCATACTGTATGCTGAGCTGTTGGAAGCAAGCAAAAGGTGAAACTCTTCCTGCATATTCCCATTCCTTTTCAAACAGCCAAATTACAGCTTGGGACCTTTGCATTCCAGTGCTTTGCTGTGGAAAACAAAATGATAAAAGAAGAACAGATATTTCCTTTCAATATTGAAAAGCCTGAGTATTCCCACAAGTATTTTTGCTCTTCCATGAAGTACCTTTAGCCTTAGTCACAAAGGCATTAAGGAGTGCGCACTTTCACTGTCCCTGACCTTATTTTTAGATATTTTGTTCTAATTGTATGTGATTGTAGGCGGACAGTGGTGCAGCTCGGAGCACTGCTGCCTCACGCGGCAGAGACCCGTGTGCTATCTGTGATTAGAGATTGCACATTCTCCCTTTGACTGCGTACGTTTCCTTCAGGTGGTCAGGTCCCCCCACATCCCAAAGATGTGTAGGCTTGAGGGTTACGTGACCTCTGTAAATTGCCCGCTGTGTGTAGGTGAGTGGTAGAATCTGGGGGTATTAATGAATATGGGGAGATAATAAAATTGGATTAGATTAGTGTAGATTGAGTGTAAATGGGTGATCAATGATCAGTGTGGACACAGTGGGCCAAACGGCCTGATTCCATGCTTTATCTCTCGAAGAATTCCAAATGTGAATGCAGAACTTTAACTTACGCCTGGGTAAAATATTTGTGATTGTTTGTGGTTGTGTATTTGATTTGGTGCAATATATAATAATCTATTTTATCATTGTAATAAAACTCTTGTAAGCATAGTAAAGCTTTGGCACTCAATTATTTCATTTAATCTGTTTTTTCATCAGGACACTCCTGGATTTATTGTGAATCGGCTTCTGGTACCGTATATGTTGGAAGCTGTCCGGCTGCATGAGAGAGGTAGTGATTGATTAAGCCATACAGTGTTAATTACATGTTAGGTCATGGAAAGCTATAATTTCAGATTCTGTTCTATTTCACAAATTGTTCTCTATTTTTTTTCCCTTTACCTCTGTAGGAAAACCGTTGTTTTAGCATAGCACAGGTGTTGAAATATTGCACACTGTGCACCTAATCTGCTGAAGCTTGCCTCTCACCAGGCTGGTGGGTAGTGACATAAAAACATAATTAAACAAGCTATGGTTCCCACAAGAGCCGTAATATTTGTGAGACTCTAGCACTCCTTTATGGGTGTTTAACATCTCCAATTTTATAAGCTGCCAAAGTTGCTCTCAGCAACTTACATTTTCTGCATTGCTTAGTCCACCCCCAGTGCATCCCATTACCCTCGTATGGTTCTGCCAGTGAGACTGAACATCTCTATTGGACAATAGTGCAGGCGTAGGGCATTTGGCCCTTCGAGCCAGAACCTCCATTCACTGTGATCATGGCTGATCATCCACAATCAGTACCCCGTTCCTGCCTTCTCCCCATATCCCTTGACTCTGCTATCTTTAAGAGCTCTATCTAACTCTCCCTTGAAAGCATCCAGAGAATTGGCCTCCACTGCCTTCTGAGGCAGAGATTTCCACAGATTCACAACTCTCTGGGTGAAAAAGTTTTTCCTCATCTCCGTTCTAAATGGCATACCCCTTATTCTTAAACTGTGGGCTCCTGGTTCTGCATTCCCCCAACATTAGAAACATGTTTCTTACCTCTAGCGTGTCCATTCCCTTAATAATAATATGTTTAAATAGGAATCCCTCTCATCCTTCTAAATTCCTGTGTATACAAGCCCAGTCGCTCCATTCTTTCAACATATGACAGTCCAGCCATCCCGGGAATTAACTTAGTGAACCTACGCTGCACTCCCTCAATAGCAAGAATGTCCTTCCTCAAATTTGGAGACCAAAATTGCACATAATACTCCAGGTGTGGTCTCACCAGGGCCCCGTCCAACTGTAGAAGGACCTGTTTGCTCTTATACTTAACTCCTCTTATTATGAAGGCCAACATGCCATTAGCTTTCTTCACTGCCTGCTGTACCTGTATGCTTACTTTCCGTGAATGATGAACAAGGACTCCCTGATCTCTTTGTACTTCCCCTTTTCCCAACTTGACACCATTCAGATAATAATCTGCCTTCCCATTCTTGCCACCAAAGTGGATAAACTCACATTTATCCAAAATTAAAGTACATCTGCCATGCATCTGCCCACTCACCCAACCTGTCCAAGTCATCCTGCATCCTCATAGCATCCTCGCAGTTCACGCTGCCACCCAGCTTTGTGTCATCTGCAAATTTGCAAATGTTACTTTTAATCCCTTCATCTAAATCATTAATGTATATTGTAAATAGCTGCGATCCCAGCACGTTGCGGTACTTCTCTAGTCACTGGCTACCATTCTGAAAGGGACCTGTTAATCCTTTCTCTTTGTTTCCTGTCTGCCAACCAATTTTCTATCCATGTCAGTACCCTACCCCCAATACCATGTGTTCTAATTTTGCCCACTAATCTCCTATGTGGGACCTTATCAAAGGTTTTCTGAAAGTCCAGGTACATTACATTCACTGGCTCTCCCTTGTCCATTTTCCTAGTTACATCCTCAAAAAATTCCAGAAGATTAGTCAAGCATGATGTCCCCTTCCTAAATCCATGCTGACTCGGACCGATCCTGTTACTGCTATCCAAATGTGTTGCTATTCTATCTTTTGTAATTGACTCCAGCATCTTCCCCACCACCGATGTCAGGCTAACTGGTCCCTGTTTTCTCTCTCCCTCCTTTCTTAAAAAAGTGGGATAACATTAGCTACCCTCCAATCCACAGGAATTGATCCTGAATCTATAGAACATTGGAAAATGATCACCAATGCATCCTCGATTTCTAGAGCCACCTCCTTAAGTACCCTGGGATGCAGACAATCAGGCCCTGGGGATTTATCAGCCTTCAGTCCCATCAGTCTACCCAACACCATTTTCTACCAAATGTGAATTTCCTTCAGTTCTTCCATCACCCTAGGACTTCTGGCCATTCGTACACCTGGGAGATTGATTGTGTCTTCCTTAGTGAAGACAGATATAAAAGTACTTGTTCAACTCGTCTGCCATTTCCTTGTTCCCCATAATAAATTCACCTGTTTCTCTCGTCAAGGGACCCACGTTTGTCTTAAGTAATCTTTTCCTCTTCACATACCTAAATAAACTTTTACTATCCTTCTTTGTATCCTTGGCTAGCTTACCTTCGTACGTCATCTTTTCTCCCCTTTGCCTTTTTAGTTATTTCTTTAAAAGTTTCCCAATCCTCTGGCTTCCACTCATCTTTGTTATGTTATACTTCTCTTTTATTTTTATACTGTCCTTGACATCCCTTGTCAGACATGGTCGCCTCTTACTCCCCTTAGAATCTATCTTCCTCTTTGGAATGAACTGATCCTGCACCTTCTGTATTATTCCCAGAAATATCTGCCATTGTTGTTCCACTGTCATTCCTGCTAGGGTCTCTTTCCAAGCAACATTGGCCAGCTCCTCCCTCATGCCTCCTTAGTCCCCTTTGCTAAACTGTAATATTGACACTTCCGATTTTCACTTCTCCCTCTCAAATTGTAGATTAAAACATCATATTATGGTCACTACCTCCTAATGGCTCCTTTACCTTGAGTTTCCTTTATCAAATCCAGTTCATTACAGAACACTAAATCCAGAATTGCCTTCTCCCTGGTAGGCTCCAGTACAAGCTGCTCTAAGAATCCATTTCAGAGGCACTCCACAAACTCCCTTTCTTGGGGTGTACAGTACCAACCTGATTTTCCCAATCTACCTGCATGTTGAAATCTCCCATAACAACCGTAGCATTACCTTTACTACATGCCAATTTTAACACTTGCACTCTATATCCAGGCTACTGTTTGGGGGCCTGTAGATAACTGCCAGTAGGGTCTTTTTACCCTTACAATTCCTCAATTCTATCCATTCTGACTCTACATCTCCTGATTCTACGTCACCCCTCGCAAGGGACTGAATTTCATTCCTCACCAACAGAACCACCCCTCCCCTTCTGCCCACCTGTCTTTTCGATAGGACATATACCCTTGAATATTCAGCTCCCAGCCCTGGTCCTCTTGCAGCCATGTCTCTGTAATTCCCATGACATCAAACTTGCCAGTCTCTAACTGAGCCTCAAGCTCATTCACATTATTTCTTACACTTCGCACATTCATCTGCAACACTTTGACTTCAGTATTCACCTCCCCTCTCACACCGGCCACTATTGGCCGTGACCTTACTCTCTTATTCCTTCTCGAACTTTCCTTCCCATTAATTCGGGAGTCTTTTGTAATTTTTCCCGTACCCACTTCCCCTTTAACTCCATCGTTATAATTTGTCAACCGCTCCTCCCCGCTATTGAGTTATTGCATAAGGCAATTAGTCGTTTCCACTATTTTTAGATATTTTATTAGACTAGCTAAAAAAAAACTCAGCCTAGGACTTTCTTTAAACTGAGACTTTGATTTCAGCCCCACAGTATTAGCAGAAAGGAAAATAAAAAACACAGCTATTCCTGCCACAGTAGAAGGAAAAAAATGGTTTTGTAGATCTTGGCTCAAAGTCCATGGTTTTTCTTGGGTGAGGTATCAGTTGTTTGATTTCACTTTGAAATTAAAAGGCAGCGCTCTGACTAACTTTATTTATATTAGCCTGGGCAAGGATCAAAGTACATTTACGACTGTCAGTACAATATGACCACAGCAAAGCTTCAGATGTATCAAGTATGATGCAGTGAGGGAAAGAGTTCATTTGATTTAAATTCAGGAATAAAATATTTCAGAGCAATTGGCTGAAGGCAGGGAATGAAACCAAAAGTACATTTAGACACACAACAAAGGACCACTTCAGATTGACCTTGGAATTGCAGAGAACCAATGTAGAATTACCAGTACCTTGGAGTGTACCTGGACAGTAAACTGGACTAGTCCAGGAATGCTGAGGCCCTGTACAAGAAGGGACAGAGCCGGCTGTATTTCTTGAGAAGGCTCCGCTCCTTCAATGTCTGCAGCAAGATGCTGCAGATGTTCTACCAATCGGTGGTAGCCAGTGCCATCTTCTTCCCTGCCGTGTGCTGGGGCAGCAGGACGAAGGTTGCGCACACCATTAGGATCAACAAACTCATCAGGAAGGCGGGCTCTGTCCTGGGGGCAGAATTGGATTAATGGAAGGTGGTCTTGGAGGGGAGGATGCTCCTCAAACTGCAGGCATCCTGGACATTACAGCTCACCCCCTCCATGACACACTGGTCAACCTGAGGAGTACCTTCAGTAACAGACTGGTTCTACCAAGATGCAGGAGGGAACGCCACAGGAGATGTGAAACGTTACAACTCCTCCCCCTTCTGTCATGGGGTAGACTGGGACTGACTCCCCCCCCCCCCCTCCCCCAACCTCCTCAATCTTTGCACATCCCCCAAGCCTTTCCTTTCGTCCCTTTAATTTCATGTTTCGTGTAGTTTGTGTTTTTCATGACTGTTGGCGGATTTCAATTTCCCTCCTCGGGTAAATAAAGTTCTATCGTAGACGCACAGTTCTTAGTCTATTGTAATGGAGAAGATTGCGATCAATTAAAAGATGGTTGAAAAAAGGTTTGATAATAATAAACCTGAATGTATACCAATTTAAAAGTTCCCAATTGTGGTGTTCAATATGTCTTTGGGAAGCACGCAGGAGTACCAAATGTATGAGCTCCCATGGTTATTTACATTGGGGAAAAAAAGATGGTATGGATTTGTCAGGCAGAAAATCGCAATATATAGTCAGGCAGCTAAATGGGAAATATATCAAGCATTTGTTCAGTGGAGAAGATCAGGCACAGGGTCAGAGATGGGTGTGGAGCAGATGGCGTGATTTGATCAGGCAGATGATAAAGGAGATGGTTGGACAGACGAATGGGACCAGATTGTCTTGAAAATTATAATTGCCATTTAAAAAGTCAACATATGTTTACAAATACACAGGACTAGATGTTAAAAATCCAAAGTGCCAAATATCAATTTACTCCCGAGGGTGATGGGAGCCTCCTGCACTCACCTATGCTCCTCCGATGTTGAGAAAGTCTATACAGACACGTCATTGGGGTTATCAAGTGGGCACCTACTTTCATCAACGTTTCGCTGATTGAACCCACGACGTCTCCAGTAGGCTCAGCGGTGCATCCTGGCGTCCCAGAACCACCCCCCTCTGCATCTATCTAGTCGGTTATTTGGGAGACCAAATGGGGTCTTTCCTCTTCAGCCAGTGCCACTGGCTACTCCGCTCTGCTACCCGTGATGTTTCTTTGATGGCCTGGCGTAGGGCTTGTCCGCTGATCCCCAGGTCCTTCATCAGTATTAAGGTAGATGTTGCCACGAATCCTCGACATCCAACTTCTACCGGGCAGATCTTAGCTCTCCAGCCCCGCTGTTCTGCCTCCGCTGCAAGCTCTGTATATCGCAGTTTCTTTCTTTCGAAGGCTTCCTGCACAGCATCCTCCCAAGGGACTGTGAGCTCCACAAAGTACACCATGCGCTGAGAGTTCGACCAAAGCACAAGATCAGGCCTCAAGTTGGTGATGGCTATCTCTGATGAAACTGTAAGCCATTGGTCCACATCCACCAGCATCTGCCAATCCCGGGCTGCCTCCAGCTGTCCAAACCTGGTCCTTGGTGGAATTTTCCATTGCCTTTGTTCCCCCCCCCCTCCCCGAACAAAGGCAATTGTCTTAACTGGGTTGGTTGTTCTGGGCGGCAAGGCATTGTTGGCTGTTCCCCTGCGTTCCTGAGTCGCTGCCAGGCATTTGAGCACTTGATTATGTCTCCAGGTGTACCGTCCTTGGGAGAGGCTTACTTTACACCCAGTGAGGATGTGCCTAAGTGTGGCTGGTGTTGAACGCAGGGGGCATGATGGATCTTCGCCCATCCATTGGTTTTGGGCTAAGAAGGACATCATAGGTTGCCCGAATGAGGAAACGTATCCTGCTCGCCACCATCTCCCATATGTCCTTCCAGCGGATCTTCCTCTTTTCCACACTCTCCCATCTCACCCACTAGCCCTGTTTAGCTTGCGACACAGCCTTGGCACACCTACTCAACTCCTCCTGTCGGCGGACTTCGGCCTCGACCAACTTCCGGCGCTCCAGTGATGACGCCTTGTTCCAGCAAGGTCGCTTTCCACCAAGCCCCAGGCCACTTCTTCCATGTTGGATTTGCCCTACTATGTCGCCCTGGTGGAGAGCAGATTTTGCCTGCTGTGTCGCATTCTTAGCCGCCCACTTCTTTCCTGTTGCCAGGGTTGAAGCAGCAGCTCGGATGACAGTGTCCCTTGATTCTGCCGGGGTCATCTCTAGTCTGACTTTAGTGCACTTGTACTCGTCTGTGAGACTAGAGAGGGGCAGCTGGAGTACCCCTTGACCGTACAGGCCTACGCTGCTCAGGCACCGAGGAACACCTAACCACTTTCTCACAAAAGAGCTGATTGTTCTTTCTATCTTCTCGACTCATGTGAGGGTGATGTCATACATGGTTAGTGGCCACATAAGGCGAGGTAGTAACCCAAACTGCAGGCACCAGATTTTCAGCTTTCCAGGCAGCATGGATCGGTCAATGTGCGCCAGACCATCTTCCCAGAATTTTGATTGGTTTCTCTGACAGTTGGAAGAGGTTCTTGATCAATGAAGAACCTTTGATCTGTCAGTTTGCCTTTGATTATAGAAATGCTTCTTGATTTGGATGGCTTGAATTTGATTCTAACCCCAGTGATGTTCTCTTGAAGCTTCCCGAAAAGGCACCTGGTGCAAGGTGTTGTTGTTATGATTGTCATGTCATCCATGTAGGCCCTGATGGGTGGTAGACGGACTCCAGACTTCAGCCGCTCGCCACCCACTACCCACTTGGAGGCCCTTATGATGACTTCCATAGCCATTGTAAAAATCAATGGGGAGATGGTACACCCCGCCATAATGCCAATCTCCATGCAGTGCCATGTGGTCGTGAAGTCAGGTGTGGTGAAACAGAGCTGCAGATCTTGAAAATAAGCCTTGACAAGGCTTGCGATAGTCTCTGGTATCCTGAAGAAGTCAAAGGATGCCCAGAGTAAACTGTGAGGGACAGTTCCGAACGTGTTGGCAAGGTCAAGAAAAACGACATGCAGATCTCTCTTTTCTTTTTTTGCAGTCTTGATTTGGTGCCAAATCATGCTGGTATGTTCGAGAAACCCAGAGAACCCTGGGATGCCTACTTTTTGGACTGTTGTATCCACAAGGTTGTTTCTCTCTTAATAGCTAGCTGGTCATCCTCTGAGCTGAAGAAAACCTTACCCTCTACATTGAGGATAGGGCGGAATTGGCTGATATCTGTGGATTCCTTTTCTTTCGGAATCAGGATTCCTCCTGCCCTGCGCCATGCTTTGGGTATGACTCTCTTCTCCCAAGCCACTCTCATTCGCCTCCACAGGAAGCGAAGAACATCAGGAGCACCCTTGTAGAGTCGATACGGAACCCCAGTTGGCCCTGGGACTGAAGATGCTCTTGCCCGCTTTACTGTCTGTTCCACCTCCCTCCACTTTGGAGGACTAATGTCCATCTTGTGCTCTGGTTGTTCAATTGGTGGAATGTCCAATAGTCCGAATGTGGAATAGCTGTCTTCTGGTGTCCCTTGTCATCCGCATGCATTCTTTCCAGATGCTCGTCCAGCTCCTGCCTTGATGTTTTCAGGTTTCCTCCCTTTTCCTTGATGAAAAGTGATTTTACGAACTTGTAGGGGTCCTTGAAGAAGCGTGATCTTGTTCGTTCTTTCTTTTTTCGTGATTTCCGCAGGTACTCTGCTCGTCTCAGGGTTGCTAAACGGTTTTTGATGTTTCCCTGGAGAATGTTGATGCCCTCCTTCTCACTATCAGATGCCTTCCTCCACTGCTTCTTGAGCTGCCTTCTCTCCCGGATTAGGCATTCCATCTCCTTTTGCCGTCTGGACTTGCTTTCCAAAGCTGGTGCATTTCCCTTTTTCTCCCTTATTCCATATCGTTCTGCTCCATAGCCATAGATGATGTCCCCCATCTTATCAAGCTTTCTTTCAACTGTACCCCTTAGACCCTGTAAGATACGGGTCAGGCCTACATTTATGGTCTCCCATTCTTTCCTCTCTGAGGCTCCAGGTTATTTGACGCAAGGTTTTCTTCCGCTGATCTTTTTCTCCATTGCTGGTTTTCTTGGCTGGATGGGCTCCATATCTTCCTCTGCCTGCGTAACAGTGCTTGAGTTTCCTTCATCAGGGGGGCTGTTGCCCTGCGAACTTCGGTGAGACTCCAGTCGCTGGACTTCATTCGACTGACTTGATTGACTTCTCAGGAAGTACTTATCAATGCGAGGTCCCTGTTTTCCCTCTCTCAAGCACCCTTTCTTTCCTTGATGTATTTTCAGGCCCTTTGAAGATGTTATTTTCGTCCAGCCGCAGGAGCAGACCTGAAGCCTCTTGTCGGATGATGATTGTTCGCATGGTTCTTGTTGAGTGCATGTATTGCTCATGGTCATTTCCGTTCCTAGGTCTATAGCCGTGTTATCCATCAATGAGTCATCTTCCACCCCCACTCTCGCAGACTCTAGGGGTATTCTTTCTTTAATTCTTTTCGTAGCCATATGCCGGTGTCTCCAAAATACTGAATAGTATTGGATCCTGCTGACATGGGTAGCTAGCCCATGCCTGCCCTGTTTGTGGCAGGATTGCTGCCAAATATTGAAGGAAATATGCAATGAAATTTGGTTAAATTGACAGAACATGAGAATAAAATGGGTTAGGGTAAGATTAATGTTAAAAGAAACAGAAGTCTTGCATTTGAAGGACACAGGATCAGTATTTATCGAGACTATCCAGCAGAGGTCTCCAGGAAACGAAAAGCGTTTAATGAGACCAAAAGTATCCTGAGGGAAGTGGAGAATTTTTAAATATGGTCTGAGCTATCCAGCCACCCTAAGTCACTTACAACAAGAAGGAACATTTTTTCACCAATCCTGTGGAAGCATTGGACTTTGCTCAGAAGATTAAGGCTTGAGAGGATGCTTGATCCCTCACCATTTAATAAACTGACTTTGCAGGACTGGATGGAATTGAAGTGGTGACTAAGGCAGCTGGAGAAAGATGTGGATTGGAAACTCTCCCATGGATACTAATAATTAGTATAACTGCACTACTAATACAAATAACTAATAAATACTAAAAATATACTGTGGTATCTTTACTAATCAGAATTAATAATTATCACTAATGACTAATGTTTACTTATGATGGAATGATTAGAGTCAAATATAGAGTTTGATTTAATTTGTCCTCTTTGGAAACCTTTTTTACTAATAATTTTCATTTTTATTTTATTTTTTCCTTTCTTTTCGTTTAAAAAAAAAAAAATTTAATTAGATTTTCAAACAAGTTTTAAATATTTGTATCCTCACATTTCCGACTATTGGAACCCGAATATTTTAAAATTTAATACCCCCGGTAAAATATTGCTATGGAATAAAAATTCCAAGAAATAAAGGGGCTGGTTAAGTTCGCAACATCAACTACGGAAATCGGTAGATGGTTAGCCATGCTAGTATGGCTATCACTAACTACACTAATACTAGATGTGGTTTTTTCCTTCTTTGTGCACAATACTAATTTCTTAACCTATCCTCTTTTCTTTTCTATTATAAACTATCATTATTATTTTCAGTTTGAATGGAGTTACAAATTGGATGAAAGGAGATATACACGTGAGAGACATTCAAGGGTCTTAAAATTCGTCTATTCGGAGTTCGGGTGTAAGGTCGGGTCTGTCGAACTGAACCATTGGCTCTATTACAGACCCCCATAGACAAAAGATGCAAGATTTAAAAATGAATACGGGGAATGAAGGAATAACGTTTTGTAGCTGGAACGTTAAAGGTATTAATGAACCAATCAAGAGAGGTAAAGTATTAGCACCTTTAAAAGCAATTAAAGCTGATGTGATTTTCATCCAAGAAACACATTTTAAAAAAGATGCCGAGCATAGGCTGAAAGCTAAATGGATAGATAAAACGTATCATTCTTCTTTTACACACAAATCAAGAGGCGTAGCAATATTATTTCGTAAAGGCACTTTATTCAAACATACATCAACTATAACTGATAATGATGGTAGATACATTATTGTAATAGGAGAATTAAATGCACAAAAAATAATTCTTGTCAATGTATATGGACCAAACTTTGATAGTCCACTGTTTTTTAAGGAAATATTTATCAACATCCCGGAAATAGCACAACATAACTTAATAATTGGAGGAGCTTTAAATTGTACATCAGATTCATATTTAGATAGATCCACAAGACAAAGGAAAACCAAATCCCATTCCAGTGACTTATTAAATGCATATATGGATACTAGTAATATGAAAGATGTTTGGAGAGTAGAAAACCCAACTGGACAAGAATATTCATTTTATTCACCTGTACATAAAACATATTCAAGAACAGATTATTTTTTGGTTGACGCTAAACTTATCTCACTCACAATTCAAAATACCATAATATTACTATCTCAGATCACGCGCCTTTAAAATTTATGATTAAAATATATGGTAAAACGCAAAAAAGGGGACAATGGAGATTTAATCAACAAATTGTAAAAAACAAAGCAACTCAGGAATATATTATAGAACAGATCAAGATTTTCTTTGAAATAAATGATAAACCGGAAATATCCTCTTCCCTATTATGGGAAACTTTTAAAGCATATGCCCGTGGAATTAATATTTGTTCTCAAGCATTTTATAATAAAAAGAATCGGAGGGAACAACAGGAATTGGAAAAGGAGATTAAACAATTAGACACAGAGAACGCTGCTAATCCATCCATAACAACACATAATAAAATCGCTGCACTGAAATATAAATTAAATAAAATATACTCAGATCAAGTTGTAAAACTCTACCAATACACTAAACAATTACAATTTGAATTTGGAGATAAACCTCAAAAATTATTGGCTCGTCAATTAAGAAAGATGGAGGGAGAAAAAATAATCCATAGGATTAAATCACATAATGGCGAACCATTAGTACAACCTAAAGATATTAATGAGAGATTTTTGCAATATTATAAAAATTTATACTCTGCTAAAACGACAGAAAACAGGATAGGAATAGAAGCATTTAAAATAAAATGTAATCTGAATGGGTTGGTTTCACAAAATAGAGAATCATTAAATGCTGAATTTTCAGTAAAAGAAATCGAAGAATCTATCAGATCATTAAAAAACAGTAAAACACCGGGACCAGATGGTATTGGCTCGGAATTTTATAAAACATTTTATGATCTGATTGCACCATGTCTGAAGATACTCTATGAATATATTTATACTCACCAGAAACTACCAGAAACGTTAAATGAATCTATAATAACACTTATACCTAAAATAGACAAAGACCTGGATGACCCATCATCATATAGAGCTATAGCTCTTTTAAATACTGATCAAAAGATACTAACCAAAATATTAGCACAAAGACTAAGTACAGTTATTAATAAATTAATTCACCCCGATCAAACAGGATTTATACCAAAATGATATTCCTCATATAACTTGAGACGATTATACAATATTATATATTCAAAAAGAGGTATTAATTAAGACCTAGTAATTATTTTGTTAGATGCGGAGAAAGCCTTTGACCAGGTGGAATGGTCTTATTTGTTTTCGGTTATGGAAACTGGGAGAGAAGTTTATTACTTGGGTTAAATTATTATACACTAATCCAATAGCCAGAATAATAACAAATCAAATGCTATCAACTAAATTTCATCTATTTCGAGGCTGCAGACAAGGTTGTCCTTTACCCCCACTACTGTGTTCACTTGCAATAGAACCATTAGCTCAACGGGTGAGATTACATCCGGAAATATATGGATATGACACCAGAGATACTAAAAATAAAATTTCTTTACATGCGGATGATGTATTACTTTATATTACAAAGCCGGAAATTAGTATCCCAAATTTACTAAAATTAACATCTGAATTTGGATTATTTTCAGGATATAGTATTAATTGGAATAAAAGTGAACTTATGCCAATAATGGTAAATAACGTACATGTACTACAACAATTTCCTTTTAAGATAGCAAACGAAAAAATCAAATATCTTGGAATTTATGTAACAAAAAGATTTGATTCTTTATTTAAATCCAATTTTCCACTTTTATTGAATAAATTAAATAAGAGCATTTTATATTGGAAATCATTACCTATCTCAATGCTAGGTAGAATTAATGCAATAAAAATGATTTTTCTCCTGCAATTACTATATCTTTTCCAATTGATTCCGATATATCTTCCTAAAAATTGTTTTAAGAAGGTTGATTCTATAGTCTCCAACTTTATCTGGGATTATAAGAGCCATAGAATAAACAAAAAACATTTATGTAAACCAAAATGGAAGTCTAGCACTACCAAATTTTATGTTTTATTACTGGGCAGTTAATATTAAAAATAAGAATTTTTGGTTAGTAGAGACAGATAAACAACCGACCTGGTTAAAAATGGAAAAAGAAGATTGTTCGCCTTTTGAAATTAGTTCGATTTTATTCGCCAATATTAAAATAGGTAAGAAAACCTATAGTGAAAACCTTGTAATAGAAAGTGGAATACGTATCTGGAAACAAATAAAGAAAACACTAAAATCGGAATGTATACCACTAGCCCATTGTAAATAACGTTACATTTAACCCTCAATGATGGACAAAGGTTTTTTACGATGGAAAAACTATGGAATTAATAAGATGGGAGATCTCTACAGGGAAAATTCTTTCCTTTCATTTCAAGAATTACAACAAATTTATGGATTACATTCAAAAGATTACTTTAGATATCTACAAATTAGAGACTGTAAAAGCAAATACACAGGAAATTAGAAATAGAAAGACAGACATTTTAGATGAATGCCTAAATAAACACCCGAACACAGAAAAATTGATATCATATATTTATAATATTTTACTGGAAAACAATGTCCCAATGACAGAAATATATAGGCGGCAATCATGGGAAAATGAATTAGGTCAAATTATTAGGGATGAAAGTGTACAACATATACTCCACTGCTCGTTAAATGCTAGACACTCTCTTATACAATTTAAAATATTACATGGACTACATTATTCAAAATCCAAACTACATTGTATTTTTTCAAATGTATCTGCCATATGTGATAAATGTCAGCACTTAGAAGCTAACTTAACGCACTCATTTACAAATTGTGTAAAAATTACTAAATTTTGGACAGAAATATTTAAGATAATTACGAATGTTGTTAATATGAATCTGATCCCTGACTCAAAGTTAATAATACTGGGAATATTAGAAACAGATCAATTAATAACAACGAATCAAATAATTTTTATTGATTACAGTTTAATAATTGGGGAAAAATTAATATTGAAATTCTGGAAAGGTCCTACATCCCCCACAATCAAAATGTGGATTACAGGAATGTCGGAGACACTTCATCTGGAAAGATTAAGGCTTGTCCTATTGGATAAGTTGGATCTTTTCAGAGGAATATGGTCTCCATTTATTGAATATCTAAAGGGTCAAAATGGCTCGGTACAAGAGCCTGACTGAAGCCTGAATAATGGAATAGATGAAGAATCACGTATAACAAATCATGGATATATCTCTAATGATGGATAACTTTTTTAATACTCCATTCATTTCTCTATTTTTGATTTCCTACTCTTACTTTATTTTTCTCTATCTTTTACCTGCAAAAAAAAGTATATAAATATATGACATCGTTAATATTAATAATATTACAAATGTATGTGAGAAGTATATTCTATTAATATGTACTTACGTCTAATAAAAATATTTAACAAAAAGAAAGTTTGGGTGATGGTTGGTGTAATTAGTCAAAGCCCCCTGTTTCCATTCTGTATCTCTTTATGACTCCATTATTGTCAGTCTAATCAGAATAGAAATGTATTTGTCAGATAATGATGAACAATAACGCTTTTAACTCTGCAAAATAAATCCTCCCAGTCCAGACGGCATTAATGTTATGCCAGGGGATGAATTTACCAAAATACATAATTTTAGTAAAAGGATCTCTCTCTAGAGAGAAATTGGATGTTACTGTGTTTGTAACTTAAAACTAAGCTGGACTATTCTTGGATTGACTATTATGTGAAAAAAATAATCTTATGTAGTACTATACTATTTTGTTTAGAATGATAAAGATCAGATCGCATTGGGCTTTGATATTCTGTCAGACTGAGAAAGATCAAAGTAATCGTGTTGGAATAAGCAGTAACTGTGACATTACTTCACTGTGGGTACTAGTAGCAAACAAGCGCTGACCAAAATACTAATTCTGTAGCGATCTATGCATGCACAGGCCTAGTCAATTCAAAAAGTGCCGGAGGAACTCAGTGAATCGGGCAGAATCTGTGGATGGAATGGATAGGTGACTTTTTGGGCCAGGAAGGTCATGACACAAGACGTCACCCCTGCATTCCCTCCATAGATGCAGCTTGACTGGCTGATTTACTCCAGCACTATGTTTTGATCAGGAGTTCAGCATCTGCTGGTCCTTGTGGTCTCCATAATGTAGTACATGCTGTTAATGTATGTCTAGATTGAATGGAAATACAAAATTGATTTTGTGCATATTGCAAAATCAGAGGCTGCTTAGTACTCAGCACTTTTTAGGTGTTACTGTTACATAATTGAAGGGCATATTGCGTGGAAAGAACACCACAGGCTTCGACTGGAATTGTAGACCTTCACTGAAAGATGAAAACCTGCTCAAATTTGAGTTGAAGGACCAATCCTTACCTTAGCTCTACCTCTAAAATCAGCCATAGAATCCAACCCGGTGGATCAGACATCTGCATGTTGCATGTGAGTCTCCTATAATGGGAGGCAACCACATCATCCTGCAGCCACCACATTGTGTAATTGTTCATAGGTGAAGTGGGGTTCCCACATCCATCACTCATGGTCACATCAGTAGATGCAGCCTGCTTCTTGAAGCAGTGACTCTCAATGAGCACCACCACTATAAGGAGCTGCTACAGTGACGGGAAATTGCATGTTAAATGCACTTCTCGCGTAAATCTGGAAAAGATACATAGTGTTAGACCAAGTTCTGGAGTAAATCAGCGGATCAGGCAGCATTATTTGGTGATGTTTTGACCCGAAAATCACCTATCCATGTTACTCCAGCACTTTGAGTCCTTTTGTGTATTAACCAGCATCGGCAGTTCGTTCTTTCTACAAAGATATGTAGTTGATGGGTGAAACTGCATTAAAGGACAGGATATCTACCATTTACAAAGGCTCAACTCAATGCACATTAGTCAGGTAAGAAGGTACTTCTCTACGGTCTTGGGAAGGAACTGATGCAATCTGTTCCACTGCCTGACATCGCTTTGGTACACATTTCCACATGCAAAGCAGTTTCTAGTCCTTTGTGTCTTATTCTATTTTATACTTTAATTCACATAATTGATGCTTTTGTACCTTGAGGGTACAGCAAGTAGTTCAGGGGCAGTTCAGACAAGTGCCTTGTGTTAGAACTTTGCACAATTTGCCCTTGCCCTGAAGATACATCAGAGCAATTAACATGCTTTTGAGTAAAAAATACTTTGAATTATATATCACTTTCTTTTTGATACCTCTTTGTTAGTCCAGTCACATAAGTAGCAGATTGATACATTTATTTTAATGTTTTTCGTAGGTCATGGATCAAAGGAAGATATTGATGTTGCAATGAAACTGGGCGCTGGATATCCTATGGGTCCTTTTGAATTATTAGATTACGTTGGACTTGACACCAGCAAGTTTATTATTGACGGTATGTGCTGCGAGTTGCTTTTAATGTATTGATATTGTTCTAATGCCGCTGTTGAATAGAAATGATCAATATGTTTGGTCTTTGCGTGACAACCAAATCCTACGATTCTCGGCTTCACTTTGGCTAGCAGTGTGATTTATTGGTGGATATTCATATGTAGTAGCAGGCACATTCGATACTAACTAGATGAGAAAAACAGTGAGACTGAAAGTTACGTAACTCGGGTAAAATATTGGGAAAGGCAGTGAGGTGAGGACTGGGTCAAATTGTGCAAAGCTATTCTAGCACAAGGCACAGATTGTTTGGTAAAGACGCAATGCGGAAACAGGCCCCTTTGGCTCACCAAGTCTGCACCGACCAGCGATCCCCACACATTAACACTATCCTACACACATTTGGAACAATTTACAATTTTACCAAGCCAATTAACCAACAAACCTGTATGTCTTTGGAGTTTGGGAGGAAACCAGAGTTCCCGGAGAAAACCCACGCAGGTCACGGGGACAACGGGTGATGTCTGTAAGCTACCCAAGCAGAATGTGAGGTGCTGTTCCTCCAGTTTGCATATGGCCTCACTCTGGCAATGGAGGAGGCTAATCCGTTAATTTGTTATTCACATATCTGCATTGCATTTCCTCAACCCATTTTGATTTCAACGTAGCTTATGGTTTAGCTACCCTGTTAAATGAAAACACTACTACTGTCTTTGCATCATTGAAAATGTAACTGAAGATTAAGTGTTAATGAGCATTTTACTTTCAACTGTGTAACTTTAAATATTTGGCATAAAAAAGTAATAGTCATAGAGTGACACAGCATGGAAACAGGCCCTTCGGCCCAACTTGCCTACACCGGCCAACATGTCCCAACTACACTAGTCCGACCTGCCTGCGTTTGGACCATATCCCTCAAAACCTATCCTATCCATGTACCTGTCTATCTGTTTCTTAAATGTTGGGATAGTCCCAGCCTCAACTACCTCCTCTGGCAGCTTGTTCCATACACCCACCACCATTACCGCTCAGGTTCCTATTAAATCTTTTCCTCTTCACCTTAAACCTATGTCCTATGGTCCTCGATTCACCTACTCTGGGCAAGAGACTCTGTGCGTTTACCCGATCTATTCCTCTTGCGATTTTATACACCTCCATAAGATCACTCCTCATCCTCCTGCGCTCCAGTGTCCCAGCCTACTCAACCTCTCCCTATCGCTCAGACTTTCCAGTCCTGGCAACATCGTCGTAAAAAAGGATCTATGGTTTCTTGAACTGTGACCAATTCACCAAGTTCTGCTGAGGAGATGAATGTGCAAGTGACCTTTTCTCTCACTTGGCACCAATGTTGCAGAGAAACACTGCAGTTAATGAAATTGCATATTTATTTGCCAACAGTTTGGCTCTATTCAAACTAACTCTGCATCAGAATAGTGATGATCACAAATAAGGGGCAAGATTGTCACTTTATCTCTCCACATCACCGTCTATATCTCTCGTTTCCCTGATCTCTGACCAGTCTGAAGAAGGGTCTCGACCCGAAACGTCGCCTATCTCCTTTGCTCCTTAGATGCTGCTGCACCCGCTGAGTTTCTCCAGCTTTTTGTGTAACCCTCGATTCTCCAACATCTGCAGTTCCTTCTTTAACAAGATTGTCAAGGCTTTCTTCCCCATTCCAAAGGCACTATGATTTCAAGCTCTTATGCCCTGTGGTTGCTTCATCTGCCTCTTCCAGGGCTTTGAGTGCAGATGTAAATTATATTAATTCTGATGTTCAGGGAATGCCGTCATGTGACGTTTGATATCCTAGAAGTCTGGAAAAGTTTCTAATGCAATACTTTCCCAGACTGATATTGAAAGTGACTGAGGAAATTTGGCATGTCTCCAATAACTTTCACAAAGCTCTACACATGCACCATAGATACCGTACTGGAGACACAAGGAAATGCAGATGTTGGCATACAAAAAAAAGGCACAAAATACTGAAGTAACTTAGCTGTAGGTCAGGCAGCATCTCTGGAGAACATGCATAGGTGACGTTTTGTTTGCGACCCTTCTTCAAACTGGGAATGTACACTGTCGGTTACATCACAGTTTGGTTTGGAAACAGCTCTGCCCAAGACCGTGAGGAATTGCAGAGAGTTATACATGTAGCGCAGTCCATTACACAGACCAGACTCCACACCACTGATTCCATCTGAACATCACAATGCCGCGGGAAAAGCAGTCAACATAATTAAACACTTGACCTCCCTGCAATTGGCTGAAGATACAGAAACTTGCAAGTGTGCACCACTGGACTCAGGGACAGCTTCCTCCCCACTTTAATCGGCCCTCTGCACAATCCTTCCATAAGCTAGGGTAGTGTCCGATCCACTCTACCTCGTTGTGTCAATGTAACTAGTGCACTACTGAGAACTATATTCTACACTCTGTACCGTCTCCTCCGCTCTACGTATTGTACTTGCGTTTGAATTGAGTGCATTTACGTATGGTATGATCTGATTGAATAGCATGCAAAACAAAGCTTCTCTCTGTACCTCCATAAACGGGACAATAATAAACCCGAAGGGCCTGCCCCACTGTGGTGACCTAATTTATGAGCTTAGAAGAGTTTGTGCTCAACTTGAACTCGCAGCATGGTCAACACGTGGTCCTAGGAGGTCACTGTAACTCTCCTTCATGCTCGAGGGAAGTTCCCGCATACTCGCGGCCTCAGTTTGGTCGAGGAAAATTTTTCAACATGCTGAAAAGTTTCCGCGAGTAAAAATTGGTCGGCAGTGGAGTGGGGTCGCTAGGCAGTCGAGGTAGCCGTAGGCAACCTCTCCCCCCCCCCCCCCCCCCCCCCCCCCCCCCCCCCCCCCCCCGCACTTTCTAAAGGACTTACCGTTCACCCTGCCAGCCATCTTTTATCTTCCTGTTCATCGCGGGTGTGAATTTCAGACAGCGCTCCCCCGCTTTCCCTGGCCGCCGCCTTTGCGATGTGTTTGTGTGTGTGTTGACGGTCGATCCGGCTCGCGGTTTCATCGCTGACGGTCGATCCAGCTCGAGGTTTTACAGGCAAGTGCCCTCAGGCTTGAAGGTCGAAGACAGTTGCTGAAAGGTCATGTCAGTGGGACAGGCCATTGAGTCATGAAGGTGACTTTCAAACAAGCAAAAAAGCTCCCAATGCTGAATATTTGTAATAATAACTGAAAATGCTGTTAAGACAACAGATCAAGCAGCATCTGCGGAAAGCGGTTAGATTATACTTCCATCTTGTCTAATGTAAAGGTTCCATTCATTTTTCTCAGTTTCTCCATCTTTTGCCAATGATGATACTTTCTACAGAGGTGCTTCCTTCCTGAACAGTGGCTTTGCATCAAAATGGTGGACAGAACTCTTGACCACTTCTCATCTTTCCCACACCCCTGCGCTCACTCCTTCACCTTCTTGATAGAGGAAGAAGAGTTCTCTTACCCATCACCTTCCAGCCTTGCCATTCGTCACAATCATTTGATCATTCTTTGCAATTTTCATCACCTCCAACAAGATTCCACCACCAGGATTTCCCTCCTTTTTTTCCTTCAGCATTTCAAAGGGATTACTCCCTTCATGATTCCCAGATCTGCTCTTTCACTCCAGCTATCACTCCTGTTATATGGCTTTTCCCATAAAACCACAAGGTGATGCACACTTGTCCTTTCATATTTTCCCTTCTCACCATCCAGGGATCGAAACAATCTTTGCAGATGAAGTAGCGATTCACTTCCTCTTCTTCCAGTCTAGTGCACTGCTTTCAGTGTTTACAATGTGTGCTTCTAACTGGCAGATTAACTATTTAAATTCATTCTATCAGAGATATTCACTTTGTTCCAGCCATCCTTCCTCTACCTTCTCTGCTGCTGAAAACACGCTTGTTTTCTCTCTTTCCCAGTTATTTCTCAGTCCTGAAATGTTAACTCTGTTTCTCTTGCCATAGATGCCGTATAATCTGCTGAGTGTTCCCATCATTTTCTGTTTTTATTTCACACTTATTCCAGTTTTATGGTAATATATTGCCATCCATTATTATTATTATTATTATTAAGCATTATTAAACTGCACTCAATCTGGTTAAAATGACTTTTTTAAAGGCATTGACATCTTTCCAATGCTATTCCCCGACCCTATCAATTGCATTAAAAGGTAGAGTGTTAAAGGAGTGAACAGTAGGTGGTGCCACAGTAAAGCACGAAGCCTTATGGTAAATAAAACCACTAAGGACATTTTATAGATTTGCACTGAACAAGCCTTTCATTTTCTGGGAAATTTTAGGTTTGAAGATTGTGAATACTAATTAATAGCCAAGCTTGTTGAGGTCTGAACTTTCTGCAAATGAATCATCAGTTGCAACCTACTTTCAGCTGCAAACTTGACATGAAGTACAGAAAACCCTCTTTTTAATAGACCAGAAGGTGAAAAAGGCTCGCTGGTGCAGACTAGCAGCATCGGCGCCTAGATTTAAGGTGATATTACACAAGTGCTGGAGTAACTCAGCAGACTGAATCAGTCAGAAGAAGGGTCCCGACCCGAATCATCACCTATCCATGTTATCCAGAGATGCTTCCTGACCTCCTGAGTTACTCCAGCCCTTTGTAGCTTTACTTTAAACTTTAGAGATACAGCGCGGAAACAGGCCATTCAGCCCTTCGTGTCTGCGCCGACCAGTGATCATCCAGTACACTAACACTATCCAAGACACTAGGGACAATTCACAATTTTGCCAAAGCCAATTAACTTATAAACCTCTATGTCTTTGGAGTGTGGGAAGAAACCGGAGCACCCAGAGAAAACATACGCGGTCACGGGGAGAATGTGAAGCTCTGTACAGATAGCACCCATAGTCAGCAACTCCGTCCTTTTGCGTATTAACCAGTATCTGCAGTTCTTTGTTTCTACTATGTATAATGATAATCCCTTACTCGGTTATAGCGAACAATAGGCAATAACGGACACCACTCCCACCCCACCCGCATAGTCCATTATAATGAACATTTATAGTATTTTTAATTTATTTTCCCTTTGAACCTATTGAGATTCTAATTTGGGTTGTGTTCACTTCAGTGGTTGTGGGATTATTCTCTTTGCTTTGCTGCACTTCATAATTTCCATTTCCTTCCATTTGGTGTCTTGTTAGATTCTGGTTTAACTGGTTCCAGCTTTCTGTGTTAGGTTTGACAGTCTGATGCACCAGTTCTTCATGCAGTCTATGCACCTTTACCTAAATGCCTACACGATCTCTGTTGATAACATTGTCTGTGCAGCTGAAGATGTGACTCAAAGGGATGGGGTTATTGAAGTTAAGTAAAAAAATTAACTTATTGAAGTTAAGTAAAAAAATCTGAATAACAGAGTACAAAATTGAAAGTGGTTTTCCTCAAGTTGCCAAACCCCCATTAAAACATTCTTGTTGCATAAAGCAGCATAGTGATAAAACATCCAGGATGTGGAAAGTGAGATTAAGATTGTGTGATTTCTGCATTATGATTTAGCGCCTATGTGCCATGTTAAAGTCACAAGGAACTGCAGATGCTGCTTTACACACAAAAAATACATAAAGTGCTGGAGTAACTCAGCTGGTAGACAAGAATGCTGGAGAAACTCGGCTGAGGCAGCATCTATGGAGCGAAGGAAATAGGCAACTTTTCGGGTCGAGATGCTGGAGAAACTCAACTGGTCAGGCAGCATCAAAGATAGACACAAAAAGCTGGAGTAACTCAGTGGGTCAGACAGCATCTCTGGAGAAAAGAAATAGGTGACATTTCAGGTCGAGACCCTTGAAAAACATGGATAAGTGATGTTTCGGGTCGGGGCCCTTCTTCAAACCAGATTCACATTTAGGATATGATTGAAAAATTATGTAAAAATCATCACGACCATTGATTTGCATTAATGTTGTATCATAACATAGCAAAATCACAAACACAAACAGAGAAATACATAGTACTTCACAAGCACAAATAGAGAAACGTCCTGAAAAAAAATCAGAGAACTGGCAGGTTGGGAATGGCTCATGCTTGCCTGTGTGAAGTGGTTTAAAAATCCTGTAATACTATAAACCATTAAAACAAAATTCTGACCAAACCATTAAAACTCTCTAAGTGTTAAAATGCTAATTTGGGGCACATTCTCGCATCTGTCACTCGTTACGGCATTGTTTCATCTGACAAGAATGGAACAAATGCTGGTGCAGATTCACACTACATAGCTCAGCAGACTCCTTGGCATCCGATTCCTGAATTAAATAAGATCCTGTTTTGGAGAGGGGGGGGGGGGCTGGGAAGGTGGTATGTATTTACTTGTGTCCTAATGAAGTGTTTTGCAATTCCGACAGTGTCTGAAGAAGGGTCTCGATCCGAAACGTCACCCATTCCTTCTCTCCAGAGATGTTGTCTGTCCCGCTGAGTTTCTCCAGCTTTTTGTGTCTATCTTCGGTTTAAACCAGCATCTGCAGTTCCTTCCTGCACAGTGAATATCTGTTTGTTGACCAGTGTGAGTGCCAGTTGTAATTGTGTCCTCCTGTCTCAGTGCTCATAAGATTGCAGCCATCCACACCAAAATGAAGAAAACCATACATATCGAATGAAGTTTTATTAAAAATAAGGAAATAACTCAAGGGGTTAAAATTAAGTATCATCCTGGTGTACATTTACATTGTTTTGTGAATCTTTTGGTGAATAGGCCAGAATTGTGTTATTTTTGCATTTTCCCAACCATTCTTTCATTAATTACACCTGTTTCCCTTCTCAGGTTGGCACAAGATGGATCCAGACAACCCCCTCTTTGCTCCCAGTGCCCTATTAAATAAACTGGTGGATGAAGGAAAGCTGGGTAAAAAGACCGGTGAGGGTTTCTACAAATATTCCTAGAAGACAAGTTGTGTTGTTACAGTTTTTGGACACTGAATCATGCAAGCTGCCAACTGTTAGCTCAGATAGACACAAATTGCTGGAGTAACTCAGCGGGACAGGCAGCATCTCTGGAGAGAAGGAATGGGTGACGTTTCAGGTCGAGACCCTTCTTCAGACGTCACCCATTACATCTCTCCAGAAATGCTGCCTTTCCGGTTTAAACCAGCATTTGCCGTTCTTTCCTGCACAACTGTTAGCTAAGTGTGTGTAATTTCTCTGGTAATTACTTGACGGTTACATTATACAAATTGCAATGTAATATTTTGAAAATATGTCTGGTACAATGGTGGTATATATCTGTAAAAGAAAAAATATTAAAATCATTATATTGTTTCTACCTTGAGAAGTGCCTTTCAAATTATTATACATCCAAAGATGTTCAGTAATATACTTGGAGTGATTGTGGGCTTTGAATTTGTAAGTTCTTTATATTTGTAACGTATCAATAAAGTGTCACTTGACTCGGATAATTCCAAAACTGTCCTATTTATTTTGTTTACTCTGGGAGGTCGAATGTAAGGGGGGAATATGCAGTTAGTGGCAAGACCCCTCATGGCATTGACGTGGAGAAAGATCTTGGGGTCCAAGTCAATAAAACGATATCTCCACGTTAGAGATGGCCATTGTCAGCATTTGGCAAATAATTTGGGCTGGACATTTTGGGTCCAGACAGTGGTATGGAGGCAATAGTGAATGACAAGAGGCACTTAGACAAAAGCAGGTCTTTGAGGATTCTTCAGTCACATGATCAGTAGACTGGCATTGGATGGGCAGAAAAGCAGACGAGATCTGTGAGCACGCTCAAAGTTTTAACATGTAAAGCAAAAATTAGAAATCGCTCTGTATCAAGTGTCTATGAGGAAAGTGCTGCCTAGGAGTGAGGAAGGATAGTCCATACATCTCCAGGTTTTGGTTAAGTGAAATGTATTACAAAATGCAACGTGAATGGAGAGAGCCGAATTAACTTGTCATCTTGAAGAATTACGCAGTATGGGCTTCTAAGATATACCTATGCTTTCCATTATACTTCGGAGTCACATGAGTGACTTCGTGAAGACCCCGCCAGCACGCATGCGGGACATATCGTCGACCGCATGCGAAGCGACAGGCAGGGAGGAGGGTCACTCCTCTACTGCAACGGACCTGCAGGTAAGAAACAACTAACCTGAGGTTGGGTTTCTCTTCCAGGGACTCTGTGCGACAGAGTACCCCACCAATGGGCCGCCTCGAGGGACTGACTGCGGACCGCGGGATGCGGGCAGTCAGCGGCGGCAGGAACAGAGTTGGGCAAGCCCGTTGACCCAGGAGGGTCCGGGCTCACAGACTCGCCGTTCGCGGGTAGCGACGGCAGAGCGGCAGCCCCCGATTCAACACAGCAGCCCGCAGGATCACCGCGGACTGATGGCAACGCTACCCGGAAGTCGGGCTCGGAGACTGCCATTTGCAGGTAGCGAAGGCAGAGCAGGAGCTCCGATTCAACGCCGCGGGCCGCAGGAATACCGCGGACTGACGGCAACGCTACCCGGTAGAGGTAGCGAAGACGGAGCCGGGGCCCCGACTCTAAACATAGGCGGGAGACTTGCCGTGAGCAGCAGTCCATATTCCCGCATGAGTCTGGTCACCATGGGAGCTGGGGGGGTGAGTGCGCTCCTCCACCGGCAGCTTCAAAAAGGCCCTCAGGTAAGTTATACTAACCTTGAGTTGCTTAGCTTCTGTAGTAGACTTATTTGCTTACAGATACGATGGACAGGAGACCAGAAAGAAGGCATCGAAGCATGCCTCCAAGGGCCGCGGGACTTTGGACAGGAGTCATCGGCTGCAATCCCCGGAGCTGCCCGCAACACCGGCAGCACCCGCTCCGCGGGTCGGGTAAAGAACGCGGAAGTTGGGGAGCCCTGTTCAGTTGGCAGGGCCCGACTCTCCACCACAGCAGGCCAGGGAGCTGCACGTTGGTCGGAGCACCGCGCGGGAGCAGGGTAGGCAAGACCCTGACTCCCTACCGCTATCGCCCAAACATCACCGGGCCAGCGGGAAACAGGTGCGTAAACCCGTGCCTCGTTCAACGGCACGTTCTGTTTCCCCTCTGTTACAGGTCTCCAGTGGGCGGACCAGGGGGGAAAGCCGCACCGAGGTCGAGAAGCCCCGCTGCAGCGACTACCTACCTAAGGTTCATGAGACATCACCTCGGCGAGATGCGGACCGATGGTAGAAGCCCCAGTTGTTCATCAGAACCTGGGGAAGTCGACTTGTCGTCCGCAGATGCGGCGGCGCTCGCATGGCTTGTATGGAGCGTATGGTCGAGCAGCTGCTCGAACGGGACCTTCTCCATCTAGAGCGTGTGTCCCTAGGATCCAGGAGGCACACAGCAGAACCACCAAATATCTCTCCCTCATCAATAGCGAGTGCAAGCAGTGGGCCCTTTGAAGAGGGGTTGGCGCAAGAACCGATGTTGCCAGAGATATCTGAAGAGGAACTACTGAAAGTAGTGTCAGAATTCGCCCAACCAGCAATCAGGGCAACCTCTTCAGCCCAAACTTGCAGCCAGCATCAATTACTTAACCACACCAGCTGCAGGAACAGGTGCTCACGGAGGCCACAAACAAGTACAATGTTCCGGGTAATTGTGTGTCGCTCAATGTCCCGACCATCAAAACACCCATCTGGGGTAACATCAGTCCTGGGATCAGGGCCCATGAATTCAAAATACAGAAAATCCTGAAATTGTTGACCTCAGGCATTACTGCCTGTGCCAGGTCCATATACAGGACGGACATGACGGAGGAGCAGCAGGATGCACTAGCGTTGCTGTGCAATACACAATATGAAATAAACTGCTTTCGCAAGAGCTCCATCTGCCCAACTCACAACCCAAAATTCGCGGGTTTGTGCAAAGCCTCTGCTACGCCGCCACCGAGACAGCTGTCCGGTGAAGACCTGCCTACACAGGTAAAAGACCTGGGCAAGGAGGCAAAAGCGGTCGGGTTGATGAAACCACCATCCTCGAGCAGGCCACCGGCGTATCGCAGACAGCATCCTTACGCTACGTTTAACAGGCCTAGGATTCAACACGACAGGGCAATCAGAACCTATCCACCGGCCGCACCCTATCAACAAAAGCCTTTTTTAGGACAGGGCCCACAGCAACCAGCAACACAACGAACCAAAAAAGCCCAGAACATCAAGGCCCGCCGGTAACCATGGAGGTAAGGGGGTCTGGTTCTCTTGGGAGTGCTGCATGTATAACCTCACAAGTAGGAGGGAGGTTGCGTACATTCTGGGATGCATGAGGTTCTGATTGTCACTATCCCAGGGAACAAAGCAATAGACAAAATAGAGGCATGTAACAGCCTTGCTTGCACCAGGAAACCGACTATTAGACATGCTGCTAAGGTGATTGGGAAACTTGTAGCTACATTCCAACTGCACAATTTGAGCCATTACACTATCAAAACTTGTAAGAACAAAAATCTCAGCATAAAAGCGAATGCTGGACATTTTGACAGGCCTATGCAGCTGCCAAACAAGGCAAAAATTGAGCTACAATGGTGGATTAGAAATGTTTGTGATTGTTTTAATCCTATCATTATATCAAACCCATCAGTCGTGTTACAAACCGACGCAAGCGCCCAGGGCTGGGGAACTACCGACACCACTTCCAGTGGTGACGGCAGATGGGATTTGCACGAGTCGACTCTTCTTCAATCACAAGGTATAAACTATATGGAAATGCTGGGAGCATGTCACGGGCTGCGGGCTTACTGCACTAATCTGCATCATACGCATGTCCGTCTTCAAAATAAATAATACCACTGAGGTGGCGTATTTAAACCATATGGGTGGTATCAAGTCAATATCTTGTGATGAATTGGCAAATTTAAATTGGCTCTGGTGTATTGAAAGATACATTAGGATATCAGCTACGTACCTTCCGGGTAAGCTCAATACAGAGGCGGACACCAGGTCACGAGTATTTAATAACGACATCGAGTGGATGTTGAACCCCCAAATATTTGCTAAAATTATAGCCAAATATGGAACACCAGATATCGACCTCTTTGAGTCCAGGTTGAACCATCAGATACCAACATATGTCTCTTGGGAACCAGATCCTGGGGCAGTGGCGATGGACGCGTTCTCGCTACATTGGGGGAAATGGGTTTTCTATGCTTTTCCCCCATTCTGCCTCATTAGTCGAGTATTGCAGAAAATTCAACTAGATTCTGCAACAGGTATACTGATAATACCCAACTGGCCCACACAACCATGGTACCCAGTGGTCCTCAACATGAGAAAAGAACCATGGGCACAGGTTAACAAATGCCTAAATTTGGTGAACAATCCCATAACGGGAAAATCATCCGTGCCATGGTCATCTGAACCTGTTGGCTTGCAGGTTCTGAAGACGCCACTACTGGAATTTGGGCTGTCATCAAAAACCATTGACATCATAATAGCATTGTGCAGAGTCCACAAGGAAGCAGTACCTCACCCACATAAGGAAATGGGAGGCCTTCTGTAGTCGGACTAAGACCACCTACAACTCTGCTACGATCTCCAATGGAATTCCTTGCGGGCCTTCATTATGATGAAGCCCTCAGTTACAGTGCCATTAACAGTGTCAGGAGTGCACTGTCATCCTATCTCAACATTGGAGTAGGATCTCACTAGCTGGTATCCAAACTATGAGGGGTATATTCAATTCCAACCCTCCCCGACGATGATATAATATTACCTGGGATATAGGGGTGGTGTTGACCCTACTCAGGAGCTGGTCGCCTATGACGGATTTACCACTGGACTAATTCACCTTCAAAGTGGTGATGTTAATGGCACTGACCACAGCACAACGGGTCCAGACTCTACATAAACTAAAACTGGATAGAATGATCTCGACCCCCATTAAAGTGACTTTCTTTATAGATGAGTTGCTTAAACAACACAGACCTGGGACTACAGGACTGAAAATGGAATTCCTAGCATATCCCGTTGATGTAAGACTCTGTATAGCCACCTATATCCAACATTATATTAATGTCACACACACCATCGGGAATATGGAGACGGGTCAGTTTATCAGCCATGTAAACCCACATCACAGGGTGACGGTGCAGACTATCTCCAGGTGGCTCAGGGTGGTATTCGGTGCAGCAGGTAAGACACTAACATTTTAAATCTCATTCTACCAGGGCTGCATCCACATCAACGGCGAGGACCATGGAGGCACCCATGCATCATGTCCTCGCAATAGCGGGCTGGGCCAGTGAAACTACATTTCAGCGTTTTATAACAAACCTGTGACCGCTCCCGCAACGTTTGCGGAGTCTGTTTTAAGTGCTGTTCCCTAAAAATTTGTCCCCGAGTTCAGGGGTTTATTGTTTGTATTAACAAATATGTTGTTATTTTTCAGCTTGTTCAAGTTTGAAATACGTTAACATACTTCCCCATCAGTAATTACGGTAGTGTGTGAGCACGGGGCTACACGGCATGGAATCACAGAGCTTTGAAATCTTCACGAAGTCACTCACGTGACTCCGAAGTAAAATAGTAAGATTGAACGAGAACTTACCAGTTTGAAGTTTGATCCTTATTTTATGAGTTGTTGCAATGAGGGATTTTGTGCCCTCCGCTCCCAACCCTCTATCATAAGGTCAACTGGTATATTAGAGTGTCTTAAATCTTACTATCTTCAGTCATTGTTGTTATCTGTGATTCCATACTGCTGCTTTGAAGAATGTCATGCATGCGTGCTGGCGGGGTCTTCACGAAATCCCTCATCGCAACTCCTCATAAAATAAGGATCAAACATCAAACTGGTAAGTTCTCGTTTAATCTTACTATTTTACATCCTTTTTTCTTAACAATCCTGGACACTAGAGCTCACGGTATCTTTTTTGCAGCTGTGCAGTGCATTGTTTGCTAAATGTATCAGAGGATGTTGCAGCTAGATTTCAAGATCTCTTGTATGATAAAGCTCACTTACATTAACTTGACCCAGAACAAAGACCAACCACAATAATGGGGCCAAGATAAATCATGAGAGGTAAAAAATCATAGACTGTCTAGCATTCCAGCCTTCAAATAAAATGCTGCAAATATAAATTTGCGTTTACCACTCAGTCTAATGTTGTTAACATTCCACTGTTTAATTCCTTTACTGACTCATAAGTTTTGGAAGAATGAGTGGGTCACCCCATTGTGTGTAAATTGATATCTCAAATTTAATCCAAAATTAACACCATTTCTCTCTCAGAATAGCGGTTCTCTACTTCAATCAATCTTTATTCCAGAGCATTCCTAACTCTAGCAATCGACAATTTTGCTAAACCTTCTCTTTACTTGCTGAGAATGATGAATCGTATCCCTTCACCAACAGTTTCTAGATGAGAGAAAAGAAAGGCATGCTTTTGTATAATCCCTTTTAGGAATGCAGAACATCTTAAAGTAGGGAAGCCCTTTTTGAAGTTGTAATGCATGATATGTCTCAGCCAGTTTATGCACACCAAGGTCTCAAACAAGATCAAAGTAATTAGTGGTGATGTTGAGGGTTAATGTTGACCCTGGACTCCAGGAGGACCCTTGTCATAAAAATACCACCATGGTTCTTTATGGTAACCAGGGGAAAAAAGAAATGTTTTATACAAATGTTTCATAAAAAGTTACTACCTCACACAGTATAGCATTTCTTCAGCTTGAATAATTGCTGAAGACTATGGAACTAGTGTTCTTAGTTTTGGCCTTGGAAATATTAAAGTTAATGAAGACCTTAAAACTGCCTAGCTTCCAGATGAAACAAGCTGTGGTCTATAAGGGTGTATTACCTATTAGATAGGGTTGTTACAATGACCCTAATAGATGTTCTCTATTTATGTAATTTAATGTATATATTTTATAGAGGTTAATAGGTTGGTAATTACGTAAATAGAGTTGCTGCCTTACAGTGCCAGAGACCTGGGTTTGATCCTGAGTAAGGGTGCTGTATGTATGGAGTCTGGACATTCTTCCTATGACCATGTGGGTTTTCTCCAGGTGCTCCGGTTTTCTCCTATAGTCCAAAGACAAACAGGATTGTACATTGGGTACACAAAAAGCTGGAGAAACTCAGCGGGTCCAGCAGCATCTAAGGAGCGAAGGAGATAGGCGACGTTTCGGGTCGAGACCCTTCTTCAGACTGGTCAGGAATCAGGGAAACGAGAGATATAGACGGTGATGTGGAGAGATAAGGAACAATGAGTGAAAGATATGCAAAAAAGTATCGGTGATAAAGGGAACAAGCCATTGTAAGCTGTTTGTGGTGTGAAAATGAGAAGCTGGTGCGACTGGGGTGGGGGAGGGAGATAGAGATAGAGGGAATGCCAGGGCCCGAGGGCTGAGGGAGAGGTGGGAAGGGGAGGAGACAGCAAGGGTTAACAGAATTGAGAAAATTCAATATTCAAGCCCAAAGGATGCAGACTCCCCAAGCGGAATATGAGGTGCTGTTCCTCCAGCTTGCGGTGTTGCTCACTCTGGCCGTGGAGGAGGCCCAGGACCGAGAGGTCGGATGTGGAATGGGAGGGGGAGTTGAAGTGCTGAGCCACCGGGAGGTCGGGTTGGTTATTGCGGACCGAGCGGAGGTGTTCGGCGAAGCGATCGCCAAGCCTCCGCTTGGTCTCACCGATATAGATCATCTGGCATCTGGAGCAACGGATGCAGTAGATGAGGTTGGAGGAGGTGCAGGTGAACCTCTGTCGGACCTGGAAGGACTGCTTGGGTCCCTGAAAGGAGTGGAGGGGGGAGGTGAAGGGACAAGTGTTGCATTTCTTGCGGTTGCAAGGGAAAGTGCCCGGGGAAGGGGTAGAGTGGGAGGGGAGGGAAGAATTGACAAGGAGCATCTCCTTAGATGCTGCTGCACCCGCTGAGTTTCTCCAGCTTTTTGTGTACCCTCGATTCTCCAGCATCTGCAGTTCCTTCTTTAAAACAGGATTGTACATTAATTGGACTCTGTAAATTGGCCATAGGATGTAGGATAATGACGGTGTAGGGGTGATCCTTGGTCGGCGCGGACGCAGGTTGAATAGCCTGTTTCCGCACTGTATTTCTCAAGCAATGAAAGGTATATCAATATATATATACTATTAAAAGTCTCGTCTTTGTCTGTCTGTGATATCAAGGAACTTAGCCAAAATGGTACATAATAGTGCTTTTTTTTTGCAGAATCTTACTCAGCTTTTTTCTGTGGTCGTTCATATCAAGTTTCTTCACATTTGATGTTATATTTTACAAGAAATTTTACACTTTAAACTTACAAACTCAAGATTTGGGAATAAAGGGGGGACCTATGCCAAAACAGTACACGGTAGCACATACTTTTTTGCATTACCTTATGCACCTTTGTCCCGTGGTCGTTCCTGTCGTTTCCTTCAGATTTGATGTTATATTTCACGTTATTGATATTTAAACGTTTCAAAAATCCAAATTCTCAGAATAACTGATTCTGTGCTATGAGAGGTTTCTGACAGTTGCAGGGATGACGTCACAATGGCATCTCACAGACCAGTGTGTTGGGGGGGGGGGGCGAGTTGCAGCGTTGACGGTCACAATGGCATCTCACAGACCAGAGTGTCGGGGGGAAGGGCTAGGCTATGAGACATAGAAAGAGATACAGACAGAGAGAATATTGCCTTGAAGTACGGGTTGCATTGGTGGACCAGGCCTCCCGTTGGGAAAACGGGTGAGTGGTGGAATATTGCCTTGGGGAACGGGTTGCATTGGGGAACCAGGCCTCTCGTGGTGGCTATGGGTGAGGGGTGCAATATTGCTTTCGGGGAACAGGCCTCCCATGTGACAGGGACCCAACGGCTCTCACTTGGTCTAGTCACTATTAGAATGATGAGATTTCTGCAGCGATGAGGGCCGTTTGTCGCACCTTGTCTCATTCATTCAGATTAACTGTATAAACTCTTCACTCCTGCATCTATGAGTTTATTCAATATTATCAGCTTTTATCACCCTGCCAGGAAGTTCATTCCAACACTGTTTGTGAACTCTAATATTACTTTTAGAATTTAGGTGGAATAGTGGCAGAACAGGCGATGCCGCTGCCTCACAGCTCCAATGTTCAATCCTGACCTGCAGTACTGTTTACACATTCTTCATCCCCGCCCCACTCCCATATTCCTAAAATGCCCAGTTTGCAGTTCCTTAACTGCAGATGCTGATTCACCAAGGAAAGACACAAAATGCTGGAGTAACTCAGCAGGTCAGGCAGCATCCCTGGGGAACATGGATAGGTGACGTTTTGGGTCGGGACCCTTCTTCAGACTCATCTTTATGGAACCAGAGGCCCTCAGGAACTTCCTGGTGGGGGATGGAGTTTTAGAGGGACTGGGTGTCCCTGGTAAAGATGAGGCGATGGGGGCCTAGAAATTGAAAGTATTGATAAATTGAAGGGTATGTGAGGTGTCTCGGATATAGGCCGGAAGAGACTGGATAGATTAAGTTAATTGGCTGTGTGAAATGTCTTTTGTTTGGGGGATTGGTAAAAAATCTGGGAGGATCTGATGGGAATGTGGGGAGAATAAAATAGGATTAGTTTTAATGGGTATTTAATAGTGGGGGCTCAATGAGCCTGTTTCTTTACTGTATACATCAGTAACTCAATTATACAATATGCCAGTATAAAATCAGGTTCTAAATTGAACAGCAACACATGGGTTAACCCACTAGTCTAAATTGTAGGCTAAATTACCTAGTTGCTTGATAATATCACCTATTGGACATCTAGGCAGAAATGCCATAGTTTATTCAGCCTTCCAGTATGTGGATGCATGGCACATGATAATTATCAAGGCCTGTCTCTGGAACATCTCCAGTGCTAGAATATCTTCCTTGCTTCTTGGCCTAGTACTGAAGGTGTGTTCTTACCATAAGACTGTACTGCTTGATCAGGCTACATTGTGGTTCAGCCAATAGAGTTGCTGCCTCATTGTCCCCATTAATGACCCTCATTCAATCATGAACAATTTACAACTTTACCAAGCCAATTAGCATACAAACCAACAAAATCTTTCGCGTGTGGGAGGAAACCTGAGCTCTTGGAGAAAACCCACGCAGGTCACAAAGAGAACGTAGTCAGGATCGAACTTGATGGGCCGACGGGCCTGTTTCTGCGTTGTATGGCTTTTATCATTTTATGATACTCTGACATATATTCTGCTAATTTGGCAATAACTCAGCAATCTTTGCTTTGTTGATTGGTGTACTTTATAAATTGAACAGGTGAAAACATTGTCTACTTATAGGAGTCTACTTTTGCTCCTGCATCGCTTTCAATTGTATTCTTGCTTATTTTTTTTCCCAGGCAGTACATATGTCACTGCTTTTCCTTTGTATGTAAATAAGATTTGTTTTTTGGCACTGAGAGTCTCCCATTCTCTAAAAAAAAAACTAGAATTACTAACAGTCCAGAAAAGTCAGGAATTTAGCCAGCAATGGGGTGCACGGTAACGATTTACGATTTGATGGGGAAGGGAAAAAACAGGTGTGTTGTGCCTTTAATTTATGTATTCAACACTGTAAAGTATTGGTCTTTGTGAAAGTGTTGATCAAAACCATACCTAGTTGAGAATTTCTGAGAGTTGAGTTCTTTGTTAGTTCAGCTGATTGTGCGCCCACATTTTCCCGGTAACCTGTGAAGAAAGGCTACACTTCAATAGGTTGAGTGGGCAGAGAAAACTGGTTAAAACTTTCAGCCTGTGTGTGGTTTGAGTTACCCCGTGTGGGCTAGACTTGTGCTGACACATTTGCACTCTTTTCTCAAAAACAAAAGTGGTTGATTAGACAAAAAACTTTGATAAGCTGGTAAAATGTTCACCAAGCACACAACCTCTTCCAGAGCTAAGTAATATATAAACAGGTTAAGATAAAAATGACACAAAAGGAATGTAATTGTGATTTGCAAATATTAAAACCTTATTGAATTTTCAATTACAAACACAAATATAAATACTGTAGGTAAAGGGCCTGTCTCACAGGCGATTTTTTAAGTCAGCACAGGCGACAACCTACACCATCCTGGCGACAACCTACGACAGCATTTACGTCAGGAGAAGACAAGCTACGACAAGCCCACGATCGCCGACTGTCACTGAAAAGTTTTGAACTTTTTAAAATCCACCGGCGGCCAGAAAAACGCTACGACTCTTTGGGTTACTGAGGAGATTACTCACGACCATACAGGCCACACCCCAACGACCGTGTGGTGACAGCCTAGTCGCCGGTAGTCACCTAAACAAAATGCTTAAGTGGGACAGGCCGTTTAGTCTGAGCAGGGTCCTGACCTGAAACATTGCCCATCCATGTTTTCCAGAGATGCTGCCTGATCCGTTGAGTTACTCCAGCACTTGGTGTTTATTTTATGTAAATCGACATTTGTTGCTCCTTGTGTCTCCAAATGGATTAGTTCATGTATCTGTCAATTTTTGTGACATCTGTGACATGCAAATGTATTAAAGAGCTACAGTGGTGCTTTAGGGAGATATTTTATTTATCCTCAAGGCAGATGAGATGTGAGCATTGTGGGCCTGAGCTTGCGTTAACGATTCAAAGATGTTGAGTTCAAATCTCACTTGACCTTCAATGCCCCACACAAATAAAATTGGGTAACGTGTCAAGAATGTGGAGAGGCATGTCAATGGTTACTATGGAAATCGCCAGATTGTTGTGTGAAATTTAAAGACCAAGAAGATGAACTGAATGGCATTGGGGACTATAAGAAATTAAAGCAACATATCAGATGCAAATTGGCAGGTCATAAGTTCTAGGAGCAGAATTAGGCCATTCAGCCCATCAGGTTTAATCCGCCACTCAATCATGGCTGATCTATCTCTCCCTCCTAACCCCATTCTCCTGCCATCTCCCCATATTCTCTGACACCCGTACTAATCAAGAATCTATCTATCTCTGTCATTGTCAATGGAGGAAGTACATTAAACCCTTGTTTTAACAGATCCCTTTCTAACAGATTTCATTTATTACAGACGGACCTGCCGACACCACCAGGTTCATGTGGCTGTTGTTGCCGCTCATGTTGTAGCCCCATGGGATAGCGCTTTCTTCATGCCTCTGCCCCCGACAGAACGCGTTCGGTCACCGTGAGGCTCCCTCCCCTCTCACCAGCTGCCGCTTCTTCCCGACGGCCATCGCTTTGTCCACCCCACCGTTCCACCTACAACATGACCCGCCACAACAGTCATATTTACCCGGACTGTGTGGTGGGTGAAGAAGGGTGATGCAGACCCGCGGCATCGGCACCTAGTTTTAAGGTGAAACAACACAAAATGCTGGAGTAATTCAGCAAACATAATCAGTGCAAGGAAGGGTCCCAACATCACCTATTCTTGTTATCAAGAGGCTGCCTGACCCACTGAGTTACTTCAGATCTTTGTGGTCTTTTGTGTGTTAATCATTCTCAGCAGTTATTTGTTTCAACTACATACAATGATAATACTGTTCTCAGTTACAGCGGATAATCGGCAATAATGGACACCATCCCCCTACCCCCCATTGTCAGTTATAACAAAGGTTTACGGTCATTAGAAAAGTTACACAAGGTGCAAAGACAAACTGCTGGAGGAACTCAGTGGGTCGGGCAGCATCTGTGGAGGGAAATGTGCAGATGATGTGTTGGGCCAGGACCCTTGGGATACTTCTTGAAATATTGGGAGCATGAAGGAAAAGCCACCTGAAGACTGAGACGTTGGAGTAGATGGGAGTAATGGGAGACTCGAGAGCCAGTGGGCATAGCCTCAGGATAGAAGACATACCTTTAGAATGGGGATGAGGAGGAATTTCTTTAGCCAGAGGGTGGTGAATCTGTGGAATTCTTGATTGGTAAGGGCATCGAAGATTACGGGGGAAATGCAGGAGAATGGGATTGAACAGGATAAATTGATCAGCCATGATAGAATGGTGGAGTAGTCTCAAAGGTCCTGATCTTATGTCTTATGATCTTAGGAAGATGTAGGACACTTAGTAGGGGGTCCATATCAATGAAGTATCCTCAGAGATCCAACCTTAACGGCCATGGTTATCAGTTTATGAGGTGCCTTTGCTCTTCTGAAGAAGTTGTCACCAAACGTTATCAATTTACACCAGGACATAGCATTTTCTGTGCCTGCCACAGGTACCAAGTTTTTTGTTTTTTTTCAAGATACAGCACGGAAACAGGCCCACCGAGTCCGCACCGACCAGCGATCCCCACACACTGACACCATCCTACACACACTAAGGACAATTTATAATCTTTACCAAAACCAAATAACCTACAAACTTGCACGTCTTTTGAGTGTGGGTGGAAACCGGAGGACCCGGAAAAAACCCACGCATGTCACGGGGAGTATGTACAAACTCCGTACAGACAGCACCCGTGGTCAGGATCGAACGCAGGTCTCTGGCGCTGTGAGGCAGCAACTCTACCGATGTGCCACCGTGCCGTGGCAAGTCTCTCAAATTTTACCAGGTCTCTTCAAAACTGCAACAGGTAATATTAGCAATTTTAGTTCATTTAAGAAAATTAATTAGTATTAAAATTAATTCACCGAGGTACAGCGAAAAGCTTTTTATTGTGTGCTATCCAGTCAGCAGAAAGACTGTACATGATTACAATCAAGCCATCCACAGAGTACTGATACAGGATAGAGGGAATAATGTTTAGTGCACGATAAAGTCAAGTAAATCCGATTAAAGATAATGCAATGATGGAGAATGCTGCTCGGAACCGCTCTCTAGTTGGTGATAGGATGGTTAATACTTCAACGTGGTCTGTATAAGGATGATAACCAAAGCAGGATGTGTGATGAGAAGCATTTGGACCTCCTTCCCACTGACAGGGATGGGGAAAGGGAGGGAGAGATGAGATGTTGCAACGATGAGATGCTTCCTTTGGTTACACAACACCATGCGTGATGCACCGAGTGCTCCTCATCAGTCTCCTGGAGTATTCTTCAATCGAAAGGAATTCCATCTACCTAATGAGCTGGTTTGTAATTTCTGACCGCGGTTCCTGCAAATCTGTCCTCATTGAGCCTGACGTTTGTCCAGTGAGTGGTTGCCACGGTAAAAGTTTCGGATGAACCATGATGATTAAAGTTAAAAGGATGAACCATAAGATGATTAAAATAGAAGATGAAGGTATCCTAGATATTTGATACTATTTTGACAAATTATGGACTAATACTTTGGTCATATGAAACTAATATTTTATTTACTTTGAGATTAATAATCATTCCATTATTGGAATATATCCATTATTTCCCCCCACCCGTATAATGTTTTTCTTTATTGAACTTGAAATTTTTCCTTCAAGGAAAGAACGGAGCTAGTAACATTTTTTTTTTACCAAAAGCTACGGAAGTGTTTAGATGCCTAGCCACACTAGGGTGGCTATCACTAACTACACTAACTATAGATGTAGTATTTTTCTTTCTTTCACACTTCACTAATATAATAATCACTTATCTTTTCTATTTTGTAGTATATTGTAATCAGTATAATCTTTATTTTGAATGGAATTATAATTGTTATTTAAGGAGATATGACCAAGAAGAAAACCTACAAGATCTAAAATTCATCTATCTGAGGTCCAGGTGAAAGGTATGGTTTAACGTGCTGAATCATCTGCTCCATTATAGACCACCCTAATCATAAGATGCAAGACGTAAAAGTGAACACTGGGGTGAAGGAATTACATTCTGCAGTTGGAATGTTAAGGGAATTAATGAACCCATTAAGAGAGGCAAAGTATTAGCTCAACTAAAATCGCTCAAAACAGACATAATTTTTCTCCAAGAGACTCACCTTAAAAAGGAAGCGCAATACAGATTGAAAACAAAATTGATTGCCCAAACATATCATTCCTCATTCACACATAAATCTAGAGGGGTTGCACTTCTAATCCGTAAAGGTATACCTTTTAAACATATATCAACTACAGAAGATACTGATGGTAGATATATCATAGTAGTAGGCGAATTATACTCAAAAAAAGTGACTCTCCTTAATATATATGGACCAAATTTTGATAGTCCACTGTTTTTCAAGAGAATACTTAATATTATTCCGGAATGCACACGAAATAATTTAATAATTGGTGGAGATTTGAATTGTACACTGGATTCATATTTAGATAGATCATCAACTCAAAGAAAATCAAAATCTCTGTCAAGTGAATTTTTAAACTCATATATAAACAATACCAATATTAAGGATATCTGGAGAATTGAAAACCCATCCAGAAGAGAATACTCATTTTACTCATCTGTGCATAAAACATATTCAAGGATAGATTATTTCTTAGTAGACTCTAAACTAATTCCATTTATTTATAAATCACAATATCATAATATTATAATTTCGGATCATGCCCCATTAACGTTTATGATTAAACTAAACGGAATGGACAAGAAACGGACACAATGGAGACTTAATCCTCAAATCTTAAAAGAACAGGTATGTTGTGAATATCTTGTAAAACAAATTAATATGTTCTTCGAGGTCAATGACCAACCTGAAATCTCTGCTTCCCTTCTCTGGGAAACATTCAAAGCATTTACACGAGGGGTATTAATGTCCTCTCAGGCATTTCTTAATAAAGAGAAACGAGCTAAACAACAGACATTGGAAATGGAAATAAGGCAATTAGACATAGAAAATGCAAGAGCACCTTCATTGGCAAAACATAATAAAATAGCTGCACTGAAATATAAGTTAAATAAAATATACTCTGGCCAAGTAATAAAATTTTATCAACACACAAAACAATTAAATTTTAAATTTGGTGATAAACCACATAAATTATTGGCACCGCCAGCTTCGTAAAATGGACGGTGAAAAAATGATTCATAAGATTAGATCAGAAAAGGGAGAAATACTAACACTCCCCAAAGATATTAATGACAGATTTTTACAATACTATCAAAATCTTTACTCAACTAAAGTGACACAACAATCAATAGGAATGGAAGCATTTTTACAGAAATGTAACCTTAAAGGCTTAGATCTGCAAGAACAAGAATTATTAGGAGCTGAAATAACGACTAAAGATATTGAAGAGTCAATTAGATCTTTAAAAAATGCAAATGCCGCCGGCCCTGATGGCCTAAGTTCTGAATTCTATAAAAAAAATTATGATCTGATTTCTCCACGTTTACAAACACTGTATAAACAAGTTTATACTCAACAGCAACTCCCGGAAACTTTAAATGAATCTACAATAATACTTATACCTAAAACTGATAAGGATCTGGAAGACCCGGCCTCATATAGAGCAATAGCTCTATTAAATACTGATCAGAAAATATTAACTAAAATCCTATCTTATAGATTGAGCTTAGTAATTAACAAATTAATACACTCTGATCAAACAGGTTTTATCCCAAAACATCACTCATTTTATAATCTTAGACGATTGTTTAATATTATATATTCAAGTAGAATTGCTAATGCAGACCTAGCAATTATATCAGATGCTGAAAAAGCCTTCGATCAAGTAGAATGGCCAGGGTTACACAAAAAGCTGGAGAAGCATCTAAGGAGCGAAGGAGATAGGCGACGTTTCGGGTCGAGACACTTCTTCAGACTGGTCAGGGATCAGAGAAACGAGAGATATAGACGGTGATGTGTAGAGATAAAGAACAATGAATGAAAGATATGCAAAAAAGTATCGATGATAAAGGGAACAAGCCATTAGAAAGGCCATATTTCTTTTCAGTGATGGAAAAATTTCAATTGGGAGAGAAGTACTGTGCATGGGTTAAATTATTATACTCTAACCCAACAGCTAGAATACTAACAAATCAAATGTTATCAACTAAATTTAATCTTTCCAGAGGTTTTAGACAAGGATGTTCGTTATCTCCATTATTATTCGCTTTAGCAATTGAACCACTCGCAGAAAATGTCAGATCTAATCCAGAATTACATAGGTACAATACTAAAGATACAATGAATAAAATTTCTCTAAATGCAGATGATGTACTAACATATATTACAAAGCCAGAAATTAGTATTCCAAATTTATTAAATCTAATAACTCAATTCGGTCAGTTCTCAGGATATAGAATTAATTGGAATAAAAGCGAAATCATGTCAATAATGGATCACAATTTACATATACTACAACAATCACCTTTTAAAATAGTTGAAGAAAAATTTAAATATCTAGGTATTTATGTAACTAAGGAGTATAGTTCTTTATTTAAATCAAATTTCCCACCTTTACTGAATAAACTAAATAAGAATATTCAATACTGGAAAACACTTCCTATTTCAATGTTCGGTAGAATTAATGCTATAAAAATGATTTTTCTGCCGCAATTACTGTACTTATTTCAGTCAATCCCGATATATATTCCAAAATCTTTTTTTTTTAAAGTAGACTCTACTGTTACAAGTTTCATCTGGGATTACAAGAATCATAGAATAAATAAAAAACATTTATGTAAATCAAAGATTAATGGAGGTTTAGCTCTACCAATTTTTTTGTTTTATTTTTGGGCAGTTTATATTAAAAACATGAATTTTTGGCTGGAAGAAATGGATCAACAACCAGATTGGTTATGGATGGAAAAGGAGGATTGTCTACTTTTGAAATCGGTTCGATTATATTTGCATATGACAAAATTGCACAAAAAAACCTATGGGGAAAACCCTATAATATATACTGATACACGAATCTGGAAACAACTTAAAAAGGCTTTAAAACTGGATAATATACCACTCTGTCTCCCTATTGTAAATAATCCCTTATTCAAACATTCCATGCTGGATAAAGGCTTTATACAATGGAAAAACTATGGAATCAAAAAGATGGAACACCTTTATAAGAAAGGCACTTATCTTTCATTTCAGGAACTGCAACAGATTTATGGATTACACTCAAATATTTTTTTTCAATATCTACAACTCAGAGATTATGTTAAATAAAATACACAAGATTATAGGAATAAGGAACAAGAAATCCTCGATAAATGTCTGAATAAGCATCCTAATACAGAAAAATTAACTACTTATATTTACAATACCCTTTTAGATAGCGAGATACCATCAACGGAATCATATAGACATACATGGGAAAATGAAATAAATCAATCCATAACGAATGATATAAGGGACAAAAGTTTACAATATATACATCAATGCTCGCTAAACTCCAGACATGCTTTAATACAATTTAAGGTATTACATAGATTACATTACTCCAAAGTTAAATTAAATAGAATCCACAGATATCCTCTACCTGCGATAAATGTCAACATCGAGGCTAATTTAACACATACTTTTGCAAATTGTATAAAAATTAAGAATTTCTGGATTGAGATTTTTAGAATAACTTCTGAAGTTATTAATACTAAACTGGATCCGGACCCAAAATTAATAATACTTGGAACATCAGAACAAAGTTTAACTCTTACAACAAGTCAAAGAAATTTCCTAGATTACAGTATAATAACTGGGAAGAAATTAATATAAAAATTTTGGAAAGGCCCTATATCCCCCACAATTAAAATGTGGATTACGGATATGTCGGAGACCCTACACCTGGAAAGAATCAGATTTGCCTTAATGGACAAACACAAAGTTTTCGTTAGAATATGGTCTTCTTTCATTGATTACTTAAAAGGGTAGAATGGTTCGGCAGGGAACCCTAACTGAAACTTGGACTTAGAAATAGATGAAAAGTTATATCTTATATTCCTTGATCTTATCTCCTATGATGTATTAATAGTAAATTATTCCATTATTTATGATTTTCTTTTTTGATGTTGATTTTTATTTTATTTTTCTTTCTGTTTTTCATTCTTTAAAAAAAAATATTAGTCAAAATGATTCACTTGACAATATTAATAATGTATGACCGTTGTACATGAAATATTGCTATCATAACATGTGTTTGCTAAGTCACTGTCTACATACTCTAATAAAAAAAATATATATATTTTTAAAAGTTTCGGAGACAAGTTAAGATAAAAATATAGTTTTGTTTAATTTATTGTCGTTACAGCTTTTTGTTGCGTGCCAACCAGTCAGCAGAAAGACAATACATGATTACAACTCAGCTCAGTTCGCAATAACCAACCTGATCTCCCGGTGGCTCAGCAGTTCAACCCCACCCCTCCCATTCCGAATCCGACCTTTCTGTCCTGGGCTTTGTCCATGGCCAGAGTGAGTCCCACTGCAAATTGGAAGAGCAGCACCTCATATTTCGCTTGGACAGTTTATACCCCAGCGGTATGAACATTGACTTCTCCAATTTCAGGTAGTCCTTGCTTTCTCCTTCCCCCCACCCCCCCCCCCCCCCCCCCGTCCCTTCCCAGCTCTCCCACAACCTACTGTCTCCACCTCTTCCTTTCTTCTTCCCGCTCCCCCCTGCTCCACCCCCACATCAGTCTGAAGAAGGGTCTCGGCCTAAAACGTCACCCATTCCTTCGCTCCATAGATGCTGCCTCACCCGCTGAGTTTCTCCAGCATTTTTGTCTAATTTAGATTTTTCCAGCATCTGCAGTTCTTTCTTAAACATGATTACAATCAATCGATTCACAGTGTATAGATACATGATAAGGGAATAACGTTTAGTGCAAGGTAAAGCCAGCAAAGTCTGATCAAGGATAGTCCGAGGGTCATCAAAGAGGTAGATAGTAGTTCAGCACAACTCTCTGGTTGTGGTAGGATGGTTCAGTTGCCTGATAACAGTTTGGAAGAAACTGTCCCTGAAGCGTTTTCACACTTCTATACGTCTAATAGGAGAGGGGAGGAGATGGAGTGGCCAGGGTGCGACTCGTCCTTGATTATGTTGATGGCCTTGCCGAAGCTGCGTGACGTTAAATGGAGTCAATAGAAGGGAGGTTGGTTTGTGTGATGGCCTGGGCTGCGTCCACAATTTGCTGTAAATTCTGCAAAATACACACAGATGTGTAATTCTCATTGTGATACAATAGCGGTGTAGTGTTAAAATACTGGTTGGTAATTCAGAGGCTAGGACTAGTTCAGGGATCCGAGCTCAAATCCCACCACAGGACTTATATTAAGCCAATATGCTGGAACTTGGAAAACCACCAAGAAGTAGGAAAACCAACAAGAAGAGGTGAGGGGAGATCTTATAGAGGTGTACAAAATCATGCGAGGAATAAATCGGGTAGATGCACAGAGTCTTTTACCCAGAGTAGGGGAATCGAGGACCAGAGGACATAGGTTCAAGGTGAAGGGGAAAATATTTAATAGGAATCCGAGGGGTAACTTTTTCACACAGAGGGCAGTGGATGTATGGAACAAGCTGCCAGAGGACGTAGTTGAGGCTGGGACTATCCCATCGGTTAAGAAACAGTTAGACGGGTACATGGATAGGACAGGTTTGGAGGGTTACGGGCCAAGCGCAGGCAAGTGAGACTAGGGTAGCTGGAACATTCTTGGCCAGTGTGGGGGAGTTGGACCGAAGAACCTGTTTCCACACTGTAGCACTCTCTGACTCTATCTAAGTAGTCTTAGTAATACTGACTGCAAAAACTACCAGGTCATCATAACAATCCCAACTGGACACTAATATTCTTCAGCAAAGAGAATCTCGTCATGACCTGGTGTGGCCTATGTTTGACCTGGATCCATTCCCCGAGTTTGTCTCATAAATGCCTCTGAAATGGTCTAGTAAGCTCCTCCATTAGACTGGCCCCACCTTCTCAATGAGCAATTGGGAATCAGAAATTAGGAATGGGGGCTTGCCAGCTGCATCAGCGCGCTAAAAAAATTGAAACATAATTTCCACGTGTCCATATTTTATTAAAACTTTAGTCCGAGGGTGTTGAATCTGTGGAATAATTGCCACAGATTGTTGTGCAGGCCTAGTCCATGGATATTTTTAAGGCGGAGATTGATAGATTCTTGATTAGTGCGGGTGTCGGGTTATGGGGAGAAGGCAGGAGAATGGAGTTGAGAGAGAAAAATAGATCAGCCATGATTGAATGGCGGCATAGATATGATGGGCTGAATAGCCTAATTCTGCTTCTCTCACCTTTGAACGTCTGATAGCGTATAAAACTATTGGGCACAATATTATTCTCTGGAATAGGGCTGTTTTCAAGCCGAGTAGCAGTTTGGACAACTTGGCAGATCCACGGTAGCAGGTGTAGATGCAGGTATACTTTCATCCTTTGAGAGAATATGCAGGTTCCTCTTCTCAAGGAGCCAATGCCACACTTAGGTCACTGCCTCAACTGTTTTAATGTTAAACTGGGCAGCTCTGACATTCTGAAAACCTTCTCTCCGCACCAGCACTCAGAGCCAAAGTGGCAAGCATCTGATCTCACTTCCATATGGTGCTGATTAAGCTGTTTGTTTGTTCCCCATTGGAAATGATAGGCTCGATACTCTGTGGCACCAACATTATCAGTTGAGAGAGAGCACTTGGATTAAAAAGACAGGAGGAAGCAAAAACTGTTAGTTATAACAGACTAAACATTTGAGTAACCCACAAATTTAGGCAGCTGAAATGTAAATCAGAAAATAGAATGGGTGAGATTAAGATTAAACTCCTCTCCAAAATTGTGAAATCGGGTGACCGTGCTTCCAGTTTGCACTTTGTAAGAAATTAAAAGAGAGTCAAATTTCAACCAGCCTGCAGATGCACCGTATTCCTTCGTGCCTCCACAGATGGTAGTTTCCAAAGCCTGGGAGAATGTTGGAGAGGCTGCAGCAAGAAGCCAGTCGCTCACAATTTATGGCTCACAGATCCAAGCTCACTGGCAGAAGAAAATGTATCGAATGGAATCCAAGACCAGTGAGCAGACCAACAAATCAGCAGTGGTCTTCTCAACAGTGAGATGCGTGAACCTGGCATTCAGCTCGCCACAGTCCCAGGCTCTAAGCCCACTGCAGTGGCACAGACAATCATAAAGCCAATGTGGATGAGCCCAAACTAATTAATTTATTCATCGAAGTGAAAATGGAAGATAATCTCCAAAACCGCTCTTTAATTCATGTCCCACTGTCACATTTTAATCCGGATTAGTGGTGGCTTGCCGAGCGTACCTGGTCCATGGACAGTTGTAAACGATGGAAACAGAATGCAAAATGCCAGATCAACATCATTATCATCACTGCACTTATCCCAGGTCATTGAGGAAGATAAGAGAAGACCTTGATGAGGATTTTTGTTTCTTCTCTAGCCACAGGCGAGGTCTGGAGGACGGGAGAGCAGCCAATGTTGTTCCTCTGTTTAAGAAAGGTAGCAGAGAGAATTCAGGGAATTATAGCTGGTGAGCACCACGTCAGTGGTGGAGAAACTATTGGAGAGAATTCTTCAAGATAGGATTACTCCCATTTGGAAGCGAATGGGATAATTAGGGATAGCCAGCACGTCCTTATATGTGGCAGGACGTGTCTCACCAACTTGATTCAGTTTTTGGAGGAGGACAAAGTAGATTGATTAAGATAAGGTAGTGGGTGTGGTATAAGGCTTTTTGATAAGGTCCCTCATGGTAGGCTGCTCTAGAGGATCTAGAGCAGGAGTCGGCAACCTACGGCCCATGGGCCGAATGCGGCCCATAACTCGAAATCATCCGGCCCACAGGCGTATTTTTTTTCTGCGAGAGGGGTGAGTCCGTAATGGCCGTTTCGCAAGCAGCCTGTCGTGGCCCTTCTCTGTTTTTGTTGTTTTGATTGTGTGTTAAGGGTATGTTTTGGTGTTTCTTCATATGTTTTATGTGGGGGAGGGGGCGGGGAATAGGGGGACACTTTTCTTGTTGTGTTGCAATCCATCACGACCCCCGAGGTTTGATCATCCTGACGAGAGAGTCTGAACATCGGGCCGTCGTCACAGTGAGGAATGTTGATTCCACTGTAGTGGATGTTAATGTTAAATTGTGTTGGTTGGTGTTAAATCGTTGTTTTTGCCATGTTGATTCCACTGTCGATGCTTATGTTAAATTGTGTTAAATGGTTGTGTTAAATTAAACCGTTTTTGCACAATAAACACGCAGTTGATCTTAAGATTCTTTGAGGGTTGATTCAGTACCAGTCTCAAACTAACTCCTATGTTCAGTAGACAGAATATTTCTTAAATATATAAATATGTCAAAGTTTATTAACTGTGGCAATAGATGTGGCCCTCCAACCACTCACAGACCCGGGACCCGGCCCCTAGGCAGAACCGGGTTGCCGAGCCCTGATCTAGAAGATTAACATACGGGATTCATCGTGACTTGGTCATATGAGTCATATGGATTCTGAACTGGCTTATTCGTAGAAAACAGAGGATAGTGGTGGATGGTAGATGATCTTGCTGGAGGTCTATACCATATAAACCATATAACAATTACAGCACGGAGACAGCCCTCTCGGCCCTTCCAGTCCGTGCCGACCATTTGTTTTCCCCTAGTCCCATCTACTTGCACTCAGACCATACCCCTCCATTCCCTTCACGTCCATATACCTATCCACTTTACTTTTAAATGTTAAAATCGATCCTGCCTCCACCACCTCTGCTGGAAGCTCATTCCACACAGCCACCACCCTCTGAGTAAAGAAGTTCCCCCTCACGTTACCCCTAAACTTCTGTCCCTTAATTCTCATGTCATGCCCTCTGTTTGTTTGAATCTTCCCTACCCTCAATGGGAAAAGCTTATCCACGTCAACTCTGTCTATCCCTTTCATCATTTTAAAGACCTCAATCAAGTCCCCCCTTAACCTTCTGCGCTCCAAAGAATAAAGACCTAACTTGTTCAACCTTTCTCTGTAACATAGTTGCTGGAACCCTGGCAACATTCTAGTAAATCTCCTCTGTACTCTCTCTATTTTGTTGACATCCTTCCTATAACTAGGCGACCAAAATTGTACACCATACTCCAGAATTGGTCTTACCAATGCCTTGTACAATTTTAACATTACTTCCCTACTCCTATATTCAATGCTCTGATTTATAAAGGCCAGCACACCAAAGGCTTTCTTTACCACCGTATCTACATGCGATTCCACCTTCAGGAACTATGCACAGTTATTCCTAGATCCCTCTGTTCCACAGCATTCCTCAATTCCCTACCATTTACCATGTACGTCCTATTTTGATTTGTCCTGCCAAGATGTAGCACTTCACACTTATCAGCATTAAACTCCATCTGCCATCTTTCAGCCCACTTTTCCAAATGGCCCAAATCTCTCTGTAGACTTTGAGAATTTACTTCATTATCCACAATACCACCTATCTTAGTATCATCTGCATACTTACTTATCCAATTTTCCACCCCATCATCCAGATCATTGATGTACATGACAAACAACAGTGACCCCAACACAGATCCCTGAGGCACCCCACTGGTCACCAGCTTCCAACCTGACAAACAGCCATCCACCATTAACTCTCTGACATCTCCCATTCAGCCACTGTTGAATCCATCTTGCTACTCCGCCAATAACACCCAAAGATTGAACCTTCTGAACCAACCTTCCATGGGGAACCTTGTCAAAGGCCTTACTGAAATCCATATAGACAACATCCACTGCTTACCATCAATTTCCCTAGTTACCGCTTCAAAAAATTCAAGAAGGTTTGTCAAACATGACCTTCCAGGCACAAATCCATGTTGACTGTTCCTGATCAGACCCTGTTTATCCAGATGCTTATATATATTATCTCTAAGTATCCTTCCATTAATTTGCCCACCACTGACGTCAAACTAATAGGTCTATAATTGCTAGGTTTATTCTTTGAACCCTTTTTAAACAATGGAACAACATGCGCAGTACGCCAATCCTCCGGCACTATTCCCGTTTCTAATGACATTTGAAATATTTTGTCATAGCTCCTGCTATTTCTACCCAGTGGTGTTCTGCAGGGATCTGTGCTGGGACCGCTTCTAAAATTGAGGAGTTGCAGACAGTGAGGAAGCCTGTCAAAAGATACAGGGATATCCATATAGACAACGAAAGGTAAATCATGTCTGACGAATCTTGTGGAATTTTTCGAGGATGTAACTAGTAGCGTGGACCAGTGATGTGGTATATCTGGACTTCCAGAAGGCTTTCGACAAAGTCCCACATAAGAGATTAGTATACAAACTTAAAGCATACGGTATTAGGGGTTCAGTATTGATGTGGATAGAGAACTGGCAAACAGCAAAGAGTAGGAGTAAACGGGTCCTTTTCACAATGGCAGGCAGTAACTAGTGGGGTAACCGCAGGGCTCAGTGCTGGACCCCAGCTATTTACAATATATATTAATGATCTGGATGAGGGAATTGAAGGCAATATCTCCAAGTTTGCGGATGACACTAAGCTGGGGGGCAGTGTTCGCTGTGAGGAGGATGCTAGGAGACTGCAAGGTGACTTGGATAGCTGGGTGAGTGGCAAATGTTTGGCAGATGCAGTATAATGTGGATAAATGTGAGGTTATCCACTTTGGTGGCAAAAAGGAAAGCAGACTATTATTTAAATGGTGGCCGATTAGGAAAAGGGGAGATGCAGCGAGACCTGGATGGTACACCAGTCATTGAAAGTAGCATGCAGGTGCAGCAGGCAGTGAAAAAAGCGAATGGTATGTTAGCTTTCATAGCAAAAGGATTTGAGTACAGGAGCAGGGAGGTTCTACTTCAGTTGTACAGGGTCTTGGTGAGACCACACCTGGAGTATTGCGTACAGTTTTGGTCTCCAAATCTGAGGAAGGACATTATTGCCATAGAGGGAGTGCAGAGAAGGTTCACCAGACTGATTCCTGGGATGTCAGGACTGTCTTATGAAGAAAGACTGGATAGACTCGTTTATACTCTCTGGAATTTAGGAGATTGAGAGGGGATCTTATAGAAACTTACAAAATTCTTAAGGGGTTGGACAGGCTAGATGCAGGAAGAATGTTCCCGATGTTGGGGAAGTCCAGACAAGGGGTCACAGCTTAAGGATAAGGGGGAAATCCTTTAAGACCGAGATGAGAAAGACTTTTTTCACACAGAGAGTGGTGAGTCTCTGGAACTCTCTGCCACAGAGGGTAGTTGAGGCCAGTTCATTGCTATATTTAAGAGTGAGTTGGATGTGGCCCTTGTGGCTAAGGGATCATAGGGTATGGAGAGAAGGCAGGTACGGGATACTGAGTTGGGATGATGAATGGCGGTGCAGGCTCGAAGGGCTGAATGGCCTGTTTTCTATGTTTCTATATAGGGCAGAAATGGGCAGATGGAGCTTAACCAGAGCAAGTCTGAGGTGTTGCACCTTGGGAGGTTGAATGTAAGTATACAATTAATGCTCTTAATAGCATTGATGTGCAGAGGGATCTTGGAGTCCAAGTTCATAGGTCACTAAACGTGGCATAGATAGGGGAAAAGGGCATTGATTATGAAGTCATGATGCAGATCTATAGGACTTTGGATAGGCAACATTTGGAGTAATGCATGTAATATTGGATGTGGCCCTTGTGGCTAAGGGATCAGATATGGAGAGAAGGCAGGTACGGATAACTGAGTTGATGATGATCAGCCATGATCATAATGGCGTGCAGGCTCGATTGTTTCTAAGTTTCAGACTTGAGGCTAGACAGGCCAACATTACAGGGCAAGGTTTCGGTGGGGACCTGGAACGCATTGGGGTGGTGGTGGAAGCAGATATGATAATGGTGTTTGAGAGGCTTTTAGATACGCACATGGAAGGGCAGGGGATACAGGATCATGGTCCATGTGCAGGCAGATTAGATCATTTTAGCTACGCACCATATTCGGCGCAAACATTGTGGTCTGATAGGCCCTTTCCTGTAGTGTACTGCTCAATGTTCCTTGTACGTTCCAAACCAACAACATTTTGTGCGTTGGACAAAGTGCTGGAGTAGCTCAGCAGGTCAAGCAGCATCTCTGGAGAACATGGATAATGGGGCTGTCCCACTGTACGAGCTAATTCAAGAGTTCTCCCGAGTTTCCCCTGATTCGAACTCGGAGGCTTACGGTAATGGCCGCTCGTAGGTACTCGGGGCTCCCGTGGACATTTTTCAACATGTTGAAAAATCTTCACGAGTCTTCCCGAGCTTACCGCGTTTCCCGAGTACCTGCCGTTAGCGTTACGAGCCGCTAAGAGATGTCCCGAGCTCCGACTAACCCGCAACATACATTCTACGTGCTTACCACGATTAAAAAAAAACTCTGGCGAGCTCTTGAATTAGCTCGTACAGTGGGACAGTCCCATGAGTAATGTTTCAGGTCAGGACCAGAGTGATTATGGGAGGGAAAGAAAACTGGAAGAGAGGAGAGGCAGGACAAAGCATCACAGGTTATAGGTGGACACAGAAAGGTTTTTGGGGGGGGGGGGGGGGGGGGTGCTAGGCAGATGGTGGACACAAAGTAGGGAGATTAGAACAGAAGGTGGGATGCAAACAGATTAAAAGGTTGCGAATTGTGAAGGCAGAGAAAGGAATGTAGGAGACGGACAGGGGGAAGAGAGAAATAGATGCCAGTCCAGGTGCACAGCAGAGGGGGTGGAGAGAAAGGGGGCGGGGGGGCATATGTGGGGGAGAAACAGAGGGGGATGGGGGTGCTTGTGGTTACTTAAAACTGGAGGCCAATGTTCATACCATTGGGTTGAATGCCACCCAAGTTAAACACTTCTGGACACACAAAAAACTGCAGATGCTGCAATCTCAAAAACAAAACTGCTGGAGAAACTCTACAGGTTAGGTAGCAAATGTGGAAGGACCCTTCTTCAGATGCTGGAATCTTGAGCAGAAAACAAACCGCCAGAGGAGATCAGCAGGCCGGGAGAATGGACCCGAACCGCCGTCTCTCAATTCTCTCCACAAATGCTGCCTGACCTGCCGAGTTCCTCATCCTGTTTGGGTTTTCCAGGAATTTGTGTTGGCATTAGTTTCCAGATCATTGGAGCTATTCAGATTACATTCATCGGCCCTGTACTGCATCACATGCAATTCATGCTAACTAGCGTTGGTTAAGGTGTAGGAGAGTAAAAGTCCTTTGTGTCTGCTGAGGCGTGTGCCTCAGTCAGGTAGCAGAACCATAGCTTCGCTCAGGCATGTAGAAACCAAGATGCCAGGTTTGATGCCTTATCTGTACTGAATTATCACAGTAACCTAGAGTGGTTGCAAAAGCATTGAAGATAACAGTGCATTTCAGTAAGGTAAGAAGAGGATATCAGACAGGATCTCCATTTTTAATTGCTGCCTGATTAGCAGCAGACAGATATGATGTTCCACATGGTTGTTTTTGGCACGCACACTTGGGAAAGTCCACTTTGCCTTTTGAACGATACAAGGACACAGTGACGCAGCGGTAGAGTTTCTGCCTCACAGCGCAAGAAACGCAGGTTCGATCCTGACTATGGGTGCTGTCTGTAGGGAGCTTGTACGCTCTCTCTGTGATCGTGTGGATTTTCTCCAGGTGCTCTGGTCTCCTCTCGCTTTCCAAAGACATGCAGGTTAATTGGATTCTGTAAATTGTCCTTAGTGTGTAGGATAGAACTAGGAGACGGCATGGTGGCGCAGCAGTAGAGTTGCTGCCTTAAAACTCCAGAGACCCATGTTCCATCCTGACTATGAGTTCTGTACGTACAGATTTTGTACGTTCTCCCTGTGACCTACATGCTTTGTCTCCAGGTGCTCCGGTTTCCTCCCACACTCCAAAGACATACAGGTTTGTAGACTAATTGGTTTGATAAAATTGTAAATTGTCACTAGTGTGTGTAGGATTGTGCTCGTATGTGGGGAACGCTGGTCGGCGTGGACTCGGTAGGCCGAAGGGGAATTTCTGCGCTGTATCTCTAAAAAAAACTAATGTGAATGGGTGATCGCTGGTCGACATGGACTCGGTGGGCCAGAGGGCCTGTTTCCATGCTGTATCACTAAGACAAAAAGCGAGGAGAAATGTCTGCATAAAAAACAAGTGAATGATACCTGATAAACAGGTTCCACCTTGTGTATTTTTGAAACTGATTTCTCTGCCTGTATCAGACCGATCTGCTATCATCTTGTAAGCTGCATTGTATGATAACCTACATTTCTAACGTTTGTGTTATCTCCAGATTACCTAAGTGCGCTGGCGTCTACTGACGCACAATTGCATCTATGGCTTCCTTCAGGTAACCATTCTTCACACTTGAAGTCAAACAATGTGTCTAGGAAGCCACAAGTTAAAGGTGGCTGATCAGAAAGTTACAAAAAAGAGAGATTAATGAAGGGAAATGACTAACTTCCTTTCCTCAGCTCTGGGTTCTTGACATTTAAAGTGCTTGTGTGTGAAAGTGAAAGTTTCCCAGATCTAGTGGTAATTTGTCAGATTTTGTTTTGATAATGAATAATACTTTGATTGTCCTGAATTATTATTGCACATGGACATCTCAGATTGGCATCCAAAACGATACCAAGCATAATGTTTTATACTGACTGGTTGCATTATGACCTGTAACGACAATTCCAAAAAACAGCCGCGCAAAAAGGTTGCGGAGCGTGGGGGGACTCAGGCCTGTCCATCATGGGCATAGCCCTCACCACCATGGAAAATATCTACATGAAGTGCTGCCTCTAGAGTGGGATCTTTCATCATGGATCACCACTAACTGAGCTATGCCCTCTTCTTGCTGTTACCATTGCGTAGGAGGTATAGAAGCCTGAAATCACACGCCACATTGTTCAAGAACAACTGCTTTCTTTAGACTTTATTTTGGGGATACAGAGCGGAAACAGGCCCTTCGGCCCAACGAGCCCGCGCCGACCAGCAATCACCGCATATACTAGCACTATCCTACACACAAGGGACAATTTTAAATTTTACCAAAGCCTATCAATCTGTATAGCCGATACGCAAGATTGCAGTTGCCTGATAATCGCTTTGGAGTGATGTGAGGAAAATCCAAGTGTGAAAGATGCCTGGATACCCTTAATGCAAAGTCATCAAGACATTTCTAGAAGGATATACTTACCATATGCTTTGTCTCAAATTGTTCATGGAAACAGGCTCTTCAGCCCAGCTCATCCATGTCTACCAAGATCCCCCCGTCCAAGCTAGTCTCATATGTCCACATTTGGACCATATCCTTCTAAACCTTTCCTATCCATGTACCTGTCCAGGTGTCTTTTAAATGTTGTTATAGTACCCTGCCTCAACTACCTCATCTGGCACCTCATTCCATTTACCCACAACCCTCTGAATGAAAAAGTTGCCCCTCTGGGTTTCTATTAAATCTTTCCCTTCTCACCTTAAATCTATGTCCTCTGATTCTTGATTCCCCTACTCTGAATGAATGAATGAATGAATGAATGAATGAATGAATGAATGAATGAAGGAATGAATGAATGCTTTATTGTCACATGTGACACGTCACAGTGAAATTCTTTGCTTGCACACCCAAGGTATGCAAATAGTCACCACATAAAGGGTGCTTTCAAAGTTACAAAGTACCCCTGCCGGGTTCCCCTTTATTCTTCCCCAACGCCCATAAAGGGGGAAATCTGGTATGGCAAAAAGAAGACATGAGATAGATTTGGCGGACATATTAAGGGAAAATCTTAAGAGATTCTGCAAGGGTAAAAGGGTAAAAAGGGAGGGAATGTGCCTCTTAAGGATCAATATGGTTGTCTGTGTCAAGCCACAGTAGATGGCCCAGATGTTAAATGGATGCTTCTTATTTGTATTTACTGAGAAAAGGATTATGGAAGCAAAGAAACTGAGGAAAATAAGTAGAAATGTGCTGGTCTATTTCTGATTCATAAAAGAGTAGTTACTAGCAGTATTAAAGAATATTAAGGTGGTTAAATCCCCAGGGATTGACCAAGTGCATCCTCGGAGATTGTGGGAAGGTTGAGAAGAAATTGTTGGGGCCCTGGCAGAGGGATTTACATATTTTTTAGTCATGGGCATGTACCAGAAGACCGAAGGGTGACTAATGTACCTATAATTAAGAAGGGCTACAAGGACAAGTCAGGGATGTATAGCAAGCCTGACATCAGTAGTGGGGGTAGTTTCTAGAGGGGCTTCTGAGGGACAGGAGCAACCAGCATTTGGGTAGGCGAGAGCTAATTAGGGATTGTTAGCATGGCTTCACAAGTTTGATAGACCTTTTTTTTGAGGAGGTCAAAAATGTCTATCAAGAGGATTGATAAGGGAAGAGTGGTGGATGTTGTCTATATAGGCATAGCTAGACCTTTGATAAGGGCGAGCTTGGCATGTTAGTCCGGTAGGTTAGATCACATGAGATCCCGGATTGAGCAAGCCAACTGGGTTCAAAATTGGCTTCGTGAAAGGGGTCAGAATGGGGTCATGTGGGTTGTTTATCTGAATGGAGCCTGTGACCGGTGGTGTTTCTCAGGGATCTGTGTTGGGTTTTCTGTGGCTTGCCATATATATTAATAATTTAGATGACAATGTTAGGAATTCATTGTATGGACATATGTGGAGGCCAAGTCTTTCGGTATTGTTAAAGCAGAGTTTGATAGGTTCTTGATTAGTAAGGGTGTCAAAGGTTACGGGGGAGAAGGCAGGAGGATGGGGTTGAGAGGGCAAGATAGATCAGCCATGATCGAATGGCAGAGTAGACAGGAGTACAGGAAAATTGGACTAGCTCAGTTATAAAAACCAGATTGGTGTGGACAATTTGAGCAGAAGGACCAGTTTCTGTGCTGCATGAATCTCTGACTCTATAAAAACACTTTTAATAGAGAATACTTGGGAATGATTTAGAAATTTATGTCAATTTAGATCTGTGCTTGATATTTTCTTGTGTCAATTAATATTCAATACCATTAGATGTCTTAACACTTTAAACACCTTGATGATAGCAGGGGACCAGAGCACAGCATTGGAACTCAATGTCATCAGTGTGGGTTTTTTTGCACAGGTATTTTTTAAATTTAGCAGAATGTAGGCAGAATCTATAAAAGTGCTGGAGTAACTCAGCGGGTCAGGCAGCTCAGGAGTTACTCCAGCATCCATGTTCTCCAGGGATGCTGCTTGACCCATTGAGTTACTCCAGCACTTTGTGTCATTTTGAAGTTCTGCATCTGCAGTTCTTTGTTTCCACACTAGGCAGAACCAACGTTCGATGAAATGAAACTCAGCTGCAGTCTATAACCTATTCGTCATTAAGCTGAAAGCACAGAACAATAGTTTATGATCAGATTTCGCTTTTCTCAATTAGTGCCAAAATTTATCTGCCATGAAATCTCGCAGAAATAATGAGAGCACAATGCAACTCAACTCTTCAGAGTCAACCGACTTCATTTACACGGAATAAAACTTTGCCATTCAGTCCGTCGCTTTCTGACAAATGATTCCTCTCCCTGTCATTGTTGTCCCCTGTTGTTGGACTCACTCTCCCAAAAGCCATGCTCTATTTGGGCCACTGTACCTCTTTCCTTCACCCCTGCTTTACAGACGGAAAGAAGATCAAAGATTTACCAGCACAACGGATTTCAGTATTTAGCCAGTAGCCTAACCAATATGTTATTGCTTGTTCCCTGCAGAGAACAACATCTGACTGGCGTATGAACTTCCTGATCTATGTCCCAGAGGCTGTCCTGAGAAATGTATCCCTTTGAAGCTTTGACTTGAAAAGCACATTTTAACATTAAAATTACTGATACTCATGAATGAATGATCTCTAAAGTGCAGAAATGTAACATAGGTTCTTACCCAGTGTAGCGTTTGCCATGTTTCTCTTTTTGCAAATCAAAGGTTCATTGAACCAATTGTTGAAAAATGCACAACAAATAATAAAACACTAATTGTCTTATAGTCATGCAACAGAGAGTAGCCAGCTTTCACACTATCACATTTGAACAAAATCTGCTTAACCTGTACAACATAACAGCTGCTTCTGCTTTGTATCTCAATGAGAATTCAAGTCTACATAGAAATAAAGTTGCATTAACATTCTTCTAAAGCCCCATTTCACTGACCCACAAAACTCCTCCCCCCCATAACCCCACCGATTATCTGAATGGCATGGGGAGTCTTTTAGACTTTAGAGATACTGTGCGGAACCAGGCCCTTCAGCTCACTGAGTCCACAACGACCAGAGATCACCCTGTGCACTAACCTACACACACTAGGGTCATTGTTTACAACTTACCAAAGCCAATTAACCGACAAACTTGTACGTCGTTGGAGTGCAGGAGGAAACCACATCACCTGGAGAAAACCCACGCAGGTCACGGGGAGAACGTTCAAACTCCATACAGACAGCACTCATAGTCAGGATCGAACTCGGGTCTCCGCCGCTGTAGGGCAGCAGCTCTACTGTTGTGCCACTGTGCCACCCTCATTACTTAAATGCACAGTAAAAATTTTACTTAATCAGTGATTAGAGGATGGAGCTCACTCCTAAGAAGTTATTGAAATGAATGCCATAAATGCATCTAACAGGAAGATCGATAACATGAAAGAGAAATAAATGGGTGATGGTGGATGCAGATTCGATTGTGGCATTTAAGAAGCTTTTAGATGGATGCTTAGATATGTAAGTAATGGAGGGAAGCGAATCACGTGCAGCTAGAAGAGATTAGTTTAACTGGGCATCGTGCTTGGCACGGACATTGTGGGCTGAAGGGCCTGTTCCTGTCCTGTGATGTTCTATGTATAAATAGAAGCATATGTTGCTGAATGTGAAAAGTGACTTGTATACAGCAGCAATGTCAGGTAGGATGATGCTGGAAAGTCATGGCAATATTATTATTGGGCCTGGGAGTTAGATCATCACTTGTAAAGTTATAAGCTAAAAGGCATGGATGGGGAGCTCATAAATGGGAGTATTCGAAATGGTGTCATATTTGGCTGGAATGGGTGCAATGACCCAAATAGCTTCCTTCGGTGCTAGATTTACATGATGCTACAACTTTCGGTCAATGGTTACTTCAGACACTGATTTTGATCTTTCAGCTTGGCTTCAGTTCAACAAGGTTTATCGCTAAAACTCAAACTATACAGCAGTTCATGCCATTTTTACTTTGTATGATGAGTGGAGTGCTTGTGCGATCATTGCTAGTGGTATGGATTCATTATTGTCACGTATACCGAGATACAGTGGGGAAGGGCAGCGTGAAGTGTAGATGGAGTCAACGGTGGGGAGTCTGGTCCATGTGACAGCTGACAGCATGCTATCTATGGTGCATCTGTAATTTGTGATCTGTTCCTTTCATTCGGCTTTATGAAAAGATACGTTTCTCTAGTACAATGTTCATGAAAATGTATTACACAACTCTGAAGAAAATATTTGAATGTGTACTGCCGAAAAAGACCAACGCATTACACGTGCTATGAACAAATGGGTGTGACCATCACCTCCTTCACACCCTCTTAAGGGCCTGTCCCACCAGCATGCGACTCCATGTGGTGAGCGCGACCTAACGTGGTCGCTTGAGCCGTCCGACCTTGCGGGGCTGGTCCCACTTCGATCGCCGGAGCCATATAGAGTTGTGAGGAGCTGGTCCTGACATCGCGTGGTGCTCCGACAAAATGGCCGTGTTCAAAAATTCCGCGCGGCAATGGCCTGTCGGCCCGCAGCCGCCTCGACTCATTACGCACCGCCTTGACATTGTGCCTCGGTGCCCCTCTCTGTGTGCCTCCATACCCCTCTCAGTGTGCCTCCGTGACCCTCTATATGTGTGCCTCTGTGACCCTCTCTATATGTGCCTCCGTGCCCCTCTCTGTGTGTCTCCGTGCCCCTCTCTGTGTGCCTCCGTGCACCTCTCTGTGTGCCTCCGTGCCCCTCTCTGTGTGCCTCTGTGACCCTCTCTATATGTGCCTCCGTGCCCCTCTCTGTGTGCCTCCATACCCCTCTCTGTGTGCCTCCGTGACCCTCTATATGTATGCCTCCGTGCCCCTCTCTGTGTGCCTCCATGCCCCTCTCTGTGTGCCTCCGTGCCCCTCTCTGTGTGCCTCTGTGACCCTCTCTATATGTGCCTCCGTGCCCCTCTCTGTGTGCCTCCGTGCCCCTCTCTGTGTGCCTCTGTGACCCTCTCTATATGTGCCTCCGTGCCCCTCTCTGTGTGCCTCCATACCCCTCTCTGTGTGCCTCCGTGCCCCTCTCTGTGTGCCTCCGTGCCCCTCTCTGTGTGCCTCTGTGACCCTCTCTGTGTGCCTCCGTGACCCTCTATGTGTGTGCCTCTGTGACCCTCTCTATATGTGCCTCCGTGCCCCTCTCTGTGTGCCTCCGTGCCCCTCTCTGTGTGCCTCCGTGCCCCTCTCTGTGTGCCTCCGTGCCCCTCTCTGTGTGCCTCCGTGCCCCTCTCTGTGTGCCTCCGTGCCCCTCTCTGTGTGCCTCCGTGCCCCTCTCTGTGTGCCTCCGTGCCCCTCTCTGTGTGCCTCCATGCCCCTCTGTGTGCCTCCTTGCCCCTCTCTGTGTGCCTCTGTGACCCTCTCTGTGTGCCTCCGTGACCCTCTCTGTGTGCCTCCGTGACCCTCTCTGTGTGCCTCCATGACCCTCTCTATATGTGCCTCCGTGACCCTCTCTCTATGCCTCCATGTCCCTCTTTGTGTGTCCCTCTCAGTCCTTGCGAAATTACCGCGGACTTCGCTCCAACTTCACTCCAACTTCGCGCCACGTCGCGCCACTCACCCGACCTCCGCGCACCCGTACGCTTCCAGTTTGGTCACGCTCACCACATGGAGTCGCATGCTGGTGGGACAGGCCCTGTACTCTTCATTTTAAACCAGGGCGGAAAAGCTGCTCAGCGGTAGTGCTGATGCCTTACAGCGCCAGAGACCTGGGTTCGATCCTGACTATGGATGACGAGTTTGTATGTTCTCCCAGGGACCGTGTGGGTTTTCTCTGGGTGCTCCGGTTTCATCCCACACTCCAAAGACGTAGATGTTTGGAGATTATTTGGCTTTGGTAAAATTGTAAAATTGGCTCTAGTGTACAGGGTGATCGCTGAGCGGCACGGACTCGGTGGGCCGAAGGGCCTGTATGTGCGCTGTATCTCTAAAGTCTAAATCAATGCCTTCTGCTTTTAGACATCTCTGTGATGGGGAAAAGTTTGTCATTATCCTCCCTGTCTGGGTCCTTTATAATTATGCACTCCTCTTTCAGGTCCCCACTACAAGAAGGAACAAGCCTAGTCTATCCACTCTCTCTGCATAGTTAAAACAATCCATCCCAGGCCATCGCTTGGTGTATCTCCTCTGTACCCTCTCCAGGGCAATTGCTAACCAAAGCCAAATGATTATTCATGGTTATTAATGTTGGAATTTTTGGCAAAAAATACGTAAGATGAAAGACACGATCACATAGGTTTTTTTCCCCCTAATGTTAACTTTGATTTTTGCACGTCTCCATTATGGAGAGAAGAAAGGACCATTAGACGCAGTGGTGCTTTCACAATGAGTCTTTCTAAGTACAAGTGCTCTATTCAAGACATGGGAACGACTGAAAATGTCACTGCCTTTCTAAGAGGGATACAGGGAAGAAGGTTAATTCTTGTCCTTCCAAAACAAAGTACAAATTGTGTTCGCAAACAACCCCCGATTTAAGTCCATGCTCATTGTTCTATTATTCCTCGACCCTTCCTGCCTTCTGATCTTGTGCAACTCGGAGGTAGTTTAAGAACAAGAAGTCCTTCTCCCTACTCTTAGCTTATAAATGTGCAGTTTATTTGTTAATGTGCAGCTCCAGGGAATGCACCTACTGGAGTTTGAATCAGTTCAAATCAATTAGATAGACACAAAACATAGGAGTAACTCAGTGGGCCAGGTAGCATCTCTGGAGATAAGGAATGGGTGACGTTTTGGGTCGAGAGTTTCAGTTTGAAGAAGGGTCTCGACCCAAAACGTCACCCATTCCTTCTCTCCAGAGATGCTGCCTGTCCTGCTGAGTTACTCCCGCATTTTGTGTCAATCTTCTGTTCTATGTTTAGTTTAGTTTAGAGAAACAGTGTACCTTAATTGGTACGTGTGACTATAAACCGACCTTAAAAACCTTCAAACCTTGAATCAGGCACTTCAATGCTCTGATATCAGCGATAACTGATTCATTAGTTATATCCTACACACCAGGGCGAAATTACAGAAGCTTATTAACCTACAAATCTGTACATCTTTGGAATGTGGCTGTAAACCGGAGCACCTGCAGAAAACCCATGCGGTCACAGTGAGAATGTACAAAGACAGTGCCCGAGGTCAGGATCGATCCCAGGTCTCTGGTGCTGTAAGGCAGCAACTCTACTGCTGCGCCACCGTGCCGCCCCTTAATGTTCTATATATTTAGATTACTGTGAATGGGTGTTTGATGGTAGCCTGTTTCTGTGCTGTATCTCTTCTTAAAATAATGCACCCTTAACAAGGTGAAAGATATATGCAGCTGAATCCAATTTCTAGATTCCTGTTTCTCATAGTGCTATGGGAAGTCACACACAATGTGTAAGATCATGAGAGGAATAGATCGGATAAATGTGCAGTATTTTACCCAGAGTAGGGGGATCGAAAATCAGAGGACATAGGTTTAAGGTGAGAGAGAAAGAAGGTGATTAAGGTGAGATAAGTCGCTGAAGAGCAACCTTTTTACACAAAGGGTGTATGGAACAAGCTGCTGGAGGAGGTAGTTGAGGCATGTGCTTAACACTTAAGAAGCATTAAAACAGGTACATGGATAGGATAGGTTGAGAGGGATATGAGCCAAACCAGACTGGTGTAGTGTAGATGGGGCATCTACACCGGCAAGTTGGCCCAAAGGGCCTGTTTCATCGCTGTAAGACTATGCATCCATGACTCTATAAATGTAAGTCTTTTACCCAGCGTAGGGGAATTGAGAACCAGAGGACTTAGGTTTAAGGTGAGGGGGGAAAGATTTAATAATAATTTGGGAGGCAACTTTTTAATACACTATGACACTCTATGACTCTGTGACATACAAGGAAGCGTGCTCTCAAAGAGACATCTTGTACAAATAGGTATACAAATACATAAATAGGTATTACAAATACATAACACATACAAACACATACATTTGTGCAAGGTCAGTGGACAACTCGGGCATCATCAATCAAATTTAATTGCCTCTTCCTCACCCCCCAAAGCACAACATCCAGTCACAGTTCTCACTGTCCATTCTGCGATCAGCTAGCATTGTAGCCTTGGAATCAGATCAGGGTCCTTTTTGATCTGTGGATCTCCGTAAGCATTTAATCACCGGGGAATCTTTTAATTAACTTTTAAAAATCTCTTCTGAGGCAGTCGGTTGAATTGGAAAGCTCCAAGGATGTGAAATTGCCCTTGGCTAGAAAATTGAAATGTTGAAATGTTTCAACAAGGATCTTTTTTTTTGTCTGTGAAGAAGTTTCTTTAATAATGTGCCCTGCTCTCAGTGTCAACATGGTTTTAAACAGAAAGTAGTTGATCTCTTGTGGTGTCGAAAATGGGCAGTCGAGAACCAAGTATGGTGGAGGGATTTGTGAGTGGGGGGATAATTGGTCCATGGCAAAATAATCGCACTCAGTCCCCATTTAAACTCAGATATTCTGTCATTTTCATATAATGCTTTGATTTTATATGTTTGGATTTAATAGAGAGGCCTATGGCAGTTGAGGAGCAAAAATACTCAGCAGTTTAGAAACCAGTAGCAAGGGAAAGGCAGGGTTGGTGTTTCAGATCAATTCCGTTGCATTGGAAGCACTTGGATTATTGAAATTTCCTAGCATTTCGCATCGATGGAGCTGCAAGGAGATTTAACATTGAGCACTGCCAATGTAACTCAGATGTAATAGCAAAGTGATTACATAGGCAGATTTCAGTATGATTCTGTACAGGGGAGTTTACAATGCAAGAAAGCAACTGGGATTTTACACAGCTGTGAGATTTGTCAAGAGAGTCAAGAGAGTTTATTGTCACATATGCCAGATAGGACAATGAACTTCTTGCTTGCTGCAGCACAACAGAGTATTGTAAGCATAAATACAGAACAGTTCAGTGTGTCTATATAGCATAGACCATATATACACATAAATAAACAGATAAAGTGCAATAGGCTGTTATAGTTCAGAGTTTGTTTGATGGCGAGTTTAATAGCCTGATGGCTGTGGGGAAGAAGTTGTTCCTGAATGTACCAGATTTCAGGTTCCTGTAACTTCGACCTGATGGCAATGGAGAGATGAGTATGTGGCCAGGATGGTGTGGGTCCTTGATGATGTTGGCGGCCTTTTTGAGGCAGCGACTGCAATAGATCCCTTCGATGATTGGGAGGTCAGAGCCGATGATGGACCGGGCAGTGGTCACAACTTTCTGTATCCTTTTCCACTCCTGGAGGCTTTTTGTAAAAGTTATAAGGTGATTAAACCCTGTTACGTAAATGCTATTGGATCAGAAGGATCTTGATCTATTCCAAGATTACAACACTGGCTGTTCTTAGAAGGGACAGAGGGGAGGGGGGCAAATTTGTTGCTGAAATTTCAGATAGAGATAATGAACCTTAACTACTGGTTCCAGTAGTTGTGTATTGACTTTGTCTGTATGTGTGTGCTTCAGTGTGTGTCATTATATTTATAGTGTAATTGTATGTGTGTGTAAGTGAGTATGTGTGAGAGCGTGTATGTGAGGGTGTGTGTGAGAGTGTGTATGTGAGTACGTTTATGAGTGTGTTTATGTGTGAGTGTGTGCAAGTGTGTTTGTGTGTGAGTGCGTGTGTGCAAGTGTACGTGCATATAGGAGTGTGTGTATGAGTATGAGTGTGTGTATGTACGAGAGAGTGTGCCGGTGTGTGAGTGCGCGTGAGTGTGTGTCTGTGTGCGTGAGTGTGTGTGTACGTCTGTGTGTGTGTGTCTATGTGTGTGTCTGTGTGTGTTTGTCTGTGCGTGTGAGTGTATGACTAAAGCATGTTGTGAGAGAGTGGATCTATTAGCTACAATACTCAGTTTAGTTTAGAAATACAGCATGGAAACAGACCCTTCGGCCCACCGAGTCCACACTGACCATCAATCGCCCGTTCAAATTAATTCTACGTTACCCACTTTCTCATCCACTACCTAGCAATGTTACAACATTTTGAGATTTTAAAAATCAAGTCTGCAATTTATCCCATCAGTTAAAGCATAAAAATAAGTTTAATTTGACACCTCATTCACTTTCATATCTTCAGTATTAAAAAAGTTATGGCCATTTTCATAGTCGGAAGTTAGCATCTTGGTCCCCATTGCCTTCCCATTGACTTAACTCAAAAGCTGTGATCTAGGACAGTCAAAAGCCCATAACATTCTTAAAAATTAAGAGAACTCAATGAAATTTCCAGTTATTATAGATTGAAGCATTCTGAAACAAATATGAAACAATCTTACTTGGATGACCTGAAATTATAAAGCATATAATTAATTAGTTAGTTACCTACTTGTAGCTAATTACAAAATTCAATTACTAGACCTAAACATCTATCCATTTCTTAAGGAAAGATAAACATTTTTAAATTGCCTAAATGTCCAAATAACATTCACACAATAATTCACAATATAACATGATTTTTAAATCTCATTTTCATGAATTTATAGGCCAAATGGAAGGAATTTAGTGTTTAATTCCTGTAAATTAATGGCCATTTAAATCAACTTGCGAGTGGGTTTTAGTGGAATGCGGTGGATTGGAACGTTGCGGTTTGCGGTGAATTTAACCCACAGTCGGCAGGAAAAATACTACCGGTTCGTATATATTTTTTGTCCCCATTTTGCAACATGAAAATGTGATTAAATGCTTCCTAAGAACCACGTTTTTATGTAAAAATAAACTGTGTACCTTCTTTTCTCCCCTAGGTAAAATCCTTCCCGTTGTCGGCGCTCACGGCTTTAGAAGATGATTTTTAAATTACTCTAGCTAATAAATAATCTAGTGTAGTTTAAAAATACCTTCATAAAACAAATGTCGGAGCGATTTCTCTTTAGCGACGAAATCCCCTGAGATGGATCGTCTTGAACTGTCTGGAGAAAAACGGCACTTTAAACACGCCCCCCCTCTGAAAGGCGCCAGTCGCGCACACGGGGAGTGGCAGAACTGCAGCGCCGCTCAAGGTAAGTTTTGTAACATACCTACACTACCTGCACACTGGGGGGAATTTACAGAGGCCAATTAACCTACAAATCTGCACGTCTTTGGGATGTGGGAGGAAATCGGAGCACCTGGAGAAAACCCACGCGGTCACAGGGACTATGTGCAAACTCCACACAGAAATTACCTGAGGTAAAGATCTAACCAGGGTCAATAGTGCTGTGCGGCAGTATTCTACCAGTTGCGCCACAGTGCTGCCCCCACACAAATGAACAGGAGTCAGTGAAATGAACCGAATATATAAAGTCATAAACAAAGCACAGAAAGTGGAGACTAGGATTAAAGGCCCTGTCCCACTTACTCACAAAATCTCCCGAGTTTCCCCCTTGATTCGAACTCGGGGAATGTCGGGTAATGTTGGTAGCGAGTCCGTAGGAGCCCTTAGGAGCCCGTAGATGTTTAGTAGCGGCCCTTAATGCCAGCCGTAGGACCTCAGGGCATCAGGTAAGTCGGGACGTTTTTTTCAACATGTTGAAAAATGTCCATGAGTTAAAAAAATAGCCCAGAGTACCTATGAACGGCTATTACCGTAATTCTCCGAGTTCGAATCAAGGGGAATACTCGTGAGAGTTTGTGAGTAATTTAGGAAAGTGGGACAGGGCCTTAACACTGGATAGTTCAATCAGATGAGAGGTCAGTACAAGAAATATTAATTCCTTTATCTTGATCACAGATGTTTTTAGTCTGCAGAGCATTTCCTATGTTTTTTATTCAGTATTTCAGGAGGCTTAACTACAGGAGACGTTACTTTTCAAGGATTTACAAGAGAACCAATGCATTTCTGGAGAAAACAATCTCATCAAACCAAGTGTGGCAAGGAATGTGAGATGATCAGAAAATTTCAATTTGTGGCTGTTAAGTGCCGCATGAGCAGACCTTAAACAGGCCAGAGGACACATTGCCATGGGTAACAGATGAATTCATGGCTGCCAGAATTGTGGATATATCAGTGGGAGAGATGTGTGGCAACAATGGTGCTGAAAATTAGTAATGATAAGAACAAACAGCTAATGGAAGATGATTGCTTTACACCAGCTGCTCCCAGTGAAGAGCCAAGCAATGAAGTGTATGTACATCTGCAATCATAGGACCATACAACAGCCAAGGATCTCCTGGCCCCTCTCTTCCCTCTCTTCCCTGTACCCCAACTGGATGTGCAACGATTTCTCCCTTTCCCACCCACCCTTCCCCTCCATCCCCCTTCCTCGCCCCTTTCCCCCCACCCACTGCTCCCCTGCCCCTTTCCACCTATATTCCTTCCTCTGGCTTCACATGTCACGCCTCCTCTATTCTTATCTCTTTATCTCACTACCTTTTCCTTTGTCATCTCTGGCCTTTGTCTAACCATCTGCCAACCCCCCCCCCACACGTTTAATCTTATCCACCTCTCACATGCCAAGCTTTGTCTTGCTTCACACCTGTCTCCCAGCTTTCTGCCACCCCCCCCCCCCCCCAACAATCAGCCTGAAGAATGGTCCCAACTCAAAACGTCACCTCACCTCACCTTGTTTTATAATGATGCTGCCTGAGCCAATGAGCTACTCCAGCACTTTGTGTGCAGTAGCATCATTGTGTCTCCATCTCTTGCCCTTCATGTCTGATGCACATGGTCTGCGATTAGACTTCTCTTCACTATCAGCAGTCTCTTAATCATAAGGCAAGGCGAAAAAGAAGCCTTGAAATGACTGCTTGAGAAGATCAATATAAATATTTTCACAGCGGGTGTATGGAACGAGCTGCCACAGGTAGTTGAAGCAGGGACTATGACTGCATTTAAAAGATGCTTGGACAAGTCATGGACAGGAATGGTTTAGCGGGATATGGGCCAAGCATGGGCAAACGTGACTTGTGTAGATGGGGCATCTTGCTCGGCATGGACATGTTGGGCCAAAGGGGCCTGGTTCCATGCTCTGTGAGTCTCTGACTTTATGTCTAAGAAGCTTGCGTATAAAATGCTGGGAGACATAGATAGGGGAATCAAAGTATTTCTGGTATCGTTTTCCCCCAAGCAGAGAGAGGCCATTAATTTAAGTAAGCTGATGAAAGAATTGGAGATGGGTTGAAGGAAGAAATATTTGCCGAAAGAGAATTTCAACTCACTGAAGGACCAGTAGGGGGAGCAACACTCATTACCATCAAAAGGTATCTTGAAGAGCATTTGATGTGCTATGACGTACTGGCCAACTGTTTGAGATCTGTTTAGACTGTAGACTTTGGAGATTTGGCCCACTGAATCCAGGCTGACCTGCGATCACCCCATACACTAACATTATCCTACACACGAGTGACGATTTGTAATTTTACCAAAACCAATTAACCTGCAAACCTGTATGTTTTTGGAGGGTGGGAGGAAACTGGAGCACTCAAAGAAAACCCACAGTCACAGGGAGGTAGACACAGAAAGTTGGAGTAACTCAGCAGGCCAGGCAACATCTCTGGAGAGAAGGAATGGATGACGTTTTGGGTTGAGACCCTTCTTCACCCATAGGGAGAACGTACAAACTCCATACAGATAGCACCCGTAATTAGGATCAAACCCAGTCTCTAGTACTGTAGGGAGGCAACTCTACTGCTGAGCCACTGTACCTTTTAGAAAGATTAGTTTAAATATCATATTTTTGCTGCATGCACATGATGCATCCAATGGCTGATTTACTGTATTTGGAAAGGATATTATATTTTGATCCATATTCCAGCATCTGCAGTCTCTTGTATCTCCACATACAATCTTTACAAGACAGTCTATACCTCATCCATTAATTTAGCCAGCTTTCTCTGTTAAAGATTCAATGGTTCAATGGTACTTTGTTAGCATGTACCAAGGTACAGCGAGATTCCTTTTTTGCACCAATTTCTGTTATAACTCAGCAGGTCAGGCAGTTTCACTGGAGAAAAGGAATAGGTGACCTTTTGGGAAGAAGGGTTTCGACCTGGTGCAGCAGTGGAGTTGCTGCTTTACAGCGCCAGGTTCAACCTTAAATATGGATGCTGTCTGTACAAGTTTGTACGTTTTCCCTGTGACTGCATGGGATTTCTCTGGGTGCTCCGGTTTCCTCCCACACTCCAAATATGTACAGGTATATTGGTTAATTGTCTGTGGTAAATTGTGTAATTGTCCCTGGTGTGTGTTAGTTAGTATACAGGGTGATCCAATCCAATATAGACAATGGAGGAAGAGTGCAGGAGTAGGCCATAAGCCCCTTCGAGCCAGCACCGCCATTCACTGTGAACATGGCTGATCATCCACAATCAGTACCCCGTTCCTGCTTTCTCCCCATATCTCCTGACCCAGCTATCTTTAAGAGCTCTATCTTTAAGAACTCTCTCTTGAAAGTATCCAGAGAACTGGCCTCCACCACCCTCTGAGGTAGAGAATTCCATAGATTCACAACTGTCTGTGCAAAAAAGTTGTTCCTCACCTCCATTCTAAATGGTTTACCCCTTATTCTTAAACTGTGGCCCCTGGTTCTGGACTCACCCAACATCGGGAACTTTGGAGAGTACAGGAGCATTGTGATTAATTCTTGAAGAATATCTAGAAGCATGGCTGACTACCCGAGAGACATGAATTTGAATTCTTCCGGACAGCTTAAGATTCAGTAAATTAAATTTGGAATAAGAAAAGTTTCATGGTGACCATGAAACTGCAGTATTATTATAAAAGTTTATCTGGCTTATTGTTTAGTCTAGTTTAGTTTAGTTTATTGTCACATGTACCAAGGTACAATGAAAAGCTTTTGCTGCGTCCGAACTAGTCAACAGAAAGAAAATACATGATTACAATTGTACTGTCCACAGTGTACAGATACATGATAAGGGGAATAATATGAATAATGTTTAGTGGAAGATAAAGTCCAGTAAAATCCGATCAAAGATAATCCATGCTCTGCAAGTTCTTCAAGTTAATAAACTTACCACCCGTACACTGACCTCTATTTGACTCCAATTCCGCCAACATTATTAAATGCATTCACAAGTGGTCCGGCCAACTGTGAATTTCAGGGGCACTTTGGGATGGGCAGTGCCATTCATATCCAATGAATAATTATATTTTGAAAGTTCTTGACTATGCCTCCATACAGGCAGTGTACGCCTATCATATTAGCTGGCAGTTAACTTGTTATTCTAATTCGATGGTAAAAAAGTATCTTCATTTTTTCGAGGATCTCCTTTGCATTCCTCCTTTAATCTACCTTGGTGTATGGAGAGCAGCCAATCTTCTCTGGTCGCTCCACAAATTTGCAGCCTCACCACTAAATCTCCTTTAAACCCTCTCCATGACTTGGCCTCCTTCTTCGAACATGAACCATTCAAAGGACAAAACATCAGCTGGGAAACTGAAAGCTGGAGCGATTTGCTGAGGGAAAATATGTAACCGTGGGAGTGAACTTTTGCCAACACTTTATCAAAGACTAGCAGGGAAAGCAAACTTGTGGGTGAGAAGAGAGTGTTTTTATTTTGTGTTTCATGATTGACTGTTGGCAGATCAATTTCCTTCCAGGGATAAATAAAGCTCTATCGTATTGCGTCATATCGTATCATATATCGTATAAGGCTAAAACATCATAAAGTCACATCAACTTGAGAAGAAGGTGTAGGAGCCTAAAAACAGTGACCACCAGGACAAGAGCCTCTTCTTCCCAGCAAAAGGCGGGGAGTTGAATACCACACAACATTAACCCCAGCAAACAAAATGCACAAAGTGCTGGAGTGACTCAGTAGGTCAGGCAACATCTCCGGAGACCATGGATTGGTGACGCTTCAGGTCGGGACTCTGTTTCAGACTGATTGCAGTGAGAGGGGGTGAGGAACTGGAAGCGAGAAAATGTGAGGTGCTGTTCCTCCATTTTGCATGTGGCCTCCCTCTGGCAATGGAGGAGGACCAGGAGCAGGACAAAAAAAGTTACGAAAGGGAATGAAAATAGTTTGCAACCGAGTGATCCAGTCAGCTTTGACGGACTGAACATACGTGTTCAGTGAAATGGTCAGCGCATTGTCCCGCCAATGGGAACACTGGATCCAGTAGACGGGGTTAGAGGAAGTGCATGTGAACCTCTGTCTCATGTGGAAAGACTTTCGGTGGCACTGGATGGAGTCGAGGGAGGAGGTACAGGGACAGGTGTTACATCTCCTGCAGTTGAAGGGGAAAGTACCTGGGGAGGGGGTAGTTTCAGAATGATGAAGGGTCCTGACCCAAACTGTCACCTTATCTATCTTCTCCCGAGACGCTGCCTGATCCACTGGGTCACTCCAGCACTGCGTCTTTTTTTGTAAGCCAGCATCTGCAGTTCCTTGTTACGTCATTAACCTCAACAACTATGATCCTCTATGGACTGAGTCTTTGGTTGCACTACGGATTTTGGTTTTTGCATCATTATGGTTTCATTTATTGTATTTTGATTATTAAATGGTATCTGTAAATTATTGCGTTTATGGTCCTGTCATGCTGCAGCAGGTAAGAATTTCACTATTACATTGTTGGAGCATCTGACAATTAAACACTCTTGACTCTCAGATAGACACAAAGTGCTGGAGTAACTCTGAGTTAGGCTGCATCTCTGGAAAAAAAGGGGTAGGTGACTTTTCAGGCCGGGACTGGCAGAAATGTCACTCATCCTTTTTCTCCAGAGATGCTGCCTGGGCCGCTGAGTTAGTCCAGCACTTTATGTCCATTTTTGGTAATAATCCAGCATCTGCAGTTCCTTGTTTCTACTCTTGACTCTCAACGGGTTATTAAACACAAGTGTCCTGCTTTGTACTGTGTGTACCTGTTTATGCAGCCGGAAATCCCAATCACATTTCATCCAGCCATGTCAACCTCTGCTGATGCCTCCAAAGATCTATGTACATCTACTCGAGGTCTCTGATTTCCTCTACCCCTTTTAGATATTATACTGAACAGTTTAGCAAGGCATTGAGCCGATAGTGTGCTCTCATTGCAACTCCCACATAAATGCTTTGACAGCTGGATACCCTTCCCCATCAAAGCTGCTAAGTAGCTTGAATATTTGTGAATGGTTCTGGCATTCAAAAACTATTAAAAATTAAGTGAGCTATTAAAATCTGTTGAGACCTATTAAAGTTATACAGAAACACTCAAACACAATTAAATAAAGAAGTGTTCCGACCTATTCTTTTTCTGCATAGATGCAGCTTGACTCGCTGAGTTACACCAGCATACTTAGTTTTTTAGTTTAAGAGATACAGCACGGAAACAGGCCCTTCAGCCCATCGAGTCCGCACTGACCAGCGATCCCCACACATTAATCCCCACAGCGATCCCCACCATCTTTCACACACATTAGGGACAATTTTACACAAGCACCAGGATCGAACCTGGGTCTCCAGCGCTGCGAGCGCTGTAAAGCAGCAACTCTACCGCTGCGCCACTGTGCCGCATAATCTTAAGTACATTATAAAGTTCATTATAAAGTACATGATAAAGTTCAGCACAATATAACCTACCAGCCAAGCCCGGGTTATGAATGTAGCACCAGAGAACTGCAGGTACTGGTTTGTACCAAAGATAGACACAAAGTGTTGGAGTAACTCAGAGGGTCAGGCAACAAAACATCTCAGGAGAAAAAGGATGGGTGATGTTTTGGGTCAGAAGGGTCCTGACTCGAAACATCACCTATCATTATTCTCCAAAAATCCTGCCTGACCCACTGAGTTACTCCAGCAGTTTGTGTCTACTCCAGGTGATAAACGCCTGACTTATAGAAACTGGCACATATGAACGAGCTCCTGTGTTATTACATTCAAAAGTCCGACATACGTACATAGTTGCTCTTCTGGTCGGCAGAATTAGTTTCCTCGCTCCCTCTACTTTCCGTAATTGTCCTTTCTTTTCTGCCTTATGTGCTTTTGATGCAATTTATTGGAATACTGTAAAGGGTTGGTTACCTTATTGAGTGATTCTTGTGTATTTTACCACATATGGATAAAATTGACTAATGGATGTCTACAAATACGGATCCTCCTTGTTACACAGGGATGGGATGTTCTTGTAAATGACCTGTGTCCTTCTTCATCGCAGTTAATAGAGTCACTCAACCAGTGCCAAACCCGCTCCCCCCCCCCTTTCTCCCCCACACCCCACTTTCCTCCACTTTCCCCTCCCCCCTTTCTGCGCCCTGACTGGAGACTTGAGAGATTGAGCTTGGAAACAGGCCTTCCGGCCAACCGAGTCCACACCAACCAGCGATCACCCCATACACTAACACTACCCTGCACACTAGGGACAATTTACAACTCACAATCCTGCAAGTGTTTGGAGTGTGGGAGGAAATCAAAGTACCCGGAGAAAACTCACGTGGTCACAGGGAGAATGTACAAACTCCATACAGACAGCACCCGTAGTTAGGATCGAACCCGGGTCTCTGTAAGGCAGCAACTCCACCACTACTATCTATGTCATTGGTAACCCTCGGACTATCCTTGATTGGACTTTGCTGGCTTTACCGTGCATTAAACATTATTCCCTTATCATGCATCTATACACTGTAAATGGCTCGATTGTCTTTCCACTGACGATAGCACGCAACAAAAACTTCCCACTGTACTTTGGTGTACGTGACAATAAACTAAACTAAACTAGAGGCAATTCACAGAGGCCAATTATCCTACACACCTGCTGGTCTTTGGTATGTGTGAGGAAACGGAAACACCCGGAGGAAACCCACGTGGTCACAGGGAAAATGTTCAAACATCACACAGACAGCACCCGAGGTCAGGATTGAACCCGGGTCTCCAGCGCTGTGAGACAACAGCTCTACCAGTTGCGCCACTGTGCCTACTGCCAGTAAACTGCAGGATGTTGTTGGCCTTCTGTTGAAAGGCCATCAGATTGGCAACAGCAAAGAACCTCTAAGGAAGCTTCTGTGTTTGCGTACAGGAATGCCAAATTTTCTGACTGCCATGTAGGGAAATGCCAGAGGTTATGCAGGATTTCAATATTCTTTGCAAACACAGTAACTACATGAGACTAGGAATGCTTAAGGGGCCCAGCATAAGATTGAATCAAAAGGGGCAGATGTTGTTTGAGCACTTGCCACTGATCCATCAAATCTCAGGGGTTTCTTCTGGTAATGAGAAGCATTGCACACTGTGTAACCACATCTAAAATACTTTTTGGAAAGGTACGTGGATTAGAAAGGTTTCGAGGGATATGGACCAAATGTGGGCAAGTGGGACCAGTGCAGATGGGGAATGTTAATTGGCATGGGCCAGTTGGGCTGAAGGGCCTGTTTCAACACTGTATGACTCCAAGTCTCTATGGCGGCACGGTGGTGCAGCAGTAGAGTTGCTGCCTCACAGCACCAGAGACCCGGCTTCAATAGACCATAGACAATAGACGATCGGTGCAGGAGTAGGCCATTCGGCCCTTCGAGCCATTCAATGTGATCATGGCTGATCATTCCCAATCAGTACCCTGATCATGCCTTCTCCCCATATCCCCTGACTCTGCTATCTTTAAGAGCTCTCTCTTGAAAGTGCCTGTGGGTGTTGTCTGTATGGAGCTTGTACGTTCTCCCTGTGACCACGTCGATGTTCACCGTCACTGGGAGAAAGTATAAACTCCCTACAGACAGCAGCTAAGGTCAGGATTGAGACCGGGAATGTCATGCAGAACACCAAGAAGGAAGTGAGAAGTGAGAAGTGCAGTCAATTGGTTCAGTCACATGTGGTATTCAAATAACATTTAGCTTGAGGTTACACATAATAACGCAGTAGTTTCCACACGAAAATACAAAAACTTGCGACATTATTGAATTTGGCAATTGTACACAGAAACCGTTTGCACCATTATGACATTTCTTTTGAAAATAATACTAATAGCGTCAGCCCGTGATAATCAGTTACATTGCAACAGATACATTCTATTGTTGGAAAAAGTAATGCGAAGATCTAACCAGCAGATAATTACAACATAAGGTGACAAGTATATAAGAAACAGAAGGATGTTTAAGTGCTGAGCTTTTGAAAGATCAATGTGTGAAGGCTTAGCATACAGGTCTTCAATTCCCCATGTCTGAATAACAATGTCAATATTTGTTGATATTCCATGAGATGATTTGTTGCAATACCTGTAAATCTTTTGTTGTGGATTTAGTGTAGGTTAGCCTAACTTAGTTCAGTTTAGTTTCCTTTCGTTTAGTTTAGAGATATAGCATGGAAACAGCCCCTTCGGCTCACCCAGTCCATTGATCACCCGTTCACACCAGTTTTAGTTTTCAAGATACAATATGGAAACAGGCCGTTTTGGCCTACCATAGATAGACACAAAAAGCTGGAGTAACTCAGCGGATCAGGCAGCATCTCTGGCGAGAAGGAAAGGGTGGCATATTGGGTCTAAAGAAGTGTCACTCATTCCATTTCTCCAGAGATGCTGCATGTCCCGCTGAGTTACTCCAGCTTTTTGTGTCTATCTTTGGTTTAAACCAGCATCTGCAGTTCCTTCCTACAACTCTGGCCTACCAAATCCACGCTGACCATTGATCACCCATTCAAACTAATTTTATGTTATCCCACTTTCTCATCCACTCCCTACACACTAGGGGCAATTTAGAGAGGCCATTTAACCTGCAAACCCAAACACCTTTGGGATGATAGAGGAAATTAATACCCGGACAAAACCCGTGCAAACTTCACACAGGTAGCACCTGTGGTCAGGGTCGAGCGCAGGTTTCAGGTACTGCGAGGCAGAATTTCTACCAGCTGCGCCACTGTGCCACCCTATAAGTTCTACATTATCCCACTTTCCAATCCACCGGGTGGCGCCAGCAATGGCTGCCTCGCCAACAGTCTGTCTGTCCCTTCTCTGTTATTTTTATAGTATGTGTTAAATGTATCTTTTAGTGTTCTTCAGCTTGTTTTAGATGGGGGATGGAGGGGGGAGCTGGGGAAAACTTTTTTTAAAATCTCATACCCCGAAGGAGATGCGAATTATTTTCCATAACGTATCTCCGTCCGCACTGCTGCCTAACATCGAGCGGTAGGCGGCCTTTGCTAGAGATCGTCCTCGGAGCTCCAACCGCAGCAGTCTGCGGACTTCAACATCGTGGAGCTCACAGTCCCTGGTTAGAGACCGACTTTGGGTGCTCCATCAACCGCCCCGACGTGGGAGCTTCTGTCACCGGCTGCGGGAGCTTTGAACGCTCTGACTCCGGATGGTTTGACTGCCCCGACCATGGGAGCAAAATGAGGGAAGAAGATTAGACTTTATTGACTTACATCACAGTGAGGAATGTGGGGAATGTTTATGTTAACTTTTATGTAGTTGTGTGTCTTGTTGCTGCTTTTTTTACTATGGCTGTATGGTAAGATGAACAGCACTGTACCTTAATTGGTACATGTGACAATAAAAGACCTTTGAAACCATTAAAACCTATCTCAATCATTCCCTACGCAATAGGGGCAAATTACAGCAGCCAATTAACCTACAGACTCCCACGTTTTTGTGATGTGGGAGGAATCTAGAGCACCTGGAGGAAACCCATGCGGTCACATGGAGAACATGCAAACTCCACAGTGACAACACTGTGCTGCCCAGCGATTCTCCTGCTTGCACCAACTTGTGAGATTCCAGAGCTGTAGTGTTTATTTTTAAAGCCATTTTCTTCCAAGGATTGCAATGCTTTTACTCCCAAGTTGATGTAAAATGCCTGGGAGATTCCCCAGCACCTGACTGAGCTCTATAGTACATTGTACAGAATCTCAAAGCTCAGTAGCACTTACATGAGGTCTGTGTCTTCCTGTGAACCCTCTGACTGAATCAATGATTTCCTAAACTCTAAATGTATTTCTTATTAATTGATCTTCACTGAGAATATGCACATAAGAACATTAAGATGTAAAGTAAATAAAGGAGGGAGAAACAGATGCTAGTTTGGAAAACCGTTAAATAGAACTAAATCTATCTACATTTCTTAGTTCAGCAAAAGGTAAACCCAGGGGCCATTTTCTGAGCCTGAGACCTACAGTCCTTTCCCTGTGTTTTATGCACATTGTACAGACCATGTGTGATCTTGATGTGGGTCCAAGTCCAGCTGCCATTTAGTAGCTGATCTGAAGAGGACAATCGGACTGAGATGAAATGGACGTGTCGCTGAGCAAGAGTGATTGTGGGCAAAATGTCAACAAGCCTCCGTCTCTGGAAGCGGGCACGGTGTTGCTGCTTTTGTCTTTCCCGTCGTGAATGGGTTTTGTTTTCCTTAAAGAAAAGAGAAAAAAATGTGGTTATTCTCCAACCAAAGCCTCACAGAGCGCGAGTTTTCTCCCGGGTTCTCCGGTTTCCTCCCACACTCCAAAGACGAACAGGCTTGCTGCTTGATTGGCTTTGGTACAGATTTCTAAATTGTCCCCTGTGTGTGGGATAGTGCTGGTGCACTGGGATCGCTGGTCGGCAGGGACTCATTGGGCTGACGGGCCTGTTTCTACACTGTATCTCTAGAGATACTGCATGGAAACAGGCCCTGTGGCCCACAGTCTACACTGACCATCCATTACTCGTTCACAGTACTTCTAACTTATCCCACTTTTGCATCCACTCCCTACACACTAGGGGCAATTTACAGAGGCCAATTAACCTACAAACTTGCATGTCTTTGGGATGTGGGAGGAAACCGGGGCACCTGGAGAAAATCCACGTAGTCACTGGGAGAACGTGCAAAATCTGTACAGACAGCACCCGTAGTCAGGATCGAACCCGAGTCTCTGGCGCTGCGAGGCAGCAACTCTACCACTGAGCCACTGTACTGCCCACTTGGGGCATTGTCACACTAATGAGTAGAAGGTGAAGCCCTTCTCTTACCCTACATGTTTCTCATTAGAAGCGTTGGTTCGATAAGACTTGTTTCTGAGACAAGAGGACTGTGGGTTGAAACCCGCCCTTTAAAAGTCACCGCATAATTAACCTTATGATTCTCAGCAGTAACGGTACCGATGGAGACACAAGACACTGCAGATGGTGGAATCCGGAGCAAAAATAATGCAAACTGCAGATCTCTGCGGATCAGGCAGCATCTGTGGAGGGAAATGTATAATCTCCCTTCATCACCGCTCAACCCAAAACATTTCCCCCCACAGATGCTATTTGGCCTACTGAGTTCCTCCAGCAGTGTTTGTTTTATAACAGTATGGTTTAGTTTGCTTTAGTGTAGAGATACAGCGTGGAAACAGGCCCTCCTGCCCACTGGGTCCGCTCTGACCAGTGATCCCCGCACATTAACACTACCCTACACACACGAGGCACAATTTTACATTGATACCAACCCAATAAACCTACAAACCTGTACGTCTTTGGAGTGTGGGAGGAAGCCGAAGATCTCGGAGAAACCCCACGCAGGTCACGGTGAGAACGTACAAACTCCATACAGACAGCACCCATAATCAAGATTGATCCCGGGTGTCTGGCACTGTATGGCAGTAGCTCCAACATATCGCCGCTGTGCCGCCCGGAAAATCAGGTTCATGACTTTCAGATTGAAAACCTCAAATAACCGTTCAGTTCATCTTAAAAATATATACATTATATATATATCTAATATATATATTTTTAAGATGAACTGAACGGTTATTTGAGGTTTTCAATATATACATATACATATACATATACATATACATATACAGACAAATACAGACAAATACAGACAAATACATATATATACATATACAGATAAATATATACACACACACACACACACACACACACACACTAATACACACACTAACACACACACACACACACACACACACACACACACACACACACACACACACCACACACACACACACACACACACACACACACACACACACCTCACACACAAGTTACTCACACACAACGCGCCACACATATAATATATATATATATATATATATATATATATATATATACTGATCTCCCAAACAATGTGACTCAATGTCAAAGTTAAAAATAAAAGATACAGGTATTATTATATATTTTTATACTGAACATTTTGTAATTTATCATGGTGTTTAAAGAGTAAAACATATGACAATATATCTGTATTGACTCTACTCTTGAGTATTGTTTTAATTTAATATCCTCATTAAATACATGTCAGAGGAAGCTCTTTCTCACTCCTTGCCCTATTAATACCCCATATATAAATTTAATACAACCAAACCTGCGTATGATGTATCTCCATAACATGAAATGTAAGATCTCCCTGCTCCCCAACAATGTGACTCAATGTCAAACATCAAAATAAAAAATACAGGTATTATTATTGGTTTCCTAGTGAGTATGGATAAATTTAAATTATCTCGTGAAGATGATTAAAACTGTGGCAGTCATCAGTAAAAGGCTTGCCGCTTTGAAAAGAATTGGTCTGGCATTATACCAGATTAATTTTACTCAAATATACACTCTTCACTCCTTCAAACGAGCTTGTGTTAAAAGCCGCTGTCATTAGTATTTGGTTATGTTACTGAGCAAACTTGTAGAGAACTTTACCTCGCCAGTTAGCTCTCTGCACTGCCCCACGCTCTAGACAAAACACACTGCCCATACACAGTGCATCAGCTACCACCAGACAATGTTTTAATGTGGGCCCGCTGTCAAAATACCCCTTTGCACCTCCCTCTGGTCTGAATTGTCAATCCGTCTGATGTCCTCACCAGCAGAGCCTGACCACCTGGGCATTTCCAGCAGCTCCTGGTTTTTGTTTCAGATTTCCCGCTGCTGTAAGGTTGCATATTCTTTGCCCCAGGTTTCAAGTTCTCTCCACATTTGTTTTCAAATATGCCCATCAGCCAAAACCTGTACTTTAACCTTTTTTGATTGTGAGTTCAAGGCTTGATAAAAGTCAGAGTCTTATGCAGGGTGTAATGTGTAAAAAGCAGTATGTGACACGTCATCCACTAGTTTAAATGACTTCCTGCAGCCAATCTGTTTAATTGCAGCTCACATGTCCCGTGTGGCTGCCTTGTTTGGTCTCATTTCGACTCGGAGAGTCATACAGCACGGAAACAGGCCCTTCAACCCAACTCATCTACGTCGACCAAGATGTCCCCATCCACTCTAGTCTCACCAGCCCGCGCTTGACCCATATCCCTCTAAACCTTTCCTACCCATGTACCTGTCTAAATGTCTTTTAAATATTGCCTCAACTACGTCCTCTGACTGATTGTTCCATATTCCTGCCACATCTGAAGAAGGATTCCAACTCAAAGCATCACCTATTCTTTTTTTCCAGAGATGCTGCCTGACCTGCAGAGTTACTCCAGCATTTTGTGTCTATCTTCAGTATAGAAACACATCTGCAGTTCCTTCACACCTCATTCTGGCTTCTTCATTGAGTCAACTTGTTGCATAATCTGGATGCACATTATTTTATATAAATATACACAAATGTTAGAAACACTTTATCATCTATCCTTTCATTCACACTCAAAAAATATTATCAGAGCATGAAATTAAAAGCTTCTGGCAGTACTTCCAATAAGGTCGGTATCAACACTGTGTACCTGAAGCAAAGGATTTGAGTATAGGAGCAGGGAGGTTCTACTGCAGTTGTACAGGGTCTTGGTGAGACCACACCTGGAGTATTGGGTACAGTTTTGGTCTCCACATCTGAGGAAAGACATTCTTGCCATAGAGGGAGTACAGAGAAGGTTCACCAGACTGATTCCTGGGATGTCAGGACTTTCATATGAAGAAAGATTGGATAGACTCGGTTTGTACTCGCTAGAATTTAGAAGATTGAGGGGGGATCTTATACAAAATTACAAAATTCTTAAGGGGTTGGACAGGCTAGATGCAGGAAGATTGTTCCCGATGTTGGGGAAGTCCAGGACAAGGGGTCACAGTTTAAGGATAAAGGGGAAATCTTTTAGGACCGAGATGAGAAAATCATTTTTCACACAAAGAGTGGTGAGTCTCTGGAATTCTCTGCCACAGAAGGTAGTTGAGGCCAGTTCATTGGCTATATTTAAGAGGGAGTTAGATGTGGCCCTTGTGGCTAAAGGGATCAGGGGGTATCATATGTTTCTATGTTTCTAACAAAATGATGGAGGAACTTAGCGGGTCATAAGGTCATATGGGCATAAGTGATGGGAGTAGAATTAGGACATTCAGCCCATCAAGTCTACTCTGCCATTCAATCATGGCTGATCTATCTTCCCCTCTTAACTCCATTCTCCTGCCTTCTCCCCATAACCTCTGACTTCCTTACGAATCAAGAATCTACAGTACCTATCTCTGCTTTAAAAATATCCACTGACGTGGCCTCCACAGCCTTCTGTGGCAAATAATTCCACAGATTCACCACCCTCTGACTAAAGTCTAAAGTCTAAAGGATCAGTATCTGAGGAGAGAATGGACAGACGATGTTTCAGGTCTGAGTCTGAGTCCCTCCAACCATCTGTTCGCTGCTCAAAATTCTATCGGTTTCTTGTGCCCCTATGTACCTGGACTTTCATTTGACTTCAAGAGATGAAGTTCAGAGTATAATGTACTGTCGACCACTACTGGAACTGTTGATAGGGGATGAATGTCTATGCAACCGGCTATGTGCAAGGGTGGATATACACAGTTGAAGACCATTAGGCCTCGTAAACAGTGGCACAGCAGTAGAATAGCTGTGTTAGCAGACCAATTTTCGTCAGGGTATGAATAAAGTTTTATCGTAAACCACCAGAGACCTAGGTTCGATCCTGACTATGGGCGCTCTCTGTACGGAGTTTGTACATTCTCCCTGTGACTACGTGGGTTTTCCCTAGGTGCTCCGGTTTCCTCCCACCCTCCAAATTTATACAGGTTTGTAGGTGAATTGGCTTTGGTAAAGATTGTTAATTGTCCCTCTTGTGGAGGATAGTGCCAGTGTATGGGGGTGATCGCTGGTTGACACGGACTCGGTGGGCTGAAGGCCCTGTTTCTGTGCTGTATCTCTAAACTAAACTAAACTCAAACCTCTTCAATTGTTCACTGAAACCATGGCCAGTCTATGACCCACGTTCTTCTACAGGTTGTAAAAGGTGCTGTACAGTAGAACAGAGCATTCATCAGCAGTAATTGGAAATATCACCAATTTCTTTAATTTAATCACTCTCGGTTATATTATTGTCATTGAATGTTTTAGGACCACAGATACAATCTTACCCTCTTGCATTTTGCAATCTTGCATTTTGATAGTAGGAATAAAAGCATAGACTATTTTCTAAATGGGGAAAGAATTCAGAAAGGTGCAAAGGGACTTGGGAGTGCTGGTGTAGGATTCCCAAAAAGTTAATTTGCAAGTCCAATCAGTAGTAAGAAAGGCAAACGCAATGCTGGCATTTATTTCGAGAGGACTAGAATACACAAACAGGGATGTAATGCTGAGGCTTTATAAGGCACTGGTCAGTCTGCATTTGGAATATTGTGAGCAATTATGGGCCCCATGTCTGAGGAAGGATGTACTGGCATTGGAGATGGTCCTGAGGAGGTTTACAAGAATGAACCCAGGAATGATTGGGTTAACATATGATGAGCGTTTGAAGGCACTGGGCCTGTACTCGCTGGAGTTTAGAAGGATGGGGGGGGGGGATTTCATTGAAACTTACCAAATAGTGAAAGTCCTGGATAGAGTGGATGTGGAGAGGATGATTCCACTAGTGGGAGAGTGCATTGTGAAGACATGAAGTTCTAATTGGGGAAACACAGTGGAAACCCCTGCTCCCGACAGGCAGCAGCAGTGCGAGTTGCCAAGTGTTGCTGAGAATAGATCGCTATCAGTAGCATGCTATCAGTAGCATGTCTTGACACAAAGGTACTCCAGCTTTTTGTGTCTCCGGGTTGCCAAACGCATTAATTTTCATTCTCATTCCCACACAGACCTTTCGGTCCTAGGTCTACTCCATTGTCAGAGTGAGGCTAAACATAAATTGGATGAACAGCATCTCATATTTTGCTTGGGCAGCTTACAGCCCAGTGGTATGAATGTTGATTTCTCTCACTTCAGGTAGCTCCGGCATTCCCTCTCACTCTATCCCTCCCCCACCCAAGTCGCACTAGCTCCTTGTTTTCACCCTACAAAGAGCTAACAATGGCCTGTTTCCTTTATTATCTTTACGTCTTTGCATATCTTTTATTCATTGTTTTTTTTAATCTCTCCACATCACTGTCTATATCTCTCGTTTTGCCTTATCCCTAACCAGTCTGAAGAAGGGTCTCGGCCCGAAACTTCCCCATTCCTTCTCTCCAGAGATGCTGCCTGTCCCGCTGGTTCCTCCAGCTTTTTTTGTCTATCTGAGGTGAAAAGTTAGTTTAGTTTAGTTCAGTTTAGTTTAGTTTATTGTCACGTTTACTGAGGTACGGTGAAAAGCATTTTGTTGTGTGCTAACCTGTCAGCGGAAAGACTATAAATGATTACAATTCAGCCGTCCACAGTGTACAGATACAGGATAAAAGGAATAACATACAGAGCAATGTAAAGTTCAGTAAAAAAGTACCGGAGAAGGGTCTCGACCCGAAACGTCACCCATTCCTTCTCTCCAGAGATGCTGCCTGTCCCGCTGAATTACTCCAGCATTTTGTGTCTATCCCCAACCAATAATTGGAAAACCATTAAAGAAACGTCGGCGGGAATGGGTTTAATCTGATCCAGTTCTTTCTATATTCCAGAAACTCCAAAGAAATATCTTTGGTTTCTCTTGCCACAAACTTTTTTCCTGTCACGTTTTGCATCAACACAGTTGGCTTCCTACACAAGAGGCCTTTGGGCTGGCTCTCAGCCAGTGAGTTCACAGCATCAAGGCAACACCCACATGTTCATTCAATGATGTCCCCCATTAACAGCGAGGAATGCGTTTCCCCACCGGAGGAAATGAGATGTGTTTCCGTTGGAATTCTTCCAGCGCCTACACCAAACAGCATCTCCTCTTTGATATCAGCAGGTTAAAACAGTTCATCTGGGTCCTGAACTTCAGTCTGTGCTTCTTAAGTAGAACCTTAACCTCCACCAGGATCAAAGTGCCGTTGTGTTAATTCTGTTTGCTTGCTGCTGTGCAGTATTCACATGAAAGGGATTTTTATTCTGTAGTTCACGCTCTCGGGGATATGGGTGTCACAGGCAGCCACGGTGCCAGTCACAAACTGCTGACGAGCCACTTGAGACAGCAGCTAAAATGACCATGCCATTCTAGGAACAAAGAACTGCAGATGCTGATTTATACAAAAGCACAAAATTGTTGGAGTAACTCAGTGGGTCAGGCAGCATATCCGGTGAATATGGCTAGGTGATATTTTGGGACGAAATCCTTTTAGTTTAGAGATACAGAGCGAGAACAGGTCCTTCGGCCCACCAAGTCAGCGCTGACCTGCGATCACCTCTGCACGAATACTATCCTACACACATTAGGCACAATTTACAATTTACAGAAGCCAATTAACCTACAAACCTGTACGTCCGTGGATTGTGGGAGTAAACCGAAGCTCCCGGAGAACCGGGGGCCACAGTCTTAGAATAAAGGGGAGGCCACTTTAGACAGGTGAGAAAAAACATTTTCACCCAGAGAGTTGTGAATTTGTGGAATTCCCTGCCACAGAGGGCAGTGGAGGCCAAATCACTGGATGGATTTAAGAGATTTAGATAGAGGTCTAGGGGCTAGTGGAATCAAGGGATATGGGGAGAAGACAGGCACGGGTTATTGATTGGGGACGATCAGCTGTGATCACAATGAATGGCGGCGCAGGCTCGAAGGGCCGAATGGGCTCCTCCTGCAACTATTTTCTATGTTTCTATGTTTCTTAAAACTATTTTCTATGTTTCTATGTTTCTTAAAACGCACGTGGTCACGGGGAGAACATGCAAACTCCATATAGACAGCACCCATGGTCAGGATCGAAACTGGGCTGTAAGGGTTCTGGCTGTGTGTGGCAGCAACTCTACCACTACGCCCCCGTGCCACCCTTCTTCAGGCAGATAGAGCCTAGATTGTGGTTCAATGGTCCTTTTATTTTACAGTGTTTTGCATATAGGCTAGTGAGATTTTTACCATACATAAAGACAATCCCCAATTAAGTATCCCATGCATGTAAACGGCCCACTGAGTCCCTATGCAATTGTCACCAGATTTAGTCGCCATTGTAGACAGTCCAAGCTGCAGCTGCCCAGATAGACTCTCCTCTCCAGACCTTCAGCCTTCGTATTTTGACCCTGCGGCAGGTTACATCCCGGTAGATACTAATGAACCAGATGCGTTTTTATAGCAATCAAACAGATTTAGAGCCACATTTACCAATGACAACACTTTAATTTCCAGATATTTAAAATAATTGTGCTTAAGTTATACCGTAGTGAGATTTCAGATCCCAATTGATTGAAAGGTGCAGCAGGCCCACCGAGGTCACACCAACCACCAATCACCTGCTCATACTAGTTCTATGTTATCCCATTTCCATTCCCCACATACTAGTGGCTCTTTACAGAGGCCAATTAACTTACAAACCCAAGCGTTTTGAGATGTGGAAGGAAACCGGTGCAACCCACGTGGTCACAGGATGAACATACAAATTCCACATAGACACCACCTGAGGTCAGGATCAAACCTGGTTTAAACCAGGATAAAAAAAAAATGTTGTATGGTGTCTCCCATCCAAATAAATGATAAACCACACTACAATGTAAAAAAAAACAGCTTTTGACTTTATTTTTTAAAAATTCCAATATTCTCAACAAATCTGCTTCAAAAGAAATAGTATAGTGATACAGCTCACGAAAGCTTACTCAAGAATCCCTGCTCTATTTGCAATGTGAAAGTACTCTTTGCCACAAGTCTGTCCCGTCAGTTCAATTAAAAACACTCAATAATAAAGAGACACCTTTAAATATTCTGTTCCAGTTCTTCGAATAAAACAATCCCGCAGTTGCTCTGAAGGGAAGAGCGTTGGTGTCTCAGCGTGACTGAGCTTGAACCTTCTGCTCACCGGCTGATGCGTGACCCTGACTGCGTGTGAGTTCGGCAGGGCCAGAACACGGAGCAGCAATGCTTTGAGGAGAGGGGGTGTGGGGGGTTGTGGAATCTCGGGGTGATTGGTCCATGATGGAGTTTCCTCACTGCGTCTGCTCTTGGGAGGCTCAAGGGAGGGGAGCGGGAGAGGGGGGGAATGGGAAAGGAAAGATGGAAACCAATCTCCAGCGCGATCAAATCATCCTCACGTACCAGTCGGCAGTAACAAAGTGTCGTGGATGGATGGAGGCATCAGGGTGCTTCTGGACAAGAACAATGAATGAAGTGCAATCATGGCCAGAAGAGGTAAGGACCAAGTGATTAGGGAGCGTCAGCACGGCTGACCATGAGAACTGTACAAATTTCCTTTCTTCTTAACAAGATCATCGGAACCTATACAATATATTTGCCTTAATTCCCTCCATCCCCATTTCCAATAACATTTTTTTTCCAAATATTTAAAGCAATGACAGTGCATGTATACCATAGAAGGGAGTTGAGGGTGAGCTCGGAGGGTCAGTTTGCAAATTTATATATAAAAAAATCTTTACACAAGAAAAAAAATCCCTCAATTCCTCACTGCAGCGCACATGCAGAGAGGCTCCCTCTGTGCCCCATGTCCGTGTGTGTGTGTGCGTGCATGTGGGTGTGTGTGCTTACAGGCGCGTGTGTGTGTATGTGCATGTGTGTGTATGTGCGTGTGTATGCGTGTGTGTGTGTGTGTGTTCGTGTATGTGTGTGTTGTGTATATGTGTGTGCGTGTATGTGTGTAAACACATAAAGGGTGCTGGTTTCACTTCAGGCTGAGAACAGTAAGCAATGCTAAGCGCAGCCTCACATTGGCAAGAAAGCTCCCTTGGTAAGAGCTTGTAAATTGGAAAGTAAAAAAAAAGACGTGACCGGGAGCCCAGTTGGTTTTCTTCCAGCAGTACGTTCAGGTTCAAACGACAGTCTCTGCCAACAGCCCAGTTTGCACCAAGTCATTGAGTGCTTAAGTCCCGACCGCAAGGTCCCAAGTTCCGAGTCCGCCGCTCTGAACTCCCTGCCTCGGTCGGGTGAGTGTTTAGTTTTGCTTTTTGTTTTGTTTCTGAGTGTGCCAGTTTTCAGGTGGGCTGCTAGATGGAGCACCACTTGGACGTGAGACGTTCCATGTCTGGCGGAGGGAAATAGCTGCCATCGTCCGGCTCGGCCCACTTGACCTGTGCTTTCTGCTGGCTGATGATGGAGCACCGCTGCTGACAGTCTCGCAGGAGCCTGTGGCCTAACCCGTCCTGCTCGCCAGGCTGCAGGAGGAGGAGCTTGGGCGAGTGGCCTGCGAGAAGGAAATACAAGAATGAATACACGGGGAGGCAAGAGTAATCTGTGATAGAAAGCACAAACCGTTACACCCCAGGAGAAAAAAAACAGAAAGTCTCCACAATTACTGGCACGGTGGCACAGCGGTAGAGTTGCTGTCTTACAGCACCAGAGACCCGGGTTTGGTCCTAACACCGGGTGCTATCTGTAAGGAGTTTGCACGTTCTCCCCGTGACTGCATGGGTTTTCACCCAGTGCTCCGGTTTCCTCCCACACTCCAATGAAGAACAGGTTTGTAGGTTAGTTGGCTTCTGTAAATTTGTAAATTGTCCCTAGTGTGCAGGATAGTGTTAAGGGCCTGTCCCATTTGGCGATGTTTTCGGTGACTGCCGGCGTAATTGATTGAGGTATCAGGTTTATTTTGTCATTTATTTTGCCGCCGCTGGATATTGAAATGATCTAAATCTTTTGGCGACACTGATATGACGCCAGTTGTTGCCGAAAAAAATCGCCAAATGGGACAGGCCCTTTAGTTTTCAGGGATCATTGGTTGGTGCAGAAGGGCCTATTTCCGTGCTGTAAATCTAAACTAAACCAAGCTACTGGCGAGATGATGGATATGGCCGCTCTGCCTCCAGTCTTCTTCCTCCGGTTTGTCCACTTGATCTTCCTCTGCAGAAGTAGCCATGAGACGAGAGTAGGCCCCTCAGGCACCAACCTCCCTTCGTTCCTCCTTCACCCCAGTAAGACGGTGGGTGATTTGAAGGCCACTCATCTGCAAAAAGCATTGCTTAGCTTCAATGACTACCGCATAAGTGATGAAATATTGGTTACCACGTTCCATCACTTTTCTTTCAGTCGCCAAATAAGCGTTAACCAGATGGTAACTCAGCCAGTTACGCTTAACAACCACAATGCAAAGCTGGTAAGATCAATATCAAAGGTGCTATTTGCACGTGTTCTTCTTTTCTCCTTGTGTGCATGAGAAAGTGGAATAACATGAACTAGCGGTGAACGGGCGATCCCTCTGAGGCACATGTTTCTCTAATAAACATGCAAAGCAGATAAAAATTATCAACTAGTCCTTTGCAACAGCACACCTCACACATGGGTAAGAACAGCAGTAAGAAGATGTCTGAATTTTATCCCCCTTTCCAGAACAAACAGGAGGCATCTTAGCAACTCAATGGAATAAATCCTTCTACGCCTCGGAGAAATCCTGTAAAATGGCTCAGAACCACCAAGGACATTTCTCACAGTGCTGCTTTTGCTAATTAAGAGATAAGCAGATAATACGGTTAAATAGTAGATTAATCTTTGTTAATAACTTAATGGATCCTTGCCATAGTGTAAAAATTAGACAGCAGGAAAGGTCACTTAAACCTCTTCCACTGCCTGTGATCATCTATTTATTAGCTTTGCTACATTCTCCTGATTACCTCTTGCATAAGAAAGCCTTGGACTGAGAAGGACATAGAGCGCTGGAGTAACTCAGCGCGTCAGGCAGCATCTGTGGAGGGAATGGACAGACAATGTTTCAGGGCGGGACCCTTCTTCAGCCTGGAAGGTTCTGAAGGCTGTGAGGAGGTTGGAGTGATAGTGACTGACCTTCACATACTGGGCTAAGAAATCAATCAGAACCCTGCTAATGAGTGCACTCCGTCTCAGTGTGGGCCGTGTACTCCACTAGGGAGGTGCTGTATTGCGGATGTGATGATAAACCAAGAACCTGTTTGTACTGTGAGCTGGACGCAAATTATCCCATAACCAATACCCAAATATAGACACAAAATGCAGGAGTAACTCAGCGGGTCAGCCAGCATCTCTAGAGAAAAAAGGAATTGGTGACATTTCGGATCGAGACCCTTCTTCAGACTGTAAAGTCTTCAATGTGTCTGAAGAAGGGTTCCGACCCTAAACATTACCCATTCTTTTTATTCAGATATGTTGCCTGATCCGTTGTGTTACTCCAGTTCACTTTGTGTCTATCTTCGGTATTAACCGGCATCTGCAGTTCCTTTCTACACACCAAGATCAGATGTGGGCATCACAGTGGCACTCTACAGCATCTAGAGCTGCTGCCTCACAGCACTAGAGAGGCAGGTTCAATCCTGGCCTTCAAGTCAAGTTGAGTTTATTGTCATGTGCACAAGTATGGTGAGGTGCCACAACAATGGAAATCTTCCTTCCACCATCACGGTGGCACAGCGGTAGAGTTGCTGCCTTACAGCGAATGCAGCGCCGGAGACCCGGGTTCGATCCCGACTACGGGTGCTGTCTGTACGGAGTTTGTCCGTTCTCCCCGTGATCTGCGTGGGTTTTCTCCGAGATCTTCAGTTTCCTCCCACACTCCAAAGACATACAGGTTTGTCAGATCATTTGGCTTGGTAAATGTAAAAATTGTCCCTAGTGGGTGTGGGATAGTATCAATGTGCTGGGATCGCTAGTTGGCGTGGACTTGGTGGGCCGAAGGGCCTGTTTCCACGCTGTATCTCTAAACTAAACTGAAACTAAATGAGCATTACAGCCACCTAGACTCAGACAATACACATAACATATATTTTTATACGTAAAAATCGCACGCATAATTTGCAAGTTTAAGACAGTAAAAAGAAAGAAGACATATCAAAAAAAACATGACATTAATGCAAAATACAATCGGACAGGACGGCACAGTGGCGCAGCAGTAGAGATATTAGCTTACAGCTTTAAATTCAAGGGACATTTATTGCACTCATGTGTTGCATTTATAAGGAAATGAATTCTGCCTATTTCAGGGTTAACATCCGATATCTACAAGCCTGGCACCATCAAAGCCCCAAGTGTGCCAGATTATTGGAGTTTTACTAAATCTAGTTATCTTCTGAGTTAGAGTCATAGAGTCAGCACAGAAACAGGCCTATTGACCCAACTCGGCCATGACCACCATGATGCCCCATCTAAGCTAGTCCCATTTGTCTGTGTTTGGCCCATATCCCTCGAAACCTTTCCTACCCATGTATCAATTACGGTGCAATACACATAAAATAATTTGCATTGCATTTGTATATTGACTTTTAAAATGTAATGTCATTTGACAAAGTTAATCATACTGCCTGCTTAAAGTATTTTGAAATTCATTATTTAGTTATTTACAATGCGTGATGAAGTGCTATTTTTCTATTGTAATTTACAATATATTTTGTATATATTTAAAAAAAAATCTAATTTAGGAACAAGGTCATCTTAGGGTGGCAGGGTGGCGCAGCAGTAGAGTTGCTGCCTTACAGCACCAGAGATCCGGGTTTGATCCTGACCACTGGTGCTGTCAGTATGGAATTTGTACGTTCTCCCTGTGACCACGTGGGTTTTCACCGGGTGCTCTGGTTACCTCCCACACTCCAAAGACGTGCAGGTTTGTAGGTTAATTGGCTTAGTAAAATTGTAAATTGTCCCTAGTGTGTGTAGGGTAGTGTTGGTGTGCTGGTGATCGCTGGTCAGCGTGGACCTGGTGGGCCAAAGGCCCTCTTTACACGCTGTATCTCTAAACCAAGCTAAAGCTAAACTGAACACAATAAGTGGATGTAAATGAATTATATTAATTAATCTGTTCCAGGTGCCAAAGAAGACGCATGGCAAAGCTGCTATTTAAATTTAGTTCACTGGATCACAAAACCAGAGCCTAGGAATGGTTCAGTTAGAGACAACTCAATTAAGCTATGATGTGTTATTATTGTTGAATGTATTAAAAATGATCCATACCACCGAGCACAAGCAACACACATGCAAGTCAATGCATTTCAATTGGATGCCATATTTGTCCTTTGCGATCTTGGTTTTCCCCCCAGATATTGGCATCAGCAGCAGGCTATAGCCTACAAAACCACCATGAATGCCTTTCTGTTCCAAAGCTTCAGCCCAGCGGTGGCAGCTGTGGCTCAGATGTAGCCCTCCCTCACCCCAGATGTCAGAAGGTTACTGGTTCAACACCCACTCCAGACACACCAACATTCATTCCAGACCTGCCTTGCACAGCCTGAGGTATTATCTTTGTCTGCACAAGTAATAGGGTTATTGATTATTGAACTCTGTCCATTATATATTATCTGTGCGTGTTATGTTACAGGCCATGCAATAAGAATTCTAAACTGGAAAGGGTGCAGAGATGATTTATGAGGATGTAAATAAAGCCTTTGTATAAGGAAGCCTCCTGGAGGCATAGCAGCGACAGAAGCCTTCCAGAAGTGTCGTGGCTGTCGTGGCTGCCGCTGGAAAGCCACGGCCGGAGCCTCGTGGGTGGACAGAGCTCGCGGCCTGGGCCAGGGGCGGCACCACGGAGGCGCCCAGAGAGGACCCGGCAGTGTTAGTGGAGAGGTCGGTGCAGCGGTCGATTATGGTGCCGACCGACAGACGAGGACGGACACGTGGAAGTGAGGACGCCACTGCCGAGAGAAAAGGGACAAAGGAGGACCCGGCGTGGGGGGACTGGGGGGGAGGGGGTGGGGAAGAACTGGGGGGGGGGGGGGGGGGGGGGGGGAGGGGTGGGGAAGGGGGATCTGGTGAGGGGGCGGTGGGGGGAATCTGTAACTATGTAAGTGCCCTTTATGGGTAATAATTTGCATACCTTGGCAAGGAGTACAAGCAAAGAATTTCACTGTGACTTATCACATGTGACCATAAAATAGTCTATTCCATTCTTTTCTATTCTTTTCTATTCTATTCTTTGTTGCCAGGACTTGAGGACCGTGCTTTAGGGAATGGTTGGGCAGGCTAGGACTTTTATTCCTTGGAGCGCAGGCGGATGAGTGGTATTCTTGTAGAGGAGTATAAAATCATGAGAAGAATAGATAAGACAAATTGACAAGAGTATTTTACATAGAGTAGGGGAATCAAGAACCAAAGAAAATAAGTTTAAGCTGAGAGGAGAAAGATTTGACAATAGGTGCAGGAGTAGGCCATTCAGCCCTTTGAGCCAGCACCGCCATTCAATGCGATCATGGCTGATCATCCCCAATCAGTACCCTGTTCCTGCCTTTTCCCCATATTCCCTGACTCTGCTATCTTTAAGAGCCCTATCCAGCTCTCTCTTGAAAGCATCCAGAGAACCGGCCTCCATCGCCTTCTGAGGCAGAGAATTCCTCAGACTCACAACTCTCTGTGAGAAAAAGTGTTTCCTTGTCTCCGTTCTAAATGGCTTACCCCTTATTCTTAAATTTGATAGGAACCTGAGAGGCAACTTCTTCACTCAGAGGGTGGTGGGTGTATAGAACAGGCTGCCAGAAGACATAGTTGAGGCAAGTACTATAACAAATTTGAAAGACATTTGGACAGGTACCTGGATAGGAAAGGTTGCGAGGAATATGGGCCTAATGTGGGCAGGTGGGTCTAACACAAATGGGGCACCTTGGTCTGTGGGTAGGTTGGGCCGAAGGGCCTGTTTCCGTGCTGTATGACTCCATGACTCTAATTTCATTGTTCCGTTATCAGTGCATATGGCAATTAAACACACTTGACTTTTGAAAGGAGCTTATGTGGTATTCGTCAAAGAAATGTAAGAGCTATCTCCTCATTCTTCTAGCCTTCATTTAACCCATCACCAACACTAACTCGCTACAATGTGCAGGGCAGTGTTGTGTGTAAGTTGTCTCCCATGTTTCCATACACTTGAAAAGTAATGAATTGTCTGAAGAATACTTTAAGCTGCCATGAAACATATAGGATATAAGGAAGTTCTTCTTTTCACCTGTCTGGAGCTAATTTTTTCTGGAAGGGTGCTTTCGAATGTGGCCTTACCAACATCTTGCACAGCTACAAAATGACTTCTCAATTTCTAGACTCAATACCCTGACTGATGAGGATTTTCTAAAGTGCACACGATTTCAGTGAAATCGACCAGTGTCACTCTATATTGTAGCAGCTCTGACCATGACTGTCCGACTCCCACACAAATGTCCACAAGCACAACCATAAACAACAAGATACTCTTCACGCCAAAATCGTCTTATGATCAAGGCATGACAATGAAACCAAGTCACATGGAACAATCAAGGAAGAGAGTAGACACAGTGGTGAAGAACAATATAGGACAGCAAAGAAAATTCAATGTAAGTTTGGTGGAGGTAGACAAAAATGCTGGAGAAACTTAGCGGGTGAGGCAGCATCTATGGAGTGAAGGAAATAGGCAACGTTTCGGGTCGAAACCCTTCTTCAGACCAAGGTTTCGACCCGAAACGTTGCTATTTCCTTTGATCCATAGATGCTGCCCCACCCGCTGAGTTTCTCCAGCATTTCTGTCTCCCTTCGATTTTCCAGCATCTGCAGTTCCTTCTTAAATATGTTTGGTGGAGATTGGGCGGCACGGCGGCCCAAGTAGTAGAGTTGCTGCCTTACAGCGCCAGAGACCCAGGTTCGATCCTGACTACGGGTGTTATCTGTATGGACTTTGTACGTTCTCCCAGTGACCTTGTGGGTTTTCTCTAGGTACTCCGGTTCCCCTCCCACACTTCCAAGACATGCTTCTATAAATTGTAAATTGTCCCCAGTGTGTAAGATAGTGTTAGTGTAGGGGGTGATCGCTGGTTAGGATCGAACCCGGGCCTCTGATGCTGTACGGCAGCAGCTCTACCGCTGCACCACCGTGCCACCCCAACTATCTCAACTGTCCTTGCCCTGCACCAACGCTACTCGACCCGTTGAGTTCCCCCAGCGGTTGCTCGTTGCTCCAGATTCCAGTAGCAGCCGCCGGTTGTGTGTCAAAAGTAAATCTTTGGAGCCAGGCCCCTTCAGTCATTTCCTGAGATGGACAGGAAATTCCTGTGAAACTATTTCTTCCATTGTGTTAATTAATTCATGAAGCTGTGGTGCAACCATATGTGTACACCAGTGATAGGATCTTGAACAAGAACAACTCACTAAGACTGGGTGAGATTTCCAAACCAGTCGAACTTCCTGAGGAGCAGACCCTAGTGGCATGTGGGGACAAAGTTTATGAATTAAATGCAACCCTTTAGTTTATCCATGTTAATAAATTGTCAGCGAGGCCATACTTGAGTGGAGTTACCAGGAAATGGTGAGGTGATGACTCAATGGAGTGGTCATGTTAGATGGGAAAGGGCACTACTCAATGGCATGGGTATGTTTCAATGGAGAAACTACATCTCATTGGAGCAGCTATGTTTCAGTTAGAGATTTTATTTAATTGATTGCCACAATCCTGTCATCTTTATATTTCCATTTACAATTGCTGCACTTCCCACTTCAACCTGAAGTGTTGACTCTTATTTTTCACACAGATATGGCCACACCTATGGCTTGTCTCGAGCATTTAATTTGGTTTTTATTACAGATCTATACTGATGCGCGCACACACGCACTCACACACATACTCATGCACACATGCAGACACATGCAGCCACACACATTCTGACACATCCAGACATACTCACACATGCAAACACACACATACAGACACACACACATGCAGACATGTACACCAGATGCACATACATGCAGACACACTCACATATGCAGAAACACACACACTGCACATGCAGAGAGACACACACACCACAAGGCTGGTCTTCCCTCCTGCGTCGTTGAGCAATTAATTATGTAAGCAACCCTCAATACCCGTGCCCACACTAGTACCTTTCCCTTTAATCTGCTCATGATTTTTAGACATTTTCTGGTCTTAATAACTTCTCCGAACCTACATTTGTTCTACAATACGTACCTCTTTCAGTTGGCTCCTTTTGTTATTGCATCTATCCTGCTCCCTCTTTTTTGCTCTTTCCTCTCCTCCTACATGTCTCCGCAACTTCAAACCTGTCAACCTCCAACTTTCCCCAAGCTTGTGAAAAACCATTGACCTGGAACGTTCCTCTCAGTATTTGTTGCTCGGTTTTTATTTCCATGACTGAAACCTAGATTCATATTGTTGGAAAACATCCCGAACGATTTCACAAGAGTTGTTTAATGAACGAAGAAAAAGTTGTTGAGCCTTAGAGCTGAGTGTTCAGACTGAGACCCATGCGGTGAGCATAAGGAAAGTGGAGAGATGAGATGATTTAGTAGAAGATGCCACAGGAAGGGTCAGTCAAAACCTGCAAATAATTAGGAAAGCCAACAGAATGTTATTGTTTGTCGTAGAGTCAGCCATACAGCAGGAAACAGACCGTTTGGCCCAGCTTGCCCTTACTGACTAAAATGCCACATCTTTCATAGTACATTCTCCCTGTGACCTGTGTGGCTTTTCTCCGGGGGGGGGGGGGGGGGGGGGGGGGGTCTGGTTTCCTCTCATATTCCAAAGATGTATAGGTTTGTGGGCTAATTGGTTTGGAAAATTGTAAATTGTCCCTAGTGAGTGTAGGATAGTGTTAGTGTATGCGGATCGCTGGTCGGCATGGACTCGTAGGCAGAAGGGCCTGTTTTTGTGCTGTATCTTTAAACTAAATCCACACTTGTCCTATTTACCCACATTTGGCCCATATCCTTCTAAACCTTTCCTATCCATGTACTTGGCCAAGTGTCTTTTAAATGCTGTTATAGTACCTGTAGATGATATGTGTGTACACCTTTAATTGATAGTAACGATGTCCATGCTAACCACTCCCCCACCAGTTAGTATAATTTACTTCCAAGAGGAGCCAGGCTGATCATCTCTTCATGGCAGAAGGTCGCCCCTGGTGTGCCGTGGCGATACCTGATGGTAAGTAGAACGGCTGTGGGAGGCAGTGCCCTGCCTTGATGGTGGAGTGGGCCACTGGAGGCCTTGCAACTGCCTGGGGCTTGGCTGGACCGTGCACTGCTCCACGCGGGCGAGCCCGTGTGCTGGATGCGGTCTGCAATAGTGGGGCAGCGGTGGCGGACACCACAGCTACACTTGGCCAGGCCGACCCTGCAATACCACCAGGACAATGGGCCATCAGGGTCAGGCCAAAAACCCTGCACTTACAATGTATCCAAAAACTGGAGGCTCTGTCTACTGTCACAGTATACTACTGCTTTACACTTGCATTGTTTCTGAGATGCTTATCTAAGAGGTGTCTGCAGTATCGTGTTTCTGTAATAGATGAACCAAACATTCATTGTGTGGGATCAGACTGAAGGTGCGTGCTAGCAACATACAGCATTTAGTTCAGTTTATTGTTACATACACCAAGGTACAGTGAAAAGGGTTTTGTTGTGTACTAGCAGTCAGTGGAAAGACTATACATAATTACAATCGAGCCATCCAAATGTACAGATTTGTGATAAAGAAAACAATGTTTAATGCAAGATAAAGTCCTGTAAAGTCTATTTAAAGATGAGGGTCTTTAATGAGGTATATAGCAGCTCAGGACTGAGGACCCAGCGTGGGGGGTGGGGGGGGGGGGGGGGGGGGAGGGGGGGGGGGGGTGCCGTGAGGGAGGGGGAAGAACACTGAACAATGGAGGTCTTGGCATGGGGGTGGGGGGGGAGATGCCGTGAGGGCGGGGGGGGGTGCCATGACGGGGGAGGGGGGGGGGTTGGGGAGAATGAAAGGTGGACCTGACGCGGAAACTGTATATCCTTTGTAAGTGCCCTGTGGTGGCGACTACTTGAATACCTTGGGTCTGCAAGCAAAGAATTTCACTGTGAATTGTCACACGTGACCACAAAGTGTTCATTCATTCGCCAGCTCTTGGTAGGATGGTTCAGTTGCCTGATGACAGCTGGGAAGATCCAATGCTTGCCTCATCTTTTCTACAGAAACTTTGCTCTTGTTTCACATGCTCCATGCCCAGTCCTTCCTCCAACCGATGTGTTATACCATGGAACACAAATAGGATCTTGTTCCCATTCAAATCAGTTTTTAATAGTAGGGGAATGAAAACAAGGTCACACTGTCTACACTTCTCTGAAAGGGCTGCTACAAATAGCAACGTTTATCCATTGTCTTGTGAAATGTTTGCAAGCTCCAGGCTAGTATTATCAACCTAGAATGAACAGGACAGTATGCTCGCTGTTTGAAATGCCTTCAGAAAAGGCCTCAAGGAAACTGCTTAACACAAAAAAAAAGAATAATTATGGCAACAACTGGAGTCATTCACCATTCACTCGGGAGACATGCGACCACCGAGAGACAATTATGTGTAAAGCCTGTGAACGAAGTTGCCAATTTTAGCTATCCTCCTGTGTGCAAAGATAGTGGCAGTGAAAGGAATTCTTAGAATCCTCTCCCCATAGTTCGGCAATATTAGCTTCATACAACAGAGAAACAGGCCCTTGGCCCAACTCATCCATTTCAACATGCCTCATCTAAGCTAGTCCCATTTGCCTCAATCCCCCTAAACCCTTCCTACCAGTACCTGTTCAAATTTATTTTACATTTTATTACTGTATCTGCCCATCTACCTACTATACCCACCACCCTCTGAGTGAAAAGGTTGTCCCTCAGGCTCCTATTAAATCTTTCCCCTCTCTTCTTAAACCTTAGTCCTCTTGCTCTTGCTTCCTCTACTCTGGGAAAATGACTCCATGCATCTACGCTATATATTCCTCCCATGATTTTATACACCTCTATAATATCACACCTCACCTTCCTGCGCTCCAAATAATATAGCGCTAACTTACCCAACCTATCCCTATAGCTCATGCCCTGGAAATCTGGTATCTTCCTGGTAAAACATTATCTGCACTCTTTGCAAGTTAATGAGATCCTTCTGATAGCATGGTGACCCAAATTGAATACAATGTTACAAATGCAGCCTCACCAACACCTTGTACAATTCTTACATAATGTTCCAACTTCTATACCGGTACTGACTGATAAAGGCCAATGTACCAAAGGTTTTCTTTGCCACCCATCTACCTATGAAGATAGTTTCAGAGAACTATGTACGTGTACTCCTAGATTCTCTGCTCTACAACACTCTGCCCTGGTTTGACTTCCCAAATGCAACACCTTGAATTAAACTCCACTTGCCCTTCCTCAGCCCACTTGCCCAGCTGATCAAGATGCCCACAGGCAAAGTATTGCCTTCATTACTTGGAAAATTGAACCATTCAATTCTGTCAATCAATTTTGTATTAGCTACAAGGAGAGGTTGGACAAACTCGGATTGGTTTCTCTGGGAACGTTTAAAGGAGATGTAACAGAGGATGGTGGGTAGACACAAAAAGCTGGAGTAATTCAGCGGGCGAAAAGCAATAGATGACATTTCGGATTGAGACCCTTTTTCAGACATGGAACACAGTGCCAGGTGTGGTGGTGGAGTTTCAGAGGCTTCTGGACCGACAAACAAGATACAGAGTGCTATAACAACTCAGCGGGTCAGGCAGCATCTCTGGAGAACATGGGCAAGTGACGTTTCCGCAAGTGTCGGGACCCTTCTTCTGAATCCAGGCGCATTAGATGGGCAGATAGATCTGCTGCGAATGGATATGGATCTTGTGTAGACTGAGAGGTTTAACTTGGCATCATGTTCAGCATAGACAATTTTGGGCCGAAGGGTCTGTTCCTGTGCTGTACAGTTCTATGTTCTATGACTTCCCTTAGAATTACAGTAAAGCAGAGGTGAAGGGAGGGAGGAACTAAATATGATATACGCAAGTATCTTGCTTCGTGCTCAGGATATGCTCCTTGGAATGAGAGAGTTGGTGCCAAGAGAAATAATTCCAGCATTATACGCAGACAGGTGAGTCACCGACAACGACACTCACCCCAGCGACTCACAGGTAGAGGAACAGTGTGGTAGCGTGTCTGTGTCAGATGATTCAATTATACTTTTTGTCACATGAACAGTGGTTTTGCATACAACCCTGTAAAATCATACAGCAGGCCACACCTATGAGGTAGTTTAGTTTAGTTTAGTTTAGAGATGCAGCACGGAAACAGGCCATTCGGCCCACCGAGTCCGTGCCGATGAGCGATCCCCGCACATTAATACTGTCCGACACACACTAAGGCCAATTTACATTCATACCAAGCCAATTAACCTACAAACCTGTATGTCTTTGGAGTGTGGGTGGAAACCGGAGAAAACCCATGCAGGTCATGGGGAGAACGAACAAATTCCCTACAGACAGCACAGTCAGGATCGAACGTGGGTCTCTGGCGCTGTAAGGCAGCAACTCTACCGCTGCGCACACCATGCCGTCCCTAGACAGGAGACCGCAGGTATGCACAGGAGTCACCACGTTTTGGTGCCGACAAAGTTACAACCGTTCACCGAACAGAACGTGGCCGTAGGGCAGGAGAGCAGCAGGATTCGGAGAGGAGGGGCAGGGAGAAGGGGTCTCAGACTCCCGTTAGAGAGAAGAGAAGAACTTCTTCAAAGTAGGCAGTCCTGGGCTGTCCATACAAGGGGAGGAAAAAGGTATTTGCTGAGGGAGTACAGGGAAGGCCAGGTGGGATTCCTACCAATGCATCTCACACCCCAAGCAGACATCTCCTGAACAGTACAGCAAGTTATATGCCTGTGAGGGTGTGGGCAGGAGAAAACTGTAAAAACGGCCAGACACTATGGTTCGATCCTGACTACGGGTGCTGTCCGTACAGCGTTTGTGCGTTCTACCTGTGACTGCGTGGGTTTTCTCCGGGTGCTCCGGTTTCTTCCCATACTGCAAAGACATGCAGGTTTGCAGGCTAATTGGCTCCTGTGTCACCCCGCTGCTAGCAAAGGATAGTTCTTCACTCCCACTTGTCTGGCTACAGACAACATAGCTTTTGTCCGCCACACCTGCCCTCCTCTAAGTTAATGTGGACGGTGCTGAGACCTGGAGTCCAAGTCCTGCCTGGGCAGTGAAAGAAGCCTCACATGCTAAAGGTCAGCTGTGTCTGTGGAAGAGGCTGTGGTTCCCACATTGGCCTAATCGGTCACCTCAGAACCCACAAAAGTAGAGTGTAAACAACTTGTCCTCGTTCATGACGTTAGTGTTCAGAGATCCAAAGAGAAGTTATTGTTGTGAGTCACAGAGTCAGAGTCATACAGCACAGAAACAGGTCCTTCAGCCCAACTTACCAATGCTGACCAGGATGCCCCCTCTACACCAGTCCCACCTGCCAGTGTTTGCCCCATAATCCCTCTAAACCTTTCCTATCCATGCACCTGTCCACAAGTCTTTTGTTTTATACCGTACCTGCCTCAACTATCTCCTCTGGCAGCTCTTTCCATATACCCACCAGAGGGAAGTTAGTGTCCGGAACGTTTGACTGTTGTCAATTAAATTCAAGTAATTAAAATCAACAGCACTGCAACACTTTAGCATCACCACTGTATAGCCCAGACTTTAGAATGGGATATGAACACATATGACATTCAGTGTAAAGGGTGGGTTGGGGAATTACCAACTGGTCCAAGGCTGATCACACCACAAACCAGTCCCCCGCCCCATCAACTTCATCTATACTTCATACTGCCTCAGGAAAGTAGCCAACATTATCAAAGAGACAAAGGGAACTGCAGATGCTGGAATCATGAGCAAAATACAAAGTCCTGGAGTAACTCAGAGGGTCAGGCGGACATGTGAAGGGAATGTATAGGTGGTATTTTGCGTCTGGACCCTTCTTCAGAGCCATTATCAGGGACTACTCTCATCCCAGTTATTCTCAACCTCCCCTTTCCCATTTTAGCACGATATACAACAGCTTGAAAGCACATACTCAACATCTGCAAGATTCAAGATTTTGATCGGCATCTCCAAGATTCAAGAACCTCTTCTTCCCCGCAGTGATCAGATTCTTGAATGGACTTCCCATTAGCTACCGATGAATTCTTGATCTTCCAATCCACCTCATTCTGCCCCATTTCACTTTTTTAGAATCTGAATTTCTCTGTAGATATGACACTATATTCTGCACACAACCAAAAAGCACTCAGCCATGAAAACAAAGGTATAAAATTTGCATATTCGGCATCAAATACAAATCAAATAGTTTGTCAACTATACCAATTTTCATATTTTTTAATTTTAAACCTTGACCCTTAAAGCTCTAGTATTTGATATTTCCATCCTGGGACGTAAGTTCTGTCTGTCCATCCTATCTATCCCTCTTATAATTTTATATACTTCTATCAGGTCTCCACGCAATCTCCTTACAATTTGGACTTTAGAGATACAGCATGGAAGCAGGGCCTTCTGCCCACTGAGTCTGCTCCGACCAAGTATCATCCATACACTAGTTCTACACAATTTACAGAAACCTATTAACCTACAAACCTGCCTGTCATTGGAGTGAAGGAGGAAACCAGAGCACCCAGAGAGATCACCTCTGTACGGATTGAACCCGGGTCTTTGGCGCTGTAAGGCCGCAACTCTACGTCTACGCCACTGTGCCATCCCTTATTACAGTTTTCTGAATTATTCCGCCCACACCCTCACAGGCATGTACATCGCTGTACTGTAGAGGAGACGTCAGCTTGGGATGTGAGCGGCAATGGTAGGAATCTCACCTGACCTTTCCAATACGCCTGCAGCGAAGAATTGCTTTCTCCCCTTGTACGGACTGTCTGCCTCTGCCGACTCGAAAGAAGATCTCTCAGACGGGAGTTCTCTGAGACCCTCTCTCACTGTTCCTCTTCTCCAAGTCCTGCTGTTCTCCTGCTCTACGACTACATTGAGCCACTGTGCTGCCCAATGCACAAACAACAAGGTAACCTGGTTCACCCAGAAAACTACGTCTGAAAGCTTTGTGTTTACCAAAGACCCCCCCCCTTACCCGACAACCTCCACCCTTCCTTATTCTTCTCCAGACCCTTTAGGTGATTCAGTCATGTGTGGCAGCTCTACATCTAACCGCACCACACAACGCACAGGAGTTCTCAACAGCTTTACCTTCATCTATCAGCTGTCACCTGCACCATTATATGTACGGAGTCAGCCTGCATTTCCGTTGGATGAGCATCTATAGAAAGCAATGATCTTGTTTGGATTTGGGGGATGGATTTTGTTAGGAATTAATTTTCGAGGTCGCCCCTCCTCCCTTACCTTGGGTTACGACTGATAGGTAATTCAAGTCCATGTGGGCTCAGGAACATTGTCAGATGTCAGACGGCAGAGCACAAATATTTACTCGGAATCTGAATGTGGGGCCACACTCTTTGGGAGGGAGATTAGACATCAGTTGCTCGCACTGAGTGTTCACGACAACATAAGCCAATGACTACACTAACCCCCCGACATTCAATTCCGTTGACTGCAGTGGAGCCGATGGTGTAGTGGATGGTGCAACCAGTCAAATATGAATTTAGGTCATAGACTCATACAGCGCGGAAACAGGCCTGTCGGTTCAACTCATCCAAGCCGCCCAAGATGCCCCATCTAAGCTGGTCCCATTAGCCTGCACCTGGCCTATGCCGCTCTAAACATAGAAACATAGATAATAGGTGCAGGAGGAGGCCATTCGGCCCTTTGAGCCAGCACCGCCATTCATTGTGATCATGGCTGATCGTCCCCAATCAATAACCCGTTCCTGCCTTCTCCCCATATCCCTTGATTCCACTAGTCCCAAGAGCTCTATCTAACTCTCTCTTAAACATTTCCTATCTATGTACCTGTACAAGTGTCTTTTAAATACAGTTGCAGTACCTGCCTCAACTACCACATTTGGCAGCGCATTCCATATATCCCAGTAAAAAAGTTGCCCCTTGGATGTGGAGAGGCCAATTCCACTAGTGGGAGAGTCTCCCACTAGACTCTTCCACTGGTGGAAACATCCTCTCCACATCCACTCTATCCAAGCAAGAGGTGGTTCTCTCAAATAGGCAGCAAAATATGATTATATAAAAGAAACCCTGGGCAATAAATAACTATTTAGAAAAATTGTCAACGTTTATTTACAATGTACATCAAACACTGTGCCATGGATCTTATGTTTCAATCCCGTTCTGAATTATACTCTCTGTAAAGTCCTTAGGGAATGGACAAAGATGTCAATTTTCCAAGTGAGATTTCATTATAAATTCAGAGAACTGAAATATAAATATACTCTTTTCCTCCTCCAGCTAGCAATGACTTATCTCCATCGTCGCAAGTGCCTCAGGCACTTGAGCATACGGAGAAAGATTTAGAAGAGACAGATAAAAGAGAGATAGAGAGATAAAGAGATAGAAAGATAAAAAGAGAGTGAGGTGAAGCGAGAGAGCAAGGGAGAGAGAGAGAAGGGGGCGGAAAGATGTGAGCGAGATATATGTGGGATTGGGTGGTCTTGGTCCATTTCTCTAGACACTCTCTCCCCCGACTCTCAGTCTGAAGAAGGGTCTCGACCTAAAACGTCACCCATTCCTTCTCTCCAGAGATGCTGCCTGTGCCGCAGAGTTACTCCAGCATTTTGTGTCTATCTTTAGCCCAACCCATTGACAGATTGACAAGCCGTCAGCTGTGATACAAGTCAGGATCAGGGGCTTTGCAAGCACGCAGCCACAAGCATGTGAATGCACCCTGTCTAATGAGTGCCCACATCTGAGGCACTTCAAGAGGGGCCTCACAGCTGAGGTCTGGCCAAAGGAAGGCAAGCCCAAGCAAAGTCTAATTCTGCCGCATAGCCCACGTAATCAAAGGCACAATCACAGCTCTCCCAGCTGCGATTAGGCTTCAAACAAAACGTCCGACAAGAAAAGATTCCATCAGAGAGAGGACTACCTTCCTACCGTACTGACACCACAGCCGTCTCTTTATGCACCCAGCTCAGGTAATGGTTACACCTCCAACCCCACCCAATGGTCAAAGAGGCAAAGGTAGATAAAAATGCAGGAGAAACTCAGCCGGTGAGGCAGCATCTATGGAGCTAAGGAATCGGTGATGTTTCGGGTCAAGACCCTTCTTCAGACTGATGTGGGGGTGGGGGAGGGGGAAGAAGAAAGGAAGAGGCGGAGGCAGAGGGCTGTGGGAGAGCAGGGAAGGGGAGGGGAAAGAGGGAGAAAGAAAGGACTACCTGAAATTGGAGAAGTCAATGTTCATACCGCTGGGGTGTAAACAACCCAAGCGAAATATGAGGTGCTGCTCCTCAAATTTGCGGTGGGACTCACTCTGGCCATGGAGGAGGCCAGGACAGAAAGGTCGGATTCGAAATGGGAGGGAGTGTTGAAGTCCTGAGTCACCAGGAGATCAGGTTGGACTGAGCGGAGGAGTTGGGCGAAGCGATCGCTTCACTTCGATTTAGGTTGTGTTTGGGACAGGAGATCAAAATAAGGAGTGAGGAAGGAACTGCAGGTGCTGGTTTATACAGAGGATAGACACAAAATTCTGGAGTAACTCAGTGGGTCAGGCAGCAGCTCTGGAAAAAAGGAATAGGTGATGTTTTGGGTTGGTTCCCTCCTTCAGATTGAAAGATAGAGAAGACCAGAACCGTTTTTTCCTCCTGTTTTATTCAGGCCTTCTCTACCTTTCAGTCTGAGGAAGGGTTCCAACTTGAAATGTCACCTATTCCTTTTCTCTAGAGATGCTGCCTGACCCGCTGTGTTACTCCAGCATTTTGTGTCTATTTTCGATCGAAATAAAAAGTCTGACAATTTAACAAATGCTTACGACTCAATGTACCTTTGATACCTCAATGTATAAATGTACTCTTTTCCTCCCTCAGCTGGCATTGACTTATCCAGCTTCACAAGTGCCTCTAGTACTTTAGCGTTTGACGTGTGTGAGCCTAGACACTAACAGCAGGTAGTGCCACAATGGGTTGGCAGGGGACAATCCTGGCTAGGCCTGATTCTGCCTTGACTCGATGTTGGTTTCCAGCAGCAAGCAGTGGCTATTTATTTTTGTTAAATTCAAATGCAAACCAACTTTAACTCAAGAACTTCTATATTTAAACACGAAGTGCAGGAGAAACTCAGCGGGTCAGGCAGCATCTGACCTGGAAAGGTCAGGGAGGGAATGGAAAGATGTTTCGGGAGAGGTTGAGTAGACTGGGACCCTATTTATTGGAGCACAGGAGAAAGAGGGATGATCTTATAGAGGTGTATAAAATCATGAATAGATCGGGTAGATGAGTCTCTTACACAGAGTATGTGAATCGAGGGCCATAAATTTAACAGGAATCTGACGGGTTACCTTTTCACACAGAGGGTGGTGGGTGAATGGAACAAGCTGGATTGGGCAGGTTTGGATGGATATGGGCCAAACACAGGCAAGTGGAACTAGTGGGGCATGTTGGCTGGTGTGGGAAAGTTGGGCTGAAGGGCCTGTTTCCACGCTGTATCACTCTATGACTATCCATTCTTCCGAAGAAGATCCTTCCATTTCTTCTTCAGTCTAAAGAAGGGTCCCAACCCAAAACATCGTATGACCATTCCCTCCACAGATGCTGCCTGACCCAATGAGTTCATTCAACACTTTGTGTTTTGCTCATGATTCCAGCATTTGCAGTATTTTGTTTTGATTGGATAGCATACAAACATAAGCTTTTCACTCTATCTCAGAACACGTGACAACAATAACTCAAACTAAATTCTGTAGAAATACAGAACTGCAGAGGCTGGTTTACACAAAAAGACACTAAGTGCTGGAGTAACTCAGCTGTTCAGGCAGTATCTCTGGAGAACACCGACCGGTGATATTTCTGGTCAGCGCCTTTCTTCAGACCCTTCTGCAGTCTCTTTTACCTCTGTGTCTTAGAGACCTGCGGCCCCAGGCTATTCAAGCAGATGGGAGGATACCTCAGATAACCAGTGCATTATTGGCACAGAAGTTCAACCAAGAGGCTATATCAGATCTTGATCTGCAGATCAGTGGGTGTGTTAACACCAAGCTTCCTGTTTGCTTCGAACTATCTACCTGACACATTGCTAACAACTCTCTTATTTGTGTACAAAGATAACAGTGTTGGCTGGAGGCACACAAGATACAGGTCTACTCAGACGAAGCCCTGGACTGCTGAGAACCCAGCACGTAGACTGATCAAATCTGGCAACAATCTCAAAATCACTCTGCTTTCGCTACAGGCATTCAATATAAGAAAACAAACAGTGGTCCAGGTTACCTGACGGAGAGGTGATAATGGTCAAAATGCTGTCTTCATGAAAATTCTTTTGAATAAAGTTGATCTGCTTTTATTCTCCTGGAGTTTAGTTTTGTTTAATTCAGAGGTATGGCAACGAAACAAGCCCTTCATCGCACTGAGTCCATGCCGACTATCCATCACCCAGGCACACTAGATGTATGCAATTCCACTTTTTCATCCATTTCCCCACAAACGTGGGGCAATTTACAAAGGCCAATTGATCTACAAACCCGCACGTCTTTGAGATGTGGGAGGAATCTTGCAAACCTGGAGGAAACCCACACGGACACAGGGAGAAAGTGCAAACTCTGCGCAGGTAGCACCTGAAGACTGGATCGAACCCAGGTCTCTGACTTTGTGAGGCAGCAGTTCTACCAGCTGAGCCACTGTGTGCCATCCTAAGATAAAGAGCATCTGGTTGAATTGGGCTGACAGGAAGGAAATAATTGGATGAAAGTGCTGAAGTAGGAAGAGTGTGATGTTCTCGACCCATAATGTCACCTTTCGACTTTAGATCTTTAGAGATACAATTGTGGAAACTGGCCCTTCAGCTCGCCAAGTCTGTGCCGACCAGCAATCACCCCATATACTGGCACTATCCTACACACTAGGGATAATTTATAATTTCCAGAAGCCAAGTAACCTACAAACCTGTACGTCTTTGTAGTACAGGAGGTGGGAGTGTGGGAGGACACCGGAGAAGCCGGAGAAAACCCACACGGTCACAGGGAAAATGTACAAACTCCGTACAGACAGCACCCATGGTTAGGATTGTACCCGGGTCTCTGGCGCTGTAAGGCAGCAACTCTACCACGGCACCACTGTGCCAATCTGTCAACTATCCATGCTAAGTCTGAAGAAGGGTCTCGACGTGAAATGTCATCGATGCATGTTCTCCAGAGATGCTGCCTGACCCACTGGCCTCTGGCATAGAGATTCACCATCCACTGCATGAAGACATTTCTTTACAACTCTGTCCAAAATGGCCTAAACTTTGATTATAGCACCTCTCGGCCCTTCCAGCCGTGCCGAAACCCTCATTACCTGTTCCTTACTCCAGCCTGCCTCCACCACTTCTGGGCTGATTCTCACACAGCCACCACCCTCTTTTCCCCTCACGTTACATCTGCCCTTAATTCTCATGTATACCCTCAATAAATAAATCATTTTAAAGACCTCAATCAGTCCCCCTTAACCTTTAATCTATCTAAAGTCTCCTCATGTGACACAATCCATACCCTTCTTTCTGTATTTTCTCCATCATTTTCTAGGTAAGGAGACCAAGGGTGCTACCTCAACCCCATTGCGGACATTGGACTCTGTCGGGTATGCGTGCGCTTTATAGAGCAACTGTAACTTGGTAGCCAGCACTGAGGGTAGCCTTTTCAGGTGGTTGGTGTAGGACGAGCTAGGGGCAAAAGGCCTGTTTCCATGCGATATGACTCTACGACACTGTAATGCTGAGAACAATATTCTGCACACTGTATCTTCCCCTCTGGTTTACCTCTTGGGTTTAGCCTGATTGTATTTATGTATGGTATTATCTGATTTGATTGGATGGCATGCAAAACAAACATTTCCACTGCACCTCAGTACACATGACAATAATAAACATAAACCTAAATCTGTGCATGGATTGTCGAGTGTCAACGAGAGTACTGTATGTAATTCTGGACACCACATAACAGCAAAGATGTGGCAGTGCTGGAGAGGGTGCAGAGAAGATTCACAAGGGCACGGCCTGGGACTGGAGCATTTCAGGTACGAGTGGCGAGGTTTGTTTTCCCTGGAGGAGAGGAGGTTTTGCAATGATTCAATGCTACTTTATTTGTCACGCAGTGAAATACATATTTGTATACAGTTTGGCCAAGTGTAAATTTGGCCATAAGCACTTAGATATATCTTAGATAAGCATCTCAGATGCAGTACAAGCGTGTAGCAGTAGGGACACTGAGTCAGTGCACAGAGGCTCCAGATTTTGGCGCCATTTTCAAGTCCCAGATGTGAAGAAAGGACATGACTGCAGTAAATAAAATTGTACGGGTAATAGATAGCATATTTTGCAGAAAACTTTCCTGCACATCAAAACTAGACGCCATAGATTTAGCGTAAGGAGTTACAGATTTGGGATGGATCAGACCATTTTCACTGAGAGAGAGAGAGAGAAGACAGAGAGAGAGAGAGAGAGAGAGAGAGAGAGAGAGAGGGAGGAAGGGAGAGAGAGAGAGAGAGAGGGGGGGGGGGCAGAGGAATGCAGGTCAGATTTGTTGCAGAGAAATGAGACCAAAAGAAGTGTTGGAAATTGCCTGCTGATTGTGGAGGGAGAAAAATTGGCTTGCTATTGCAATGGAGGTATCACTAACGCAGTTGTTCTCCCTCCATTAATGCTGTCTGATCTGATGAGGATTTCCAACATTCCCTTTTAGACTCCAGTTCACTGCAGCATCTCTCTTTCTCTCTCTATCTCCCTCACCCCCTCCCTCTCTCTTTCTCCATAACTCTCTTCCCCCATCCCTCTCCTTCGTCCTCTCCCACCCCCCCCCCCCCCCCTCCTCTCACTCTGAAAATGGTCCTGCTCAGATCCCTCCAAATCTCTGATTCCATACTCTAATGGGCCTGTCCCACTTAGGCGTCTTTTTAGGCGACTATGCAGTCGCCACATGTTCGTGGGTGGTTGCCGGGGAGTCGCCTTCATGGCCGTGAGGAGTTCCCGCATTATGGGAACTAGTCGCTGCCTCATTATGGTCACTGCAAAGTCTTCAACATGTTCAATAATTAGCGGTGACCAGAATGAAGCCGCCATGGAGAGTAGCGGGAATTCCTGTGCCGCAGGTGGGTCGTCAGGAGGTTAAAGGTTCTCCTAGGTTGTAGTCGGTGCTGACCGGTGAATTTCATTGGCTCATTGGGAAAAAACAACATAAGCAGTAGTTTTCAGAACCAAGGATAACCGACCGGTAATGTTAATGTCCGCCGAGCTTCACAGCCATGTATCTCTGGCTTCTTAAAGGTTGTCTCCACTCCTTCTCCCAACTTATCCCCCTTCCCCACACCCCTCCCCCCTCTTTTAAAGGACTTACCGTACACTATGCTTCAGCCGTCTTAATTACAAAGTCAACCTTCCTGCTCTTCGCAGTGTGTGTCTGTATCACCTTGGCTGTGCACCGTGTGAATTTCACTCAGACAACGCTCCCCCCACTTGCCCTGTCCCCCGCCTGCATAACGGGCCGGTGAAGGAAACAAAGTGTGTGTGTGTGTGTGTGTGTTCCACTCTGACAGTCGCCGTTCCAGTTGCCGGTTTTTCAGGTGACTGCCGGCAACTTGACTGTCGCTGGCAGATGCCTGAAAAATCGCTTAAGTTGGACAGGCGCATAAGTCCTCTAATGTTATTTCCACATTCATTATTTCCCCCTTATCTATTTTACAAGTCACATCCAAAACAAACTCAACAGGCAGATTAGTCAAATGTGACTTTTCTTTCATTAATCCATGCTGTCTCTGCCTAGTCCTAGTCATTCTTTCAAAGTGTTTTGTTATTAAACCAACGTCACCCATTCCCTTCTCTCCAGAGATGCTGCCTGTGCCGCAGAGTTACTCCAGCATTTTGTGTCTATCTTTAGCCCAACCCATTGACTGACTGACAAGCCGTCAGCTGTGATACGTCAGGATCAGGGGCTTTGCAAGCACGCAGCCACAAGCATGTGAATGCACCCTGTCTAATGAGTGCCCACATCTGAGGCACTTCAAGAGGGGCCTCACAGCTGAGGTCTGGCCAAAGGAAGGCAAGCCCAAGCAAAGTCTAATTCTGCCGCATAGCCCACGTAATCAAAGGCACAATCACAGCTCTCCCAGCTGCGATTAGGCTTCAAACAAAACGTCCGACAAGAAAAGATTCCATCAGAGAGAGGACTACCTTCCTACCGTACTGACACCACAGCCGTCTCTTTATGCACCCAGCTCACGGTAATGGTTACACCTCCAACCCCACCCAATGGTCAAAGAGGCAAAGGTAAATAAAAATGCTGGAGAAACTCAGCCGGTGAGGCAGCATCTATGGAGCGAAGGAATCGGTGATGTTTCGGGTCAAGACCCTTCTTCAGACTGATGTGGGGGTGGGGGAGGGGGAAGAAGAAAGGAAGAGGCGGAGGCAGTGGGCTGTGGGAGAGCAGGGAAGGGGAGGGGAAAGAGGGAGAAAGAAAGGACTACCTGAAATTGGAGGTCAATGTTCAATGTTTTAGACTCCAGTTCACTGCAGCATCTCTCTTTCTCTCTCTATCTCCCTCACCCCCTCCCTCTCTCTTTCTCCATAACTCTCTTCCCCCATCCCTCTCCGTCCTCTCCCCCCCCCCCCCCCCCCCCCACCCCCCCCCCCCCCCCCCCCCCCCCTCCTCTCACTCTGAAAATGGTCCTGCTCAGATCCCTCCAAATCTCTGATTCCATACTCTAATGGGCCTGTCCCACTTAGGCGTCTTTTTAGGCGACTATGCAGTCGCCACATGTTCGCGGGTGGTTGCCGGGGAGTCGCCTTCATGGCCGTGAGGAGTTCCCGCATTCTGGGAACTAGTCGCTGCCTCATTATGGTCACTGCAAAGTCTTCAACATGTTGAATAATTAGCGGTGACCAGAATGAAGCCGCCATGGAGAGTAGCGAGAATTCCTGTGCCGCAGGTGGGTCGTCAGGAGGTTAAAGGTTCTCCTAGGTTGTAGTCGGTGCTGACCGGTGAATTTCATTGGCTCATTGGGAAAAACAACATAAGCAGTAGTTTTCAGAACCAAGGATAACCGACCGGTAATGTTAATGTCCGCCGAGCTTCACAGCCGTGTATCTCTGGCTTCTTAAAAGTTGTCTCCACTCCTTCTCCCCGCTTATCCCCCTTCCCCACACCCCTCCCCCCTCTTTTAAAGGACTTACCGTACACTATGCTTCAGCCGTCTTAATTACAAAGTCAACCTTCCTGTTCTTCGCAGTGTGTGTCTGTATCACCTTGGCTGTGCACCGTGTGAATTTCACTCAGACAGCGCTCCCCCCACTTGCCCTGTCCCCGCCTGCATAACGGGCCGGTGAAGGAAACAAAGTGTGTGTGTGTGTGTTCCACTCTGACAGTCGCCGTTCCAGTTGCCGGTTTTTCAGGTGACTGCCGGCAACTTGACTGTCCCTGGCAGATGCCTGAAAAATCGCTTAAGTTGGACAGGCGCATAAGTCCTCTAATGTTATTTCCAACATTTTCTGTTCTTATTCCACATTCATTATTTCCCCCTTATCTATTTTACGTCACATCCAAAACAAACTCAACAGGCAGATTAGTCAAATGTTTTTCTTTCACTAATCCATGCTGTCTCTGCCTAGTCCTATTCATTCTTTCAAAGTGTTTTGTTATTAAACCAATGTTAAGCTATCAGGTCGATAGTTTCCTACATTTTCCTTCCCTGCTTTCTTAACTAGCGGGTTATTTTTAGTCAGGCATGTGCCATCAGGGTAGGCAAGGTAGGCACTGCCTTCCCTGACTAAAATTCTAAAATGATAATAATTAAATATAAATAGTAAAGACACGGGAGAATTATGCCTACCTAAGAGATCGGATCTCTTAGGTAAGCATAATTCTCCGTGCCTTTCATGCGCAGTACATGTAATACGCAAAGGTCTGTGCAGCCCACGTGCCGTCGACGCTGCTTCAAGCCGTCAATGACAAGGGGAGCTGACGGCAGCTGAAATTCTGCCTTTGCAGCGTGGACTGCGTACTGCACACGTGCAGCAGCCTACTGCGCATGCCCAGCGTAAGATTCTTGCCGGGTTATTCAAACATGGATTGCCATTACCTTAAGAGTATCTTAAGAAACAAAGAGAGAAGAATGGAGTTTGTGTACAAATAATGTGGTAAGTAGATTTCGTTGAGCTATATGTTTTTAAATACCGTATTTCCCGACAATGAAGACGCTATTTTTTTACCCAAAAATAAGGCCCGAAAATGTACCTGCATCTTGGAGGCCGAGGGCTGTTAGCCAAGAAAGATAGACTTGGCTATCCCTCAGTACAGCAACATCAAGAACTATCCCTCATTGCTAGCAGTCGATGGGAGGGCAGGAGCGTTGAGCAGGAGGGGGTTGGGGATCATGCCAGCAACCAGCTTAAGAGCGGGTCAGCAGGCGATGGATAACATGAGAGCGCTGACACAGGAGTGTCCACTGCCCGCTGTCCTGTTATCCATCGCCCGCTGACCCGCTCCGCTCTATGATCTTTGCTCTTGAGCTGGTCCCCTCACTGTTCAGACGGAGAGGTGAGCGGGCCGGCAGAAGGCACTGAGTGTGCCACCCGAGCTACGTGAATGGGTGTACGGGTGATCATTGGTCGGCATGGACTCGATGGGCCATAGGACCCGTTTCCACGCTGTATCTCTAAACTAAACTAAACACTATTTTTTGCAAACAGTTCCTCACTCTCTTAATAGTCTTTGTTCTTGGTATTTATACATAGAGCATTGAAAAGAACTGAGTCTGAAGAAGGATCCTAACCCAAAACATCACCTAGTCCTCCACAGATGCTGCCTGCTGCACTGAGTTACTCCAGCACTTTGTGTTTCTCATAGAAAAGTACAGTACAGGAGCTGCCCCTTCATCCTACATATTCATGAACCTCTCTGAAAGCATCTGACAAGCCACTGTCGTATCTGCTTCCACATCCACCCCTGGCATACATCCCAGGTACTCACCATTCTCTGTGTAATAAATGTGCTCCTCACCTCTCTTTTAAACTTTGCTACTCTCATCTTAAAGTTATGGCTTCTAGTATTTGATATTTCCATAATGGGAGAAAGGTTCTGACTGTCTACCCTGTCTATGTGTGTCTGTGTCACACATAATTATATTTACTTCTAACAGGTCTCTACTCAACCTCTGACGTTCCAGAGGTAACAATTCAAGTTTGTTCAACCTCTCTTTGTACTTACCACCACCTAGTCCTGTCATGATGGTCCAAAGATAACAGGAATCCTCTTCACATGTGTGCTACCACCATGAATCTCATCTTGGGAGGGAAATGGGAAACTCTGGGAGGAAACAGGAGCACCAGGAGGAAACCTATGCAATCACAGGGAGAATGTCCAAACCACGCAGACAGCACCCGAGGTCAGGAACGAACCCGGGTTTCTGGCTGTGAAAATAGCGATTCTACCAGCTGCACCACTCTGCCATACTTTTGTTTTGAAATATAGCATAGAAATTGGTCCTTCTGCCCACGTAGTCCACTGACTATTGATCCCCTGTTCACATTAGTTCTATGTTATCCCACTTTCTTATCCACTCCTTACACACAAGAAGCAATTGTTTTGATGCTTGTTGCTTCCATTTGGTAATACTAGAGTCTACTTCAATTTGGTCTGTATCAAGACAGTAGGCTTCTAAAACTGCCATTGTACTGCTCATTTCCAAAAGGTTCAACGTTTCTCACAAGAGAAACAGCCTCAGATACCTGTTGGAGCCAATCAATTTTCCACGCCATTGAAAATATAGAACATTGCAAAATCGCAAGGAATGGTGAATGCATGTGAATAGTAACCCACGCTGCTTATAAACAGCAGAATTTAGGTTGTCAATGTGGCAAATGTTAAACAAGCTGGGTTTGTGCAAATAAGGAGGAATTTCTTTAGCCTGAGGGTGGTAAGTCTGTGGAATTCATTGCCACAGACAGCTGTGGACGCCAAGTCATTGGATATTAGATCAGCAAAGATTGAATAGCGGAATAACAATGGGCCAAATGGCCTAATTCTGCTCCTTTAGACTTTAGAGATACAGTGCCCACCGAGCGATCTCAGTCTGAAGACCCGAAATGTCATTTATCCATGTTCTCCAGAGATGTTGCTTGATCTGTTGAGTTAAGCCGCTGCCCCACTTACGTGTCCTTGGCACGCTAATTACGCGACCTCGTCGTCGCGTTGAGGCGCGACGGTCCCGCGAGAGTCGCACGCATCTTCATGCGCCCGCACAGCTGTCTGGAGTGCATGACGTCATTTGAAGATGGACACAAAATGCAGGAGTAACTCAGCGGGACCGGCAGCATCTCTGGAGAGAAGGAATGGATGACGTTTCGGATGGAGACTCTTCTTCAGTCTGAAAGAAGGGTCTTGACCCTAAACGTCATCCATTCTTTCTCTCCAGAGATGCTGCCGGTCCCGCTGAGTTACTCCTGCATTTTGTGTCTATCTTCAATTTTCTTGGCCCCGCTCTGGGAATAGAAGTGGGGGCGGATCCGGATCCGCAACGGCCGTGAGCCCCAGGCTGAGTTCGACTATCTGCTGCCTCTGCTGCTGTTGGAGATGAGACATTGCATCGCGCCAGGGTCTAGGGCCAGTCCCACTTTGGCCGTCAGTTACGCGTCAGGCTGGTGGTGGGCGAAGATTTTGTTTGGTACAAAATCCCGGAGCGCCGCGTGATACCGCGCACAACTCCATACACCACCACGCTTCTCAGTGGGACCGGCCCCGTGTGGCCACACGATGCCCGTGCGCCTCAATGCGACGACGAGATCGCGCAATTTGTGTGCCAAGGACACGTAAGTGGAACAGGGCCTTTACTCCAGAAATGTGTCTTTTTCTTGACCATCCTATCACCCTTTGGTTTAGTTTAGAGATACAGCGTGGAAACAGGCCCTTCGTCCCACCGAGTCCACGATTACGCATGATCACCCCATAATGTAACGCTATCTGACACACTAGGGACAATGTACAGAAGTTAATTAACCTAAAAAACCTGTACATTTAGTTTTAGTTTTAGTTTTTAGAGATACAGCGCGGAAACAGGCCCTTCGGCCCACTGGGTCCGCACCGACCAGCAATCCCCGCACATTAACATTATCCTACACCCACTGGGGACAATTTTAGTTTACATTTACCAAGCCAATTAACCTACAAACCTGTACGTCTTTGGAGTGTGGGGGGAAACCGAAGTTCTCGGAGAAAACCCATGCAGGTCATGTGGAGAAAGTACAAACTCCGTACCGACAGCACTCGTAGTCTGGATCGAACCCGGGTCTCCGGCGCTGCAATCGCTGTCAGGCAGCAACTCTACCGCTGCGCCACCGTGATCGCCCATCTTTGGAGTGTGGGGGGATTAAACCGGAGCACCCGGGGAAAAAACAGGCGTTTTTCACTGTACCTCAGTACACGGTGACAATAACAAGTCTAAATCTGAACTTAAACTTGAAGTCCCAACCTGCTCGATGCCAATAACAACAAAAACTACAGCCTCTGATGCTCACTTTAAAAGCACCTATAGTGCGTGACTAAACAGAAAGAGTTAATCTCTGCATGTGGAAAATAATACTGTGTTGGGAGGCTGGAGGGGGTGGCGGGGGAGAAGGTTCAGGCCCCTTCAGATTTTATTTTAGGCGTTATGTGCTGTCACTTTTGATCAGTTCTCGCTAACCCACTGTGCATTGGGTAAGTGCTTGCAAACAGGTGGTGGTTTGGAAACTGTGCTTACTGCGGGGGGAAAGAGGTCACAAACAACCGACGCAGGAGTTCTCGTTGGTGTGGTGAGCAGAGGCGTTATCTGATTCTCACAAAGGCCTCTGCTCTCATTCAAGTTAGCCTCAGCTCAATTGGATAAGGGATGGCAGGAGTAAAACCCAACTGGCTGCTCACCGTCCTGCCAGAAACTGTGGTGGCACAGGAGGTCTTTGGAGTGTGGGAGGAAACTGGAGTACCCGGAGAAAACCCACGCGGTCACGGGGAAAACATCCGTACAGTAGTCAGGATGAAACCCAGGTCTCTGGCGCCACTGCACCCACCATGCTGCTCTAAAGCCTTTGGATTTATGGTCAAGGTCTCTAGATGTTAGTCCAGTGATTTTGCCACAGTGCTACCCTACCCAGTAACCGGCATCCATGTTCCACAAGTATCGATGATCCATCATTCTCCGGCTGTCCCTGTCTCTTCCCCGGACCCAACTATCTTTCAGGATTGAAAATACACGGAAGAATGTGGACCTAATGCTCTAATACTCACAAAAGCCTTTTGTGAGTGTTAAAAGTCGCCACTCTATCCATCACTCCACCCAGATTTATTTATTTTTTAAATTATTTTTCTTTAGTTTATTGTCACGTGCACCAAGGTACAACGAAAAGCTTTTTTGTTGCGTTCTCTCCAGTCAGCAGAAAGACTGATAACAGTGAAGCCGTCAACAGGTTACAGATACATGGTGAAGGGAATAAAAATGAATAATGTTTGGTGCAAGGTAAAGTCCAGTAAAGTCCGATGAAAGATAGTCCGAGGGTCTCCAATACGGTAGAGAGTAGCTCGGTGCGCGTAGGGGTGCCTCTATCAGGTCAAGGAGGAGGCTTGACAGTCCGGGGCCTGTAAGACATTTCCTAATCACTCTGGTCATGTGCCGGTTGTCTTGGCGCTCAGCTTCTAAAGGCATCGTCATGGTCCACCTCTTTGGCAATACTTGATCCTTCACTGTCATGCCTCCCCCTTGACCTGTGGCAAGTGCCCCTAGCGCACGGAGTTGGAGCGGTGGCCGCGGGAGGCTCACGGGTCGAGGTGTCTATGGAGGTTGGAGACACTAGCAACGCAGGGATTGGGCCGCTGCTGGGGGCGCCACAGAGATCGGGCAGGCGCGGGGATCAGACGCGGCCTGCAGCGGCAGAGCAGCGGCGGAGTTCATCGGCAACATCGGCAGGCCAGGCCAACCCCTGCAACTCCCAAATCAGTGCTGGCGCCAGGACAACAGACCTTTTGAAGCTCTACAGTTTTAATAAGTTCAAACATGAAGGATATGATGATGCCAGAAACATGCGTAGAAAAGAAATGCAGGCTCTGGTTTATTATGAAGATAAACACAAAGTGCTGGAGTAACTCAGTGGGACATGCAGCATCACCGGAGAAAAGGGATGGGTTACGTTTCAGGTCTCCCATCCTTTTTCTCCAGAGATGCTGCCTGACCCACTGAGTTACTCCAGCACTTTGTGTCCACATTCCATGTCGAAACATGCCGACTGTTGTATACTACCTGCGTGTTATTTACTATTCTTACACTCTTGGATTTAAGTGCGATTGTTCTTACGCAAGATTTTTACTGAATTGCATACAAGATAATGTCACCATATTTCGGTTAATGTGACAATTAAGTACCATTGACCAAATGTCCACTTTACCGCAATGACCCCTTTCAGAAGCAAGCTGGGTTTTAGTTGATTTTCCTACTCCACAAAAGGAGCAACTAGCTAGCGCCATAGAAAAGTCAGAAGCATAAAAATATAGAAGTGATTTACAACCTGGATTTTATGGTATTTCAAAAATTAAAATGTTAATTATTTCATCTAAATGTTAATTTCAAGGGGAAAAATTCCAAACTCTTTTAATGTATATCAGGCAAGCAAATCAAATCAAACTACCATTTTTAATGGAATATGCAGGATCTGGATTTTTTAACCACATGTATATCTGCAAAAGCGGAATTTAAAAGTTTCACCTCTGAAAGTAACTTTAGTTTCATCTAGTTTAGTTCAGAGGTACAGTGTGGAGAAAGGTCCTTTGACCTTCTGTGTCCGCACTTACCAACAATCCCCCTGTACACTAGTTGTATCCTTCACACTAGAGACAATTCACAGAAGCCAATAAACCGGCACACCTGCACATCTTTGAAATGTGGGAGGAAACCTGAGCAACACTGGAGAAAAGCCACGCGGTCACAGCAAGAACGTACAAACCTCTGTACAGACAGCATCCATAGTCCTGATCAAAACGGAGTCTCTGGTGCTGTGAGACAGCAACTCTACGGCTGCACTGCCGTGCCGCCCCCTTCTTTCTGCTGCACCTTTCATGTCTGTTTTGGAACATCATGAAGTCCAATAAAGTGGAGCAGGCTCCACTATAATGGGGAGAAGGCAGGAGAATGGGGTTAAGAGGGAAAGAAAGATCAGGCATGATTGAATGGTGGAGTAGACGATGGGCCAAATGGCCTAATTCTGCTCTTATCACTTATGAACATGAACCATTGTTAATTGGAAGATATGGCATCAAGTTTGTGCACAGCCACCTCCACACACAGCAATATATCAATGGTGCGATAATGTGCTTTTTTGAAACAATACTGTATATTGATTGAGAAATAGTGGTCAAGGCTGTTGAGATAATGGCCCTGTGCTTAATTATAAAAGGACCAGGAGATCACAAACACACTTCAGCATCACAGTAAGCATGCAGGTACAGCAGGCAGCGAAGAAAGCCAATGGCATGTCGGCCTTCATTGCAAGAGGATTTGAGTTTCAGAGCAAGGAGGTCCTAATGTAGTTGTACAGGGCCCAGGTGAGATCGCGCCTGGAGTATTGTGTGCAATTTTGGTCTCCTAATTTGAGGAAGGACATTATTGTTATTGAGGGAGTGCAGCGTTGGTTCACCAGGTTAATTCATGGGATGGCGGGACTGACGCATGATGAAAGAATGGGTCGACTGGGATTCTGTTCGCTGGAATTTAGAAGATGAGAGGGGATCTTATAAAAACACATAATTCTTAAAGGATTGGACAGGGTAGATTGGACAATGTTCCTGATGTTGGGGGAGTCGAGGACCAGGGGTCACAGTTGAAGAATAAGGGGTGGGCCATTTTGGACTGAGTTGAGGAAACACTTTTTCACCCAGAGAGTTGTGAAGAAGGCAGTGGAGGCCGATTCACTGTATGTTTTCAAGAGAGAGTTAGATTTAGCAATAAGGGCTAAGGAAATCAAGGGATATAGGAAAAAATCAACAACATGGTACTGATTTTGGATGATCAGCCAAGACCATATTGAATGGCGGTGTTGGCTCGAAGGGCCGAATGGCTTAATCCTCCAACTATTTTCTATGTTTCTATATTACCTCTGACAGTGCAGTGCTCCCTCAGTTTAGACTTTAGCAATACAGCGTAGAAGCTGGCCCTTTGGCCCACTGAGTCCGCCCTGACCAACAATCACCCCATACACTAACTGGTTCTACCCTACACACTAGGGGCAATTTACAATCTAACCTAAATTAACCTACAAACCTGTACCTCTTAGGGATATGTCAGGAAACTGGAGCACATGGAGAAAACCCATGGGAGTTGTGCAAATTCCGCACAGACAGCACCCGGAGTTATGCCATAGGTAGTCCCGAAGACTTCAGACTTAAAGACATGTGTGTGTTAGTTTAATTCAGTTCAGTTTAGAGATACAGCATGAAAACAGGTCCTTCGGTCCACTGAGTCCTCGCTGATCAACGATCACCCATACACAAGTTCCATCCTACACAGTGGGGTCAATTTACAGAACACAATTAACTTACAAACCTGCACGTCTTTGGAATGTGGGAGGAAACTGGAGCGGCCGGAGAAAGACAACGCGTTCACAGGGAGAACGTACAAACTCCGCACAGACTGCACTCGTAGTCAGTATCAAACCCGTGTCTCTAGCACTGTAGGGCATCAACTTTACCACTGTGCCGCCCCATTCAATTATCAATTCAATGACAATTCCTGCACCCACACTTGTCACCTTCACAGCAATTTAGAAAAATGTGTTTATTCAATTTTTCAATCCCAAACACATTGTAAAACTTGCTAAAAAATGTTTTTAACTGTCAAGCTGTCAAAAAAAGGAAATTACAACAGAACCTTTAATGCCTCAAAATATTTATTTCTTGAACCGTGGTTATGTTTTTGACATGCGGCTTTCTGCAAGAGGACTTCATACACGTGTTGGCAGCTCCCCACAGAAAATAAACACAAGTGCCAAGAGGCGTGTTATCTGCTCAAAGCTACCTGTGTTATAAGCATGCGGGGGCTTGGTTCCTGTTAAGATCAGTGCACACCTTCTTAGAAATGTGGCTTAGCTGCACTGCGGGTAACATTTATATGCCTTGTCGTGATGAAGCCTGTGGTGGTCGGGCTGTGCCTTTATCTGCTGCTTAATCTAACTGTAAACACACAAGCGAGCACTGTCTCAGTTTAAACATACCCACCAACACTTCTGTGGCATTTTATTCCCCGTCTCACTGCACATAGGACTTGCACTGATGCAGTACCACAATTAATCCATTTTCCTTTTCTAACCACCCACAGCCTCACCTGCTGTATCCTTGACACCATACAACACTGCAGGCAGCAGTCTTTCGAAAATCTATTGCCAGGGTGCTGCATGTGTATTCCGAACTATCGTGCACGTTGTAAAGCCAAACTTATTTATGGCAGCAAACCAACTCACATCCTGACATTTGACACACTTTGAAAGTGCGGTAAAGAAAACAAGCAGCTCGTTAGAGAGTCATAGAGTCTGAAGAAAGGCCTCGACCCGAAAAGTCACTCATTCCTTCTCTTTAGATGCTATCTCTCCCGGTGAGTTTCTCCAGCATTTTGTGTCTATCTTTGGTGTAAACAAGCATCTGAAGTTCCTTCCTACACATAGTCATCCAGCATGGAAACCGACCCCGTAGCCCAAGTAACGAAGATCCCCTCATTTGCCCAGATTTGGCCCAGATTTTTCTAAACCTTTCCTATCTGTGTACCTATCCAAGTGTCCTTTAAAATGTTTGTTTTGGAGATACAGTGTGGAAACAGGCCCGTCGGCCCACCAAGTCCGCACTGATCCTGCACACTAACACCTCGAGAAAATCCATACGGTCACTAGGAGAATGAACAAACTCTGTAGAGACAGCACCCATGGTCAGGATGGAACCTGGGTCTCTGGCACTGTAAGGCAACAACTCTCCCACTGCGCCAGCGTGCCTCCCCTGACACAAAGTGCTGGGAGTAACTCAGGTGGTCAGGCAACATCTCTGTAGAACTTAGATAGGTGATGTTTCAGGTTAGGAGTCTTCTTTTATAGAACCTACCTCAACTACCCCCACTGGCAGCTCTTTCCTTATATCCAGTGTGCATTCACCTAATCAATTCCCCTCATTATCTTGTACACCTCTATAAGATCACCCCTTAGCCACTTGCGCTCCAAGAAATAAAGTCCTAGCTTGCCCAATTTCTCCCTAAAGCTCAGGCCCTCGAGTCCCAGAAACATCCCGGTAAATCTTCTCTGCTCTCTATCCAGCTTAATGACATCCTTTGTGTAGCAGAGTGACCAAAACGGAACACAATACTCCAAATGCGGCCTCACCAATGTGTTGTATAACTGTAACCTAATCTTCCGACTTCTATGCACAGTATCCTGTCTGATGGCCCACGTGCCAAAAGCCTACTTGACCACCCTATTGACCTGTGACACCACTTTCAAGGAACTATGTACTTGCACTCTCACACGCCTCTGCTCTACAAAACTCCCAGGCACCAGTCATTCATGATGAAGGCCCGGCCCTGGTTTAACTTTGGTTTGCACTCTTTTGCTGAAACGTTATGTTGGCAGGTAAGTGTGAAGGAACTGCAAGGATCATGAGGTCCAAAGAATTGAAATGCCTGATTGCCCAACAAAGGAGGAAAGGCATTGGGGAAATCCAGAGAAGTTGGCAAAATTCTCTGGACATACGCGCTACAAAGCTCCATGTTATAGCCTGCAGTCGGCCTGGCCGGATAAAGAAAGAAAGCCACTGCTGTAACCGGGGACTAATTCTACTAATCCTAGATCTATCATAGTCATTTGGATCTGCTTACATTTGCCACAGCAGGATAACTGTGAGCGCTAATTATTTGATATACCAGAAGCTTTGGAAAAATAGCATTAAAAAAATAGCACCATAATATTAACACAACAAAACAAAAAAAAACACTGTAATAATTGAGATTTGATTTTCCTATTTTCAGATAGTATATTTTGTTTGTTGTCACAAGTACCGAGGTACAGTGAAAAGCTTTCCATTGAGTCATAAAGCGTGGAAATGGGTCCATCAGCCCAGCTTGCCCACGCCGACTAACATGCCTCGTCAACACTAGCCCCACCTGCCTGTGTTTGGCCAATAACCCTCTAAACCAATCCTATCCATCTACCTTTTGTTGCCTGCTAACCAGTCAGCGGAAAGACTATACAGGATTACAATCGAGCCACCCACATTGTACAGATACATGATAAAGGGAATAATGTTTCGTGGAAGATAAAATCCTGTAAGATAGTCCAAGGATCCTCAATGAGGTATATAGCAGTTTACGACCGCTCCCAAGTTGTTGATAGGATGCTCTGAGAGATGTTCAGATAGTCTGAGCAATAATGTTTCTTCCCAACTGTTATCAGGCTACTGAACCAACCATCCTCAACATCTTGAGAGCAGTCCTGAAGTACTATCTACCTCATAGGAGACCCTCAGACTATCGTTGATCAGACTGTACTGGACTTTATCTTGCGCTAAATGTTATTCTGTTTATTCCATTATTCCATTTATCATGTATGTGTACACTGTGGATGGCTCGATTGTTATCGTGTACTGTCTTTCCGCTGACTGATTAGCACACAACCAAAGCTTTTCACTGTACCTCGGTACACATGATAATAAATTAAACTAAAGTAAACTAAACTGAAGTGAGACAGACTTGGATTATTTTCTCTGGGAGTGTCAGAGGTTGAGGGGAGTAGATAGGATAGTGGAGCCGATGAGGCTTTTAGATAGGCCCATGGATATGCCACTAATGGATGGATATGGAGCATGGGCAGGCAGCTGAGAATAGCTCATCTTGGCATCATATTTGGCACACACATTGCGGGCCAAAGGGCCTGTTCCTGCGCTGCACTGTTCTATGTATTTCCTTCACAGATGCTGCTATACCTGCTGAGTGTTTATCTCATTTTCTGTCTGTAGTTCACATTATCGGCCTCTGCAGTGTTTTGCTTTTGTATTGCTGCTGCTCTTGCTGCAGATGGGCACTACCTAGCACTCTTGTGGTGTGACTCTTATATGCTGCCTGTCTGAAGTTGTCTTGGATTAGCAAGGTGGTGTAATGGACTGTTTAGTTTAGAGATACTGAGCTGAAACAAGCCCTTCAGCCCACCGAGCTTGCACTATCCTACAAACTACGGACGATTTACAATTTCGACTTAAGCCAATTAACTTACGGACCTGCACATCCTTGAAGTGTGGGAGGAAACCAGAGCACCTAGGGAAAACCCACACGGTCACAGGGAGCACATACTATCGCTATCCAGAGAGCACCCGAGGTCAGGATTGAACCTGGGTCTCAGGCGCTGTGAGGCAGGAAATCTACCGCTACGCCACTGTGCCGTCCCGACTGTTGCATTTGCTGCGATTCCCCGCAACCTGTCGTCTTGATCAGTCATCAGCAAACATTCCTCTCCTGCTCACATGCTGGTTGGAATGGGACTGCAATGCAAGGTAGAAGCTACAGGGTGCCGTTCAGATACCCATGTGGGCAGAATCCAGGTATTTTGCAGAGCGCTCCCTCTGGTTATTGGGAAGAGGATCACAACGTGGGCAGAGGATGCATGTGCCTAAGCAGGTCTGACTTTTAACTGTTCCTGTGGTAAAGTGGTGAAGAAGGCATATGGCTTGCTTGCCTTCATGGGTCGGGACATTGAGTATAAGAAGTCATGTTGCAGCTTGATAGGACTTTGGTCAGGCCACATTTGGAGTGTTGCATGCAGCTCCGATCACCCCATTATAGGAAGGATGTGGAGGCTTTATCCCGAGTGTGCAGGATAGAACTAGTGTACGGGGTAATCGTTGGTCAGCGCGGACTCAGTGGGCTGAAAGGCCTGTCTTCGTGCTATATCTCTAAACTCTATCAATGCAACTCATCTCCTACTTCAGGTAACATGCTTTGTCTGTCAGTATCAGGACAGGTGTAATGTAAGTCATCCATCTGTGATATTAGCTCAGTTTTCTCCCTCTACTGCTATAGCCTGACCTGCTGGATACGTCCCACAACCCCGCCATAAGCAACTCATTTTGGATTTTCTGCCTGTGCTGTCACCCTCTAACTTCTCCCACCAACTGATTGATTTGACCATTAGGCTCCTACAGCCCATCCCTGTGGTAACCCCGGCCTCAGAGATATTCCCTTTGTTCCATCCACCTGCCCCAAAACTCTCCATTGCCTTTCTTTAATCTCTCGTTCCCAATTCTGACAAAAGAGTCCTCGACCTGAATCATCAGTTCTCTTAAATGGACACAAAATGCTGGAGTAATTTAGCAGATTGGTCAGCATTTCTGGAGAACATGGATAGATGACGTTCGGGTCGAGAGGTGTCTGAAGAATGGTCTTGACTCGAAACGTAAAATCTCTGGAGACAATGGATAGGTGCCGTTTCTGTTTGAGACCCTTCTTCAGATGGGTCTCGACCCGAAACGTCATCTATCCATGTTCTCCAGAGATGCTGCCTGCCTGCCTGCTGAGTTACTCGAGCATTTTGTACTAACCAGCATGTCAGGTTTGGCATACAGCACTACAAGAGGCCCTTCGGCCCAACCCGTCCATGCAGACCAAGGTGCCCCTTATGCACGCGTTTAGCCCTTATCCCTCTAAACGTTTCCTATCCGTGCACCTGCCCCAACGTCTTTTCTCTTTCTATTTCAGATGTCCAGCATCTGCAGATGTTTTAGGATTTTGATTTTCAAATGAACAACCACAATCGGCACGACGCAGCGCGGTGGCGCAGCGGTAGAGTTGCTGCCTTAAGGGCTTGTCCCAATGTACGAGGTAATTCAAGCGTTCTCCCCCGAGTTTTCCCCTGATTCGGAACTCGGAGAATGTCCGCAGCCGGGTCCGAAGCAGCTCGTATGAGTAACGGTAGGTACTCGGGAAATCCGGTAAACTCATGACGTTGTTTCAACACTGTGAAAAATGTCCACGAGTAAAAAAATACTCGTGATGAAAAAAAACTCATTTACTCATACGAGCTGCTACGAGACATCCACGAACTCCTACGGACCCGCTACGGACATTCTCCGAGTTCGAATCAGGGGTAAACTTGGGAGAACTCTTGAATTACCTCGTACAGTGGGACAGGCCCTTTACAGCGCCAGAGACCCGGATCCGATCCTGACTACGGGTGCTGTCTGTATGGAGTTTGTATGTTCTCCCCGTGACCTGCATGGGTTTTCTCCGGGTGCTCCGGTTTCCTCACACACTCCAAAGGATTGTAGGTTAATTGACTTGGTATTAATGTAAATTGTCCCCAGTGTGTAGGATAGTGTTAGCGTGTGGAGATTGCTGGTCAGTGCGGACTCAATTGACCAAAGGGCATGTTTCGGCGCTGTATCTCTAAAACTAAACTAAATGAATCAACAAAAGGCACACTGTGACCATATAGTCTGAAATGCAATTGGCTTGTTTCTCATTCCCACCTTTTGGTACAAAAATGTAATGGCTGCTCTCCATCAGGGAACCAAAATCTGCTCAACCCTGAGAAATGGATTTCAGTGCAAAACTCATTTACCTGACTTGCATGAGTTCTGCTGGTTTCTAGTTGTCTACGTATCACTGTACTGAATCATTGGCCATCATAAATAATATCCACAATTGCTTAATAAGCTTTGTTCATTGCAATGACGTTTTTCTTAAACTGAAAGTCACAAATTAGTAGCAGTTTTCTGAGAAGCCTCGGTTCATAATAAGATGTAACCTTGAATTCCGAAGCCAATACAAAGCAAAGCACGGAATGTGAATAAAGTAAACACAAACATTTAAAATAGATGCATTAACTGAGAGGAACAATAAAGGCGGCACGGTGGCACAGAGGTATAGTTGCTGCCTTACAGCACGTGCAGCGCCGGAGACCCGGGTTCGATCCCGACTACAGGTGTTTGTACGTTTCTATGGAGTTTGTACGTTCTCCCCGTGACCCCGTGGGTTTTCTCCGAGATCTTCGGTCCTCCCACAATCCAAAGACGTACAGGTATGTTAATTAGCTTGGTAAATATTAACATTGTCCGTAGTGTGCGTAGGATAGTGTTAACGTGCGGGGATCGCTGGTCGGAGCGGACCTGGTGGGCCAAAGGGCCTATTTCCGCACTGTATCTCTAAACTAAGCTAAACGAAACTAATTTAACATGGGTACACAAAAGGCTGGAGAAACTCAGCGGGTGCAGCAGCATCTAAGGAGCGAAGGAGATAGGCGACGTTTCGGGTCGAGACCCTTCGTCCACTTAACTCACGACTAAATTTCTGGGAGTGAGTGTGGAGATTACCCATGAGCAGATACGTCCAACACAACACATCACAGTTTGATCACAAGCTCTGTGAAACTAATAATGAACCTCACAGTTAGGAGTTACTGAGATTACAGTGCTCCATATTTTGCATGCTTCCCTCCAGCCCCAAACATTTTGTGTGTAGTGTGGCAACAGAAGCGAAGCTGTGGAAAACGAAACATCTACTTCAGAAACCCTAGTATAATGGAATCCTATCTATCCTGTAATAGAATCTGCTGAGAGAGAATTCACTTCAGCAGGTTGAACTGCTGTGTAAAAGGCATTGGATCCACACTAAAGTGTGATATTTTATTTAACCACTGTAATTCCTGTTGGTAATTTGATTTCTTACCTGAAGTGGTCTCCTGCATCTTTTCACGTTTCCTCTTCTTCTTCTTTCCCTTCAACATTTGAAACAAATTCAAGATATTTTATAGATCAGTTATTAAAGGGAAACATATATCTCACATCATTATCCTTAATGTTCTTCCTTCTTTAATGTGCAGTCTGCACTTTTGCCCAAGAGCCTGACCTTTCAATAAAAATGAACTGCAGATGCTGGCTCACACCAAAGATGGACACATAATGCTGGAGTAACTCAACGCGTCAGGCTGCGTCTCTGGAGAAAATGGACAGTTGACGATTCGGGTAGGGACCCTTCATCAGACCTATCCCTAGTCCGAGGAAGTGTTCCGACTTAAAATGTCACCTGTCCATTTGCTTCCTGACCTGCTGAGTTACTCCAGCATTTTGTGTTTAGCCTTAACTTTAATATCCTTAATGCCCCCATTGGCATTGCATCGACTGGGCAGACAAGCAATTATCTCAAAGGCTCAATAGAAAGAACTTTAAATCGTCTCAACTTGCACCTGTTAGGTTGGCAGGGAAATGAAAGTGAGCTGAGTTGAATGATCACTTGGTTTTAATTCTAAAACTGCCTCATCTCACGAGTTGCCCATTTAAGTTGGGCCAGGGCATGTCCCTGTGCAATATGAGGTTGTTATCCCTCAAAAGGACTCAACTAAGGAGGACACAAACTATCTTCCTGTTGTACTAGTGGCCAGAGGATCTGGGGTGACAGAGGAACTGAAGGAAATCCACATAAGGCAGGAAATGGTGTTGGGTAGACTAATGGGACTGAAGGCTGATAAATCCCCAGGGCCTGATGGTCTGCATCCTAGGGTACTTAAGAAAGTGGCTCTAGAAATCGTGGATGCATTGGCGATCATTTTCCAATGTTCTATAGATTCAGGATCAGTTCCTGTGGATTGGAAGGTAGCTAATGTTATCCAACTTTTTAAGAAAGGCGGGAGAGAGAAAACAGGGATTTATAGACCAGTTATCCTGACATCGGTAGTGGGGAAGATGCTGGAGTCAATCATAAAAGATGAAATAGCGGCACATTTGGATAGTAGTTACAGGATCGGTTCGAGTCAGCGTGGATTTACGAAGGGGAAATCATGCTTGATTAATCTTCTGGAATTTTTTGAGGATGTAACTAAGAAAATGGACAAGGGAGAGCCAGTGGATGTAGTGTACCTGGACTTTCAGAAAGCATTTGATAAGGTCCCACATAGGAGACTAGTGGGCAAAATTAGGGCACATGGTATTGGGAATAGAGTGCTGACATGGATAGAAAATTGGTTGACAGACAGGAAACAAAGAGTAGGGATTAACGAGTCCTTTCCAGAATGGCAGACAGTGACTAGTGGGGTACTGCAAGGCCTGGTGCTGGGACCACAGCTATTTGCAATATACATCTATGATTTGGATGAAGGGATTCAAAGTAACATTAGCAAATTTGCAGATGACACAATAGACAATAGACAATAGATGCAGGAGTAGGCCATTCGGCCCTTCGAGCCAGCACCACAATTCAATGTGATCATGGCTGATCATCCCCAATCAGTACCCCGTTCCTGCCTTGTCCCCAAATCGCCTGACTCCGCTATTTTTAAAAGCCCTATCTAGCTCTCTCTTGAAAGCATCCAGAGAACCTGAATTCCACCGCCCTTTGAGGCAGAGAATTCCACAGACTCACAACTCTCTGTGAGAAAAAGTGTTTCCTCGTCTCCGTTCTAAATGGCTTACTCCTTATTCTTAAACTGTGGCCCCTGGTTCTGGACTCCCCCAACATCAGGAACATGTTTCCTGCCTATACCATGTCCAAACCCTTAACAATCTTATATATTTCAATGAGATACCCTCTCATCCTTCTAAACTCCAGAGTGTACAAGCCCAGCTGCTCCATTCTCTCTGCATATGACAGTCCCGCCAGCCCGGGAATTAACCTTGTAAAACTATGCTGCACTCCCTCAATAGCAAGAATGTCCTTCCTCAAATTAGGGGACCAGAACTGCATACAATACTCCAGGTGTGGTCTCACTAGGGCTCTGTACAACTGCAGAAGGATTTCTTTGCTCCTATGCTTCAATAGACAATAGACAATAGACACAAAGCTGGGTGGCAGGGTGAACTGTGAGGAGGATGCTGTGAGGATGCAGGGTGACTTGGACTGGTTGGGTGAGTGGGCAGATGCATGGCAGATGCAGTTTAATGTGGATAAATGTGAGGTTATCCACTTTGGTAGCAAAAACAGGAAGGTAGATTATTATCTAAATGGTGTCAAGTTGGGAAAAGGGGAAGTACAACAGGATCTGGGGGTCCTTATTCATCAGTCAATGAAAGTAAGCATGCAGGTACAGCAGGCAGTAAAGAAAGCAAATGGCATGTTAGCCTTCATAACAAGAGTAATTAAGTTTAGGAGCAAAGAGGGGGTGGAAGATTGCAACCTTCATGTGGTCCGTCCTGTTTCGACTAATGCAATCAACTCGACGTGCACAAACGGAAGATCAAATAGAACAAGTTGTCCAACAACTTTAGACTGTGCACGTCACATGAAAGAAGAAGAAGAGGTTCTTTCGCAGTTGTACAGGGCCCTAGTGAGACTGGTCATCCCCAATCAGTACCCTGTCCCTGCCTTCTCCCCATATGGATCAAGTATCTTTAGTCGGAGGGTGGTGAATCTGTGGAATTCATTGCCACAGAAGGATGTGGAGGCCAAGTCAATGGATAGTTTTAAGGTGGTGATTGACAGATTCTTGATTTGTATGGATGTCAGAGGTAATGGGGAGAAGGCAGGAGAATAGGGTTGAGAGGGAAAGATAGGTCAGCCATGATTGAATGGCAGAGTAGATCTGATGGGCCAAATGGCCTAATTCTGCTCTTATAACATGAACTTACTTCTGTACAAGCAGTGGAGATCAATTTATCTTGACATCATGTTTGGCACAGACATTGTGGGCCAAAGGGCCTGTTCCTGTGCTGTATTGTTCTATGTGTCAGATGCTGGTTTACTGTGGCTTGCAAAAGTTTTCATACCCCTTGAGCTTTTCCACATTTTGTCACGTTACAACCACAAACGTAAATGTATTTTATTGGGATTTTATGTGATAGACCAACACAAAGTGGTGCATAATTGTGAAGTGGAAGGAAAATGATACATGGTTTCCAAATTTTATTACAAATCGTGCAAAGGTATTCTGCCCCCCTGAGTCAATACTTTGTAGAACAACCTTTCGCTGCAATTACAGCTGCAAGTCTTTTGGGGTATATCTCTACCAGCTTTGCACATCTAGAGACTGAAATTTTTGCCCATTCTTCTTTGCAAAATAGCTCAAGCTCAGTCAGATTGGATGGAGAGCATCTGTGAACAGCAATTTTCAAGTCTTGCCAGAGATTCTCAATTGGATTTAGGTCTGGACTGACTGGGCCATTCTAACACATGAATATGCTTTGATCTAAACCATTCCATTGTAACTCTGGCTGAATGTTTGGGGTCGTTGTCCTGCTGGAAGGTGAACCTCCGCCCCAGTCTCGTCTTTTGCAGACTCTAACAGGTTTTCTTCCAAGATTGCCCTGTATTTGACTCCATCCATCTTCCCATCAACTCTGACCAGCTTCCATGTCCCTGCTGAAGAAAAGCATCCCCACAGCTTGATGCTGCCACCACCGTGTTTAACAGTGGGGATGGTGTGTTCAGGGTGATGTGCAGTGTTAGTTTTCCGCCACACATAGCGTTTTGCATTTAGGCAAAAAACTTCAGTTTTGTTCTCATCAGACCAGAGCACCTTCCTCCACATGTTTGCTGTGTCCCCCACATGGCTTGTGGCAAACTGCAAACGGGACTTCTTATGGCTTTGTTTCAACAATGGCTTTCTTCTTGCCACTCTTCCATAAAGGCCCGATTTGTGGAGTGCACGACTAATAGTTGTCCTGTGGACAGATTCTCCCACCTGAGCTGTGGATCTCTGCAGCTCCTCCAGGGTTACCTTGGGCTCTTGGCTGCTTCTCTGATCAATGCTCTCCTTGCCCGGTCTGTCAGTTTAGGTGGACGGCCATGTCTTGGTAGGTTTGCAGTTGTGCCATACTCTTTCCATTTTCGAATGATGGAATGAACAGTGCTCCATGAGATGTTCAAAGCTTGGGATATTTTTTTATAACCTAACCCTGCTTTAAACTTCTCCACAACTTTATCCCTGACCTGTCTGTTGTGTTCCTTGGGCTTCATGATGCTGTTTGTTCACTAATGTTCTCTAACAAACCTCTGAGGCCTTCACAGAACAGCTGCATTTATACTGAGATTAGATTACACACAAGTGGACTCTATTTACTAATTAGGTGACTTCTGAAGGCAAATGGTTGCACTGGATTTTATTTAGGGGTATCAGAGTAAAGGGGGCTGAATACTTTTGCACGCCACACTTTTCAGTTTTTTATTGGTAAAAAAAATTGAAAATCATGTATCATTTTCCTTCCACTTCACAATTATGCGGCACTTTGTGTTGGTCTATCACATAAAATCCCAATAAATCACATTTACATTTGTGGTTGTAACATGACAAAATGTGGAAAAGTTCAAGGGGTATGAAACCTTTTGCAAGCCACTGTAAATCGAAGGTAGCCACAAAATGCTGGAGTGACTCAGCGGGTGAGGCACCATCTCTGGAGAGAAGGAATGGGTGATGTTTCAGGTCGAGACCCTTAAAGAAGGGTCTTCATCTTCTGAAGAAGGGTCTCGACCCGAAACGTTGCCCATCTCTGGAGAGAAGGAATGGGTGATGTTTCAGGTCGAGACCCTTAAAGAAGGGTCTTCATCTTCTGAAGAAGGGTCTCGACCCGAAACGTTGCCCATTCCTTCTCTCCTGTACTATTCTATGTTCTATGAAACTGAACAAAGGGAAACATGTGTTCACCTATTGTCCGTTCACCTACAGTACATAGGCAGAATGAGCACAAGTCTTAAGACAGGCAGAAAGTCACTGGAGCTTGGGCCTCCAGTCATTGAGACAAAAGAGAGAATCAAACTAAGCTACTTTTGGTCTGAGACAGGCTCTTAGACACCAAAGATGCTTTGTAAAAAGATTCATGTTACAACAAAGATACTGTAACAAACAACTTTGTAGTATCAGGAGCCAAGTTTCAATAGCTTTGTAACAGAGAGTGTATTCACAGCCTCACAAAGAGGTGGCATGTGTATGACTCAATCTGGGCAAAGGACAAAGGAATGTCCTTGCAATCTTAGCTATCTAAAAAGCTAACCTCCCCTTCTGTATGCATCCACCTGAAACCTAGTACAGGAATTCATTCTTGTCGGGCTCAGATAGATGCCATGACGACATAACTAGCTAATGTTGTTTCAATTGCTTATTTATGTGCTGAGTTCAAAACAGCACAGGGTCAATTATATGTACAGTATTGTAATTCTGTCTGACACAAAGTCAAAATGTATCTTTCGAGAAGCTTGAGTGAACTGGAGAAACTAAACCTGGACCCAAATGAATTGGTTTAGCTAAGTTTAGTTTAGTTTAGGTTCCAGATGCAGTGCAGAAATAGGCCCTTCAGCCCACCAAGTCCACACCGACCAGCGATCACAAGTACGATCCTACACACTAGGGACAATTTACAATTTTACCAAAGCCAATTAACCTACCAACCTGGAGAGTGGGAGGAAACTGGAGCACCCGGGTAAAACGCATGCGGTCTCGGGGAGAACGTACAAACTCTGTACAGACAGCACCCATAGTCAGGACTGAACCTGGGTCTCTGGAGCTGTAAGGGAGCGACTTTACCATTGCGCCACCGTGTCGCCCCCTAAAGGTTCTGGTTCTGTAAAGATTAGTTAGACTCTGCGACAAGATCAATGAAAGTGAATCAGATGTAGCAAAAAGTTTGCTCTTCAGGTTGATCTAAAATAAAGTTACAAAGTGCTGGAGTAACTCAGCAGGTCAGGCAGCATCTCTGGAGAACTTGGATAGGTGACGTTTCGGGTCAGGACCCTTCTTCAGATTCTGTCCTCCAGAGATGCTGCCTGACCCGTTGAGCTACTCCAGCACTTTGTGTTTATTGTTATAACCAAGCATCTGCAGTCGCTCAGGTCTCTTGCTTGAGCAGTCAGTCACTGTTTACCGACTCAGTCGCTAGTTAGTGCAATGGAAGTAGCCTCATCATCTCAATTGCTTATACTGGGAGGAAAAAATACATTCAGATTCTTGATTATCACACATGAGGATGTTAAGTGAGCTCTGATGCTGTCTATGTGTTGAAAGAGAATAGAATAGATGGCTATCAAAACCCTTGATTAATTAGCCATCTGGACGTAGCAAGTGAGATCTCCAAGATGCTACATCTTTGTCAATGATTTTGATTGATTGACTGAAAGACACAGCATGGAAACAGGCCCAACATCTATGCCAACCATGGAACAACCATTTACACCAGTTCCATTTTATCCTACTTTTGCAACCACTCCCTTACACATATACGGCAAACTAGTTTCGTTTTTTTTGTTTAGATGTACAGCATGGAAACAGGCCCTTCTGCCCACTGACTCCATACTGACCAACGATCACCAATTTCTTGTGGCCAATTAAACTACAAACCCGCCATTTGGGATGTGGGAGGAAACCGGAGCACCCAGAGGAAACTCGGGCACAGGGAGAACGTGCATATTCTACACAGACAGCACCAGAGGTCAGGATCGAACACGGGTCTCTGGCACTGTGAGCTAGCAGCTCTACCAGGGTAGGGGATAATCCACAAAAGCATGCAGAGAAAAAAAAAACAAGACTTGGTCTAAAAGAGAAGCATTAATCAATTTATTCAATGTTCGAAACTAACAAGGCAGATAATCACCTGTCATCAAAACCACCCGTTGATCTACGATAGGTCTGCTTAATGCTCTGACAATGAAGGCGATGGTTATCCCAGGCATGTGGTGAGGATCTATCTGCTCGTTTGCAAACACACATCATATCCCACGTAAACACATCCTACACATATGTGAGATGCAAATATCACGCACTTCTCCTCCCTCAGCAAAGAAAGGTTTGCCAGGATCTTTCCTGTGAATGCCATGTCCTTCCAACAAGTCCCTGGTCTTCACCAGGAACTTTCCAGCCAATCCAAGAATCTATCTAAAAAGAGTTTAAAGCTGGTGCCAGCTGTATTTGCAGCAAAGCATTTGCAGCTGCCACACTGTAAGATATCATAATGACCACCAATTTGAATAAGTAGTAAATTAAAATAAGATCAAACAAATCCCATTCACCATGCCATAAAACAAATGCACAGCAGTCTACAGATTGAGAGCACCTTTTTTTCACATGGAGGTGATGAAGTAGAGCAGATGATAGTAGGAACAATAGTATTTTTCCTGAGGTGCCTGAAGATAGAAGAGGTGGTTGTCCACCTCTTTACAGAGTGCGGATTTGTGAAGAAGGATGCAAGGGTCCTTGTTTGATTTGTGTTTGCAGACAAGCATTTGGATCTTCACGGTTCATCCTCCGTAACAGCTCCGTAACAGAGGCCTCTCTGATTTATGGGTACACAAAAGGCTGGAGAAACTCAGCGGGTGCAGCAGCATCTAAGGAGCGAAGGAGATAGGCGACGTTTCGGGTCGAGACCCTTCTTCAGAAGGGTCTCGACCCGAAACGTCGCCTATCTCCTTCGCTCCTTAGATGCTGCTGCACCCGCTGAGTTTCTCCAGCCTTTTGTGTACCCTGGATTCTCCAGCATCTGCAGTTCCTTCTTTAACACCTCTCTGATTTATGGGCTGTTCCCAGGGACACATTTGGAGACGGATATTAAGTGCTGCTGGAAGACCATCAAATCCTGAACTTCTCTCGACCTCATTGGTGACCCTTGGACTAAACTTGATCGGACTTTTCTGGTTTTACCTTGCACTAAACGTTATTCCCTTATCATGTATCTGCACACTGTAAACGGCTCAATTGTAATCATGTATTGTCTTTCCGCTGACTGGATAGCACGCAACAAAGGTTTTTCACTGTACCTTGGCACACGTGACAATAAACAAAACTGAACTGAACTGAACTTGGTGAAAGAAAGTTTAGTATGCAAGAGCGAGAATTTTGCCAACTGGCCCACTCCAGACTGCAGGAGTTTGTGCTAAGGGACGCACTGAAGCTTGGTGCAGCCAACACCAAGGCTCTGTGGGGAAGGACCACAGTCTAGGGTCCTTCTGCTGCTGGACATTGGGGGGCAGAGTCCTCAAACAAGGAAAATGATATCTCCCCAGGGGGCCACATGAGAGGCAAGAGCATTTTCTTTGAAGATAAGTGTAAACACTTATGTAATTATGTATATAATTGTTGAGTGTACAGTCACTTGGAATGAACAAAGAGTTTTTGCACAGCTTCTGTTTAGTATATCACTTTTTATTCCGAATAAACTTTATTTTTTGAAATAAATAAAAGCTGTAAGTGTGCATAAATTAATTTATATTAAGGGCGGCACAGTGGTGCAGCGATAGTTGCTGCCTAACAGCGGCGGAGATTGGGTACGACCCTGACTACGGGTGTTGACTGTACGAATCTCCCTATGACTGCGTGGATTTCTTCCGGGTGCTCCGTTTTCCAGCCACATTCCAAAGACGTGCAGGTTTGTTGGTTAATTAACTTCTGCAAAGTGTAAATTGTCCCTAGTATGTAGGATAGTGCTCGGACACGGACCTGGTGGGCTGGAAGGCTTCTCTGGATACTTTCAAGAGCGAGCTAGACAGGGCTCTTGAAGATAGCGGAGTCAGGGGATATGGGGAGAAGGCAGGAACGGGGTACTGATTGTGGATAATCAGCCCTGATCTCACTGAATGGCGGTGCTGACTTAAAGGGCCGAATAGCCTACTCCTGCACCTATTGTCTATTGTCGATTGTTTCCACACTGCATCTCTAAAGTATAAATTCTAAACTGTTGGAAGCTCTCTAGTAGGAGGTAAAAAAAACTGCTGGATGTAAAACTAATGCCAAAGACCCCCCTTCGATTCCCCGACAAAGCAATAAGAAGCTTACATAGTTATCACGTGCAGACCAGCCGGGGTACAGCTGCATGTGAAGTTGCCGTTCCTTGCGAGCCAGTTCGTAGTACTTGGCTTGTTCCTCACGAGTCAAGGCATGCCACTGGAAAAAGAAGAGAGGGGTGCAAAATTACTCTCAACATCCATCTGAGAAAAACAGGCAGAGAACAACTGGTTAGAAATTATCACTACAGTTTAGATATTCATAAGTTAAAGGAACAGAATTAGGCTTTTTTCCGCCCTTCGAGTCTACCCTCCCATTCAGTCTTGGCTAATCTAGGGTTTCCTCTCAACCTCATTCACCTGCCTTCTCCCCATAGCCCTAATCAAGAATCTATCCATCTCCGCCTTAAATGTATCCATTGACTTGTCCTCCACGGCCGACTGTGGCAATAAATTCCACAGATTTGCCACCCTCTGAAAATAGAAATTCCACATCATCTCCTTTCTAAAAGTATGTACTTTTATTCTGAGGCGATGGCCTCTGGTCCTTGACTCTCCCACTAGTGGAAACATCACATCCATTCTATTGAGGCCTTTCACGATTTGATAAGTTTCAATGAGGTTCCCCCTCATCCTTCTAAACTCCAGCGAGTACAGGCCCAGTGCCGTAAAACGCACACCCTATGTTAACCCAATCATTCCTGGGATCATTCTCGTAAACCTCCTCTGAACCCTGGTTTATACCAAAGATATACGCAAAATGCTGGAGTAACTCAGCGAGTCAGGCAGCATCTCTGGAGAACAAGGAGAGGAGACGTTTTGGGTCAGGACACTTCTTCAAGTGTAACCGCCTAACTAAAAGCCGATTAGTGAAGGAGATCTGCTGCCCCTCCCAGTCTGGCCTGCCTGTGACTCCATGGCAATGTGATTGACTTTTTGCTGTCAAGCCATTCAGGCCCGAGGGTACTTTGGGCTATAATGGGCAATGAGTGCAAAACTTGTCATCAACACCCTGCATCCTGTGCACAGAGTTCTCGTGCATTCATTCGGACGTACAAAAAAGGCAATCATTGCCGCAGGTAGTGTGATCCTCCACGCAGTGCAAGCCTTTTAATAAGTCTTCAATTTATGATCCTACCTACTGTCAAGCAGTCAGTCGCAAGCACACCTCAAACTTTTACACAGAGGATATAAAGTCACAGCTTGATCATAAACTACCCTGACGTGCCCTGGTGTCTTCAGGGAGTAAAAATTAATCTTCCAGAAATAATGCGGTCAAATATACCTTACTTATATTTGAACACATCACAGGTGTGGCACAGTGGCGCAGCGGTAGAGTTGCGCCAGAGACACTGGTTCGATCCTGACCATGGGTGCTGTCTGTACGTAGTTTACATATCCTCCCCGTGACCACTTGGATTTTCTCTGAGTGCTCCCATTTCCTCCCACATTCCAAAGACGTACAGGTTTGTAGGTTAATTGGCTTTGGTAAAAATCTTTGATTGTCGTTTATGTGTAAGGATAGTGCTAATGTACGGGGATCGCTGGTTGGCACGCACTCGATGGGCCGAAGGGCCTGTCTCTGCACTATATCTCTAAACTAACTTAAACTAAACTAACTTTACTGATTATTAAAATATTGATAATGGAGATTGACAGATTTTTGATTTGTACGGGTGTCAAGGGTTATAGGGAGAAGGCAAGAGAATGGGTTTGAGAGGGAAAGATAGATCAGCCATGATTGAATGGCAGAGTAGACTCCCCACCATCTAAGGGATTCATCAGAGTCGCTGCCTCAAAAAGGCGGCCAACATCATCAAAGACCCACACCATCATCTCTCGTTGCCAGCGGGAAGAAGGTACAGGAGCTTGGAATCTGGAACTTCCAGGTTCAGGAACAGCTCCTTCCCCACGGGCTATTAGACACAACATCAAACAAGCTCTGAACAATAACAATAAACTATTGCACTTTATCTGTTTATTTATTGTGTATATATATGATCTATGGTATATAGACACACTGAACTTTTATTTCCTGTTCTGTATTATGTTTACATATTCTGTTGTGCTGCAGCAAGCAAGAATTTCATTGTCCTATGTAGAGAACATGTAGAGACTCCAGGAGAGCGGCCTAAGTTAATTATAGAGTCATAAAAATAAAGTTCATAACTTCATAAGTTATAGGAGCAGAATTAGGCCATTCAGCCCATCAAGTCTACTCCGCCATTCAATCATGGCTGATCTATCTTTCCCTCTCAACCCCATTCTCTTGCCTTCTCCCCATAATCCCTGGCACCCTTACATATCAATCTCTGCCTTAAAAATATCTATTGACTTGGCATCCACAGCCGTCTGTAGCAATGAATTCCACAGATTCACCATCCTCTGACTAAAGATATTCCTCCACATTTCCTTCCTGAAAGGCATGGAAACAACTCCTTTGATTCATTCTCATTTCACCCTGCCTCCCCTTCTCCTCCTCCACAGGACAGTATTTGACAGTAAAGAAGATTTGCTTGCGTGTACTTCTGAATTCCCCTGCAGTACAAACTTGTCAAATCAAGAAGGGGGTTGTCAGTGGCACTTTTCTTTTTGTTGTGTATCAAATGACAGTACAAAGGAGTGTAGCCGGAGGCAGCAGTAACTGGAGGGGTAGATATCGCTTCAAAATTGACACTGGTGCCTTTCACAGGGAATGAAAGGCCGGAGTTATTTGTCCAGGAACTTTATGTGACCCAGGGTCCATTGCATGTGCTGCATCTCAACCTTCGCAATGCTGAGCTAATCTATTTTCCTCTCCGTGCTCTCAATCTCAGATATAACCAGCGCCTATATGCTTTTTTACTTAGTTTAGAGATACAGCATGGAAACAGGCCCTTCAGCCCAATTAGTTCACGCCAAAAGTACAAGCTCCGCACAGACAGCACCCATAGTCAGCATCGAACCCGAGTGTCTGGCGCCGTAAGGCAGCAAATCTACTATGCGGCCACCCTCGCCACAGCGCCTCCCTGGTCTGCCATGGTTTGGGAACAGCTCCATCCAAGACCGTAAGAAATTGCAGAGAATTGTGGACACAGCCCAGACCATCACGCCAACCAACCTCCCTTCCATTATCTCAATTTAAACCTCACTCTGCCTCAACATGACCACCAGCATAATCAAGGCCAAGTCGCACCCTGGCTGCTCCCTCTTCTCCCCTCTTCCATCGGGCAAAAGGTATAGAAGTGTGAAAACGCAAACCACCAGATTTAGGGACATTTTCTTCCCAGCTGTTATCAGGCAACTGAGCCATCCTACCACAACTAGAGAGCAGTCTTGAGCTACTATCTACCTCAATGGAGTCCCTTTGACTATCTTCGATTGGACTTTACTGGACTTTATCTTGAACTAAATGTTATTCATGTTATTCCCTTTATTATGCTCGATTGTAATCGTGTATTGTATTTCCGCTGACTGGTTAGCATGCAACAAAACCTTTTCACTGTACCTTGGTACATGTGGCAACAAACTAAACTCAACTCCTGAGAATTCAAGCCCTTGAAAGGTGTGGTGATGAGTCACCATCTTGAACCGCTGCCGGATGAAATCTAGACTAACATAATTCCAGACGGCATGTTGCAACATCTGTAGCTCTATTCATAGGGAATGTCTGCTTACCCTCCTCCCAAGAATCTGATTGATAGCGGCACTCTCTTTCAATGTACACTCTGCTACCACGTTCGCTCTCATCTCCTTCATGTATAACATGAAGGCGTTAAGAGGCTTCTTGATGTGAGGTTTTTTGGCCTCCTGTTCTTTCCTCGTTTCGTGCTGAGGTTTTCTGCAGGGAAAAAGAAAATACCGTTGAACAACTAAAATCCTTCCCACTGTGGAAACAACTAAACCGAAAGCAATAACAGCAAGTAATTAACTAACTTCGAAAGCAATAACAGCAAGTTTTTCACACATAGTAACATACACTCTCTCTCTCTCTCTCTCTCTCTCTCTGTGTGTGTGGACTGACCAGCTGTACCTCAGAAATGCTTAGTTTAGCAACAACATTCATTTTGCATCTCCTCCAACTAGCTCTGTTACCACGCTCTTGTATGGTCCAATTTAGCTCTGATTTACCTCTACCCTCTTGCAGCCATTGGACTTTATCTCTGGAACTGGTGTGGTACAATGTTGAGAACTATGATCCACACTGTATCTTTCCCTTTGCTCTACCTATTGTGCTTGAGTTTGGCCTGAATGGATATATATATATAGTATTATCTGACTTGATTGGATAGCATGCAAAACAAAGCTTTTCACTGTACCTCAATAATAAATCTAAACCCACACCTCAGTTTCCCAAGTTAGGGATGAACAAATAATGAGGTATAGGCCAAATAATCCCTGCATCTGTTCTATCATGTGGTAAGATCATATCTGACCTATAACTTTATCTACCTGCTGATGTGCTCTTGTACCTAATAGATTTACCTGCTAAAATTCTAGCAGGTCAGACAGGTCAGAAAAGGACGGGTATTTGAACTGAAACGTTAACTGCTGAGAAAGGGTTCCTATTCCTTTTTCTACAGAGATGCTGCCTAACCTGCTGAGTTACTCCAGCATTTCGTGTCTATCTTCCATTTCCACAGATGCTGCCTGATCTGTTTTTCAGCATTTTCTGTTCTTCAGATTTCTGGCATCTGTAGGTTAGTTCATTGATTTTCAGCAATCCATCGGAGTCAGTGTTGGGAGTTGGAATAAAAATCAGCACCAACCCCTCCCCCCTCCACAATATGAACTTACGTGTTCATGAGTTCAATCTCGCTGTGCATGGGTTCCTGCTTGATTTGGTGGTTCTCAATGGCTGGGTGGGGAATACCAGTTGGATGTGTAGGAACCATGGGATGTGAAAACCTGAATCAAGACGGATAAAATAAACCCCGATTAGCCACAGCGCCAAACCCATATATCTAGGAGCTGGTCATGAACACTACTGGAGACAAAGGGGTTAGTAATAGCCATGTGGAGCAAGCCTGCCATTGATCACATCGCAGTGGTGCAAATGCAGAACTCACACATCAAACCTACATCAACAACAACAACTAATTCCTTGCGTTCCATGTGAAGGGCGGTCCAGTGGTGCAGCGGTAGAGTTGCTGCCTTACAGCACCAGGGACTCAGGTTCGACCCTAACTATGGGTGCTGTCTGTACGGAGTTAGTACATCAATGTGAGTAACTCAACTCGACTGCTTTCATTTGATGTGACTTTGAAAGTGGACAGCTTAAAAGAAAAATTGAAATTAGTGTTGCATGCATTTCTGCTTTTGTGATCATATACTGTGTACAGTTATGTCCCAAGTGTTTATATAATACTGCTGCTTTTAACATCAACTTCAAAGTATAATTAAAGGATTGCATTTAATAATTGAGAAATTAAGCCATGTTGCCTGTACAACAGAAAATAAAACATGAAAAAAGAGTAATGAGAAAAGTTGTTTGGAGCAATTAAATGCTAGACTACACATTGGCCTTGTGTCGTTGTTGTTCTCTTTTTAAGTGGATTATACTGTAATAATTGTGCTTTCAATCAGATAAAAATTATAATTAATTTAAATTTTGGTGCTCCTGGCAAATTAAATATCCAAACAGTAGAATAAATGGTTATTTATTTCCTAACTGTTTTTGAAGAGCCTTAAATTTACCACAATATTGTCACCGTTATCTGAAGTAACCATCTAATTGTGTGGCCAATTTCAACAAGACAACATGAGCACCAGAGCACACCATGCCTTCCTTCATTCACTTTAACTCCCCCTCCCGTTCCCAATCTGCCCGTTCTGTCCTGGGCCTCCTCCATTGTCAGAGTGAGGCCCAGCACAAATTGGTGGAACAGCAACTCATATTTCGCTTGGGCAGCTTACTCCCCAGTGGTATGAACATTGACTTCTCTAAGTTCAAGTAACCCTTGCTTTCTCTCTATCACCATCACCTCCCCCTACCCAGTTCTCCGAACAGTCTTACTGTCTCCGACTATATTTTACCTGTTTGCTTTGTTGTTACCTACTCCCAACTAACAATGACCCATTCTACATTTTCCTTGATCTCTTGTCCCTTTGTCCGGTTTTCACACCTTATACTTCCTTATCTATACACTTCCCTATCTATGTACCACAAACTCCCCTGACATCTGTCTGAAGAAGGGTCTCAACCAGAAACGCCCCCCCATTCCTTCTCTCCAGGGATGCTGCCTGTCCCGCTGTGTTACTCCAACTTTTTGTGTCATGCCTTCAATATAGGTTGAGTTTGTAGATTAATTGGCATTTGTAAATTATCCCAGTAGGACTGAGCTGGTGGTTGATGGCCGGCGAGGAATCGGTGGGCCAAAATGGGCCTGTTTCTACGCTGTATCTCTAAACTAAACATCTCCTGGAAAGGTCAGGATCTGCCTGTAGACTAAGGCCAGTGTGAGGGCTTACACACCACAATCTGCTTGCTGCCTTTTTGTTTCCTGAAGCAGTGTGCCAATCTGTTAAAAGGTTTTGTTTCCTGTAGAACTGTGCCTTCCCATTAAAAACGTTTAGTTTCCTGAAGCAAGCAAAGAATTTCATTGTGACTTGTTACATGTGACAATAAAGTACTCATTCATTCACTGTGCCATCCCATTAAAACGTTTGTGGACCAGTAAACCTGAGGAGCTGCAACACCACAATCTGGTGACATGGGGAAACTATGGATCAGTTAGAATTAAAAGCCACACATATCAGTAAAGATCTTGTACAATAAAGATCAGTTTTGTGGTAAACAAGTTATATTAATAATACTACATTTCATGCATCCATCCTGTAACTTCACTATTTTTTTTCTTACTCTCATTTATGTTTGTCTTTCTGTCTGTGTTGGTTTTTTTTAAGTGAGCTCACTTCCTTCTGCTGTCAATTTGTGTCCTATTCCCTTCCCTCGATCTCACTTGATACCTTCACTTATTTCCTTCCGGTCTCTATTATTTCCCACACTTCCTTCTCATACTCATGAAGGCAGGAACTGCAGATGCTGGTTTACACCAAAGATGGACAGAAAATATTGAAGGAACTCAGAGGGTCACTACTGCTGAGTTACTCCAGTATTTTGTGGCTGTCTGATTCTCATACTCCCCAGGCTCACTCTCTCTTGGTCCCTCGGTGTCTTTCTCCTTCACCTCCATTACTCACATTCAAAGGTTTCAAAGGTCTTTTATTGTCAATGTGAATTACCATACAGCTATACGTAAACCAAAAAGCAACAAGACACACATCTACATAAAAGTTAACATAAACATCCACCACAGCGAATTCCCCACATTCCCCGCTGTGATGGAGGGAATGGGAAAACTGTCCACATTTCCAAATGGTCATGGCTGGTGGAAACTAATCCCTTCATGATAAGGAATCAGAAACTAGAATTCCTCTGAGGAATGTCCTTAGCCCAATCATCTTCAGCTGCCTCATTGATAACCTCCTCTCCATAAGATTAAATACAGCAAAGCTCACTAATGATTCAGTGTTATTCAGTCCCGTCTGAAGAAGGGTCTCGACCCGATACTTCACCCATTCCTTTTCTCCAGGGATGCTGCCTGTCCCGCTGAGTTACTCCAGCTTTTTGTGTCTATCTTCCATATATGTGGGAGTAGTTTAGGTTTAATTTAGTTTAGTTTGATTTTATTGCCACATGTACCAAGGCACAGTAAAAAGCCTGTTACGTGCTATCCAGTTAGCAGGAAGACTCTACATGATTACAATTGAGCCGGCCACAGTGTACAGATACAGGATACCGGGATGAACATTTTGTGCAACAAAAAGTACAGTAAAATCCAATTAAAGATAGTCCAAGGGTCTCCAGTGAGGCAAATGATAGCTCAGGACCGCTCTCTAGTTGTTGACAAAGGTAGCAATCCCGTCCTCACCGACATTCTAGCTTTAGTTGAAAAAGGGAAATAAATGCACCATCCTTCATCATTGTGGGTCTAGTTTATTGTCACGTGTACCAAGGCACAGGGAAAAGCCTTTGTTGCGTAGCACAGGCATTATGTCACAGAATTCTCCATCATTAATATCCACTGGTGCAAATTTAACTGGACAAGAGTACAGCATGTGACTCACCAGTGACCACATTAGCATTTACGAGGTTATAAGTCTGGAGTGCGATGCCACACTCTTCACTTCTCCAGTGCCTCCAACTGCATTTGAGATTCCTGACAACAGCCCGCTCAAAGCAGCCCACTTGGCTGGCACCTAATCCCCTAGTGTAAAGATTCTTAGTCCCAGCATGTACCATCAATGAGATGCCTTTCAACAACTATGGATATGAAAGGTTTGAAGGGATATGGGCCAAATGCAAGCAGGTGGGTCCTGTGTAGATGTGGCACGTTGGGTCGAAGGGCCTGTTTAGTATGCTGTGGGACTATGATTCTACAACTAGCCAAGAACTCTTCAACAGCTCATTGCAAACCTGTGACCACTGCTATCTGCTATAGACTTTACTTTAAAGATACAAAGCAGACACAGGCCCTTTGACCCACTGAGTCCACGCCGACCAGTAATAACCCTATACACTAGCATTTTCCTGCACTCAAGGGACATTTTACAATTTTACCAAAGCCAATTAACCTACAAACCTGCACGTCTTTGGAGCATCGGAGGAAACCGGAGAACCCAGAGAAAACTCACGCAGACACAGGGAGAATGTACAAATTCCATACAGAAGCACCCGTAGTCAGGGTTGAACCAAAGTCCCTTGGGCTGGAAGGCAGCAACACTACCGCAGCGCCACTGTGCTGCCCTACTAACTTCACCTACTAATGACACACACTCCCAACTTAGACATTGAGTTTATTAACAATTCTTCCTTCATTTCCTGGGCATCACCTCTCTAAACCGGAATATTTTCGGCAGGGTACAGGAGTATTGGTATCGACTGGCTAATTAATACCATCTCAAGGGTAGCTAGCCTAATGTTAGCTCACCACCACTGCCCACATTGTATGCATACATAAAACTGATTAATTTCCTCTCTTCTCTTCCACTTCCCTTATCTTTCTCTTATTCAGCTCATCTTTCTTTCCCATTCTCCCACCGTTCTTTGCTCAGTCGCTCTCAGTACATCAGACCATGAATGTTATTGTGATGGGTGTAGACTTCAATCCACCCTAATCACTGACCTGCTGCGCTTTTATTTGTAAAAATATTTGCGTCCGTGGCGCACTGAACTATTTCTATTTGCCACCCTTGGAGGGTGAAAAAAAGGCTTCTGAAAATAATTTGTGATAATTTATATTGAAAAAAAATCCCACCGTGTGTATAATTTGTTGTGCTGGAGGGGCCGTGAATATGGAGAGCAATAAGCTCATTGTCACTGAGGTCACCGCATACTACCACAACTCCATCTTGTGGCTAAGAGAGTAGAAATCTTGGCTGAATCAGACAGTTGTGAGTCACATTCCACTCCAGAGACTTGACCATAAGACTCTCAACTAATAGGGAGTCGTAGAGTCTTACAGCATGGAAACAGGCCCTTCAACCCAACTTGCCCTCACCGACCAACATGCCCCATCTACACTGGTCCTAACTGCCTGCGTTTAGCCCGTATCCCTCTAAACCTGTCCTATCCATGTGCCTGCCTAAACATTTCTTAAATGTTTCTTAAATGTCTCTGCCTCAACTACCTCCTCTGGCACCTCATTCCACCCACCCACCACCCTTTGTGTAAAAATATTGAGGATTGTAGGTGGTATCATTTAAACTGAGCCATGTTTGCTCCTTAAATGGAGGGTATAGAAAATCTCACAGCTCTTTTGTGTCCTCATCAACATTTATTCCTCAATCAACAAGTTTAGTTTAGTTTAGTTTAGTTTAGTTTAAAGATACATGGAAACAGGCCCTTCGGCCCAATGAGTCCACTTGGACCTGCAATATGGGTCAAACACAGGTAGGTGGCACTAGTGAAGATGGGGCATCTTAATCAACATGGGCACGTTGGACCATAGGGCTTTTTTCCGTGCTGTATGGCTATGACTCTAAAGGGTGTCTGAAGATGGCTTACGTAGAAAGGGAGATTGTCACATCTTAATGGATAGGGTGGCCTATTGGTTCTTAATATGGACTATCTTCAGGATCTATGTTCAAATCTCACTTCGGCTAGATATTAATATCAATTTTGAGTGTCTGGAAAACAGTGGCCAGACATAGTAATTGTGTCAAGTTCTAAGAAGTAAACTGATCCATGCAAATGAGTCTCTTGATTGCAATCTACAGTTGTGTTATGTGGTTATCTGCTACAAAGTTGCCTCGAAAACCCTGCGTTTGTAAGAAGAATCACTTTAGTTTGGCCTCATAATTGAGAGGAATTGGCCAACGCGGTCCACAGCAGATCATTTTTAATGAGGGAAGGTGAGACAATGGTTAGGCATGCAGATTGAAAGAGAAATCATGCACAGGGCAGACTGACAAATAATCTTCCCTGCAATTCTCAGCAAAGGCTTCATTGTAGAAACTCACTTTAGTAAATATTAAAACACACAATGTGCTTGAGTAACTCAGAGGGTCAGACAATGTCTCCGGAGAACATGGGCAGGTGACGTGTAAATGGGACATGGTCGGTGTGGGCCGAAGGACCTGTTTCCATGCTGTATAACTGTAACTCTAGTTGATTTAATGGCCTTTTCCACATCCGTAAACCAAAAGCAGAAACCAGCCCACAACTAATTGGCAACGGCTTTACACCGGAAATAATGGAAATTATAAAAAGGCACAGTGGAAAATATTGCCGATTGAACGGCTTATTGAGTAGTGTGTGTGTGTGTGTGTGTGTGTGTGTGTGTGTGTGTGTGTGTGTGTGTGTGTGTGTGTGTGTGTGTGTGTGTGTGTGTGTGTGTGTGTGTGTGTGTGTGTGTGTGTGTCTGTGTGTGTGTGTGTGTGCGTGCGTGCGCGTCCGTGCGTGTGTGTGTGTATGTGTGTGTGTCTGTGTGTGTGTGTGCGTTTGTGTATGCGTGTGTGTGTGTGTGTGTGTGTGTGTGTGTGTGTGTGCATGTGTGTGTGTGTGTGTGCGTGTGCGTGCGTGCGTGCGCGTGCGTGCGTGCGTGTGTGTGTGTGTGTGTCTGTGTGCGTCTGTGTGTGTGTGTGTGTGTGTGTGTGTGTGTGTGTGTGCGCGCGCGCGCTCTGTGTGTGTGAGTGCTTGCCTGGTCATGAGTGTCAGGGTATGTGTGTCTGTGTTCTTTGTGGTATCTGTATGTGTGTATGTTTTTATGTGTGCGTTTGCAGGTTGTGTGTGTGCACGTGGGTGTGTGCCTGTGAGAGTTATTGAATGAAAGCTCCAAACATTGGACTGAAATGTTTACTCCTTCAAAAACTAATGAAATTAAGTCAGGAGAAGGTGTAAGAAATATGTGGACAAATAGATCGGCACGGAAGCGGTATTAACTCTGACATTTTCATTTAATAATTCTGAGGAAAAATATATCTACATGAAATTGAGGATTAAGTGCAACTTTTATTGGTTTGGTAAATGTTTGACCTATTTAGATAAAAAGAAGCTGTCAATAACTTGTGTTGCTCTGAAAGTTCACATGATTCAGGCATTGCATGATAAACACTGGAGTTGACACTTTCCTCTGAACATCTATGTTCTAATCAGCATTATATGCATTACAAATCAAAAATACTTATCGATCATAAAAATAATATGTTGTACAACAGCATTAAGATACTAGAGGAGCGGTCTGAAGAAGGGTTTCAGCCCAAAACGTTGCCCATTTCCTTCGCTCCATAGATGCTGCCGCACCCGCTGAGTTTCTCCAGCACTTTTGTCTACCTATGTTGTACAACAGGTCTTTTTGTTTAGTCCATTTGTTTTAATATCAGAAGTCTTAATGTTTAAGGCTTCAGTACACTGTATTCAGGAGTCTAGAGTGTTTGATTGCCACATGTAATGACAATGGAACACAAAATTCTGACTTGCAGCAGCTTTACCGGTCTGTCACCACAATAACACACAGATAAAAGTTTAATAATCAATAATACAATAAAATAATAACAGTAATACTAACATTCATAAAGTTAGAACGCAATGGTCAATGTTTTCATTCCATTCAGGGTACAGCATCAATATTTCATGTTATTTTTACAAATTCAAAAAATCCCTTTCTGGCGCTGCCTACTATCAAATTCAGACAGTCAAAGGGTTAAAAATAGATGCCTGAAGGTCACCACGTAGCAAATACATGACAAAAAGGGACAGGGAGTCCAAACCCGGGTTTGTCCTGGCCAATACAGCTCAAGGAAAGACCAAGCAAAGCAATAAGGGGAGAAAAGATGAATATGAAGTTAGGCTAGCCAATAATATAAGAGAGGATACCAAAGGTTTTTTTGCAGATATATAAAGTGTAAAAGAGAGGCAAGAGCTGACACAAGAAGCTTTGTCAGTTTGTTTAAATGTTTTGTGGCTATTGCATTAATACCAGGGTTACGTTTTTTGATTTTCTGGGTTGCCTTGATAATCCACTTGTCCTGATGTCATAGTCCTAGATTCATAGTCATACAGCATGGAAACAGGCCCATGCCATCCAACATGCCCCATCTACACCAGTCCCAACTGTTTGAGTTTGGCCCATATCCCACTTGTCCACACCGACCAACGTGTCCCATCTACACTAGTCCCACCTGCCTGCGTTTGGCCCTTGTCCCTCTAAACCTGGCCAATCCATATGCCTGTCTAATTGCTTCTTAAACGTTACAATAATCTCTGCCTCAACTACCTCCTCTGGCAGCTCCTTCCATATACCCACCACCCTTTTGATGTGAAATTACAAAGTCAATAACCGGCCACAATCCCTGCCTCTACTGAATTTAGCAATTAAAGTCTTACACAGCGGCGAGGCAGTGTCAGTTTCAAAGTCTCAAAACTGCTTAAAAGGAAAGAGAGGGACTTGCAGTAAACACGCTTAGGTTCAAAGACAAAGCAGAGGCTTACCAGCTGAGAGGAGGAGTGAGCTGTCCGATAGTTCCTGGAGACAGGGGATAGAAGGTGGGGATATCGGGGCCAGGGGGATGTCTGTGCATGCCTGCAGGGGGATGGAAGGGTTCAGGTGAAACAACACAAGCATATCACATTTCCACAAGACATTCCAGCACAATTAACCAAAATGAAAAGGACGAGCATTAGACAAGATATAATCAGAAATTATCTTTAGACTCTTAAACTTTATAAGATTTCAGAGGCGCAGTGCGGAAACATTTGTACATTCTCACCGTGACAGTGTGGATTTTCACTGGGCACTCCGGCATTCTCCCACACTCCACTGACGTACAGGTTTGCTGGCTTCAGTAAAAATGGTAAATTGTCATCGTGTGTACGATAGTGCTGGTGTAGGTGGATCGCTGGCCGGCGTGGACATGGTGAGCCGAAGTGCCTGTCTCTGCGCTGCATCTCTAAACTAAACTAAACTAAACTATCACTATCCTATGGACATTTCCCAATTTTACCAAAGCCAAATTAACCAACAAACCTGCACATCTTTGAAGTGTAGGAGGAAACCGGAGCACCCAGAGAAAAGACAGCACCCATAGTCAGGATTGAACCCGGGTCTCTTGCGCTGTGAGGCAGCGACTCTATGTGGCACCGTCTCTATGTGCCGTCGTCCCTGGTCTTTTCAACTTTTTTTTCAACACGCAACCACAGTTACACAGTTATTATTCTATTAATGAAAGAACATTAATAGGATGGACAGATCGTAAAATAGATAATCTTGGTAAGTATTTTAAATAATAATAACAAAATAATTTAATTCATGTTGTGACTTTAATTACTTTTGAATTACGAGCGAAACACAAAGTACTGGAGGAACTCTGCAGGTCAGGCTGCATCTGGGGTGGGAATGGACAGGCGACGTTTCAGATCGAGACCCTTCTAGAATCGGAATAATTTGGCTGTTCATTCCCTCCACAGATGCAGCCTGACCCACTGAATTCAAGGCTCCATCAATCTCAATCATGAATGAAATGACTGAGCTACCAGTCTGCCATGGTAGGGTGATAAGAGTTATACAGCACAAAACAGGCCCTTTGATTCAACCAATCCATGCTGACCAAAGGGGCAAGAGACAATTTTAAAGATTTGGCATTGTCTGAGTGAAGAAAGTTCAGGTCAAGGATCTTTCATCAGAATTGATCGAACATTTTCTGTTTTATTTCAAATCTTTTTGAAGTTGGATCTGCTATTCCTCCGCTCTCCAGGTTACTCCCTACTTATAAGATGAGCTGTTATGTACATCCTAAAATCACTTGAAACAGATTATGTGGCATTATCATATTGATGTTTTGTGAACTTGCTCTGCGCAAATTGGTTGGTGTATGTCTGAATGATAACTAGGTTTAAAATTATTTTATAGGTTCTTGATTAGTAAGGGTATTGTAGGTTATGGAGAGAAAGGATGAGAATGGCGTTGAGAGGGAAAAATGGATCAACCATTATCAAATGGTGCAGCAGATTTGATGGGTTGAATGGCCTGATTCTGCTCCCTGATCCAATAGTCATATGGCTTTATTTCCTACAACAGTGATTACACTTCAGAACAATGCCAGTGGCCATCAAGTGCTTTAGGACATCCGGAACCAGTGAAAGGGTCTATGCCAGTGGAAAAATGTCTTATTTCCTTTATACAGGTGTTCCGTGGCTAGGGTTTCCAACTTTCTCACTCCCAAATAAGGGACAAAAGGTCAAATTAAGGGACAAATTCCCAACGGCAATTTGTTGACCGATTCAGCCATGGCTGGGTGAATGATGAGTTGGCCCAGGTGCTGGACTGCACACAAAGCCCAGCCAGCGGGCCAGCTGAGGAGTTTTGGCCCGGAGCCAGACTTTGCGTGTGAGCTGGCCCGCCGGCTGGGCTTTGTGCTCCGCTGCACGCAAAGTCCGGCACCCCATCCAACTCATGACTGATGATTGGCCATGAGAAGGAGGGGCGATGGTGTTGGCGAAAGTCTGAAGGTCGGACAGCTGGCCGGGCTGCTGACCGACGGGGCCACGGGTGAGGCGCTGCTGCTGCACTCCATGGGCTGCACTACGTCGGGACAGGTGAGGCGGGACCGGACACGGCGCTCCGACTCGACAGTCCCCTTGACCCGAGTAGTAGCAGTCAAATACGGGACAAGGGCGGTCCCATATGGCACAAACCAATTTAGCCCAATATACGGGATGTCCCGGCTAATATGGGACAGTTGGCAACCCTATCCCTGGCAGAGATAGTATTTTTTTAAAGAGAAAACAAATCAATTAAACAGAACCGCAGCTTGCATGGTTGATAACAACTGCATATAATCCTTTAAGTTTTCCTGACATCTTTTAGCAATTCAGGCAAAAGAATATGTTAATCAGCAAAAAATTGTAAGCAAGAATTTGTAAAAGTCTAAGAGAACAAAACATAGCTTTTCTGTAGTAAAACAATCCTGACTGAATTTTTAGAGGTTATAGTTTGCTGCATTTATTTTCATTTTATCTTTTTGATAGATATGACATTTTAATCTGCACTAATTAGTGTGTCACCTAGTTAAGAAATGCTGTACAGTTCGCCTTTTAAAGCTTTGTCATAGTACAGTCAGTGTGTGCTATGGAAGAAAAAAAATCTAATTCATTTTTTCCTGGCGTTGTGACAGTTTTCTTGTTTACAATTCCCTTATGGAATCAAAATTAAAATGCTGTAGTTGCTATGACTGGTTGTTAAAAAGGCGCGAGCAAGCGCGCACACACACCTGCGCACACACACACCCACACATGTATGCGCGCACACATACATACACACAAATATACACACACGCACATGCATGCACTCACACACACACACCTCCACACACGCACATGCATGCACTCACACACACACACCTCCACACACGCACATGCATGCACTCACACACACACACCTCCACACACGCACATGCATGCACTCACACACACACCTCCACACACGCACATGCATGCACTCACACATCCACCCACACACACATGCATATATATACACGCGCACGCACTAGCACACACACACTCATACACACACACACACACACACACACACACACACATACACACACACACACACACATACACACACACACACACACATACACACACACACACATACACACACACATACACACACACACGCACACGCACACATACACGTGCGCACACACACACACACACACACACACACACACACACACACAAGGCCATTGAAAATAATGATGTGACACTGTGAATATTAAATATAATCTTCTGTTGGTATTACTGTGACCCAACTTCCACCATATCTTAATCTAAAATGAACGATTTCAACTTCCATGCTACTCAGTACAATTGCTTTGCAGCTCTGTATTTGTGCCCTGGGTTCTTTGCCGACAAAACATTACAAGGCTAGTTGTCGGCTTTCTCTCTCTCTCTAGACACAGGCCTTTCCACCATCCGCAACTTTACAGGATCAGCAGTTAATTAAGAACCATTTTCAGTCCCTTAATGCTTACACTTGATATGATTCATTTGCCTCACTATTGTCGCTCCAGCTCATGCTAAGCTCTTCATCAAGCTGATTCCTTAAGGCTTCAAGGTCAAATAGTTTTGCATGTGTAGTATTTAACATCCAAAGCTTTGCCGGGAGAACTCTCTCTCTGCTGACAACCCGCGAACGCGAAGCCCTAGAGCTTTCAGAAGTGCCTGGCAGGATTAAACTAGGGCTTTAATCCCAAATAGACCTTTGCATTTTATGGTATACCTGAAAATGTCCTCTTAGGAAGTCTGTAGAAGGCAGTAATTTCTCATATTAAATTCCCCTGCCCCCACAGCACAGACAAATACTTCCTGTCAGGCAACTGGCTCAGAATGAAGCTAAATCATGTTACTCTGGATCAGAGAATCACTGCATCCATCAAGCACAGAGCGAGGCCATTCGGCTTATCAAGCCCTTGCATGGCGAATGGAATGAGGAACTGCACCTCATATTCCTTGGGTACTTATAGTTCATAAGTTCTAGGAGCTGAATTAGGCCATTCAGCCCATCAAGTCTACTCCACCATTCATTCATGGCTGATCTATCTTTCCCTCTCTATCCCATTCTCATGCCTTCTCCCCCTAACCCAAGACACCCGTACTGATCAAGAATCTGTCAAAATCCACCTTAAAAATACCCATTGGCCTACACAGCTGTCTATGGCAGTGAATTCCACAGATACACCATCCTCTGACTAAATAAATAAGTAAGCATTTCTAGCCAGGTGAATCTGTGGAATCCATCGCCACAGACGGCTGTGGAGGCCAAGTCATTGGGGTGTTTTTAAAGCGGAGATTGATATGTTCTTGATTGGTATGGATGTCAAAGGCAACGGGAAGGCTGGAGAATGGGGTTGAGAGGGAAAAGTAGATCAGCCACGACCACGACCACATGGCAGAGCAGACGCGATGCGCTGAATGGCCTAATACAATTATTAAGTCATATGATCTTATGAAAATTATAGCACATGGGATTCAGCACTAATTGGTTACACAAATAAAAGAGTAGGGATTAATGGGTCAGTTTTGGTAGGGTGTGAGCAAGGGCTGGACAGAGGGGCACCAGCTAGTTGCAATTTATATCAGTGATTTGGATGAGTGCATCAAGTGTAATATCTCCAATACAAATGCTGGCATAACTCAGCGGGTCAGGCATCATCTCTGGAGAACATGGACAGACGATGCTTCAGGTCGGGACCCTTGCTCTCGAGTTACTGTACGTGACCCAGCGACCCCATCAGCCAGGGAGTTGCTGGACAGACAAGGAAAGAGGGAAACATGTTGCTTTCCGCAGGGGGAACGACACCCTCAGCACAGAGCGGTTGGGGTGAAACTAATCCTGCACTTTGCTGACTTGGCATCCCATCAGCCAAAATGTCCCCTATGCATGTTCTCCAGAGATACTGCCTGACTCCCACATACAATGTTCTATGCAGCATTCCAGCATCTGCAGTGCCTTGTGTTTCTGTAATATATTAATGTTACTAACGATATGAGGCTGGGAACCAGTATGAGTTATGTGGAGTTTAGAGTTGAGACTTTAGAAATACAACGAGGAAACAGGCCCTTCGGTCCTCCGAGTCCGCGCTGACCAGCCAGAGTCTGGAGTCGAACCTGGCGCAAAGGTTGATGATTGTGATTATTAGAGGTCAAATATCCCAGCCCCCGTGCATCACTACAGCAACTCTACAGCTGGGTGCACTACACAAACGTCTCCTGCTTCATCAATGGTGCTGCTGCCGAAAAGCAACCAACAAAATCAAAGACTTCTCCCACCTCGTTCATTCTTTCGTCTCTCTGCTCCCGTCAGGCAGAAGGTACAGACCCCTTGAAGTGTGCACCACCAGATCAGGAATAGCGTCTTCCCTTCCATTGTCAGGCCCTTCCATAAGCTCTGGTACTGTTTGATGTACTCTGCCCCATTGTAGACATCGGACTTTGTTTATGAAACTGATGTGCTACAATGCTGAGAACTATATTGTGAAGATACAACGTCTTCACAATTGCTCTATTTATTGTACTTGAGTTTGAACCTGATTGTATCAATGTTTGGTATATCTGATCTGTTTGGATAGCATTAATTTTCACTGTACCTCGATACATGTGAATAATGAACCTAAACCTAAATGAAACCTTCCTACTACCGTAAGCAATATTTAGTAATGATAGCACAGTCAAAATCCATTCATATATTCTCTTCAGACAAAGCAACCCATGCCTGCAGGCAGAACGATCTAGATATCATTCAGGCTTGATGACAAGTGCGAGTTATGCCATAAAGATGCCAGCTAGTTATCACAAACAAGAGAAAGTCTAATCTACCTGCAGAAACAAGGAACTACAGATGCTGCTTTACACATAAGGACACAAAGTGCTGGAGTAACTCAGCGGGTCACGCAGCATCTCTAGAAAACATGGATATGTGATATTTCCGGTCAGGACCCTTCTTCAGACTGAATGAAGAGTCATCTATCAATGTTCTCCTGAGATGTTGCCTGTCACACTGAGATACTCCAGCACCTTGTGTACTAATCGAGGCACTCTTGACATTACCATAACCAATCGATATCCTGAAGGGTCAACACAGAACAAATATGTTCATTCAGCTTTGCACTCCCATGCAAACATATGTTCACATGCATGCACAACTCATGCATGTAACAAAACATGTGTATATACACTCACGCATCAGATGCACATAAACTCACATATGAAGACACGCACAGACACAAGCGCGGATACACTCTCACACAACAGAACACATACATACACACATAAACTCTTTTTTCTGGGTTTTCTCCGAGATCTTCGGTTTCCTCCCATACTCAAAAGATGTACAGGTTTGTAGGTTAACTGGCTTGGTGTACGTTTAAATTGTCCCTAGTGTGCGTCGGATAGTGTTATTGTGCGGGGATCGATGGTCGGTGCGGAATAGGTGGGCCGAAGGTCCTGTTACCGCGCTGTATCTCTAAACTAAACTAAACATACACCCACATGCACCCACACACACACACACACACACACACACACACACACACATACCCACACACACGCTTGCATGCAAGCACGTACACCAACGCTCTCAAAACAAACTGAAAGCAGGCAACCCTGCTCATTATTTAGTCTGCATGCAGCACGTAAACACAACTTCCTTTCTGGTCTCCTTCTGTGATGATAGCACCGTCTCTGTGTTTGTTCAGCTGCACAACCCACAATAGGCAAGACCCCGTTAATGCTCGTTACTTGTATCATCGCAGCGTAAATAAAGTATTGCGGCGCAGGAGGCCATGCTTTGAAGATAGCCTTGCTCTAGCCAAACTGTTTCTAGATTTGAAGCCGCATTGTGGAATGGATTGGAATGACTCTTTGAGATAACTTCAGCTGATGACCACAACAGATCTCAGCGTTATTCACGGCATCCATACAAAATGAACAACAGCAGGTCAACCTCATTCTTAAGTCCTATTGGTGTTGATTTTGTCAACCAATTTTACAAAATGTCAAGATCTAGAATCATAGAGCCATACAGCATGGAAACAGGCCCTTCGGCCCCACCTGCCCACGCCGTCCAACATGCCCCATCTACTCTAGTGCAACCGGCCTGTGTTTGGCAGGTATGGTTTCAGAATGGCAGGCAGTGATGAGTGGAGTGCCGCAAGGCTCGGTGTTGGGGCCGCAACTGTTTACCATACATATTAATGATTTGGAAGAGGGAATTAGGAGCAACACTAGCAAGTTTGTGTATGACACAAAGCTGTGAAGAGGATGTAAGGAGGTTGCAGGGTGACCTGGACAGGTTGAGTGAGTGGGAAGATGCGTGGCAGATGCAGAAAAATATAGATAAATATGAGGTTTTCCACTTTGGCGGCAAAAACAAGTGGGCAGATTATTATCTCAATGGGATTAGGTTAGGTAAGGGGGGGTGCAGCGAGACCTGGGTGTCCTTATACATCAGTCACTGAAAGTTGGCGTGCAGGTACAGCAGGCAGTGAATAAAGCTAATGGAATGTTGGCCTTCATAACAAGAGGATTTCAGTATAGAAGTAGAGAGGTTCTTCTGCAGTTGTATAGGGCTCTGGTAAGACCACATCTGGAGTATTGTGTACAGTTTTGGTCTCCTAACTTGAGGAAGGACATCCTTGTGATTGAGGCAGTGCAGCGTCATTTGGAACTGTCATTTGAGGAAAGATTGAAAAGGCTAGGTTTGTATTCACTGGAGTTTAGAAGGATGAGGGGGAATCTTATAGAAACATATAAAATTATACAAGGACTGGACAAGCTAGATGCAGGAGACATGTTCCCAATGTTGGGCGAGTCCAGAAGCAGGGGCCACAGGCTTAGAATAAAGGGGAGGCCATTTAAGACTGAGATGAGAAAAACATTTTCACCCATAGATTTGTGAATTTGTGGAATTCCCTGCCACAGAGGGCAGTGGAGGCGAAATCACTGGATGGTTTTAAGAGAGAGTTAGATAGAGCTCTAGGGGCTGGTGGAATCAAGGGATATGGGGAGAAGGCAGGCACGGGTTATTGATTGGGGACAATCAGCCATGATCACAATGAATGGCGGTGCTGGCTCGAATAGCCGAATGGCCTCCTCCTGCACCTATTTTCTATGTTTCTATGTTTCTATGGCCTATATCCCTCTAAACCTATCCTATCAAGTACTTCTAAATGTTTCTTAAATGTTGTGATAGTACCTGCCTCAATTACCCCTCTGGCAGCTCGTTCCATACACCCACCACCCTTTGTGTCAAAAAGTAACCCCTTAGGTTCCTATTAAATATTTCTCCCCTCACTTTAAACCTATGTCCTCTGGTTGGTTCTCGATTCCCCTACTCTGGCCAAGAGGTTCTGTGCATTTAGCCCATCTACTTTACTTCAAGATTCAAAAGACTTCCTACAAGGTCCAAGGCTTCCAAGAGTTTTTGTCAAGTTGTTCAAACTATTAATTCAACATAGACAATCTGGTATTTTTTCCCCTGAGTTACTCTGGATACTTGATGAAGCATTTTAAACGCCGTTCCATTTGCTTCATTTTCTTATCCTCCACCAGACAAATTCAGACAAGTATTTTTTTGAGCCTGTCAACAACTTAATAATGACACACAGCCGGCTGTGATATTCTCTCAAATTCATTCATAACAAATTGAGGCTTGAATACTGGGTGTGTCATGAATTAGTGTAAAATACAAAGCCCCCAAAGATTTAGTTTATACTTCTATTGATCTCATGATTCATGGAGATGTGTAGCTCAGGAGGCCACTCGACCCATTGTGTCTATGTTTCCCAAAATATGAATTTTGCATTCATTCCATTTTCCATCTTTTCGCTCACAGCTACTAATTTCTATGTTTACATCTGACACAGAAATTGTCTTTTTAAATTATTCTCTCCACATTCCCATCAACATTCTTCTGATTCTATCATTTACCCATTGTCTAGGAACTAACTTACAGTAGCCCGTTAACTACCCGTTCACCCGACTGTCTTTGCGATCTTGGAGGAAACCAGGGCACCTGTTTGATGACCACCAGGTCACAGGGGAATGTTTTGTTTTGTTTAGTTTAGTTTAGTTTGATTTAGTTTAGTTTATCATTATCACATGCACGAAACTACAGTGAAAAGCTTTTTTGTTGTATACTATCCAGTCAGTGTAAACACTGCAGTGATTACAATCAAACCGTTCGCAGTGTATAGATACAGGACAAAGGGTATAACGTTTAGTATAACGTAAAGATAGTTTGAAGGTCTCCAATCAGGTAGATGGGAGGTCAAGACTGCTCTCTAGTTGGTGAGAGGACACAGTGAGTTGGTGACAGGAGTTGTCTGATAACAACTGGATAGAAACTGCCCCTAAATCTGTAGGTGTGTGTTTTCACTTTTGTGTACCTCTTGCCCGATGGGAGAGGAGAAGATGGAGTGACGGGTTCTTGATTTTGCTGGTGGCCTTGCAGAGGCATCGTGAAGTGCAGATTAAGTCAATGGAAGTGAGGTAGGTTTGTGTGATGGTCTGGGCCACGTCCACAACTCTTTTTGCAAGTGTTGTGCAAACTGCACTGGAGTTCAGGATCATACCCTGGTCATTGGAGCTGTGAGCAGAAGCTCAACCAGGTTTGAGCTCTTCCAAATGCTCCTCAAATGTGGTATAAGCTCCTGCTTCCACTAACCTCTCTTGCAGTGAGTTCCACACAACATTACTCATTGACTTAATATCCCTCTAATCTTACCGCCAATTATCTTAAGTCTATATCGCCCAGTCACGAACAGCTCGACCAAGGGGAATAGGGTCTTTCCTGTGCACATTGTCTCAATCTCATAATTTCATATGTCAATTAAATCTTCCCCTCCATCTCCTTTGCTCCAAAGAAAACAACACCGTAACTTTAATTGTCCAATTGTAAACAGATGTTTGTAACACGTCTGGTACATTCAGCTCTCTTGTATTCAGGGCCGGTCATAGTTTGCATGAGAGATGACTCACCTCGCTTGGAGCTGGTGTCTGTGGGGATATGTGTCGGGTGAGATCCTGGCGCAAAGTGCTCATCGCTGTAAGTGATGAGAGGTGTCAGAGGATGAACAGCATGGCAGGGCTGCACCACAGGCACCTTGTTTGACTGGAAGACAGGAAACAAAACAGTGCAGTTTCTGTCAGTAACAATCAATAAAAACCATACAGGCTTAATGTAACCAAACAGCGACAGGCAGAACATTGGCAGGAAAACAGACAGCGGTATAGGTGTATTGTTGTTCCATGCACTGAGGTACAGTGAAAAACTTTGCTTTGCATTCTATCCAAACAAATCAGAGATGCCAAATAATAAATATGATCGTCAAACTCAAGTACAATAGATAGAGTAACGGGTATGATGCAGAGTGCAGAATATAGATCTCAGCATTGTAGTGCATCAGTTCCACAGGCAAAGCCCAATGTCCGCAATGGGATAGTGAATCAGGCAGTACTCTAGCATATGGAAGGACCATTCAGATGCCTGGTAACAAAGCGGATGAAACAGAGTGCAAAATATAGGTATCAGCACTGTAGCGCATCAGTTCCACAATGGGGCAGAGCAGAATCGGACAGTACTCCAGCACATGGACTGTTCTCAAGCCGGATAACTGAGGGGAAGAAGCTGTTCCTGAGTCTGCAGGTGTGCATTTTCATGCTTCTGTACCTTTTGTGAGGCAGGAGTAGGGAGAAGAAGGAATGACTAATGGAATGATAGGCTGAGTCTTTGATTATGTTGGCCGTTTTTCCAAGGCAGCACTTAAGTGTAGATGGATTCAATGGTGGGGAGTCTGGTCTGTGTGATGGACTGGGCTACATCTCCAATTCTCTTCAATTTTTTGTTCTCCTCAGGTGAAGATTGTCACCACTTCCAACAAGAAAATAAATTGGGGTGGCAGTGTCGCAGCTGGTAGAGCTGACCATATCAGTGTGAAGAAGGACCCAGACCTTCACCTATCCATGTTCTCCACAGATGCTGCCTGACCCACTGAGTTACTCCTGTACTCAGCATCTATATTGTTTCTACATGATTTTTTATTTATTTGGAGAGTTAATTTAGTTTAGTTTAGTTTAGGTTAGAGATACAGTGTAGAAACAGGCCCTTCAGCACACCAAGTCCACACTGACCAGCGATCATCATATAACCATATAACCATATAACCATATAACTATATAACCATATAACAATTACAGCACGGAAACAGGCCTTCTCGGCCCTTCCAGTCCGTGCCGACCATTTGTTTTCCCCTAGTCCCATCTACCTGCACTCAGACCATACCCCTCATTCCCTTCACGTCCATATACCTATCCACTTTGCTTTTAAATGTTAAAATCGATCCTGCCTCCACCACTTCTGCTGGAAGCTCATTCCACACAGCCACCACCCTCTGAGTAAAGAAGTTTCCCCTCACGTTACCCCTAAACTTCTGTCCCTTAATTCTCATGTCATGCCCTCTTGTTTGAATCTTCCCTACCCTCAATGGGAAAAACGTATCCACGTCAACTCTGTCTATCCCTTTCATCATTTTAAAGACCTCAATCAAGTCCCCCCTTAACCTTCTGCGCTCCAAAGAATAAAGACCTAACTCATCCATTCACACTAGTTCTATCCTACACGCCAGGGACAATTTAAGAAGCCAATTCATCTACAAACCTGTTCGTCTTTGGTATCTTCCATTTCCACATGATGATCTTTATATGAATTTTCTTTGTTCAGTTTACTTTAGAGATACAGCAAGGAAACAAGCCCTTGGGCCCACTGAGTCCTCACGGACCAGCAATCTCCATTCACTAGCACTGTCCCATGCACAAGGGACAATTTACAATCTTTACCAAAGCCAATTAACCTACAAACCTGTACATCTTTGGAATGTGGGAGGAAACTGGAGAAAACCATGTGGTCTCAGGGAGAACGTCAAACTCCATACAGACAACACCCATAATCAGGATTGAACCTGGGCCTCAGGCGCTGGAAGACAGCAACACCACAACTGCGCCACTGTGCCCCCTATACCAGGTTTATCAGAATGCTGCCAGGATTATAAAGTATTAGCCTTGAGAAGAGGATGAACAAATTTGGATTGTTTTCTCTGGAGAGCCAGAGGTTAAGGGGAGACCTGATATAGGTATATGAAATTATATGGGGCATAGATAGGTTAGACACAGAACAATAAAAAGCAACTGGGTTTTCCTGATGTTGCTTCTCAGTCAAGAACCATCAACACAGATGGTGGTCTGACCTCTCCCACATGCTCTCTGGAAGTTTACAGAGTGCCAACTGCCTGCCATCTTCTCCCACAGAGTAAGTGATTACAATTCACAAGGAGTTCACTGGATTTGAAACTCTTTGGAACAATCTGTGTTCAGCGACGGCAAAATCTAGATGTTGTTTGATGTTTCAGCAGCCATTTAATCACAATGCTTGAATTATTAATTGAACATTTTATGTAAAACTAAAACTTTATATTAAGCGTAAAAACAATTGAAAAGTTTTAATTAAAAACTAACTTCCTGTTTTAAATACAATATAACACGGGACAGTACAGCAAGGAACTGTTGTGCTTCTGCCCACAATGTCTCTGCCGGACATGATGCCAAGTTAAACTAGTTTCCTGTGCCTGCTTTTGATCCATCTCCCTCCACTCCCTTTCATGCAGCTATCCAAAATCCTCTCAAACACCACTATCGTATCTGCTTCCATCACCCCCCGTGGCAGGGTGTTCTGGGCTCGCATCACTGTTTAGATATTAGACTGTTAAGATACACCAAGTCCGCACCGACCAGCGATCAACTCGTACACTAATACTATCGTACACACTAGAGACAATTTACGATTTTATCAAAGCCAATTTACCTACATAACTGTACATCTTTGTAGTGTGGAGGAAACCGGAGTACCCAGACACCCAGAGCACACGGGCAGCATAGTGGCACATCGGTAGAGTTGCTGTCTTACAGTGCTTACAGCACCAGAGAACCGTGTTCGATACTGGCTGTGGGAGTTTGTCTGTATGGAGCTTGTATATTCTCTCTGTGACCTGCAGGATTTTTCTCCAAGAACTTCGATTTCCTCCCACATTCCAATGACGTACAAGTTTGCAGATTAATTGACGGTATAAATATACACATTGTCTCTAGCGTAGGATAGTATTAATGCGCTGGGATCGCTGGTCAGTGCGGACTCCGCGGGCGGAAGGGCCAGTTCCTGTGCTGTATATCTAAACTAAACTAAACTAAAACCATGGAGACCATGTACGGTCATAAGGAGACCGTACAAACAGCATCCATAGTCAGGATCGACCCTGGGTCTCTGGCGCTGGAAGGTAGCAACTCTACTGTTGCACCACTGTGCCTCTCTGTGTAAAAAAACGCGCCCCGTACCTTCTTCTTTAAACCTTGCCCCTCTCACCTGAAAGCTATGCCCTATCATAAAATAAATGCCCTTTCCCCTAGGCATGAGAGATGTGTTCAATGTATGATTGTACTGAGCCCTACATTATTGCATAGAAAAGTATCTGTGGATTCAAATCCTTCTGCAGCCTTCATATCAAAGGCAACTTTTGACTAAATTCCTCAAGAGGAAAAATAACCTTAAATACCATTGTAACACCACTGCACTAATTAAAACAGCAGGACCTCTTCAGGAAGTGATGCTGCAATATTAAGCTTAACTAGCCACGGCCTCGTTCGATCTCTTGAGAGGAAGTGGGTTTTAATCTCTGTGGATTTGTATTTTATCATAAATCCTGTGGCTGAGGGAGCCCCAAGAATTGCTACCTTGCCTGCGTTACCAAAACCAAGTTAGAAAATGAGCACCATCAGGACTTAATGCCTGAAACCTGTCAGGAGCAGGTTGTGATTCCTAATGACATTGATTGTCAATGCCAGCAAGACAAAGGAGTTAGTGATCGACTTCAGGAAGCAAAGCGGTACACACTGACAGTGCCAAAGTACAGATGGTTGATAGTTGTAAGCTCCTAGGAGTAAATATCACCAGCAACTTGTCATGGACCACCCATATAGGACCAATGGCTAAGAATGCACACCAACGCCTCTACTTCCTTAGAAGGCCTAGGAAGTTCGGCATGTCACCAACAACTCTCACCAACATCTACAGACTCGCCGTGGAAAGCATGTTATCGGGATGCATCACAGCATGGTTTGGGAACTGCTTCGTTCAAGACCACAATAAACTGTAGTGAATTGTGGGCACAGCCTAGACCATGGGCGGACATCACGGGGGACACGGGGGTGGGGGGGTTGCACGTCCCCTCCATGCTTTGAGAGGTGGGGGACAAAACTCCCCATGTTTTGTAATCCAGACTTTGAAATTAGGTGAAACAAAATCTATTACAAAATCTCCGCTTTCCATGAGAAATGGTAGGGAATTGAGGAATGCTGTGGAACAGAGGGATCTAGGAATAACTGTGCATAGTTCCCTGAAGGTGGAATCGCATGTAGATAGGGTGGTAAATCAGAGCATTGAATATAGGAGTAGGGAAGTAATGTTAAAATTGTACAAGGCATTGGTAAGACCAATTCTGGAGTATGGTGTACAATTTTGGTCGCTTAATTATAGGAAGGATAATTATAGGAAGTTCCAGCAACTATGTTACAGAGAAAGGTTGAACAAGTTAGGTCTTTATTCTTTGGAGCGCAGAAGGTTAAGGGGGGACTTGATTGAGGTCTTTAAAATGATGAAAGGGATAGACAGAGTTGACGTGGATAAGCTTTTCCCATTGAGGGTAGGGAAGATTCAAACAAGAGGGCATGACATGAGAATTAAGGGACAGAAGTTTAGGGGTAACGTGAGGGGGAACTTCTTTACTCAGAGGGTAGTGGCTGTGTGGAATGAGCTTCCAGCAGAAGTGGTGGAGGCAGGATCGATTTTAACATTTAAAAGTAAAGTGGATAGGTATATGGACGTGAAGGGAATGGAGGGGTATGGTCTGAGGGCAGGTAGATGGGACTAGGGGAAAACAAATGGTCGGCACGGACTGGAAGGGCCGAGAGGGCCTGTTTCCGTGCTGTAATTGTTATATGGTTATATGGTTATATGAGACAGTGGGGGTGGGACTGATGATCGAGGGCGCCGATTGGACGAGAGAGCTGTCAGTCAGCAAGCAGTGGAGGGGGGAACATGATAATTCAGCGAGATGATTGGAGAAGGAAGGTGTTGGTCAGAGGCGGAAGTAGGGGGGTGGGACTGAGGATAGAGCGCGGTGATTGGAGGAGGAGGATGTCCTGGTGGAGCAAAGATCATAGAGCAGAGCTTGAATCGGCCCATTCATGGGGCCTTTCATCGCCCGGCGCGGCTTAAAATCGGCCACGGGATCTTCCACTGCCCCACGGTCAAATTGCTGCGTCGAGGCTCCCGATGTTGAAGCGCACGCCGGATTCTGCGGCGGATTTTAAGCTACGCCGGGCGATGAAAGGCCCCGCGAACGGGCCGATTCAAACCACACGATTCGGGGCAGACGAAGCTGCTGTTGCTGGAGTTCGGAGTCGGTCACCAACCAGGTCAGCTCCTGAGGTTACCGTCCACAGGTAACCTCAGGTTTGGGTGTGTGGGTTTGTGCGCAAGCGCGTGCGGCCACCAAGAAATTGTGTCCTCCCCCATGTTTAGATAGCAATTTCCGCCCCAGCCCACACCATCACACAGTCCAACCTCCCTTTCATTGACTCCATCTACACCTCACGCTGCCTCGGCAAGGCCACCCGCATAATCAAGAACCAGTCTCCCCGGTCACTCCCTCTTCTCACCTCTCCCAGCAGGCAAGCAGTACAGTAGTGTGAAAACACACCTCCAGATTCAGAGACAGCTTATTCACAGCTGTTATCAGGCAACTAAAGCATCCTATCACCAACCAGAAAGAGGTCCTAATATCTAGATCTTTAGACTATCTTTAATCGTACTTTACTGCACTTTATCTTGCACTAAACTTTATTCCCTTTATCATGTATCTATCTGTACATTCCGGATGGCTCGATTGTAATTATGTATAATCTTTCCATTGACTGGGTCGCATACAACAAAAGCTTTTCACTGTACCTCTGTACTAGGGTTGCCAACTGTCCCGTATTAGCCGGGGCATCCCTAACATTGGGCTAAATTGATCCGCCCTTGTCCCGTATTTAACTGCTACTACTCGGGTCGAGGGGACTGTTGGGTTCCTATGTGTCCGGATCCGCCTCACCCGTCCCGGCGTAGTGCAGCCCATGGAGTGCAGCAGCAGCGCCTCGCCCGTGGCCCCGTCGGTCGGCTGCTCAGCCAGCTGTCCGACTTTCGGACCTTCGCTTACCGTCGACGCCACCACCCCTCCTTCTCAAGGCCGATCGTCGGTTCATGAGTTGGATGGGGTGCCAGAGGCCCCCGGTGCCCGGGCCAAAATTCCTCAGCTGGCCTGCCGGCTGGGCTTTGTCTGCAGTCCAGCACCCGTCCAACTCACCATTCACCCAGCCACAGCCGAGTCGGTCCAACAAATTGACGTCGGGAATTTGTCACATTTTGACCTTTTGTCCCTTATTTGGGAGTGAGAAAGTTGGCAACCCTACTCGGTACACGTGACAATAAACAAAACTAAGATGTGATCTCGCTCCATCAATGCTGTGAAAGCTGGGGGTTGAATTGAAATGATATTTTGGTTGCCCGATGGACATAACAGGAGGCCCACGTTCTTCAATCAGCACTTGAGGAGGATACAGGTCTTCATATACAGCAAAGCAAGTAGTGGCTGGGTTCCTTCCTGAAATTGTAGAGAGATCTCACTGCTCACCTTGCCTGCCTGCTCTCCATCAGAAAGGCTCAGCAATAGATTAAGTCAGTGAGTAGACCAGAGATTCACAACCCACAGGCCATATCAGCAAACCACTGCAGCCCAAAGTGATTTTGATGGATAATTCACTTTTACTTTGCTGATTTAAAATCTGCTTTGCTGGCATCGGCATGTTGGAAAGAGAGGTATTATCGATATCGATTGTGTTGCATTACTGTCAGTGAGCAGATACAAAACACTTCTTAATAGGATGATCAGGAAGTAGGTTGAATGAGTGTGGCTGCCCCATAGATGAGAAGAGTGGCTCAGAGCAGCAAATGGATTGTGACTGACTATATCCAAACTAAAAGATCATCAGACACATGCTTCAAAGATATTTTAAATCAGAACAGGATGTAAAGATCATGAGGACGAAACAAGGAACAGCAGACGCTGGTTAATATGCAAAAGGGCATTAAGTGCTGAAGTAATTATCTTTAATCAGGCTTTATCTTGCACTAAATATCATTCCCTTTTTCCTGTATCTGTACAATGTTGACAGCTTGATTGTGATCACGTATAGTCATTTTGCTGACTGGATAACACGCAGCCAAAAGGCTTTTCACTGTATCTCAGTACACCTGATAATCAACTAAACTGAATTAAACCAAACTGAAGGTCAGGCCGCATCTCTGGAGGACATGGATAGTTGATGTTTCAGGTCGAGACCCTTCTTCAAAGAAAGGTTCCGAACCGAAACGTCACCTAACCACGTTCTCCAGAGATGTTGCCTGACCATCAGTTTGGTTTAATTTAGTTGTGTCCTTTTGTGTGAGGACTGTGAGATCCTCTGCTGGGAATTCAGCAAGTGTAACCTGGAACATGAGTTTTCATTAGTTCCACGGGTTGGAGAGTTTGTCCACGTTTCCCGAATCCAATCCCATTGCCATACTGAGCTCCTCCTTCCATCCCACCACATGCTCCTTGCCGTTTACAGATAGGATCCCCCTGGACATTGTCAGCGGCTGTTCGTTTCCTCAGATTGGACTATTGTCATGTACACCATCAAATCCTTTGTCACGTGAAGCTCCAGAGGAAACAGTGTACATACTGTAAGGAGATATACAATGGATATTTTGGGATGGCATGGTGGTGCAGCGGTAGAGTTGCTGCCTTACAGCGCAGGAGACCTGGGTTCGATCCTGACTTTCGGTGCTGTCTGTACGGAGTTTGTACGTTCTCCCCGTGCCTGCGTGGGCTTTCTGAGGGTGCTCTAGTTTCCTCCCACATTCCAAAGGCGTACAGGTTTTTAGGTTAATTTGGCTTCGATAAAATTCTAAATTGTTCTTATTATGTAGGATATTGCTATGGATGCGGTTCACTGGACGGCGGGCTGAAGGGCCTGTTTTCGCGCAGCATCTCTAAACTAATCTAACGATACAATGGCAAGTTCAAACTAGCAGAATGGTACAGGATTGTAGTGCAAAAGAATATTAAAGAATAAAGTTATGTTAAATTCTATAGTGTTATGTTTATCTTATTTGTGTGCTGCATGGCAACTCAAATTTCACTGCACCAATTGGTGTATGTGACTATAAATGTTCTTTATCCTTTGTAAAGTACAATAGCAGAATAAACAACTCAGGGATAAAGTAAGAGTAAAGGCAGCACTTCCAGGATGGGTCTGAAGAAAAGTTCCAACTCGAAATATCACCTATCCATGGTCTCTGGAGATACTACTTGACCTGTTGAGTTACTCCAACACTTTGCATCTGTTTTTGTATACCACCGTCTGCAGTTCCTTGGATCTACCTTGAGGAATGAGGTTTGAAAGGTGGTCATGGTGGCGCAGCGGTAGGGTTGCTGCCTTACAGCGAATGCAGCGTTGGAGACCCGGGTTCGATCCCGACTACGGGTACCGTCTGTATGCAGTTTTTTTCGTTCTCCCTGTGACCTTTATGGGTTTTCTCCAAGATCTTCGGTTTCCTCCCACACTCCAAAGACGTACAGGTTTGTAGGTTAATTGGCTCGGTAAATGTAAAAATTGTCCCTAGTGGGTGTAGGATGGTGTTAATATGCGGGGATCCGCATAATATCCGTTCAGGAGTAAATTAGCAATGGGGAAGAAGCTGTTCTTACGTCTGGATGTTCAAGCTTGCAAGCTTCTGTATTTTCTCCCAGAAGGTAGCAGGGAGAAAAAGGAATGGCCTGGGTGTCAACGCATCCTTGATGATACTTCCAGCCTTCCTAAATCAATGCAATGCACCGTCAAGATAGACAGGATAGAAGGAAGCGAGGAGCTTGTAATAGAGTAGGCGGTGTTCATCACTCTCTGCAGGTTCAGACAGTCAAGAGCAGAGCAGTTGCCATAAGGTCAGAATACTTTCTGCAGCTTATCTACAGGCGTTAAAGGGAATCATTGTGCCAAATGCGCTCATGTCCTTTCTTGATCACCATATCAATATGAGGGGACTCGGTCAGGTTGCCGGTGGTATGGATGCCGATAAACCTGAAGCCGTTGACCAACTATACTGCAGCTCCATTAATGAGGACAGGGTTTAGCTTAGTTTATTGCCACATGTACCACAGTACAGTAAAAAGCTTTTGTTGCGTGCTAACCAGTCAGCGGAAAGATTACAATCAAGTTGTCCACAGTGTACAGATACACTTGTTGTTTACCACCTCGCATCCTGAGGTCAACAACCAATTGTTTCATCTTACTGACATGAAGGGCTGGGTTGTTGTCCTGACACCATTACAATAATTTCTTGATCACTTTTCTGTGCTTTATCTCCTCATTGTTGCAGATCCGGCCGACAGCAGTGGTCTCATCGACGAGGTTGAAGATGACATTCCACTTGGCCACATGGCCATGGTACACAAGGAGTAGAGCAAGGGGCTGAGCACACAGGATTGTATTCACCCCCTCACTTCCTTCTATTTTTTCCCACCTGATTGTCGGCGGGAAGCCCCACTTGAAGGTTTTCAGCCACCAGTTCCTACTGAAGCAGATGGGTTGTGCTCCTTGGAATAATGAAGATTGAGAGGTGAATTGAAAGCAGTGTATTCGTTTAGGGGCAGCCATTTGCATCAGCGCATATTGAAGTCAAAGTGGGCTGTGACGAACGGCTTTCTTACATCAGATATGGTTATGGTTTAGAACTCATGGACTGTTGGACTGGTGGAAACAGAATCAAACATCTTTCAAAAGTAAATTGAATTATCACCTGTAGGACAATAAGTTCATGTTCTAGTGGCAGAATTAGCCTATTCGGCCCATCAAGTTGACTCCGACACTTACTCTTGGCTGAAGTAACTTTCGCAATCAACGCCATTCTCCAGCCTCCTCCCCATAACCCCTGACACCCGCACTAATCAAGAATCTGTCAAACTCCACCTTTAAAAATATCCATTGACTTGGCCTCCATAGCCATCTGTGACGATGAATTCCACAGATTTATCACACTCTGACTAAAGAAATTCCTCCTCATCTCCTTTCTAAAAGTATGTCCTTTGTTCTGAGGCTATGTCCTCTGGTCCTAGACTCTCCCACTTGTGGAAACAACCTCTCCACATCCACTCTGTCCAGGCCTTTCACTATGTGGCAAGTTTCAATGAGGTTGCTCCCTTATCCTTCTAAACTCCAGCGAGTACAGGCCCAGAGCCGTCAAACGCCCTTCACATGTTAACCCAATCATTCCTGGGATCATTCTCGTAAACCTCCTCTGGCCTTTCTCCCGCGCCAGCGCATCTTTCTTCAGATATGGTGCCCAAAACTGCTCACAATACTCCAAATGTGGTCTGACCAGTGCCTTATAAAGCCTTGGCATTACACACTTGGAATCAAACAGATTGTTCAAAAGTAAATTGAATTGTTACTAGTAGGCAGATAATTTGCAGACTATGTGAAATGAAGCATCATCAATGGTCTGAATGATATTTTTCAATATTGAATGCTACAGCAAGGGACTGAGACACAACCCTGAGAAGCATGAGTGTTGAGGGACGAGGTGGAGCAAATGTCATGGCCAATTCTAATCAACTGATGCACTTTCTGGGTGGGTTTACAGGATACCTGTGTTATAAGTAAGCGTTAGGTGGCAAATTATGTTGCAGGATTGGGGATGTGTGCCAAGGTCGGGGTTAGATGCTTGGGCAATCGAACGGGCAGCGTTGCATAGTTTGAATTCCTCTGCCATTTCTCCTGTTCAGCAAATCAGGATAGGTTTTCCTTCCTTGGGCCAATCAGCAGAGTGTGACACTCGATTCTCTTTGCTTCTGACATGTTTAGTATGCCGGGCCACACATCAAGTGTGTGACGTGCTACAAGCAAGACATTTTAATTACATAGATAGGCGCTGAAACCAGGCACTGGAGGGGATGCGAGGCTTGGATAGCTCACATGTAAATCCAAAACTTTGAGAGTTTTCAATGATGGCATTAGAAAAAAATCCCTGTCTGTACACCTACATTTGTGGGACACAACACAATGCATGTGTATCTTGAAGTTACAGTGGAATTTCAACACAAAATGACTGGAATGAGAATATATGCAAATAACGGATATATAGTAATCATGCATGTTATTAATCCATATTGAGCTTAATAGGAAAACCTGCTGTAGGCACAGCAAAACTAAATCAGGAAAACTGATGCTAGGTACAGAGATTCTCATCTGCCTCTGATTGAATTGACTGAATCGTGTCTTAAGGGGAATTCAACCTGCACCGTGGTTTAATATGGTGTATTCTCTCTCTTCAGGAGAAACAGGGATGGCGTGCGACACCAGGAGGAGCGGTGCACAATGTCAGCATTGTGTGAGAAGGGAGTGATTATTAAATGCTGAACTGTATTCTCCAGAACACTGCCCTCACAGAGATCAGACATCACAGATGGGTTGGGAGAACATTAGTCCCCCCCAATGGCAACTCCCAACGACACATGATCAATGATAAGCCTGGTGACTCTCTTTTCCTGTGAGTCCTGTTCCTCTTCCACACATGTCCTCAGGTTGGTATCACTGCATTGTATCAAATGGACTCCAAGTAACTCAACTCCACAGTTACACTACCGTAAGCATCCGAGTGATGGACCCCAAAAAATAGGGAAAGAGTACAAGTGAAATAGAGTGGAAAACAGAAGAACAGCGAGTCAGAGCCTTGAGGGCTCGTAATTGTGCTCTTTTCTTTGGAATTAGCACTGTCGTGTGCGCACTGTTGTTCATCGAAACATCGTAGGGCAATCTAATAATCATAGTAAGAGGATATTGGCCAGATAAGTCATGGTTGGTTCAGAGAGATACATTGGAGAGGACAATAGGCAGAGGTGTCGTGGACTTTGAGAAACATGGAACTGCCAAAAAATGCTGGAGTAACACAGCAGACCAGGCAGTATCACTGGAGGGCATGGAGAGGTGACGTTTCAGATTGGGACCCTTAATATCTGAACAGAAATACATCACAGAGAAAAGCTTGGAATGATCTCCACGAGGAGAACAAATGTTGGCCTGGATCACCCATATCTGTCCTGGACTTCGTAAAGTTATACAGCATGGAAACAGGCTCTTCGATGCAACTTGCCCATGCCAACCAAGATGCCCCATCTACACTAATCCCACCTGCTTGCATTTGGCCCATATTGCTCTAAACCTTTCCTAACCACGTTCCTGTCCCAAATGCCTTAAATGTTGTTATAGTAGACTTCATTAAAATATTGCTTGTCATGCATGTGGACAACTAGGCAAGCCCGCAGTTTGATACCTTACTCGAAAACTACACCTCTGAAAGTGCGGCACTCCCTCACACGGTGGGGGCGCTGCGAGCTGGCTGCCCTGCCAGCAGTGTATTCTTTATTTCAACTTTCTTTGTTTTTTTTAGTGTGTCCAAATGTTTGTTTTAGTGTCTCTTGGTGTGTCTTGTGTGGGTGTTGATGGGGAGGGGAAAGGGGGGAACCGTTTTTGGTCGCCTCCTCGACGGAGAGGCGACTTTTTCCATGTCGCCTCCCTCGCGGCCAAACACCATGGATTGGAGCGGCCTTTCCCGGAGTCGGGCCTGGAGTTTCAGCAGCGGGCGCAGCGTGGACTTTTCCATTGCGGAGCGGGCGAACCCTTGCCGAGGGTCGCCAGAGAGGAGTGCTCCGATCGCTGGCCCACTGTTACATCCTGAAGCCGCGGTCTGCGGAGCTTCTAGCCGCGGGCGCGGCGTGGACTTACCATCTGGAGCCTGGGATCCCTCGCCAAGGATTCCCGGAGAAGAGCTCCGACTGCCAGCCTGTGACCTATAACATCCTGAAGCTGCGGTCTCCGGTAAGAAAGTGCCGATTCGGGACCTCCAAGCGTGTGTCCCGACTTCGGAGTTTCAATCATCTCGACGAGAGGGCTTATACATTGGGCTGTATGTAGCGGCGACTATGGAGGGTTCATGGCCCCGACCACGGGTGAACAAGGAGGAGGACTGACTGAACTTTATTCCATCCACCACAGTGAGGAATGGTGGGGTGGATGTTTGTGTTAAATCTTATTGTGTATTGTGTGTTCTTTTTAATTGTATCGCTGCTGGCAAATTCATTTCACTGCACCTTCGGGTGTATGTGACAAATAAAAGTGACTTTGACTTTGACCAATACAACACTTGCACCAATCACCAGATAAGCCTTTGGCCACATTGTTACATTTCTCCATCTAAGTGAGAATGTCAGCAATGCCCTCCCCCACCAATGGCAGAATGAATGAAAGACCAGACACAGTGGCTACTATACTGTTGATGTCTATTGTGTATTATTATGTATATGCGTGCACCACACTCTGCCTTGGCAAGGCTACAAGCATAATCAAGGATCAGTTTCACCCTGCTCACTCCCTCTTCTCCCCTCTCCTGTCAGGCTAGAGTACAAACCCCGTCCCTCAAGATTCAGGGATAGTTTCTTCCGAGCTGCTATCAGTTCTCACATCAGCTAGAGAGGTGACCTGACCTCCCATCTACCTCACTGGAGACCTTTGAACTCTCTTTACTTGGACCTTATTGTACTTTATCTTGCACTAAAAATGTTGCTTCCTTTAAACTTTATCTGTACACTGCGGACGGCTCGATTGTATTCATGTGTAGTCTTTTTCTTTGACTGGATAGCATGCAAACAACGTTTGTCCCTGTACCACGTGTCAATAATAGACTAAGCTAAACTAAGTATTCCAAAGCCCAGCACGACCAAGGATATGCTACTGAAATCGCATCGCCCTTGTAATGAAGCAGTTGCTGCGTCAAATGAACGTGGCCAAATCATGTGTAAATTTGATCAGGTAAATAAGTGGCCAAATCATTTGTCCCAAGTGTTGGTTGAGGGATGGATGTTTTGGCCAGGGGACCATGGTCAATATCTACTGTTCTAATAATTTAAATATCTAGCGTTCTTCGCATGCACCTGAGAAGGCAGATGTGTCTGACCCCAGGGATGAACCAAAGAGAGGAAATATTTTCCAACAAGATGTATGGTGTCGCAGTGGTAGAGTTGATACCTTACAGCACCAGAGACCCAGGTTCGATCCTGGGCTGCAGGTGCTGCCTGTACAACGTTTGTATGTTCTCCCCGTGACCTGTGTGGGTTTTCTCCGGTTGTTCCGGTTTCCTCCCACACTCAAAAGACGTGCAGGTTTGTAGGTTAATTGGCTTTGGTAAAATTGTAAATTGTCCCTCGTGTGTAGGATAGTGTTGGTCTGCAGGGATCGCTAGTCTGTGTGGACACGGTGGGCCCAAGGGCCTGTTTCGGCGCTGTATCTCTAAAACTAAAAGGTATGAGCTTAGCATGATTCCCTGCTATGAGAACACAGGCCTGGACCACCAAGATTGGTCACAGGGAAATCATGATGCCATCACTGGATTTGCCCAAATGAATGCAGAACTAGAGGGGGGACAGCCAAAGAGAAAAGTAAAATCTACATCACGCCTTGACTTAAGATTATTGAGTAATTACTGACATCATTATCAGCAGCATTGCAATAAGATGCAGGATAGAGGTTTGGGTTTTAAACCCTGCCAGAAACCCAGAGATCTATCATCTGAGATATTTCATCAGCATTTTAAATACTAACGCTGTCCCTCTCACACCTCCCTCTTTACTGGGAGTACAAATGCTTCCAAGTGAAAAGCAAATTTATAGCTTGCACCTTATTAATGTCTATCTGACCCCTTTTCCTCCCTCCAGTCACACAGGCTGGAAGCCGAACCGATGGATTTGCTGAATTAAACTATCCCCGATCTTCTCTTAATTTTACGGTTTTCAACTCAGATTTGCCTTCATGTGGGAAGCAGATAAGGAACTGCAGGATTTTAATTTAAGCTCCATCCTTTTCTTCTCTCCTGCAGGATGGAAACAGAGAGAAGAGGGAGTGTGTGAACAAGAAGCAGCAAGCCTGCAGAATCAGGTCAATTCCACATTCGCAATGAAACAGTTTCTTCCCCCCCCCCCCCACCTTGCGTTTGCTATTAAAGGAGGTTCAGGACTGCAAAACTCTGCTGATGTGCCTGTGCCATCGCAAAATGAACATGAAAGTGCCACGCATCTCACCAATTCAAATCACAAATGCGCAAATGAAATAATAATTAGTTTGACATCTTTGACAGCCTGTAGTCCTGGTTTCTTGACCTTGCTGAGGATTAACGGTGCACGTTTCACCATTTTTGTGCAATCTTTACTTGGAGGTCTAAGCTGTCATCTGGCATCTTTGTCTCAGGAGTTTTCAATATAATAAACTGTCCTGATAGTGTGCATCTTGCGCTGCCAGTCCAGGCTTCACTCTGTCAAAATTGATGCAAGGCAGATTGACTGGCTCCTGAGATCAAGGCCTTACCTGACAGTGATCAGTAATTACTTGGGCAGGTTCGCCCCCTTCCTGGGTGAAGAAAAACTTCAAGGTCTTCAAAAACACCCTGAATGAATACTAAATGTCATCGCACACTGGAATTCTGAGAAAGCTGTAAGGCCATCGAATGATTTTGTACTTCAGGGAAACAGAGAACTGCAGATGATGGTTTAGACTGTGCTCAGTTCCTCCATTGTTATAAGTTAGAAAGATTGTGGTAACCAAAACAAAGACACAAAATGCTGGAGTGCCTCAGCGAGTCAGGCAGCATCCCTGGAGAATATGGATAGGTACAACAAGCTGGAGTAACTCAGTGGGTCAGACAGCATCTCTGGCAAAAAGAATAGGTGATATTTCGGGTCACATTTCACGTCACCCATCCTTTTCTCCAGAGATGCTGTCTGACCCGCTGAGTTACTCCAAATTTTTGTGTCTACCTTCGGTTTAAACCAGTATCTGCGGTTCCTTCCTGAACATGGATAGGTGATCTTTCAGGTCAATGGTTCTTTATTGTAACCTATGCACAGCACAATGAAATTCATGCATCTCTAAACTCTTCTTCAGACCAAGTTATTACCCCTATTGAAAGGTTGATTTGGCTATTAGCAGGAATTTCCCTTTAATTAACTAAGAGGTTTAGTTTTAGATTTAGTATTGTCACTTGTACGTACCGAGGTACAGTGTAAAGGGCCTGTTCCACTTGCTGATTGCCGGCGTCATATCAGGGTCGGCTAAAGGTTTTGAACATTTCAAAATCCAGCGGCGACAAAGAAAATGTCACCACGTCACCGCCACATCACACATCACGCCGCGTCACCACCACATCACACCGCGTCACCGCCACATCACACCGCGTCACCGCCACATCACGCCGCGTAACCGCCACATCACGCCACGTCACACCGCGTCACCGCCGCATCACACCACGTCACCACCACATCACGCCGCGTCACCGCGGCACCGCCACGTCACCGCCGCATCACACCACGTCACCGCCGCATCACACCGCGTCACCGCCACATCACACCACGTCACCACCACATCACACCGCGTCACCGCCACATCACCGCCACATCACGCCGCGTCACCGCCACATCACGCGTCCGCACATCACACCGCGTCACCACCACATCACCGCCACATCACACACCACATCACCGCCACATCACGCCGCATCACACCGCATCACACCGCATCACACCGCATCACACCGCGTCACCGCCACATCACCGCCACATCACGGCCACATCACCGCCACATCACGCCGCATCACACCGCGTCACCGCCACCACATCACACTGCCACATCACTGCCACATCACTGCCACATCACCGCCACATCACGCCGCGTCACGCCACGTCACCGCCACATCACCGCCGCGTCACCGCCACGTCACGCTGCGAATTTTCCGGTGACCTGACACGTCAGTCAATGACGCCGGCAGTCGCCGAAAAAATCGGCAAGTGGGACAGGCCCTTAAGGCTTTGTTTTGCTAGATTCCAAACAGATCAGAATCGGCATACATAGATACACTCAAGATCGACACCAAGAGCTGGAGTAACTTATCGGGACAGGCAGCATCTCTGCAGAGAAGGAATGGGTGAAGTTTCGGGTCGAGGCCCTTCTACAGACTGGTTAGGGAGCAGCATTTTAATTCTCCTTCCCATTTGCACACAGGCCTTTCCGTCCTAGGTCTCCTCCATTGTCAGAGTGAGGCTAAATGCAAAGTGGAGGAACAGCATCTCATATTTCGCTTGGTCAGCTTACAGCCCAGTGGGATAAATATTGATTTCTCTCACTTCAGGCAGCCCCGCCATCCATCTCTCTCTATCCCTCCCCCACCCAAGTCACACTAGCTTCTCATTTTCACCCTACAAACAGCTAACATTGGCCTGTTTCCTTTATCATCATTACTTTTTTGCATATCTTTCATTCATTGTTCTTTAACACATCACAGTCTAAATATCTTGTTTCCCTTATCCCTAACCAGTCTGAAGAAGGTTTTCTACCCAAAACGTCACCCATTACTTCTCTCTGCTGCCTGTCCCGCTGAGTTACTCCAGCTTTTTGTGACCATCTTTGGTTCAAACCAGCATCTGCAGTTCCTTCTTACACATTGATACACTCAAGTCAAACTCAAGTACAATAGATAGAGCAAAGAGGAAGATACAGAGTGCAGAATATAGTTCTCAGCATTGTGCTGCATCAGTTCCATAAATGATCAGTTCCACAGAATAAAGTCCACAGAGTTATGTGATCTGACTAACTCAATAGACCTTCACTGGAGGAGATTTTTAGTGGTGCCAAACAGAGTGTAAATGTTCCTCAATTAACCAACTGTACGGAGTTTGTACATTCTCCCCGTGATTGCAAGGACTTTCCCCAGGTGCTCCAGTTTCCTCCCAAAGACGGACAGGTTTGTAGGTTAATTGGCTTCGATAAAGGTTGTAAATTGTCCCTAGTATGTAAGATAGAGCGAGTGTACAGGGATCGCTGGTTAGCGCAGTCTCGGTGGGCCAAAGGGCTTGTTCCCATGCTGTATCTTTAAAATAAAATAAACTAAACAACATTTTTATACAGAGGGTGGTGCGTGCCTGGAACACATTGTTGGGAGGTGAAACTTTGGTGCCATTTCAGAGACGTTTTATAAGCACATCGACATGCAGGGAATGGAGGGATATGGGATTATGGGCAGTTAGATACGAATTTATCTTGCAATCATGTGCGGCACAGTCATTTTGGGCCAAAAAGCCTGTTCCTTTGCGTTCTGTTCCATGTTCTATGTTCTAAAGAAACATTTTCAAGGCACACAAGACTTTCTTAAATTGAAGATACCTGTAGTCGCAAATAAAGTAATATGAATGATTCTCCATTCCCTATCTAGGCTACAACTATGAACCTCTTCTGATGAAACATTAAATCACTTCTACTTCCCAAATGAAACTGGAAGGTCTCACCAAATATTTTGTGGAAAATCATTGGTGTTTTCTCAAATCCCAGCCAATATTTATCCTTCAGCCATCAAGAAAACAGTTTATTTGTCACTGTCACAGTTGGACCTTATTATGCCAAACTATATTCTACTTCTTAATTAAATCTGAATGAACTCTTTAGCCTTTAAATTCTTTGGGGCATCCTAAATGATGCTATATAAATGTGGTCTTTTCCTATCATCAAGTGGTTTTTTTTTGTGATCACATGCAATTAGTTTACTGTAAGAACAAAGACAAAGTGAAGAAAGATGCTCGAGAATATTTCATTAAAGTTAAAGGATGATCTGGCCGAGTTCTTTAAATGGATATTCACCAGGATTGGAGCAAAGAAAATAGATGAAGGGGACATACTTCTGAATGACAGAAGAGGCCAGAGGGGTGAAAGCTTGGTTGGGTATTGAAACATCCACCATTAATATCAAGCTGTAATCTCTTTTTGACCAGTATTGGCACCCGTGACAAAATGTTTGATGTAATATTATCTCCAACCTACACGAATTAAAGGATAATTGTGATAAACTGAATAATATGCATTCTAGATTCCACATTGGCTGTCACGATGATGGAGATGCCATGGAAAGGAGGTAATGTCCTTGGATCTTATTTTGGGAAGCTGGAGATATTACTCCCTCCTCTCCATCATCATTGACTAGGAAGTAATTGTGGGTTGGCCAATGATTTCCATAAGGTACAGAAAGCAATGAAGGGTCCTTCCTCACATCGAGTCAGAGAATAACAGACACTGGAACCGTCCAGACATTGCCAGACAGACACAAAATGCTGAAGTAACTCAGCAGGACAGGCAGCTTCTCTGGAGAGAAGGAATGTTCTACACAGACAACACCTTGAGACTGACACTCTTAGTCCTATTGGCCAGAGCCCCAATGCGCATGTGTAAAGTATGGTCTTCATTGGCCTATTAGAATCTAGTCATCTATCACTGAAAGATGCTCTTCAGGGTATTGCAGCATGGTTTCAGTGACACTCTGACAGCCACTTCCCCTCAAGATTCTAATATCCGGTTTGTCATCATCTTCAGTAACAGTGTTCGACAATTGCCCAGGTTTTGTGTCCACTTTTTCTCTTCCCTACCAGTGACCAGTGTCTTAGCTTGTGGCCCCTGGTCTACGCCTCTTAAGTCATGCATTAGCTCAACCTGCTTTGCATGGTATCGCCTTCATTGCGGCTTCCATGTCCTTCCTCAGACGGTCAATTGCCCAAAGCTATTGACCACTTTGTGGCAGTAGTAAGGTTGGAGACCACAACCTGATACTGTATTGATTAGTCACAGTTTATTGTCTTCAGGGAATTATTGTCTTCAGTGGTAACACCTGAACTCACTCTAGCCCTAACTGGAGGGAAAAAAAACAAAATTGGGTCAAATTATCTTTTGGCTCATTGGCTCATTGATGCAACTGGAAGAAAATCAGTCAAGTTTTCAAACCAGTGTTTCTGTCAGTTTCCCATTGAGTTAAAAATTAAACTCGCCCCCCCATGCTTCTGATAACTTCAGAAGCAGTGATCATTAGCTTTATCAACCATTCACTTAAGCAAGTGTGAGTGTAAAGAGTTTAGAATCTTCGAGAAGAGATTTCCCTGTCTCTCTCACTGTGTTTTTCTAATTTTTCCAAATCCTCCATCCATATACTGCAGAACATCTGTATATTGGTATGAAGTCAAGAGCCTAGAACAAACATCTCCAAGGAAGAACTATATGGTCTTCAGCTACTTAGATCTGGCTAGAGGAAAGATGGTCATGATATCTCAAGTCTGGCCTCCACAGCGTGTTGACATCTCTTGACCAAACAACGTTAGTCATAGGACCATTCCTATTGCTACATAAAGAATGCCACACCTTCCACATAACTCTAGCAAACACATTCAGGGATTGAATCACAAGCAGGGACAACAATTCAATTGTAACATGACAGACATCACTAGTTCAAAAAATTGGGCGAGGTTTTTGACAGCTTAGAGTGGGATCCAACAGGGAATTATGCGCATTGAGAAACTTGGATTTAACATAATTCCCTGTGCGTGGGGTATATCCCAATATATAACATGCTGCTCTTCACACACATAAGCATGGAACATGACGGTTAAGAACCAGCATGCACTGCCACAACTTGCCAAGAATAAAAATTCTGGAGATAAATTAAACCAAGTTGAATCTTCAGAGAATAAACATCTAATACTTTGCAGTGGGCGGTACTAATGGGCAATCGGAAGGTTTCCCCACAGACGGTGAGAGCATTGCATTTGTGTTTTGACATGGAATGTGGTTGACGGAATTAATATTGTTTGCCGTGTACGCATTGCTCTAAATCCTCGCTGATGAATATTCAACTGGAACTGTTGAAAATCGTTCAACACGCAGTTGGCAGTAATTCCGGCTGTTTGCTCACTGTGAGGACAAAAAGCAGATTACGGCAACTCAACTCCTAAAAAAAGGCTCGGTGGCCATTTTGGAAGTGAAAAAAGCATGAAGAATTTCTGATAAACCCTCATTATAAATACAATATTACTCTATTTCTGTCGGTCAATATGACTGTCAAGCTGATTCCCACGTAGTTACTTTTAAATTTTTCTTGGCCGCATAGCGTTACTTTAAAATGTCAGCTGACGAAAGCAATGTGCCTGTGGGCTTCAAGGTACAAAGCAGCTTCAGTCCCTGGCAGAACAAAACCAGTTACCTCCCCCGCTGCGATGGAAGCCTGGTAGTGCGATAGTGAATTTGATTCAGTAAGCACAACTCGCCATCTTGCCTGGCAGCCGGTGAGTTGGAGATTTAAGGATCTGAAAAGCCACATCTCTCGCTAGCCTGCAAAACATCATTGAGATTCGCTTCCACCATTGCCGTTCCAACCATTCCTTTGCTCTTGACATGCTGCTGCCAAGATTCGTCATGCAGGTTTCCCAACTCCTCATTAACATCAACAGAAAGGCAACAGGGAGAACTGAGGAATCAGCTTCTGCTGGAGGCACCTCGTCTTGTATCTCTGAAGCACACTCAGATGCGTGGAGCTCCAGCCATGAAGGAGCAGAATTGGGTCTCTTCCAGCCAGAGGGAGAGAGAAACATTCCTGGTGCATGAGTGGGAGTGGGAAGAGAGTTGGGTGAGGATAGGAAGAGAGTGGCGGAGAAGGTGAGAGAGGAGAAAGACGAGAAGAAAGGCGAACGTTGAAGGACAGTGAATAGGAGAAGTTAGTTGGGTTCTGTAACTTGCTGGTTTTGTGCTCAGTTAGGTCATCCAGAGTCCTGGACCAAAATGCCAGTAAAAGTTTAAATCCCATCTCGGCAACTATAGAATTTAGCTCAAAAAATAATAGGATGTTTTTTATAAGCAGCGAATGTTGGAAAAAACAAGCTGGGTTTATTAATGTCCTTCAAAGAAGGAAGGTCTTCTATTTATATGTGGTTCCAGAGGTGTGGCAATGTGGTTGACTCTTATTGAGAGGGGCAAGTGAGTAATTTGCGGGGACCTTGACAAAATATTTTCTCGAGTCACAGGCAGTGTCCTGGAGGACTGGAAAGTATCCAATGTTGTTCCTTTGTTTAAGAGGGAAATAGGGATCATTCAGGAAATGATGGACTGGTGAGCCTCACATCAATGGTAAGGAAGCTATCGTGGAGTTTATGATAGGGATAGGATTTACTTGCATTTGGAAGAGAATGGTCTAATTAGGTGCAGTCACCATGGCTTTGTCCAGGGCAGGTCATGTCTAGTAAACTTATATAGATTTTTGAGAATGTGACGTAAGTGATTGATGAGGGTAGGTCAGTGGATGTGGTCTACATGGATTTTAGTAAAGCCATTAGTATAGTCCCTTGTGATAGGCTGATCCAGAAGGATTACAGCGCATGGGATCCTCGATGGCTCCTTAGTTTGAATCCAGAATTGACTCACTAATCAACCCATCTACATTTTCAACCAAGTTATAAAAATCTTACAAAAAATTGAGGTTCCAGCACTGATCTCGAATGACCTGAGTGAAAGGCCAGGATGTGGAGAGGATAACTCTAGTAGTGGGAGAGTAGGACCAGAGGACACGGCCTCAGAATAAAAGGACGTATCTTTAGAAAGGAGATGAGGACATTTTTAGTCAGAGGGTGGTAAATCTTTGGAATTCATTGCCACAGATGCTGTGGAGGGCCAGTCATAGAAAATAAAGTGGAGTTTGACAGATTCTTGATTAGTAAGGGTGTCAAAAGTTATGGGGAGAAGGCAGGTGAATGGGGTTGAGGGGAATAGATAGATCAGCCATTGATTGAATGGCAGAATAGACATGATGGGTTGAATGGCCTAATTCTGCTCCTGTGACATGAACTAAGGAACATCATTGGTCACAGACATCCAGCCCAAATAAGGTTCTTCCATCGCTATTGTTTTCTGATGGTAAATATATACATTGGGATTTGGCATGGAAGATAGGAAGCTGATGTTTCCTCTGGCAAAAGTATCCAGAGCCAGGGGTCACATGGAGAGGAGAAGAAACATATTCATCTAGAGACTAGCACACCTTTGAATTGTGCCATTGTTGAGAATATTTAAAAGGGTATAGCGAGACACATGTTTTGAAACAAAGTGCCTTTATTGTGTTATACAGAGAACAGCTCACACGCGACTGGGGAGGGTTCTCCCAGAGTTCTATATACACCCTTAAACCATGTGACGACATCTTCCTGCCAAACACAGTCACGTGACCCTGCCAGTCCTAGGATCGAGGGTTCGCCCAGTAAGTGGCCTAACACCAGGTGGCACCACAAGGGTTCAATAGATTTTGGATGTTATGGTAATGAAGGATGCAAGGTAAAAGATCAGCCATGATCTAGTGGAATGACTGAACAGGCACCAGGCCCATTCCTGTTTATATTTCTTAAATTCTTACAGTCAATACTGCAATGGATCGAGCCATGTGGTCCTTGCCTGAGAAAACCAACTGAAAGGCAATTTAGCAGAAACTGGGCAAAAAGCTGGAAATTAAAATGATGGACACAATTCTTAAAAAGTGAGCTTTACCATACATGATTGACTGAGACCAAAACAATGTTGAATCACTTGTTGGCTGATGGGCAAGTTGGAAAAGGTGACATAATCACAAACACAAACTTTTGCTTTTATTGGGTAACTCAGCTTCCACACTGAGCAGAGATATTTTCTTCCCCATTTGCTTGTGTGAATACATGGATTGTGTTGTTCATTTATTTATACTTGCAGTTAGCATGGGACATCGAATCTGTAAATCTCTGGTTCAGAAACTTCCATTAACAATGGAAATCACAAATTGCAGGAGTAACTCAGCGGGTCAGGCAGCATCCCTGGAGAACATGGATAGATGACATCTTGGGTCAGGACCCTCTTCAGACTCTCAGCACAAAATATCACCTATCCATGTTCTCCAGGGATGCTGCAGGTATAAAATCAGTAATAAATAATCTGCTCAAATTAAAGTTTTTTTTTGTGTGCAATTTATGCCGTAGCCAATCCAATAGTTTAGTTTAGTTTTGTTTAGTCTAGTTTGGTTTAGAGATGCAACGGATAAACAGGCGTTTCCACACTGCGTGCAATTTATAGGCCATTAACCTACAAACCTGTACGTCTTTGCAGTGTGGAGGAAAATAGGAGCACCCGGGGATAACCCATGCTGCCACAGGTAGTACGTGCAAACTCCACACAGACAGCATCTGTAACCAGGATCAAACCCAGGTCCTTGGCACTGTAAGGTTGCGACTCTACCGCTGTGCCACCCTGCAAGGAACTGAAAATGCTGGTTTACACACAAAAAAAACCCCACAAAGTACTTGAGTAACTCAACGGGTCAGGCAGCATTGTTGGAGAAAATGGATAGGCGACGTTGGAATCCTTCTTCAGACTTCTCCAGTTTCTTCTGATGTTTCGTGATCTGAAACGTCACCTTCCCACGTTCTCCAGAGATGCTGCCTATTCCGCTGAATTGCTGCAGCACTTTGTGACCACAGGCATTTAGTTACTAACACTGCCAAGGCACACAAGCTTTGAAATCTTTAAATCTATAACAAAAAATAGTTTTAGGTTTTAAGAATCTCTGAGCACACCACTCAAAGGCTAAACTTTACTAAGTTTAAAACTTGTCCAAAACTGATGGATGGGCGACCTCTTTAATTCTTGAGGAATTAAGGGACAGAAGTTTCGGGGTAACGTGAGGGGGAACTTCTTTACTCAGAGGGTGGTGGCTGTGTGGAATCAGCTTCCAGCAGAAGTGGTGGAGGCAGGATCGATTTTAATATTTAAGAGTAAAGTAGATAGGTATATGGACGTGAAGGGAATGGAGGGGTATGGTCTGAGTGCAGGTAGATGGGACTAGGGGAAAACAAATGGTCGGCACGGACTGGAAGGGCCGAGAGGGCCTGTTTCCGTGCTGTAATTGTTATATGGTTATATGGTTATATGGTTAATTACGCATATAATGAAAATTCATCACAAGTGGGTGATAATGCATACTTTCTGTCTTTATATAACTTAACAAAATGTCAAATTAGTTTAGGGGTTAAAAGAAGCGTTTTTAAAATAGAATTTAAATTCAGCATAAACTAATATCTAAGTTATCTAAACAGATGAATGGACACGCATATTTTTGTGTCCGCTCATATAAATTACAGGAAGCAAGGATAAATCATGGGACCTTTTGAACACTAACCTAAGGCTGGTTGTACGTTTGCAATCATAGGACACTCCTTGGTGCACCATTTTAAATTCGATTTTAATAAGTACTCCATTCATTTTAATGTCTTCAAACAAGCGAAAAATATGGGGTTTAGCACCGATCTGTTTATATTAACCATAGTTTGTGGCAGAAGAGAGAGGAGAAATCACAATGGCTAAGACTGATGCAAAGGAATTGGAAACCTGGAAACAATTGAGGCAGAAAAGGAGTAAAATCTCAATGGTTCAATTGCTGCACTAAAATCCAGATGCCTGGCCCATTGATTGGGTGACATTAGTTGTATTTCCAACAAGGAATTCGAGAAATTTCAATTCAATGTAGTGACGAAATCTTAGAATGTTTTAAAAGTAGATGTAGGTAATGTTGAAACTATGAAAGTACCTGATCAAAAATATCCATCTGGTTCACTTATGTCTAAGAGAAGAACAATTGTCAGTCTTACATGAACTTTGGATTTGGGATAATGAAGTAGATTTTCAAAGTCTACAGAGAGATTTGGGCCATATGGAAAAGTGGGCTGAAAGATGGCCGATGGAGTTTAATGCTGATAAGTGTGAAGTGCTACATCTTGGCAGGACAAATCAAAATAGGACGTACATGGTAAATGGTAGGGAATTGAGGAATGTTGTGGAACAGAGAGATCTAGGAATAACTGTGCATAGTTCCCTGAAGGTGGAATCGCATGTAGATGGCGTGGTAAAGAAAGCCTTTGGTGTGCTGGCCTTTATAAATCAGAGCATTGATTATAGGAGCAGGGAAGTAATGTTAAAATTGTACAAGGCATTGGTGAGACCAATTCTGGAGTATGGTGTACAATTTTGGTCGCCTAATTATAGGAAGGATGTCAACAAAATAGAGAGAGTACAGAGGAGATTTACTAGAATGCTGCCTGGGATCCAGCAACTATGTTACAGAGAAAGGTTGAACAAGTTAGGTCTTTATTCTTTGGAGCGCAGAAGGTTAAGGGGGGACTTGATTGAGGTATTTAAAATGATGAAAGGGATAGACAGAGTTGACGTGGATAAGCTTTTCCCATTAAGGGTAGGGAAGATTCAAACAAGAGGGCATGACATGCGAATTAAGGGACAGAAGTTTAGGGGTAACGTGAGGGGGAACTTCTTTACTCAGAGGGTGGTGGCTGTGTGGAATGAGCTTCCAGCAGAAGTGGTGGAGGCAGGATCGATTTTAACATTTAAAAGTAAAGTGGATAGGTATATGGACGGGAAGGGAATGGAGGGGTATGGTCTGAGTGCAGGTAGATGGGACTAGGGGAAAACAAATGGTCGGCACGGACTGGAAGGGCCGAGAGGGCCTGTTTCCGTGCTGTAATTGTTATATGGTTTTTATATGGTTAACTTGCCTCGAGGTGACTCCATGGCATTTATAAGGCATCTAAACAGAAACTCAGATAGAAAGGAGAGGGATACAGGCCTAATTTGGGAAAAGGGACTGTCGTAGATAGGCATCATGGTTGGCATGAACGTGATGGGCTGAAGGGTCCGTATCCTTATGACTTATGACTCCAGATCTATCAATATATACTCTTCACTGCCCTGTGAGATAGTTTATGGAGTGACTAAGGGATACTAATGAGCCTGTCCCACTTAGGCGACATTATAGGCTACTGCAGGAGACTATGCGGTCGCCACATGTTCGCGGGTGGTTGCCGGGTAGTCGCCCTCATGGTCGTGAGGAGTTCCCGTATTCTGGGAACTAGTCGCGGCCTCATGTTGAAAAATTAGCAGTGACCACAATGAAGCCGCCATGGAGAGTAGCGAGAATTCCTGTGCCGCAGGAGGGTCACCAGGAGGTCCTAGTGGGTTGCCAGGAAGTCGTAGGTTGTCGTAGGTTGTTGTAGGGTTGTAGCCGGTGCTGACCGGCGAATTTCATTGGCTCATTGGGAAAAAATAAACATAGGCAGTAGTTTTCAGAACTAAGGATAACCGACCGGTAATGTTAATATCCGCTGAGCTCCGTAAAAGTTATCTCCACTCCTTCTCCCCCTTATTTCCCCCTTCTCCCCCCCCTCGTTTAAAGGACTGACATGACGCTTCCCGTACACTGGGCTTTCGCTATCTTAATTACAGCGCCATTATTTACATCGTCGCGGTGTGTGTCTGCATAACGGGCTGGTGAAACGGGCTGGTGAAGGAAGCAATGTGTGTGTGTATTTCACTCTGACAGTCGCCTGAAAATTTGCCTAAGTGGGACAGGCCGATAAGGATAAATGCAGGTTTGCCAGTGACATCTGTATCCTGTGAAGGATCAAATAAATAAATATGGATATTTTGCAAAATTGGTATGGATCCAGACACTAGGCATTGGAACTGGTGTACAAGGGGAACAAGCCTGGATGTGGTCTCTATATTCTCAGCTTTTTTGGGGGGAAAGCCTTAAAATAGGAAAGAGAGCTTGTGAGATGGGGATGTTGAAGACTTTTCTCCTGAAACATTTAGTTATTTGATTGGTAAGGGTGTCAAGGGTTATGCGGCGAAGGCAGGACAATGGGGTTGAGAGGGAGGTGGACTCGCTGGGCCGAATAGCCTATTTCTGCTCCCATGACTTTTATGAACATTTCTATCTCACAAGCTCTCCATACCAGGATTCTCACAAAGTTAATTTGCCAGTCGAATCAGTTGTAAGGAAGGCAAATGCAGTGCTAGCATTTATTTTGAGAGGACTAGAATATATAAAACAGGGATGCAATACTGAGGCTTTATAAGGCACTGGTCAGACCGCATTTGGAGTAGAGGGTTTTCACTTAGGGCCCCATATCTGAGGAAGGATCTGCTGCCGTTGGAGAGGGTCCAGAGGAGGATACGAGAATGTTCCCAGGAATGATTGGGTTAAACCGAAGAGAGACACAAAAAGCTGGAGTAACACAGCGGGACAGGCAGCATCTCTGGAGAAGGGTCTCGACCTGAAACATCACCCATTCCTTCTCTCCAGAGATGCTGCCTGTCCCGTTGTGTTACTCCAGCTTTTTGTGTCTATCTTCGGTTTAAACCAGCATCTGCAGTTCCTTCCTACACAATGATTGGGTTAACATATGATGAGCATTTGACGGCACTGGGCCCATACTCGCTGGAGTTCAAAAGGATGAGGAGGGGATCTCGTTGAAACGTACCAAATAATGAAAGGCCTGGATAGAAACATGGAAACATAGAAATTAGGTGCAGGAGCAGGCCATTCGGCCCTTCGAGCCTACACCGCCATTCAATATGATCATGGCTGATCATCCAACTCAATATCCTGTACCTGCCTTCTCTCCATACCCCCTGATCCTTTTCAGCCACAAGGGCCACATCCAACTCCCTCTTAAATATGGCCAACGAACTGGCCTCAACTACCTTCTGTGGCAGAGAATTCCACAGATTCACCACTCTCTGTGGTGAAAAAACGATTTTCTCATCTCGGTCCCAAAAGACTTCCCCCTTATCCTTAAACTGTGACACCTTGTCTTGGACTTCTCCAACATCGGGAACAATCTTCCTGCATCTAGCCTGTCCAACCCCTTAAGAATTTTGTAAGACCCCAAAAAATTTTGATAGAGTGGATGTGGAGAGGATGCTTCCACTAGTGAGAGAGTCTCGGACCAGAGGTCATAGCCTCAGAATAAAAGGATGTACCATTAGAAAGATGAGGAGTAATTTCTTTAGTCATAAGTTGGTAAGTCTGTGGAATTCATTACCACAGAAGGTAGAGGTAAGGCAGAGATAGATAGATTCTTGATTAGTACAGGTGTCAGAGGTTATGGGGAGAAGGCAGGAGAATGGGATTAGGAGGAAGAGATAGATCAGCTAGGATTGAATGATGGAGTAGACTTGATGGGCCGAATGGCCTAATTCTGCTCCTATCACATGAATTGGAACATGTCTTCCTATAGAGAGCAGTGGGAACAAAGCATTTGAATGTTTTCAATTTAGATTCTTGATAAACCAGGGAATGAGCAAGCTCCATTATGGCAGAATATATGACACAAAATGCAAGAGTAATTCAGCGGGTCAGGCAGCATGTCTGGAGAAAAGGAATTGGTGGCTTTTCAGGTCAGAACCCTTCTTCAGACTGAAAGATAGAGGGGACAGGGGTGTGGGGAGACTGGAGGTGAGAAAAGGCTAGAACAAATCAGGCCTGGCAACAGATATCCTCAGGAAGGGTGGGAGTCCATAGTGGTCCATTCTTGGCTCCCGGCAAACCCAGGCCGGTGTCACCGAAGCTGCCATCGCTGACCCGCATCGCCTGCCCGCGGCTACCGACGCTTCCGCCGACAAAAACCCTCCACGCCTCCCCAGGGCCAACAATAAACGTCACCTATTCCTTTTCTCCAGAGATGCTGCCTGACACGCTAAGTTACTCCAGCATTTTGTGTCTATCTTCGGTATAAACCAGCACCTGCATTTCCTTCCTACATTGTTAAGGCGGGACTGTTTCATGTAACTCTCACACCTGGCATAAAAGATGATCCTCCTCTTGGGCAGCATCTGTGGAAGAATGTCCCCTCCTCCCCTTTCCCCTTCCCTGCAGCTTGCAAAGGGTGGTGTATGTATGGAACGAGCTGCGGGAGGAGGTAGTTGAGGTAGTAGGTGAAGCAGGTACTATGCCAATGCTTAAGAAACATTTAGATAGGTACATGGATAGGACAGGTGTAGAGGGTTATGGGCAAAATGCAGGCAGGTGGGTCTAGTGTCATGGCATGTTGGTTGGTGTGGGCAAGTTTAGCTCAAGGCCCTTTGGCGGAAAAGGAAAGGGCAGCACAGTGGTGGAGTTGCTGCCTTACAGATCCTGACTGCATGATCTGTATAGTTTTCGCCGGGTGCGCCGGTTCCTTCCCACACTATAAAGACGTACAGATTTGTAGGTTTGTTGGGTTTCTGTAAATTATAAATTGTCCCTAGTGTGTAGGATAGTGCTAGTGTACGGGGTGATCTCTGGTCGTTGGGGACTAGGTGAGCCGAAGGACCTGTTTCAGTGCTGTATCTCTAAAGTCTAAAGAAATTAAATACATCTTGTACCTGTTTTGGAAAAAAAAAAGAGTCAGGGGGTCACTTGCACCTCAGGCAAGCTGTTCTACTGCATTTGCTATTCACGATATGGACTACATTGGTGAAGCAAAGGGTAGCAGTGGGCGTCATAGGAAAGAAAGTGGGGGCACGAGGAGTTCTTGAAGTTCAGCAAAGATTCACTGTTGTTTAAGTGAATACATTACTTCAACAGGAGATTTAACTCCTAACCTGCTGAATGTACAGGAACTGGAAGATAGCAAGAACAGATGCTGTCATTAGCACTTTACAGGGTGGGTATCCTCACAGGAACCCATCCCCGGCCCTCCACGCTACCACACCCAGCATAGATTTTAAGTTTCTATCCCCTCAGCTTGGCAGCAGTCTATCTGTGATAATTAGATGTTGAATTAAACAGCCCAAACCTGCTGCAATGATTAGAGCAATGTCAGTGTGTATAATCAACAATGCACTGATCTCCTGTGATATCACAGGCAATTATCACCCTGCACTAAGTGGGAAAGAGGAAGAGGAATTTTAATAATTACTTCTCACATTAGTAATTTATATGCAATGAAGGCCTTCACAAGCCCTGGGGGGACGGAGTAGAACCATGTGGCATGAAACCGAGAGAGAGAGAGAGAGAGAGAGAGAGAGAGAGGGAGAGAGGGAGAGAGAGAGAGAGAGAGAGAGAGAGAGAGAGGGGAGAGAGAGAGAGAGAGAGAGAGGGAGAGGTGGGGAGAGAGAGAGAGAGGGGGGGGAGAGAGAGAGAGAGAGGGGGGGGAGGAGAGAGAGGGGGGGGGAGGGAGAGAGAGGAGGGAGGGAGAGAGAGGAGGGTGGGAGTGGAGAGAGAGGGGGGAGAGAGAGAGAGAGAGAGAGAGAGAGAGAGAGGGGGGGAGAGAGGAGAGGAGAGAGAGAGAGGCAGAGAGAGGGGAGGAGGGGGGAGGAGGGGGAGGAGGGGGGAGAGGGAGAAACATAGAAACATAGAATTTAGGTGCAGGAGTAGGCCATTCGGCCCTTCGAGCCTGCACCGCCATTCAATATGATCATGGCTGATCATCCGACTCAGTATCCTGTACCTGCCTTCTCTCCATACCCCCGATCCCCTTAGCCACAAGGGCCACAACTCACCCTCTTAAATATAGCCAATGAACTGGCCTCAACTACCCTCTGTGGCAGAGAGTTCCAGAGACTCACCACTCTCTGTGTGAAAAGAGAGAGAGAGATAGGGGAGAGAGAGGGGGAGAGAGAGGAGAGGAGAGGAGAGAGAGAGGCAGAGAGGGGTGAAAGAGGGAGAGATAACAGCTTGTAAGGGTTGTTTTAAAATGATGAGCTCTTAACCTGCCTCATTCAGAGCAGAAAGCTTTTTACTGTACCTCGTTACACATGACAATAATAAACGTAAACCTAAAAAATCTGTTCTGCCTATCGCAGGATTCACTTTATATACTTGTCATTGAAATGTCCATAATATCTATATATATTACTAAAACTCTCATCTTGTTTGTTTGTATGTGTGCGTGTGTGTGAGATACCAAATCCCCGCCAAAACGATACACCATAGTGCTACAATGTAATGAGAAATACCCAGACCTTATACCATCCCCACCTCTTTTACAGCTTCCTGTGTCACCGTCCCGTACTACAATCACTGAAGAATGGCCCTAACCTGAGACATGTCCTCCTGAGATGCTGCCTGACCTCTGAGTTACTCCCGCGCTTTGTGTTTTTTTTTACCTATTACCTAAAAGCACCTCTATGAATTTTTTTTAATGCATGTGACTGCACTTTTCACAGGTGGTACTTTGATTCTATCTCTCATTCCAGATGTTTACAGGTGGTACTATCTCTCATTCCAGATGTTTTATGTTTTATTCTTAAAGGTTTACCGTATGTCGTGATGTTACTTGCAAGCGGAGTACCAAGGAAAATTCCTTGCATGTGTACATAGCCAATAAACTCATGAATTAAATAATTAATTAATCAGTTAATTAATTAATTACTTAATTAATTCAAATCCCATTGCCATGCACACATCCCATTTATTTCTCGCCTGCCATGACTTTCTTCACTTTACTTAACCTCACTTTCCCAAATACCCAACAATAGCCAACGTCCCTCCCACACTCCCACATGCCATGCACCTAACTAACCCCAACCCTACCATCTACCTCATTGGAGACGCTTGGATTATCTTTAATCAGACTTTACTGCACTTCCTCTTGCAGTAATCATTATGCCCTTTATCATGTATCTGTACAGTGAGAATGGCTCGATTGTAATCATGTATTGTCTTTCCGTTGACTGGTGGGCACGCACACTGCACACTGGCGCCATCCTCTCCACTTCCACTCTATACAAGCCTGTTTACAGCCTGCCACATTTTCTACATTATAACTGTGACCACACTTCAAAGGTAACGCACAATGAAGACTCTTGGGACAACCTGAGCCTTCCGGAAGGGGAGATGGAATAGACCACAGTGGTGCCAGGTCTGTTATTAGTGCTCTTGTCACATATAATCTACATGAAATAGCAGACTGGTTATTAATATTTCAGGCCACAGATCTCTCCCTGCCAGAAACGCAGTAAGGCACAGCCACACTGTCCAGCCTGAAGAAGGGTCCCGACCCAAAACGTCACCGATCCATGTTCACCAGAGAAGCTGCCTGACCCACTGAGTTACTCCAGCATTTGGTGTTCCTATGTGTAAACCAGCAACTGCAGTTTCTTGTAACTGCCTAGTTCATGATCGACTTTAAAGCTTTCAAAAATTTCAAAGGACTTTTATTGACACGTGTACCAATTAAGGTTCAGTGATATGCAAATTACCATACAGACATATCAAAAAAGAGCAACAAGACACACAACTAAATAAAAGTTAACATAAACATCCTCCACAGCGGATTCCCCACATTCCTCTGTGATGAAATGCAATAAAGTCAATCTTCTTCTCTCAGTCGAACCATCCGTCGGGGCGATCGAAGCTCCCACTGCCGGCGGCCGAAGCCCCCGTTGGGGCGATCGAGGCTCCCACATTGGGGCGGTCGAAGCTCCCGCGTCAGGCGATGGAAGCTCCTGAGGCTTGGAGTTCCTGAAGTCGGTCTCGGACCAGAGACCGCGGGCTCCACGATGTTAAAGTCCGCAGGCACCTGCGGTAGAGCTCAGAGGTTGATCCCGGACAAAGGGATCACAGGCTCTGCGATGTTAAAGTCCCGCAGGCACCCGCGGTGGAGCTCCCGGTGCGTCTCCAGCAAAGGCCGCCAACTCCTCGATGTTAGGCCGCAGTGTGGACGGAGATGCGATACGGAAAGAAATCGCATCTCCGACGTGGTAAGAGATTAGAAAAAGTTTCCCTAACCTTAATGAAAGGGTTCCTTAAACATAACCCTAACCCTAACCCCAATGAAAGTAAACCTAACACCCTCCCCCACCCCCCACATAAAACAAGCTAAAGAACACTAAAAGCATACATTTAACACATACTAAACAACAACAAAGAAGAAAAGGACAGACAGACTATTGGCGAGGCAGCCATTCCCAGTTGATAATGGATTATTGTTACGCGTACCAAGGTACAGTCAAAAGCCTTTTTGTTGCCTGTTATCCAGTCAGCGAAAAGACTATAAATGATTACATCCATTACATGATGAAAAGCCATCCACAGTGTACTGATATAGGATAATGAAAATAACATTTAGTGCAAGATGGTCCAAAGGTCTCCTATGAGGTTGCTGGTCGCTCAGGACCGCTCCCATATACGTGATAGGATGGTTCAGTTGCCTGATAACAGCTGGGAACAAATTGTCCCCGAGTCTGAAGGTGTATGTTTTCATACTTCTGTACCTCTCGTTCCCCAATGCAGCGATATCCTGGTACAAGAGCGATAAAGTAAACATTAGGACAAATCTCCAACAGAAATGATGCCAGTTCTACCTCAAATTCACAGCATTTACCTCTGCTCCCATGTGGAAGACTGGGCCTCCCAAATAAAGTGCAACTCCCAAATCTCAGCTGTGAATTTCCCAATTGCATTCCCGTACTGGAGTAAAAAGGAGCAAAATCGCTGCAAAATATGTCTGCTATTACAGTAGAAACAAGGAACTGTATTCGCCGGTTTACCAAAGAAAGTCACAAAGTGCTGGAGTAACTCAGCGGACCAGGCAGCCTTGGAATTGTTTTGGGTCGGGACAAAGCAAATTAAACCAGCATTTGCAGTTCCTTTCTACACATTTGGTCAGGCTGCATCCCAGGAGAACGTGGATAGGTGACATTATGTGTTGGGACCCTTCTTCAGACTGACCCTTCTTCTGACTGCTATTACAGGTTCAGTTTGAGGCAGCAACAGCAAGCTTATCTATATGGTGAAAATCAGCTGTGAGACAGGAGGCTAAATATCAGAGAATTTACAATTTCCGTTCTGAATAAATTCAGATCTTTGATGTATTTAAATGTTTGCGGGTGTTTTAATTTAAAAAAAGAGATTTGAAGAAATTTAATGGTAGGTTTAATTTTTAATAGTTTTTGAATGCTTGAAATGGCAGGAGATTCAGCTTGGAGTTGTGACCCAGGCAGCTGACAAAGCAATTCAGTGGGCACGTCTTGTCGCTTACCAACAGCAAGGTGCCTGAGCGATGCTGGGCCTTGTTGAACAGGAGGAGATGGCTTTCCTGACAAAGTGATGTCCTGCTCAAGGTAAGAGTTGGTTTAGTGGGTGGGTGACTTGAGTACTTCCGTCAAGCCAATCAGTGGTGGATTCAAGCAATTATCACAATACGCTGAGTAAAAACTGTAATATGCTGAGAGAATGGAGTGGCTGGGCTTGGATACTCTGGAATTTTGAAGGATGAGAGGGGATCTTATTGAAACATGTAAGATTATTAAGGGTTTAGACACACTAAAGGCAGGAAACATGTTCCCAATGTTGGGGGAGTCCAGAACAAGGGGCCACAGTTTAAGAATAAGGGGTAAGGCATTTAGAAGGGAGTTGAGGAAATACTTTTTCACACAGAGAGTTGTGAGTCTGTGGAATTCTCTGCCTCAGAGGGTGGTGGAGGCCGGTTCTCTGGATACTTTCAAGAGACAGCTTGATAGGGCTCTTAAACAAAGCGGAGTCAGGGAATATGGGCGGATGATGGGGTACTGATTGTGGATGATCAGCCATGATCACAGTGAATGGCAGTGCTGGCTCGAAGGGCCGAATGACCTACTCCTGCACCTATTGCCTATTGTCTATTGTCTAAAAAAGTGCATCATTCTACTGACGAGTAGTACTTATTCTTTAGTTTAGTGCAGTTTATTTTCACGTGTACAGTTAAAAGCTTTTCTTGCAGCTATCCAGTCAGCGGAAAGATAATTACAAGCAAGCCGTCCACATGGTACAGATACAGGATAAAGGATATGACGTTTAGTGCAAGATATAAAGTCCAGTACAGTCCCATTAAAATGACATCCGAAGGTCTCCAATTTACTTTTTAAAATTTGCTTTCTTACGTTACACTCATTACAGTATATATTAACATGTAGAAACAAGAAACTGCAGATGTTGGTTTAGCAAAGTGTCGCAAAGTACTGGAGTAACTCAGCGGGTCAGGCAGCATCCCTGGAGAACATGGAGAGATGACATCTTGGGTCAGGACCCTCTTCAGACTCTCAGCCCAAAACATCACCTGTCTATGAACATGGGGGGGGACAGGGGGGCATGTTCCCCCATGCTTTGAGAGGTGGGGGACAATCCCCCCCCATGTTTTGTAATCAGGACTTTATTAGACGCTTTCTAAGGGATGAATCGGCCCATTCATGGGGCCTTTCAGCACCTGGTGCGGCTTAAAATCAAACTGCTGTGTCGATGCGATCGAGGCTCCCGATGTTGAAGCCCCTGCCGGCCCATGAAAGACCCCGTGAATGGGCCGATTCAAGCTGGAGTTCGGAGTCGGTCACCAACCAGGTCAGCTCCCGCTGTTACCGTCCACAGGGCCCACGGCCGAAGCCTCGCGTGTGTGCGCGTGCGTGGCCGCCAAGAAATTGTGTCCCCCCCCCCTCATGTTTTGATAGTGATTTCCATGCCTGGTCAGGCAGCATCTCTGGAGAACATGGACAGGCAATGTTTCGGTTCGGGACCCCTGTCATTACGCTCTGACCATCAGGCGTGGGCTACACAACATTTGGTTTTATGAGCATTGTACAGTGCAGTGAATTAAACTTGCACAGTTACACCACACTCCATGTAATGTGAAGTGTTCCTGTGCTCTTAATGCAACATGGCAGCACACCACGCTCAATGCAAGGTATATGATTTCTGAAAAGTTCACAGTTCTTTATTGAGATCATGGCTTTGCATCTGTTTTTGTAAATCATTCATGTCGAGCTTCCTTGGATAGATTTTAAATGCTTCTTTACTGCGTTGCAGAGGCAACACAACACGAGGCACACACATATAAACAAACTGCCGGAGGAACTGTAGTGTGAAGGAAATGGACAGTGGACACTTCAAGCCTGAACCCTTTCTCGGACACTTCCCCCTTTCACTGACACTTCCCCGCACTTCTTTCTACCAATAATCTCCCCTCTACTCCAGTATTGAAGAAGGTTCTGCCTGTCCCGCTACCTTCCTCCAGCACGTTGTTCTTTGCTCTAGATTCCAGTATCTGCAATCTCTTGTGGTGCCAGGCACTATTATTTTTAAGCCACCTGTACAGATACTTTTTTCACATATTCCGAAAGTGATCACAGCCAGAAATAACTGCGACTTCTAAAGAACTGTGCAGGTGTGATTTGCGCACATACACAACTTCCTCGGTATCATTGTCAGAGCTGCAGAAAGCATCCTTGCCAGAGTCTGCAGCTGAGTCTGTTCAGCCCTGGACATGTGCTTCACTGGAGACTTACTGCCAACTCTTTGTAGTTTTGCAATCAGTTGTCCACACCTTCTACAGTGAGAACACAGGATCAGGAGTTGCCCCTCCATCTTTCCTCCCATTTTGTCAGATCATGCTTTGTCTGAAATCCGAAACTGGAATTCATTGTCACAGATGGCTGCGGAGGCCAAGTCAATATATATTTTTAAGGTGGAGATTGACAGATTCTTGATTAGTAATGGGCCTGTCCCACTTAGGTGATTTTTCAGGTGACTGCCAGCGACTGTCAAGTCGCCGGCAGTCGCCTGAAAAACTGGCGACTGGAACGGTGACTGTCAGAGTGGAACACACACACACACACAAATCGCTTCCTTCACCAACCCGTCATGCAGGCGGGGGACAGGGCAAGCGGGGGGAGCGCTGTCTGAGTGAAATTCACACGGTGCAAAGCCAATGTGATACAGACACACACCACAATGAACAGGAAGGTTGGCGCTGTAATTACAACGGTGAAAGCACAGTGTACGGGAAGGGTCATGTAAGTCCTTTAAAAGAGGGGGAGAGGGGGGAGAAGGGGGGAGATAGGGGAGAAGGAGTGGAGACAATTTTTAAGAAGCTTGCTTTGCTGACTACGCTACAAAACAATTGTCCAATGAAAATTAACTTCAATCTCGAATATTTGAATCGTTCCTGTGCCCATGGGACATTTCCATGTTTCTACTTATCCTTTTTCCAAAAATTCTTCACTATTTCACTGTTCAAAGGCCAGATATTTAGGCTCCCTTGTTTGAGAAGCCACCCAAAGGAACTGGTTTCTTAATGTCTTCCCTATCAAAACAATTAGTTCAGTACTCAGACATCCGTACCCATTGAAATATAGAGCAAATATCATTCAAAATTTGTTGCATGCTCAATGGTCACAGAAAATAAATCTAAGGACGATGGATCAGAGCAGAGCTGAAGCTTAAAACTGCGTATCATTAGTACTGAATAATCAGCATCTGAATATTCATGTACTGTTTGCACAATGGTTCAAAACTGTTAAATTATACATACGTTACCTTGTACTGAAGGCAAATTAGAATCAAAATGCATCTACTTGATAATCATTAAATTCTGCCGGAAATGCTCAGTATAATATCACCATGTGGTGAAAGAAAGGATTATTCTGTAGTTTCCAACAGCTTTAACAGAGGTTAACATAATAACCAACACTGAAAATAACATGCATACATCAAAATATACTCAAAGCCAATTAATAATAAAGTCAGGCCGAGCTTTAAAAGGAAATCGATTTAAAAAATGGATCTTCTGAGGGAAATCTGAAGGCCCCTCATCGGAAAATAATAGCTTTTCTTTATCGGGTTTCCTGGTGAGTGTTGGGTCTTTCTGTGCATTTTTCCCCTTCTCCCTGATGAATCCAGAGGGAGCATCTTTTATCAGTGGACCTGCCTCTTGGCTTCTCAGGCCTTAACAGTGCAAGCAACCCAATTAGCTGAGAAGAGAGGTCCCCTCACAGCAAGCAAGGACATGTGCCTTGGTTAATGAGCTAGGTTGCATGATCGCATGTAGATTGAATTTCAGGAAGAAAATTAATTGAGACTTAATACCCGAAACCTTGCCCCAAAGTAAAAGCTGCATCAGAAATTTGCATAGTAAAACCCCAGAGAGCATATTAAACCAAGATAAAACAGTTTTCACGGGAAACGTATCGAGGAATTGTATTTAGCTGCTCAATTTGACAAGACTCACCCCGGTCACTCCCTCTTCTCCCCTCTACCATCAGGCAAGAGGTGTAAAACATGCGCACCTCCAGATTCAGGGACAGTTTCATCCCATCTGTTATCAGGCAATTAAACCATCATTCTACCAACAACTAGAGAGCAGTCCTGAGTTATTATCTACCTCATTGGAGACCGTTGAATTAGCTTTCATCGGACTTCCCTGGACTTTATCTTGCACTAAACATTGTTCTCTTTATCATGTAGCTGTACACTGTGGATGCTCGATAGTAATCATGCACAGTCTTTCCGCTGACAGGTTGGTGCACAGCAAGAGCTTTTCACTGTAACTCTGGACAGGCGACAATAAACTAAACTACACTAAAACCTTAGGATAGTTATGTTCGGTGAAGGCCAAAATACCTGGAATATTGGCACACTTGTACCAAGTTATAACACCCAAATGTTTAACATCTCAACAAAAATGTAATAAAAATTTAACTGCAGCCTATATGAAATACTTATACAGGTTCTCCAAAAAAAAAACTATTTAGAAATTGAGTTTTTGAATGAATAAAGAAAAACAAGAGCAGAAAATGCTGGAAATAGGAGATGAATTCCGATGAAGGGTCTTCACTCTGGTATGTTTCTCTTCCCACAGCTTGATCGGTATTTTCCAGCATTTTCTGGGATTGTCATTAGATTTCCAGCCTGAGCCGTTTTCTTTTTGATTTTCAATTATTTAACGAATAATGAAGACGCTGGTTGAGTTCACAGAATCAAAGCCAGATACAGTTCGGAAACAGGCCCTTCAGCCCACTGGCAGCAAGTCCACCAGCTGTGCCACTATATTTTGTTTTCCCAACACACAAAAAATTATACGTTGATAACATTGGTTACTAAAAAAAAACAATCCATTTTCAGTCTTAAATCTCTAAGTGACGCTATGTCCCTCTTTACAGCTGCTGTGTTTTAATTCAGTTCAAGACTACGGGGCAGTACATTGGCCATAAATTTGCTGCCTAAAAATGCCAGAGACCCGGAATTGATCCTGAAAATGGGTTCTGTCTGTATGGAGTTTGCTCCTTTTCCCTTTGATCGCATGGGTTTTCTCCGGGTGCTCTTGTTTCCTTCCACATTCCAAAGGTGTGCAGGAATCTTTTTCAGACCCAACCCAAAATGTAATATTTTCCTTTTGTCCAGAGATTCTGTATGACCTGTTGAGTTACTCCAGCTTTTTGTGTCTAGCTTCAGTTTAAACCAGCATCTGCAGTTCCTTCCTACACACACAATATTATATGATAGAACTTTATTAATCCCAGGAGGGAAATTGTGTGTGTGTGTGTGGGTAATATATATATATATATATATATATATTACACACACACACACACACACACACACACACACACATATATATAGTTATATATCCATATATAAATATACACTGGTTTGTTTTCTCATTTATAACATTGTTTACAGAGTACTGTTTACATATTCTGTTGTGCTGCTGCAAGTTAGGATTTCATTGTTCTAACTGGGACGTGAGAGAATAAAACACTCTTGACTCTTGACTTACGTCGCTAATGTGTGGGAGAGAACTATGTGTACGGGTGATCGGTGGTCGGCATGGACTCAGTGGGCTGAAGGGCCTGTTTCCAAGCTGTATCTTATGATTAAACTAAAATCTCTAAAACCAGAGGAAATCTAAAGAAAGGTCTCTACCTGAAACGTCACCCAATTTCTTCTATCCAGAGATGCTGGCTCCTCCATGGAGTTCCCCCACACAATTAAAGCATGGAATAGTCTTCATCCTACCATAGTTACCCAACCAGACGCAACTAAATTTAAGGTAGCTCTTTTTTCCCAGTAAGCCTTTTTTACTTAAGTCCAAGTCAAGAGTCAAGATAGTTTTATTGTCATGTGTCCCAGATAGGACAATTAAATTCTTGCTTGCTGCAGCACAACAGAATATGTAAACATAATACAGAACAGGAGATAAAAGTTCAGTGTGTCTATATACCATAGACCATATATATATATTCAATTCAATTCAATTCAATTCAATTCAATTCAAATTTAATGTCATTGCACAGATACAAGTATGGGTACAACGAAATGCAGTTTAGTGTCAGTACGTAGTGATAGCAATGTTTAGATAAATACAGATAAATAAATACAGATGTGGGAATCTATCGGCGGGACTCCGAGTTCAGCAGTGCGATGGTGTTATTGTAGAAGCTACTCCTCATCCTGCTGGTGCGGGACCTGAGGCTCCTGTACCGCCTCCCCGATGGTAGGAGGACAAACAGTCCATGGTTAGGGTGGGAGGGGGTCCTTGATGATCTTCCCAGCCCGTCTCAGACACCGTTTTCGGTGGAGGGCATCCAAAGCAGGGAGCGGGGCACCGATGATGTGCTGGGCGGTTTTCACCACCCGTTGTAGTGCCTTCCTGTCTGCTACGGTGCAACTGCTGTATCATACCGTAAAGCAGGTGGTCAGGATGCTTTCGATGGTACAGCGGTAGAAGTTGGTCAGGATCTGGGTGGACAGTTGGGCTTTTTTGAGCCTCCTCAGGAAATAAAGGCGCTGCTGCGCCTTTTTGACCAGCTTGGAGGTGTTGAGGGACCAGGACAGATCCTCCGAGATGTGTACCCCGAGGAATTTGTAGTTGGAGACCCGCTCCACCTCAGTCCCGTTTATATGGATGGGGGTGTGTCTGCCCCCTCTGTTCTTCCTGAAGTCGACAATGATCTCCTTCGTCTTTTGGGAGTTAAGGACGAGGTTGTTATTGGCACACCAGGTTGTCAGGTGTTGGACCTCCTCCCTGTAGGCTGACTCGTCGTTATCGCTGATCAGTCCTACCACCGTGGTGTCGTCGGCAAATTTTTATGATGGCGTTGGAGCTAAACTTAGGGATGCAGTCATGGGTGAAGAGAGAGTAGAGGAGAGGACTGAGCACACAGCCTTGTGGCACGCCAGTGTTCAGTGTTATAGTGGAGGAGGTGAGGTTGTTGATCCTAACAGACTGGGGTCTGTTAGTGAGGAAATCCAGTGTCCAATTGCAGAGGGAAGTGGAGATGCCAAGACCGCTGAGTTTGGTGATCAAGCTAGCGGGTATGACAGTGTTAAAGGCGGAACTGAAGTCGATGAACAGCAGCCTGATGTAGGTGTTATTGCTGTCCAGGTGGGTCAGGGCAGAGTGTAGGGCCGCCGATATGGCGTCTTCTGTTGACCTATTGGTCCGGTAGGCAAACTGATGGGGGTCCAGTGTGGGGGGGAGGCTGGCTTTGAGGTGAGCCAAGATCAGCCGCTCGAAGCACTTGGCGATGACAGGGGTGAGTGCCACTGGCCGGAAATCATTGAGACTCCCTGTCGCTGATTGTTTGGGCACTGGCACAATGGTAGATGTCTTGAGGCAAGTGGGGACGTCTGTATATATATACACACAATAAATAAACAGATAAAGTGCAATAGGCTGTTATTTTTTAAAGTTTGGAGTTTTGGTGGTGGAGGGTCCACTCCAGTTTAAATTCCATTTGGAATATTTTTGGAGGACCAGGAAACCAAGAAGCAAGAGTTACTCCAGGGAGTTACTCCAGCTCCAGGGAGTGATTCTACGTTGGTTTTCAGCGGTCACAGCGAGGCGGCAACCGGACAGCAATGGCGGCCAGATCTCCCACAATACAAAGGGAGGCAGAAAGTGCCCGGCGCCGACCAGTTGCTGTGGCAGTGCGCATGTACAGGGGGAGCATGTGCAGGCCATGGCAGTGCGCATGTGCAAGGCGGCCCGGAGACGGATACAGATGGTGGGTGGAGACGGAGAGTGACAGAGAGAGAGATAGAGAGGGGGGCCCGCTTAGAGTTGAACAATAGGTGGCCCGGGTGCTTGCCAAGCCGGGCAAAATGGCACGGCTTTTAGGTTTCATAGATGCTGCCGCACCCGCTGAGTTTCTCTAGCACTTGTCTACCTTTGATTTTCCAGCATTCCCAGCTCCTTCTTAAACAACGGCTTTTAGGTTGCCCGGCAGGACTTTAGGTCGCCATTGGCACCCGGGCAACCGTTAATTTCAAGCCCTGCACACACAGTCTTCAATTCTTGAAAATGAATAGCTTCCTCTCTGGAATTTGATTATATTTCCTATGTTTCTCTTTCACACATATGTGGCCTGACAGGTATATTCTGATATATCTAACACTACACATATACTGCATGCACAGCCACAGACACACATATATCTTTATGTCTGTGTCTTTATATGTGTGTGTGTGTGTAAGGCACTGTATTGCAGAATGCATTAAACTGCTTAGCTAAATATAAATAGCCTCTTCAATTCAGCTGCAGCAAAATGTAATGCTAAAATATTATAAGACAGTTCAAGTGTTCGGAGTCCCATAAATGATACCGTTTTCTTCCTTTCATGACCAAGGACAGTTAACTTAAAAATATCTTGGAATCATAGAATTCAATATTGAACAATGTCATTCAGTCCATGGCTTTTTCTTTCCCCATAGCCTGCAAATTATTGGCCTGCAATTGATAATTCAATTTACTTTTCAAAGATCTGATTGACTCGGTTTCCACTGGTCCAACAGTCCGTGAGTTCTAAACCATAACCATATCTGGTGTAGGAAAGTTATTCCTCACCAGAGAACCAGAGGACATAGGGTTACAGTGAGGGGGAAAGGTATAATACTATGGGTATATTATTCTGATGCATCAATGGTAAGGTAACGGACTGTAATGGTAACTGCTCTGCTGTTGACCACTTGAAACTGCAGAGTGGTGAACACAACCCCATTGATAGTCTAATCAATGCTTCACAGGATCAAAACATTCACCACTCATTGAAAATGCAACGTTGCCTAGATATTCATAACTAGACAGAAGCACACCTTATAGGAACTACATAATGTATTTGGAACAACATATATACACTGAACTGTTTTTTTTGTTTACTACCGGTATATTGTTTACAGAGTACTATGTTTACATATTCTGCAAGTCAGAATTTCATTGTTCTGTCTGGGATATATGACAATAAAACACTCTTGACTCTTGGCTCTCTAGATGTATATCAATTCCAAATTTCAGTTCTAAAGTCAATGGGACCAAATTGTACCACACATTTGCACAGCCACGTAGAATGATTAGCACTGCTGACTGAGGATGAAGATCCTAAATTATGTGCATCTGTACTCCTTTTCAGGACAAGAGGATCTACTCAGACCAATCCGGGCATCAGAGTTCCTTCTCTCACACATCAACAACAGTCCCAACCATTTTGAGTTGGGATGCTTGTATAAAATATAATTAATATATATTTAATATAATTCATCCCTCAATGGAACAAAGTCTTCTCTCTCTCTCCCCCTCCTACCATTAACCAACCTCTCCTTGTATAAAATGCTTGTATAAAATATTTAATATAATTTATCCCTCAATTGAACAAAGTCTTCTCTCTCTCTCCGCCTCCTACCATTAACCAACCTCTCCTTGCCCCCCCCCCACATACACACACATTTTTGTTTAAATTCAATGTAAGATCAAAATCATCCAAACTTTCATTCAAATTGCACATTCATAGCAAGTCACAAGTTGTAAGTCACAGGACTGTGAATGTTCATGAAGAAGACACAAGAGTTAATGGGATAAATGAACGGCATTGTATTCCTCTTCAGAGTTTATCTGGCCAGTTCAGATCATATTCTACCATATCGTGCCTTCATAAAATGTTTAGTCTCTGTGTGATTTGGATTTATCCACTGATTTTGAATAAAGAAATCAAATGAAATTCTACACATTGTGGAAAGCAAAAAGAAAGTTTTACCAAGGCACAAGGTGCAATGTTTTAGTTCACAGTTCAGACGTGGATAGTTTTCTCTGGAACATCTGAGGATGAATATAACCTCTTGAGAGGCACAGATAGGGTAGACAGTTAGAACCTTTTTCCCAAGGTGGATATGTCCAACACCATAGCTATGAGGTGAGAGGTGGAAAGTTTAATGGATATGTGTGGGGAAAATGTTTTACAGTTAGGTTGGATCCAATAGAAAGGATTTAAGAGAGAGTTGGATAGAGCTCTAGGGGCTAGTGGAGTCAAGGGATATGGGGAGAAGGCAGGCACGGGTTATTGATAGCAGACGATCAGCCATGATCATATTGAATGGCGGTGCTGGCTCGAAGGGCCGAATGGCCTCCTCCTGCACCTATTTTCTATGTTTCTATGTTTCTATAGGGTGGTGGGGAACTAGTGGTGTTTAAGACAATTTTGGACAGGCACATGAAAGTGCAAGGAAGAGAGAGATATCAATCGTGTACATCAGGAATCTGAGTTCATGACTCCGTAGTTTAGTTTAGTTTAGAGATACAGCGTGGAAACAGGTTCTTTGGCCCACCGGGTCCGCGCCGACCAGCGATCCCCGCATATTAACACTATCCTACACACACTATAGACAATTTTTACATTTACCAAGCCAATTAACCTGCATTCCCTGTACGTCTTTGGAGTGTGTGAGGAATCTCGGAGAAAACCCACGCAGCTCACGGAGAGAACGTACAAACTCCGTACAGACAGCACCTGTAGCCAAGATCGAACCCGGGTCTCCGGCGCTGCATTCGCTGTAAGGCAGCAAAACTACTGCAGCGCCACCTTGCCGCCACTAAATTCAACACCAGTTATAATTGGGAATTTTTGTCTGATGATAACTGGATATAAGTGTTTACAATGTTTCAGTTCTTTTAGTTTAGTTTATAGATACAATGTACTAGTATAGGTACCGAGTCCACCTCAACCAGCAATCTCTGCACACTAACATCATTCAACACACACCAGGGACAATTTTACAATTTTTACCAAGCCAATTAGCCTACAAACATCAATGTCTGGAGTGTGGAAGGAAACCGGAGAACCCGGAGGAAACCCACGCAAGTCACGGGGAGAACGTACAAACTCCTTACGACAGCACCCGTAGTCAGGATTAAAGTCGGGTCTCTGGCGAGGTAGGGCTGCAACTCTACCACTGTGCCTTGTTTATGATTGGTTTATTTTGAAATCTCTAAAACCGTGGGTTTGACACACGCCCCTCACTAAGCCGCACATCAGGACCATACATCACATCATAACAATTACGGAGTCTGTCAAAATCAGTTTGTAAAGACGTAGGTAATCAAAGGCAATCAAAGGTAATCGAGGGTAGTCGAAGGTAAAGCTCATTGAGAAAAAAAAGGTAAACCAACCGTTAATGTTAAATGCCCGCTAAACTTTGTTAAAAGTTGTCTGGCTTCTTAAAAGTGTCTCCACTCCTTCTCCCTCCCTTCTCTCATTTCCTCATCTGATCACCTTAAATCGGTGACCTCTGGATTCTTCTGTCGCAGTTAAAATCTGAGGGCTCTCGTGTGCTGCTACATTACTTTTATTGTAAGATTGTTTTCAAATATTTTCTTTCTTTGACATAAAATCTAATTTTTCTGTCTGAGCCTGAGTGAGTCCAGTTTACGATGGTGAACATTATTTTGTGTCTTATCTAATGAGGTTAATTTGCGCAGACACACATAAATGCACACATGTGAATCTGTGGGACACACACATACACACACAGACACACACACATAAAACTCAGTCACACACACACTAAACGCATACACATACACAACACTCACAAAACACACACATAACACATACACACACGGACACAAAACACACTCACATGCACATGCACACATAACATACGTACACACACACATGCACACACACGCACAACACATGCAGACAGACAAGCACACACACATGCACACACACGCACAACACATGCAGACAGACAAGCACACACACACACACGCGCGCAAACACATGCTCTGAGGAATTTACTGTGTCCTTTTGTGTTACTAACACCTTGAATAACTGGAAACCATAAAAATCATGAATAATATTATGCAGAGGTTTTTGGGCAGTCTGACATTCTTTAGCTGTCTATTCACTCACTCCCACCTGCTTTGAAGTCTGCCAGGTGATCTAATAATGGGTTAGGGAACAGGAACACAACAGTGTCAACTTGGCAGACGTTCCCTACTTCATTGGCATTCTCACCTCTCCATGCATGTACATTTAAGCTTCTTTTGTTGCTTCCATCCCACACAACATAAAAATCTAAAAAAAAGTGGCTAAAAAAAGCAACAAACACAAACTAATGTATAAGTACTCGGAAATCTAGTTTTTGTTGTGCTTAAAAAAACATTATTTTCAGTGCACTGAAGTACTAATGAGAAATGACAAAAAAAATCATAATTTCTCTCTCACAACTGTATCACAACTCATCATTAAAAATTATTTAAAAATAAACTTTATTCAGAATTAAAATACATATGAAACAAAACTGTGTATAAACTCTTCATTCTCAGTGTTAATACTCATATAAAGGAACAAAAAAGGAAATGGATAAGACTTTTGCCTGTGAATTATGCTCTTTATCAGGAGCGCTTTAGAAATATAACACTGTTTATCTGGGTTGCTTTGTATACAGTATGTGAAATTGTTTATCAGGACAGTGTTGTATGTGTGATATTGTTTGTTAAGCAAGTTGTTGTAATTATTCACTAATTAGGGCAGCACGGCGGTATAGTTGCTGCCTTACAGCGCCAAAGACGTGCATGTTCGATCCTATCTATGAGTGCTGTCTGCATGGAATTTGTACATTCTCCCGATGACCACGTGGGTTTTCTCCGGGTGCTCCGGTTTCGTCCCACATTCCAAAGAAGTGCAGGTTTGTAGGTTCGTTGTTTCTGTAAATCGTCCGTCGCGTTTTGGATAGAACTAGTGTACGGGTGATCGTTGGTCAGCATGGGCTCGGTGAGTGGAAGGGTTGTTTCCTTTTCTGTATATCTAAATTAAAAAAACTAAACTAGTTGTGTACATGTGAAATTGCCCATCAATTGCATTAAATATGTTGAACTTCTGTGTTGTCCATGTGATCAGTGTTTATCAGGGCAGAACTCCTTTGACTGATGTGTATCAATGCTACGTAAGTCAAAACTGTTTGCCAAGTTTATGTGTCAGTGGTGGACACTGTTAATCAGGTTACTACTGGACCTGTACAATTGTTTATCAGATCCATTTTGCAGCTGTGAAACTGACTGTAATTGAAACCAGCACAGACCACTGGAATGGACAAAATGCAAACATGAAACCGAGAGAGTCGGCAACCTTACGCTTTCCCTGATAAGATATTGTTTGTTGATGTTGTTTTTCAGCCACTTCATCTTCACACTTGCCCTCTGCATTCCCGTGGCTTTCATTCCTCCATCAGCTTCGCCATTCTTGTACCTTCCCTTTCATCTTTAGATAACTGCACCCGGGGACTGAGTGGATTGATTTTTTGTTTTGACTCATTGTTTGAAGATCAGTACTCAAAGTGACTCGCTGTCTCTGATGTCTAACCTTAAGCAGCATAAAAGGCTTTACCTGATTCTATAGACCATCAGCCAGAGACTCTGTAGCCTTTCAGCTGTCATTTTCCACTCTTTCTGCCGAGGATACATTTTGTAGATAAAAGAAAAATGTACTTTCCCCAGCGCTGTAATATTCAAGATGCAGACAGTATTAGAAGCGTCATTATGTTCTATACTTTGCACATAAGAGACCTAATCATACCCCTTTTCTTTTCAGTTCTTAACCCTCCTGTACAAAAATAGTTTGTAAAAGGCCCTTGGCCAAGAAAAAAACAATTTTTTCAAGGTGGAAAAACAAGAATACATTTGAGTACATTCGAGTAACGCACTTGAGTAAGAAGGCCCCTTATCAGCAGAGCAGCTGATTTTGTAACCCAAATAGCAAAGGCTTTAAAAAAACTCTGAAGAAAGAGAATTTTGGCTGCACAATGACAGTTCGTGTCATTTGCAGGCCACGCATTGCACTGATATCCCACTGAAGAGAGAATCAACATCATGAAGTGTAAACCTAGGTTTAGGTTTATTGTTGTCATGTGTACAATAGTTTCACGTTCAGTGAAAAGCTTTGTTTTGCATGCTTCTCAATCAGAGCAGATAATACTATACATGGACAACATAAAGTCCAACACAACTACAATAGGTAGTGCAAAGGGGAAGATACAGAGTGCAGAATATAGTTCTCAGCCTTGTAGTGCAACAGTTCCAAAGACAAAGTCCAATGTCCACAATAGAGTAGACGTTTTATAGAGGCAGTAGAGCATCTTATGTTAGAGTCATAGCGAGTTATAGAGTGATACAGTATGGAAACAGGCCCTTCGGCCCAACTTGCCCACACCGGCCAACAATGTCCCAGCTACACTAGTCCCACTTGCCTGCGCTTGGTCCATATCCCTCCAAACCTGTCCTGTCCATGTTATATTGTCGTACTTGGAAACTATGTTGTGACATGCCGGTTGAGAACAGGCTGTCATGTAATGAACCTGTCATGAACCTGATGTCATGTGACCAGGAGCAGTCTGCAGGGCTGGTGCAGATTTGAACCCATTAAGAGCAGAATCAATTAAGTTGGAAGTTATTCAATGGGAACCACGACACAAAGTGCTGACTCCGTTCTTTCTTTTTATTTGGACTGCAAAACATAACACCCTAGCTTATGGAACGACTGTTCAGAAGCCTGATAACAGTGCTGCACAATGACACAGCGGTAGAGTTGCTGCCTCACAGCGCCAGAGACCCATGTTCAATCCTAACTACAGTGCTGTCTGTATGGAGTCTGTACGTTCTCCCTGTGAACGCGTGGGTTTTCTCCAGCTGCTCCAGTTTCCTTCCACACTCCAAAAACGTACAGGTTTGTAGGTTAATGACTTCAGTAAAAATTGTTAAACATTGTCCCTAGTGCTAGTGTATGGGATGATCGCTGGTCGGTGTGGACTCGGTGGGCCGAAGGGCCTGTTTCTGCACTGTATCTCTTAAGTCTAAACAGAGGGGAAAAAGCTTTTCCTGAAACTGATGGTGTACTCTTTCAACTTTCTGTATCTTTTGCCAGATGGGAACAGGGAAAAGAAGGAATGACCAAGGTGGGACATATCTTTGATTATATGCGACTAATTCTACAGGTCACTGCTGACTTTGGAAATACCAGCAAGTACAGATGTTACTTTTCATTACGCTCCTGGCTGGCCTCTGCTTTTCACCCGTATGATCCCACAGTGGTACACAAGTCTGCTACCTCTGCGTATTCTGGTTCCAGCCATCGTTTCTATGCATGTTCAGCTATACACAATCCCAAGACCAGCAAAATGTCCACTTGATAAAAGTCTGAGCCTCCAATATTATTACTAATCGCCTCCAACCTGCAACCCTTCAAGATCTTTACATTTCTCCAATACAAGTATGCTTTTTAAAAGATATTTGGACAGATACAAGCGCACCCCGACTTGCGTAAGGGTTACGTTTTGTGAACCCTTTTATGTCGGAATCACCGCACGAATCCCCTGCCCGAAATAACTCGCTGAATCTGAAGAAGGGTCTCGACCCAAAACTTATCTATGTTCTCCAGAGACGCTGAGTTACTCCATCACCATGTGTCGGTCCCTGAGAGTATTAACTGTCTCAGCTGTGTACAGATGCGACCAGGGCATTTTCTGCGGCACATGGCCTTCTGGGTAAGTAACATCGCCAATGCCGGCTTGTTTCCGATGTAAATGTGAGTGATCGAACAGTGTTGTGGAAATTACAAACTGCCGGAATTATTTACGTAAGTGCAAATTTAAGTAAATCGTCCAATTTGTAAGTCGGGTTGTGTCCTGTATAGGGATATAGAGAGTTACAGCTTTGAAAAAAGGCATTTTGACCCACTGAATCCACACTGATTATCAACCACACGTTTACACTAATCTTAAACTAATCTAATCTAACTTTATTCTCAAGAGTCAAGAGTGTTTTATTTTCATGTGTACTGAATCAGAATTACATGCAGCAGCACAAGAGATTTGTAAACATAGTACTGGATAACATAATAAAGAAACAAAAAAAATTGATTAAAAAAAACCCAATTTAGTGCAAAACAAGACAAAAGCCCAAAGTGCAATCGAGACAGTTTGTAGTTCACAGTTCAGTACACAGGGTCCCAACTGCCCCGCCGACTTTAGGCTTTGTTCCCAGTGATTGGTATGTGTGTATAAACATGTGTAGGAAGCAACTACAGATGCTGGTTTACACCAAAAATGGACATAAAATGCTGGAGTAACTCAGTGGGATGGGCAGCAACTCTGTAGAGAAGGAATGGGTGGCGTTTTGAGTTGAGTCTGAAGAAGGGTCTCGACCTGAAACATCACCCATTCCTTCTCTCTAGAGATACTGCCTGTCCCGCTGAGTTACTCCTGCATTCTGTTTATAAGGGTGGCACGATGGTAGAGTTGCTGCCTTACTGCACCAGAGACCAGGGTTCGGCCCTGACCTTGTGTGCTGTCTGTACGGAGTTTGTATGTTCTCCCCGTGACCCGCGTGGGCTTTCTCCAGTTGCTCTGGTTTCCACACTCCAAAGGCACACAGGTTTGCACGTTAATTAGCTTGGTAAAATTGTAAATTGTCACTAGTGTGTTGGATAGTGTGAGTGTACGGTGCTCGGTGTGGACTCGGTGGGCCGAAGGACCTGTTTCTATCTCTAAACTAAACTGAAGACATACTCTGTGTATACAGAGGTGTACGCCTGACATCCCTCGTGAAATAGAGTGCCCTCCTCAGTGTACCAGCAAGGCCTTTCACCATCTGAGGACAAAAGTATTTGAAGATTAAGGCTTCAAACCTGAAAGCTGATGGTCTGCCGGGTACTTAATATCCCTGCTCTCCAGTCCACGTCAGAGTCATGACAGGGGAGCTGGAGGTGTTGGGGGACACCACCAATGTCCCTGCAAAATCATTCAAATAATATAAATGAAACAACATCAGTGTCCCCCTCTAGTCCAACATTGAAGCTCTATTTACACTGATTTTTGTCCGATAGGCAGATTGCATTGCTTACATGCACCGTCTTGTCTGGAGTTTACCAAATGCACAAAGGAAATGAACACACACACACACCTTATACAGGGAACTGTGCACGTAGACTTAACTGTGCCATTGCATTGTACAGATACAATGTTGTTCACAGCACACATGCAAGCATGAAATTGTTGTACAAACACAAAGCGTGCCCGTACATGTCACTGCACACACAGTACAGACAGTTCATACACCACCTTATAGGGTAGATTGTATAAACTTATATAGACAGTCTACTCTATACAACAACCATAGTTCAGGCACTATGCACCAGTAGACTGTGGAAATGTCCCAGGGTGGAAACATCAGACTAGAGGGCATAGGTTTAAGGTGAAAGAGGCAAAGTTTAAAGGAGATGTGTAGGGCAAGTTTTCGAACACAGAGGTTGGGGGTGGGTTGCTTGAATGCGCTGCAAGGGCTGGTGGTGGAAGCAAGTACGATAATGGTGTTTAAGAGGCTTTTAGAGAGGCACATGGATGTTCTGGGAATGGAGGGGTATGGATCATGTACAATCAGAGGGGATTAGATTTGCTTGGCATCATGTTCAAGCACAGATATTGTGGGCCAAATGGCCTGTTCCTGTACTGTCGTTATATGGAGTCTAAGGAAGGGTCTCGACCCGAAATGTCACCTATTCCTTCTCTCCAGAGATGCTGCCCGAGTTACTCCAGCATTTTGTTTCTATCTTCGGTTTAAACCAGCATCTGCAGTTTCTTCCCATACACTGTAGTTTTTTTTTTAAATGTTCTGCATCCTTACAAATCCTTTAGGCACTGATGACAGAATCTCAGTTTTTGAAGCATTTCATTCTGATATCTTTGCACACCCCTCATTCATTAAGTGGTTGAATTACTGTGATATGAAGTTGCAAGCAATCATAACACAGAAAATATGAAAAGCATGAATTACACAATAAAACTTCCTAATGCTTCAATGTGCAAAATGTGATTACATGAAGCACATATTGTTGTTGGCAACATAACTAGACAGATACCTACATGTGGCTTTCTGCATTCAAAATTTGCTGAATTGTGTTGGTTAAGTAATAAAAATTCAACCACTAATATTGAAACAAATCAGGCTGATTTTATTGATGTAACATGTAAATCTCAATTAAAGGTCATTTGCTGAGCGCACACTTTCAATTGAAACATTTCCTGTGGTTTTATTTGGAAATGAAAATGGGAAGGAATGGTGACAACAGCTTGAAACTCACAGCAAGCCTTTTTGACATTGTACAATTCTGATCGCATTTATCTGCAATTACAGGTAGCTAATATATTGTCAAACATATCCCCACAAAGAGTTTACAAATAAATAGTTCCTATTTGAATCTGAAAGAAAATCTGAAAAAGTGCAAAATTAATTCATACTGTTGTTTAAGATGTGTTTGTCGTCTTACTAGGTTCACTGTTGTCCTGTTGCGCCGACTGTATAACTCGTCATTGCCTACCTCACAGTCAACAATGGACCATTGTGGGCTCCACTTTTTTTTGGATCATTGTTGCTTTTTGGATATCTTTCATTCATTTGTTCCATGTACCTTCTATATCTCGTTTCCCTTTCCCCTGACGTTCAGTCTGAAGAGGGGCCTCGACCCAAAATGTCACCTTTTCCTTTTCTCCAGAGATACTGCCTGACCCGCTGAATTACTCAAGCTTTTTGTGTCCATTTTATGCTCATTTAAATCCAGGCTGCCACTCCAGTATCATGCAATTTAAATGCTTAAATACTTTTGTTCAGATAAGACCCCTGTCTGCACAATCAGGTGGATATTAAACTTCCCACAGAGTATTTCAAAGAATGGCAGTGTTCGGCCCAGTTTCCTGCTCAATATTTGTCCCATAATCAATAATACTAAAATAGTCTGTCTGTTATTCACATTATTCCCTTTACCATGTATCTGTACACTGTGGATGACTTGATTGCATTGTCGTAGTCTTTCCGCTGACTGGTTAGCACGCAACAAAAGCTTTTTACTGTAGCTCGGTACACGTGATAATAAACTAAACTAAACTTCATGTCCACACTGCTATCTATGGGAGGTTGTTCTGCATAAACTAACTGCCATATTTTCTAAATTTTTAAAGAAGGAACTGCAGATGCTGGAGAATTACACAAAAAGCTGGAGAAACTCAGCGGGTAGCATCTAAGGAGCGAAGGAGATAGGCGACGTTTCGGGCTCTTCAGACCCTTCTGCCATATTTTCTACATTGCAACCCTGATTCATTGGGCTAAGGTGATACGTCATGTCCTGAAATGGACAAAGGAGGTGCAGTACAAATGCAACTATTTGTACTTCATTTAACTTTAAGCCCTGGGATTGGAAAGATTATGTCCTCCTAGATCGAAAGGCACCTGAACGGTAGATGATTAGAAATGACCCAGATACCACGGAAATGGCAACAAGGGACTGAAACCGAGCTGGCAAGTGATTAAATGGCAGAGAAGTCTTGATGGGTTGAATGGCCTAATTCTGCTCCTATAACTTGTGAACTCATGAACACTGACGTTCTTGTTGCAGGAGGTAAATTTTTAGTATTGACCTTAAGTTAAAATTAATTGTGTAATTTGTGCTTTTCATATTTTTGAGGGTTGTATTTAGATTGTATGTCCATATAACTTCATATCACAGTAATTCAACCACTCTGGCAGGGTGACATCAACCCAAATATCACACTCACCTCATAGGATTGAGAATTCTTTTTTTTCTTACAATGAGTATTGCACGTGGAGTTTTAAATTTCACATTATAAAAGGTCACCTCTTCCAGTCCTCAAACAAATTGGGCTCTTAGAATACTTGGAAGGAAATCAGTCAAAAGGGGGATCCCCGACAGCACTTTATGTAGGTTTGCCTGGTCCCATTAGATCACTGGAGTGCTGCAGCTGGTATAAATAGGGTTACATGTGCAAACATAATCCTTCTTTGTAACCACATTTTCTGCTCAGCTGGACAGCATGACCAGTATTTGTCATCAAACCCTCGCCACATCATTCATGGATCTGTTATTCCCATTCAGACATTGTGTGTCAGCAGGACTCTAATGTTCGCCACTTCCATCACCACACGGTTGCTCAGGTAACAAGTCCCCTCCCTAATCTCTGCCTTATTTCCATGTAGGTTGAATTACAAGTAATTGTTTTCTTTTTGTGCAGTGATTGATCCTGGGTTGAATACAAGCCTCTTGCCTCTCGGTGAGACACACGGCGAGCCAAATCATCGGGTCCAGGAGGATGCTCTTGAAGGAGATCAAAGCCAAGGCCAGAAGCAGTTGTGTGCCTTGGGACCATCGCAGGCTTTTATGCACAGATCCATTCTCAATGTCATGTCAGATTATGGCTGAAATGCGCTCTGAATGCTGCCAGTACAGGTTCGGATCTCATCAATAACTAATCCAGACAACAAAGCTGCAAGGTGATTCTTCCACTCCACCATCACCCCCCCCCCCCCCCCCCCCCCCCCCCCCGCCCCTCTCTAACCCTCGCTCCCATCTTCCATAAACCACAGATCGACAATAGATAACGTCCTTATTCAGCCACATCAAAAGCTAATTACACTTGCAAGAAATAAAAGTGTTCATTGCATATTTTAAAAAAACCCCCCCCCCCCCCGAACCATCCCTCCCAACTTCCATATCTTTATAACAAAGCACAGATCAATGATAGATAATGCCCTTATTCAGTCACATCAAAAGCTAATTACACTTGCAAGAAATAAAATGTTAACTCGGCTCATTCCATATTTTAACTTTCCAGAAACAGTTTTCAGGGGGATTTTCTACTGGGTGTGGGAGGGAATCACAAAACTGCCTTTAACTCTAACGGCCGAGTGTCAAATGATGGCGGTGGTTAAATCAGAAGCTGAAGATAAGACCATTCATTAAGATGACCTATTTTGTTTAACGAAATACAAAGTCTTCCTTTGTGAACCAAACGGTTTACATTGCAACATTCAGACTATTTAAAAAACACAGATTCAGCTGCAGATATTTCTTTCAGTTTACCTCAAATCCCTTTGTACTTCTAGGCTAGTAAAACTACAAGTCTAAACGTACATGAAGACAAATAACATATATTTCAAAACTGACACCATGTTAAGGACGGAAATAAAACTAACATCCCCTCCAAACACATAAACCCAAGTCGACACCCGTGCACCCACCAGTCACAAAGGCTTGCTCACATTTTGCACACACACCCAGTGTACACTAAAAAATGTTCCCAGATGTGAGCTTTACACAAACTGTATCGTTATATGTGCACAATTTTTCTCAGCGTTCAAAATGTGGTTCCTTAAAGTAAATGAACTTAAATTTTAAATGTGGGTTGGAATCCACAGACATTTATTTATAGAGCAACTAGTGCCACAGGTCGAGTATGAATTACCACAAACCTCCATTGGTTTTTTAACAATCATCCCTGACAAAAATATTTAAATTATGCCTTGATATATAAAACAACTATATATATCGTGCAAAGGGGCACAGTGGCACAGCTGGTAGAGCTGCTGCCTCACAACGCCAGAGACCCGGGTTCGATCCTGACCTCAGGTGCTGTCTGTGTGGAGGTTGTACATTCTCTCTGCGACTGTGTGGGTTTTCTCCAGGTGCTTTGGTTTCCTCCTGCACTCCAAAGACGTACAGGTTTGTAAGTCAATTGGCTTCGGTAAGTTGTAACATTGTCCCGACTGCGTGTCGGTTAGTGCACAGGGTGATCGCTGGTCGACTCAGACTCGATGGGCCGAAGGGCATGTTTCCGTGCTGTATGTCTCAAGTTTCTTTTCTGACCCATTTAGTCTGCTTAAGGGTTCTACTTCTTACACATTTGCCACCAGTAGCTGACGATACCAAACCTGAATTGCAACTAGAGAGGGGAATGATGTTTGACAGGACTGATATTATTCCAGCACAGATCTTATTTGCAGCGTTGGCAACTGAAGCGGAAGTCCTCTCTCTCCATTAGATTAAGAATCATCTTACTCGATGAGTGAATGTTACTGTTGGCTAAAAAAAAAACAATTTATTCCAACCCTCCTCCCACACAAGAGCATCTTTATTCAGGATGTTGGATAGACGACAATGCTGAGGCCTGAACGTTGTATTCTGTCTGAACAGAATAAGTCACTTGTCTGCCGTGGTGCCTTCCCACCCCCAGGGGTGAGTCAATGACTCAAACAGACTCCCTGGTAAGCATCATTGTGGTCAAAAGTAACCCCCCCTCCCCCCCCCACCTTGAAACCAGCACTTTAGTAAACATCGTCTTTCAACAACCCAACAACAAACAGTCTCGGAAGTCAAATTAACTCTCACTTATGTGATTCTGCTGGAAAGAGTCACAAAGACATACAGCACAAAAACAGTCACTTTGGCCCAACTAAAGGCAGCATGGCGGCGCAGTGGTTGATTTGCTGCCTTACAGCGCCAGAGACCCGGATTCGATCCTGACCTTGGGTGCTGTCTGTACAGAATTTGTACATTCTCCCTGTGACCGCGTGGGTTTTCTCCAGGTGCTCCCGTTTCCTCCCACATTCCAAAGACGTACAGGTTTGAAGGCTAGTTGGCGACTGTAAATTGTCCCTAGTGTGTAGAATAGTGCTAGTGTACAGAGTGATCATTGGGCCTGTTTCCGCCCCTCGGCAAAAGGGCGATCAGTGACGTTTTCTGACTGCTTAAACTTTGAGGAGGTTTGAGGAAGAGTCAAGAGTGTTTATTTATCATTTGCACTGGATATGAAGCGGAACAATGACATTCTTACTTGTTGCAGCTTTACTGGCACATTTAGACGCAGTAACGACAATCAATATGCAATACATTTTATCCAATGCAATCTAGACAATGTTAGTGCAAAAACCAGAGCATATAAAAGAATTAGTAGTGCAAAGTCGGTCAGTAATGAAAAGTAATTAGTAATTAAGAATTAGTAATGAAAATCCGAACATTTACTTGATTCTCGTCGAGCTCAGTCCTGACCTGCCCAGGAACAGCACCTTATATTTTGCCTGGGCAGTTTACAATCCAGTGGTTGATTTCTCTAATTTCAAGCAACTCTTGCATCCCCTCCCTTCCCTCCTTCACCCCCACATCCCCCCCCCCCCCCCCCCCCCCCCCCTTTCGTCCCGCCAGTTCAACTGGACGCATCTTTATATCCCTTTTGATATCACATCTTCCCCAGCCAAGAATGGGCCATTATGGGCTCCACCCTTCCTGAGGTCATCTGTTGCTGGCCCTGATTTGTTCTGTCCATCTCTCGCCTCCACATTATTCTCACCTCTAAAGAAGGGTTGCGACCCGGAATGTCACCTATTCTTTTTCTCCATAGATGCTGTCTGATCCATTGAGTTACTCCAGCATTTTCGGTATAAACCAGCATCTGCAGTTTCTTCCTACACATTTTGACTGACTTCAAAAGGATTTTGTTTCATTTCCAGTCTGGGATCAGAATTACCATATAAATAAACCCGTCTGCAGATTCTGCAAAGCTAGTTCACCTTGTACTTCATGGACTAATATATTAATTTTGGATTATCAATGCGAAAAATGTAATATTTTTGAAAACATGCAACATGCAAATGTACCCAAAGCAATTAACCTGCTACATACACAGGGATTTTTTCACTTTGAAATGCAAACCTACTAGTTCAGTGTAAAATGGAAACTATCAATTAAAAGTGTGAAATTAGATAAGTGATCAGTTCTTACCCACACCAAATAATGTTTGCAACTGAGAAAAACCCTGTGCACATTTCCTTAGCAACGGGCCAGGGTGTGGAGCTAAAATTGACCTTTGTGTAGTTTTGAGATACAGCTTAGAAATAGGCCCTTTGGCCCACCGAGTTCTCACTGACCAGCGATTACCCGTACATTAGTTCTGTCCTGCACACTAGGATGGAACATTTCACAGAAGCCAATTAATCTACAACCTGCACATCTTTGGAACATGGGAGGAAACCAGAGCACCCGGATAAAACCCACGTGGCCACAAGGAGAACGTACAAACTATCTATAGACCATAAAACACTCTTGCCTCTTGACTTGACAGCACCCGTAGTCAGGATCAAACTTGGGTCTCTGGCGCTGTAAGGCAGCAACTCCACCGCTGCGCCACTGTGCCGCCCACATTGGGTCTCGGGTGGGTGAATGCTCTATGGGCCCCAGGGGATTGTGGAGTGAGGGGTGGGGCAGGGCGGGGTAGCGAGACCAACACCAAGAATGAAAGGACTCTGGGTTGGGGGTGGAAAGGGGAAAGTGAGGTGGATGGTAGAGTAGGGACAAAGTGGGAAGACCAGAAAGTAGGAGGAATGAGTTTGGGAAATGTTCCCATTGCTGGGAAAAGAAGATGAGGTTAAATAGTGCAAGAAATAGGGAGGTGAGAACAGGGATGACCAAGGGGATGTGGAGCGCTAGGGGTAGGTTACCAAGTGGAGAGATATTGAAGGAAAAGAGATTGGGGAGGATGGGAATAATCTGGGAGGAAGGATTGGTAATGCATGTTGGATAGAGGAGTGGACAAAGTGGTATAATCCACACCACATGTACATGTTTAGTTTTGTTTATTCTCACAAGTTCTGAGGTACAGTGAAAAGCTTTTGTTGCGTGCTAACCAGTCAGTGGAAAGACAATACATGATTAGAACCAAGCCATTCACAGTATATAGATACAAGGATAAAGGGAATAATGTTTTGTGCAAGATAAATTCCTGCAAAGTCCGATTAAAGATGGTCCAAGGGTCTCCAGTGAGGTAGTTAGTGGCTCAGGACCAATCTCTAATTGTTGATAGGGGCACAATGTGTCCCTAATCACGCTGGTGACCTTCCCGTGGCAGCGTGAAATGTAGATGGAGTCAATGGAAGAAGAGTTGGTTTGTGTGATGTTCTGGGCTGCGTCCACAATTCTCTAAAATTTCTTGCGCTGATGACAGTTCATTACAGTTTATTTGTCAAATGCATATGCAGGCGGGGATACTCAGCTGAAGGAGGGCACTACACCTAAACCACCCATACCCACAAACATCATAACCTCCTCCCAACCTGCGTCAGACTCTGAGCATCCCACATGGTCCTCACCAGCCCCCTCAGACGCCACAGAACTGAGGTGAAACAAGTCTTCAACGACCCCGAGGAGCTGGCCGGCAAGGAACGAGAATGCTGTCAAATATCCTTTGATGATTGTTAGGTACTTCCCCCCCCCCCCTCTGGTAAATGCTATGTACTTAATACTTTTGTTTCTCTCCTGAGTGCAGGCCCTGTGGCTGGGAGTCAGGAATCAAGGGGTTAAGGGCTCCTGTACCCAATTGGACAAGCTGCGTCAGGTGACGGGTGACTCATCGAAAGCTTAAATACCAGGAGTCTCCCAGAACACTCTCTCTCTTCGTCGACCCTGACTCATGAACAGACTGGTTTGAACTAAATGAGTTTGTTGGGCGATCCTATAGTTTTGGTGCACGGCCAGTAAATCGTGGTGGTGTTTCTGTGCCTGCAAGTGTCAGCTCATTAATACAGGGGGAGGTCCGAGCTGATAAGGTTGACGGAGATTTCAGAACTAAGGAAGGGCATGTGTGCTACTATTGTAAAGGGAGCGGGCACATTTTAAAGTCGTGTCCCGTCCTGCAAAGGAAAAATGCAAAGCCTGTGGCTTTGGTGGGTACACAAAGAGCACCTGTGGTTCCTGGGATGCCTGCGTCTGATGAGTGTAGGAATTATTCTGCGTTCATCACGAAAGGTTTTGTTTCTCTAGAGATGGGGGTCATAGAGTTCCAGTATCCATCTTGCGTGATACTGGTGCTACTCAGTCCTTTATATTGGATAGTGTACTGCCGTTTTCTGGGGAGTCATCGGTTGGGTCTAATGTCCCTGTGGTAGGATTCGGGTTGGAGGACATGGTAGTGCCTTTGCATACCGTGAGTCTCGAGTCCGAATTGGTTTCAGGCCGGGTAATTGTTTGGCTCAGCCGTGTTTTCCGTTGCGGGAGTTTCTGTGATTTTGGGGAATGACTTGCCAGGAGGTAGAATTTTAAATTCTCCTGAGGTGACGGCTGTTCCGATGGTGCAGAGTCCTGATAGATTGGCTATACAGCATCCGACGGTCTTCACAGCTTGTGCTGTCACAAGGGCTATGGCTAAGAGCCAGACAAAGTTTGAAGATGTAGTGGACCTGAGTGAGAGCATTTTTGGGGATCAGGATGATGGATCCTGTGTTGTGGAGGGTGTTTCTACATCTCAAGATGGGGTCTTGTCTGAAAATGTGCCGGTGTCGCTGTCACATGACCGGCTGGTTGAGGAGCAAAAGCGTGATCAAGGTTTATCAGATCTGTTCGACTGCGCGGTGCCTGAGGGGGATAGGAATTCCACAGCAAAGGGCTATTTTCTGAGGAATGCCTTGCTGATGCAAAAGTGGTCTCCCTTGGATATGTCGGGGCATGATGATTGGAGCGTGGTTGATCAGACTGTCATACCTCGTCGGTATAGGGACGAGATACTCTGCTTGGCTCATGATGGACCTCTGGGTGGACATTTGGGGGTCAATAAGACATATGACCATATCTTACGGAATGTTTTTTGGCCAGGGTTGAAAAAGGACGTGAAGCAGCACTGCAGGTGTTGTCACATTTGCCAGGTGGCAGGAAAGCCGAACCAACGATTGTTCCTGCGCCTTTATATCCAATCCCTGTGGTCGGGGAGCCGTTTGAACGGATTCTAGTTGATTGTGTGGGTCCTCTACCTCGGACAAGGGTGGGCAACAAGTTTTTATTGACAATTATGTGTGCGTCTACCCGCTTTCCGGAGGTGGTCCCTTTGCGTAACATTACTGCCCCTGCCATTGTGAAGTCTCTCACTAAATTTTTTTCGTTGTTCGGTTTGCCTAAGGTTGTGCAGAGCGACCAAGGTTCCAACTTCATGTCAAAGGTTTTTGGTCAGGTAATGAAGTTGTTGGATATTGAGCATTGTTACTCCAGTGCGTATCATCCAGAGAGCCAGGGAGCTCTCGAGCGATTTCACCAGACTTTGAAATCCATGTTGAAGACTTACTGCCTGGAGTTTGAAAAAGACGGGGATGAGGGGGTTCATCTCGTTATGTTTGCGGTGCGTGAGGTCATGCAGGAGTCTTTAGGGTTCAGTCCTGCTGACCTGGTGTTCGCGCATACTGTTCGGGGTCCTGAAGGAGAAATGGTTGCAGGAGAATTCAAAACGTAGTATTTTAGACCACGTCTGTACTTTTAGGTCTAGACTGCGGAGGGCATGCGAGCTGGCAATGGGTAATCTGGCTTCTGCTCAGTCTAGGATGAAGGGCTGGTTCGACAGGCAGGCTTCTAGTAGGAATTTTTCTCCAGGTGACAAAGTCCTGGTGTTGTTGCCTATTCCTGGTTCCAGTCTGCAGTCTTGATATAGTGGTCCCTATCAGGTGGTTAAGAAGGTTGGTGCAAGGGATTACGTTATTGGTACCCCTGATCGGAGGCGTAAGACTCAGCTCTGTCATATCAACATGCTGAAGCAGTACCATGAGCAGGAGCATGTACAGGTTGAAGGGGAGGAGCTGTTTCCTTCGGTCTAAGCCAGTTTTGTCTGTAGTAGTGCTGCCCCCTGACACGGGTGGTGATGTGGGTGAGGCAGTGACGCAGGGAAAGCTGTGCAACTCTGAAGCTTTGGAGTCGCTTCCCTTGCGGTTGTCTCATTTGTCTGGAAGTCAGCGGGATGATCTGCTTGCTTTGGTGGGGTCAAATGGGTCACTGATCTCGGATGTGCCTTCTCAAACGTCTGTGCTGCAGCATGACATTGACGTGGCCGGTGCTGCGCCAATTAAACAGCATCCGTATCGGGTCAACCCTGACAAGCGTTAATGTCTAAGAGGTCAGGTTGACTATCTGCTGCAGCATGCAATTGCTGAACCTAGCTGTAGTCCGTGGAGTTCTCCGTGTCTACTGGCTACGAAGGCTAATGGGGAGGACAGGTTTTGCACGGACTTTCGGAAGGTGAATGGTGTAACTAAGCCGGATTGCTATCCTCTTCCACGGATGGCGGACTGTGTGGATCATGTGGGTAGTGCATCTTTGTGTCTAAGTTGGCTTGCTAAAAGGGTATTGGCAAGTTCCTTTGACTAGGCGGGCGAGGGAGATCTCAGCATTCGTTACGCCTGATAACTTTCTTCAGTACACGGTAATGGCATTTGGGATGCGCAATGCGCCGGCAACCTTCCAACGGCTAGTGCACAAGGTATTGTCCTTCTGTGAAGCATACCTTGATGATTTAGTTGTGTGCTCCAGGTCTTGGATCGAGCACATTGATCATCTGAAGGAGGTATTTTGTCGACTAGCGGAGGCAAACCTAACGATCAATCTGGGGAAGTGTGAGTTTGGCCAGGCCACGGTGACGTATCTGGGTAAGATGGTGGGCCGGGGTCAGGCTCGCGCTCTCGAGGACAAGGTGCGACATATTGTCGCATTTCCTGTTCCAACATCTAGGACTGAACTCCGTAGGTATCTGGCTATGGTTGGGTACTATAGGGGTTTCTGTCCAAACTTCTCTGCAGTGGCTGCTCCTTTGATGGATTTGCTGAGTCTGAAGGTACCTTTTGTGTGGTCCGCGGAGTGTCAACAAGCCTTTGATCATACTAAGGGTCTACTGGTGCGAGCACCTGAGCTTGCGGCACCTGATTTTGAGCGTCCATTTAAGCTGGCAGTGGATGCTAGTGATCGTGGGGTTGGTGGGGTTCCTATACAGGATGATTCCGATGTGTGGGGCATCCAATTTCGTACTTCTCTAAGAAGTTTAATCCCCATCAGAGGTGGTACTCCACCATTGAGAAAGAGACCCTTGCTGTGTTAATGTCTCTGAGTCATTTTGAGGTTTATGTGGGCTCCTCGAATGTCCCTGTCGTCGTATTCACGGATCATAACCCTTTGGTTTTTTTGCAGAACATAAAGAATAAGAACAGGCGGTTAATGAGCTGGAGTTGGCAGCTGCAGGAATACAACCTGGAGTTCAGGCACATCAGGGGCAAGGATAATATCTTGGCTGACGCCTTGTCGCGCCAGTAGTGTTTTAGTACTGAATAGTTTCTTCCGAAGCTTATTCAGTATCTTTGGGTGGGGGTGTTAGGTACTTCTCCCCCCTCTGGTGAATGCTATGTACTTAACTCTTTTGTTTCTCTCCTGAATGCAGGCCCCGTGGCTGGGAGTCAGGAATCAAGGGGTTAAGGGCTCCTGTACCCGATTGGACAAGCTGCGTCAGGTGACGGGTGACTCATCGAAAGCTTAAATACCAGGAGTCTCCCAGAACACTCTCTCTCTTCGTCGACCCTGACTCATGAACAGACTGGTTTGAACTGCAGGAGACCTGGCCACATGGCATAGAACTTTGTGTATTATTACCTACATTTGTCAATTAATATTGAATTGGGACGGATAAGGGCTGACCTGAGGGTTTTCGTGTATTTAGTTTAAGGGTTATTTCCATTTATGCAGGTTAGAGACTCTAGTTCGACGGCCCATTGCGAGGCTGGTTGGAGCACTGTAATCTTTGTTTATTAGTTTATTCTTGTCCTTGACTGGGTTGTTTGAATCAGGTTTGGGTTTTAACAAAATAAAATACTATTTTCTTGAACTTGAGCCTGGTTTTTGACTATGTTACGTGACTCTGAAGTACCCGCTTTCGGAAGTTGTAACAATGATGGACACAAAATTCTGGAGTAACTCAACGGTACAGGCAGCATCTCTGGACAGGAATAGGTGACTTTTTGGGTCGAGACCCTTCTTCAGACTTAGTCTGCAACATCACAAGTCTGAAGAAGGGTCTCAACCTGAAACGTCACCTATTCCTTTTCTCCAGGGATGCTGCCTGAGCCGCTGAGTTACTCCAGTATTTTGTGTCTCGCTTCAGTGTAAACCAGTATCTGCAGTTCCTTCCCAGGCAAAGGTTAATTTCCTGATTCAACTAACATGTGAATTCTGTTCAACAACTTCCTGACACAAAACTATTAGCAATCTGTACATGCATCTCTCGGGAGCCATTCTAGCTTTTGCAAACAGCTCTTTGCTTCCATTTAAAACCTTTATTGCTAATTAACAGAAATCATTAATTTTGAAAATATTCAATATTCATTCATGTATTTGAGTTGCAGGACACTGGTGGGAATTGTGTAAATGAATCACGGGCAAAAGCAGTTTGCACTTACAACATGACACTCTTGATTTCAACAACCATCAGGCTCTTGAACAAACACCAGCTAAACTACAGACTAAAAACTGCCTTGGTTGCACCCGGGATATCGAGCTTTTATCTTGCACTAATATTGGGGTTTTATTGAAATTATTAAACTTCCTTTTGTTTATTATGTTATTTATGGGCACTGTGTTTACCAACCTATTGTTCTACTGCAAGTACGAATTTCTTTGTAGAAACAAAGAACTGCGGAGCAGATGCTGATTAATAGACACAAAAGGACACAAAGTGCTGGAGTAACTCAGCAGGTCAGGCAGCATATTGGACAACTTGGATAGGTAATGCTGGAGTAACTCAGCAGGTCAGGCAGCATCTCTGGAGAAAAATAATAGGTGATGTTTCAGGTTGAGACCCTTCTTTGGAGTCTCCAGCATTTGTGTCTATCTCTGGTGTAAACCAGCATCTGCATTTCCTTCTTACACATGGATGGGTGATGTTTCAGGCCAAGACCCTTTTCATACCCTGTCCATTTTCTCCACAGATACTGCCTAACCCAGTCAATTCCTCCAGCATGTTGTGTTTTGCGATACAGAGTTACTATCTGGGCTTCATTTCCTAAACAGGTCCCAAAGATGGAGAGTCGAGGAGGAGGGAGCCGCTGGTGACGATGGACGCAAGGAGTTGGACGCTCGGAGAGGGACTGGGGTATTGTCTCCAGCACCAGGAGGTACCTCCTCCCCAACCCTCACCCCCCACTCCCCCGGGAGACAGAGGCAGTCGGATGAGGAGAGAGACGTTGGGTCATGAGCCTGTAACAGCCTGGTCTTATCTGGATCAGGGGCGCACCAGTACTTCCAGCGTGTGGACCAGACTTGGACTTTTGCATTTGTGAGTTGTAAAAAAGAATAGAATTGTGTTGTGCTCACGTGACAATAAAGAACAATTGAACCATTGAGACCTGGGTTTGTTCCTGACTACAGGTACTGGCTACACGGAGTTTGTACGTCCTGCCTGTGACCGCATGGGTTTTCTTCAGGTGCTCCGGTTTCCTCGCACACTCGAAGAACGTTAATTGGTTAATTGACTTCGGAAAAATTGAAAATTGAATCCGACCGTGTAGGATAGTGTAAGTGTATGGGGTGATCGCTGGTCAGCATTGGCTCGGTGGGCTGAAGGGTTGGTTTCCACGCTGTATCTGTGAAGTCTAAAGTCTAAAGCCTAACGGGGAGGTGAAATTATGTGAGGCTTTTGTGAGGCAATTGCATCATTAATTGAAAGAAGAAATAAATGTAAGTGAGTGGAACTTGTTGTATGTTCTACCTGAAAGCCAACACAGGCACGGACAACCCAGTGGCTGCCTTCTACCTTATCTATTCTACCGTTTTAAGGGATAATGTGCCAAGGCAATAGACAATAGACAATGGGTGCAGGAGTAGGCCATTTGGCCCTTCGAGCCAGCACCGCCATTCACTGTGATCATGGCTGATCATCCACAATCAGTACCCCATTCCTGCCTTCTCCCCATATCCCATGACTCTGCTATCTTTAAGAGCTCTATCCAACTCTCTCTTGAAAGCATCCAGAGAATTGCCTTCTGAGGCAGAGAATTCCACAGATTTACAACTCTCTGGGTGAAAACGTTTTTTCCTCATCTCTGTTCTTAATGGCCTACCCCTTATTCTTAAACTGTCAAGTCAAGTCAGTTTTATTCGTCACGTGCACATAAAGTGCAGTGAAATGAACTTGCCAGCAGTGGTACAATAAAAAAAACACACCATACACAATAAAATGTTAACACAAACATCCACCACAGCATTCATCACTGTGGTGGAAGGCACAAAGTTTGGTCAGTCCTCCACCATTTTCCCCCGTGGTTGGGACCACAACCCTCCGCAGTCGTTGCTGCGGGCGTCCAGATGTGCAGACAAGGTAAGTCCAGGTAAGTCCTGAATCGGTGCCTCCCTACCGGAGACCGCAGCATCAAGGTGGTAAAGTCCCCGCCGTGCCGCAGCCAGAAGCACCGCAGACTGCAGGGCCGGCGGTCGGAGCTCCTCTCCAGGGATCCCCGGCGAGGGATCCCGCTCTGGATGGTAAGTCCCCACCGCGTCCACAGTTAGAAGTAGGCCGTGGGCCGGCGGTTGGAGCCTCCAGGGTCCCCAACGAGGGATCCCAGGCTCCGGACGACGCGGCAGCCGGAAGCACTGCAGTCCGCGGATTCACGATGATGTAGGCCGTGGGCCTGCGGTCAGATCTCCTCTCCAGGGAACCCTGGCGAGGGATTCCGCTCCGGATGGTAAGTCCCCGCCGCGCCCGCGGTTAGACGTAGGCCGCGGGCTGACGATCGGAGCTCTTCTCCTCTGGGGTCCTCAACAAGGGATCCCAGGCTCCGGACGCCGCACCAGCTGGATCTCCGCAGACCGCGGCTTCAGGCTGCCGCGGGCCAGCGAATGGAGCGCACCCTCCCCCCGGTGACCCCCGGCGAGGGCTCGCCCGCTCTGCATCGAAAGAGTCCACGTTGCGCCCGCTGCTGAAGCCTCGGGCGGCGTCTCCTGCCTCCAGCGTGTCCAATCCTTTAATAATCTTATATGTTTCAATAAAATTCCCTCTCATCCCTCAAGGCATATCAGGAAAAGAAATAAAGAGATAATCAGCAGTTAGTCAATGCAGGAAATTTAAGGAGGAAATGTGGTTCAAGAAAGCCTTAAGGAATGAGAAGGGTGAGAGATGGTAGGAGGTGTTTTGAAAACTATGACAGAGAGAAGGAGATAAGGCGCAGGAATACAATGAAAGGAAAGGTGGAGGGGGTAATGATTAACAACGCATTTCAAAACATTTCACCCACCATCCCAGTAAGTTATTGGAAGTAGCGATCACTGCCCATCTCCTTGCCCACAACAAGACAGTCAGCCATTTATGAAGCACCTTCCACTGTAATTGGTTTCAGATCACATCAAGTGGTGCGTTGCCTAAGATCAGTTACTACAGGGTTAAAGAACGTCAAAAATCTCTGGTCACATGAGATCATAATTTTTCCTTCTGCCAAAAGAATGCTGAAATATGACTTGAGGCATATGTTCATGCATCGGAAATCCTTTAATTTGCATTAAGAACATCGACAATCTTAGAAGCGACAAGTTAATTATTTTCTGCTATTAGCCCCAGAGATAACAATACTTTAATGTACAACAACTTCCTTCCACTAGTCCTTTGCATTTCTCTCCCCAAGCCACCTCTTTGAGGAAAACGGAAGGTCGGAACAAACTATGGGCATTCACCCTATGCCAATGAAAGAAAAAACAAAGAAAGGACTCATTCGATTACAGGATCCCCCTTCCAACTCTCTGACCAATTGATCCATGACATTCTGAAGAATGGTTCCGACCTGAAACGTCAACCATTCTTTTCTCCAGGGCTACTGCTTGACCCACTGACTTACACCAACACTTTGTGTCTATCTTTGGTATAAACCAGTTTTATACCGAAGATAGTGCTCCGCCCTACCTTGATGCTGCCCGTGGCTTGTTCTGGCCTTTTCCTCCTTCCAGGTCCCTCCCCTCCACATTCAGTCTGAAGAAGGGTTCCGACCCAAAACGTCACCCATCCTTTATCTCCAGAGATAAGACACAAAAAGCTGGAGTAACTCAGCAGGACAGGCAGCATATCTGGAAAGAAGAAATGGTTGACGTTTCTGGTCGAGACCCTTCTTCAGACCGGAAACGTCACCCATTCCTTCTCTCCAGATGGTAAGTCCACGGGCTAGATGCTGCCTGTCCTGCTGAGTTAAGGGCCTGTCTCACTCGGACGACCTAATCCACGAGTTTAGAAGACCCTAGACGAGTTGAAAAAAATGTCACGGTTGTGTTGACTCGCTGAAGTAAAAGACCTCCTACGACTATGTCTACGACCTCCTACGGCTATGTCTACGACCTCCTACGACTATGTCTACGACCTCCTATGACTCCCCTTAACCTCAGTCTTCCACACCTAAGACAAACTACGACTAGCTACGAATGGAAATGATCACATGATAAAATGTCATGTTTGCATTTTTTTTCTCGGGCAGTTACTGACCTACAACTACCATCACGACCTACTACGACCTATCTACAAGTAAGAAGTATCAATTTTTTCCATGCCAACCTTTTTTTTCCTCGTGGACATTTTTTTATCAGGCTGGAAAAAACGCCGCAACCTACTTGAGGCCACGAGTTCGTGGAGACCATTCACGAGCATGAGGAAGAGTTCCGAAGACCTCCTACGATCTCGTGGCGACCATGCTGCGAGTATGAGTCAAGGGCAAACTTGGCAGAGGTCGCCAATTAGGTCGTGAAAGTGGGACAGGGGCTTTACTCCAGCTTTTTGTGTCTATATTCGGTTTAAACCAGCATCTGCAATTCCATCTTACACTTTATCTCCAGAGATGCTGCCTGGCCCGCTGAGTTACTCCAGCACTTTGTGTCCATCTTCGATCCATGATATGGTGCAGACTACCATCGTTACTGGCCAGGGGGGCTAACTGTGAACAACTACTTGTCCCCTGAATGAGAAATGACACATAAAACCATAGATATCTGGCACTAATGTCCATGTGGTTTGTTTCCTTTCACTTGTTTTAAACAAATTCAAGTTGTAGAATTAATACAGCATAAGACTTGTTGCTGCCCTGCACATCCATGTCTAGCATTCCATCACTTGCCCTCTCCATTGCCCTCATAGATTACTGAAGAATGTCTCCGACATGGATTATCGCATTTGCCTTAGTCGGTATTGTTTATTTTTGTCATGTGTACCGTTGACAGTCACGGAGTACACTGAAAAGCTTTTTTTGTTACGTGCTATATACATAATTACAATCAGGCTGTTCACAGTGAATGGATACAGCATAAAGGTATTAACATTTAGTGCAAGATAGCACCAGCAAGGTCAGACTAAAGATAGCTTGAAGATCTCCAATGAGGTAGATGGGAGGTCAGAACCATTCTCTAGCTCAGGGGTTCTCAACCAGGGGGGAATTCCCCCCAGGGGGGGATTTCAGGTTTTCAGGGGGGGAAATTGGGACCACAGATTAGCAAACTCAAACTGTTAAGAATGTTGATCTTTTTATTGCCTTTGCATATTATTTGGAATGCACTTGTTGAGGCAGACAATCGTGGAAAGGAGGGAGGGAATGACATTCTGACATATGGTGAAAGGGGTGCATGGGGCAAACAAGGTTGAGAACCACTGCTCTAGCTGGTGAGAGGACGGTTCAGTTGCCCGAAAACACCTGAGAAAACATTGTCCCAGAATCCGGAGATAAGCGTTTTCAAACTTCTATACCTCCTGCCTGATGGGAGAGGGGAGAAGAGGGAGTGCCCAGTGCGAGACTGGTGGCCTTGCCGAGGCAACGTGAAGTGTGGATAGAGTCAATGGAGGGAGTTTGGTTTACGTGATGAAAAATGTAGAAAATAAAACATAGAACAGTACAGCACAAGAACAGCCCATTCAGCAGACAATGTCAGTACCAAACATGATGCTAAGACCAACTCCTATCTGCCTGCACATAATCCATATCTCTCCATTCGAAGTGGCGGCGCTGTTTGTCTTTTTTTTCTTTTTTTCTTTTTTTGTCTTGTGAGAGGTATGTTTTGGTTTATTTTTAGTTGTGTATATGTGGGGGATGGGGAAACTTTTTAAAAATCTCTTCCTTCAACGCGACCTTTTCCTTGTCATGTCTCCGTTGTAGCTGAGGCCTAACATCATGGAGCTGGCGGCCTCCAACTGGAATCAACCTGATGTCTCCGGTCGCAGAGCCTGTGGACTTACCATCACCGAGCTGGCTGACTTCGGAGGCTGTGGTGGCGTTGTGGCTGCGACCCGACTTCGGAGCTTCGGAGGCTTTGGCCTCGGGCCCTGTGGACGGTAACATCGGGAGCTCGCAGGTCCCTGGGTGGAGACCGATTTTCGGGAGCTCCCGCACGGCAACTTCACCCGCATCGAATCATGGGGTTTGAATCGGCCCGTCGCTGGGCCTTTCATCGCCCGGCGCGGCTTAATCGGCTGTGGGATCTATCATCGCCCGCCGGGGGCTTTAACATCAAGAGCCTTGATCGCCTCGACGCAGCAGTTTGACTGCCTGACCGCAGGAGGAGAAGCAGGAAGAGATAAGACTTTTTGCCTTCCATCACAGTGAAGAGGTGCCTGGAGATTCACTGTGAAGGATGTTTGTGTTAAATTGTGTGTTTCGTTGCTTTTTGCTGTTATGACTGCATGGTACGAAATTTTGTTTCAACTTTTTGTTTGAATGACAATAAAGGAAATTCAATTCAATCCATTCCCTGCATATCCATATAGATGTAAACCGCCAGATGTAAACTTCTGCCCATTTCTATAGCGATTCTATATCCCGCTGTACATTTGAACAGCCTTCCTCACAGCCCATGACCCCAGCAATATTGGAATATCTTCCTCTCCCCAACTTCGAGACAGCCATCTGATCATAGAAACAAGAAACAGCAGATGCTGGTTTACAAAACAAGACACAGAGTGTTGGAGTAGCCCAGCGTTTCAGAAGAACGTGGTCAGGCGACGTTCCGGGTTGGAATCCTTCTGTTGACTGATTGTGGAGGAAGGGGTGAGGGTGAAGAAAGCTGCTGGAGAGGAGGCAAAACAAAGCCTGGCATGTAATAGGTGAGGGAAGGAACTGCAGAGATGCTGCCTGACCCGCTGAGTTACTCCAGCCTTTTGTGTCCATCTTAGGTAATAGGTGAACGCAGGAGAGGTTCAGCTATCTGAATCACGGGATATTTCAATACAGAAAAAGGCCATGAGCCCATTGTGTATATGCCAGCTTTTTCCAGGTTCAATTGAGTTATTACTTTCTACTTGCTCTTTCCTTCTACCATTGCAATATCACCTCCTTTCAAAATGTATTCAGTACCCGTCGGAAAGCTGCTACAAAATCCGCATCCACCCTCTCCCCCTCAAACAGTCCAGTCCAAGTCTTAACTAGTTGCATTAAAAAAAGGCATCTCTTTGTGTTGTCTCTGCTCCTGTTCGCAATCACTTTAAACCTGTGTCCTCTGATTATTGGCCAGTCAGCTACTGGAAGGAGTCTATTTAATCTCTCCTTCATGACTTTTCATTTCTGTATTAAATCTGCCCTTGGCCTTCTCTATTCAAAGGAGAACAAGACTGGGTTTTCCAGACTATCGCTGTCACTGTAATCCCTCTTTCCTGAATCCATTCTAGTAAATCCTCTCCACACCCCATCTAAAGCGTTTACCTCCTACTAGGTACTGTCAAGAATCTGACCCACTATATCTGTGCTACTGGCATTAATCCCACTTTCCAGCTCTGCTCCATATAGTCTTGTAGGTTATAGACACATCAAGTGTACATCCAGGTACATTTCAAATGTGACAATCGTGTTTTTTGCCAATACTCAAGCTGGAGATATAGCACCACACCAGGATCTTTAGACTTAGATTTATTATTGTCACGTGTATTGAGGTACAGTCTTATAGCCCTGTCCCACGGTGCAAGTTCATTCCAAGAGCTCTCCCGAGTTTAAAAAAAATCAAGCTCGTGGTAAGCACGCAGAATGAACGTAGCGGGTATGTCGGAGCTTGGGGACGTCTCTTAGCACTAACAGCAGGTACTCGGGAAGCCTCGCTAACGGCAGGTAAGAACGGGAAAACTCGTGAAGATTTTTCAACATGATGAAAAATGTCCATGAGAGCCCCGAGTACCGATGAGTGGCCGTTACCGTAAATCTCCGAGTTTGAATCAGCGCAAACTCGGGCGAACTCTTGGAATGAACTCATACCGTGGGACAGGGCTTTAACGCTTTGATTTGCATGCTATCCAGATTAGATATTGCTATACGTAAGTACAATCAAGTTGAACTCAAGTAGAACAACTAGAGATGGTGCTAGATTTACAGGAAGAAAAGAGATACAAAATAGCAAAGTGCCTGTAGCAGATGATAGTAGGTCCACTGGGACCAGCATGCAGATAGTCGCCGTGCTCCAGTGCCATCTTGGTTCCCGCCAAGCCAAGAAATTCATAAATTCATATGTTGATAAGTTCTAAGAGCAGAATGAGGCCATTCGGCCCATCAAGTCTACTCCACCATTTAATCATGGCTGATCTATGTTTCCCTCTAACCCCATTCTCCTGCCTTCCTCCCATACTAATCAAGAATCTATCAATCTCCACCTTAAAAATATCCATGACTTGGCCTCCACAGCCATCTGTGGCAATGAATTACACCGATTCACCATGCTCTGACTAAAGAGACTCTGAGAAAACTAAAGAAGAAGGCACTTACATCACAGTTGACCTTACAAATCTGCAAACTCTTTAGTGGAATAATCTAAACTAATCACTTCACATTTCCCTAATTTCCTTGCTTTGAGTATTGGTCAATTTATTTGATAATCATGTCCATGTGTGCAATGCAAGGCTTTCACATGATGAACCAGACTGACATCAGATTACAAACATCAAGAATAGAAGCATAGAAACATAGAAAATAGGTGCAGGAGGGGGCCATTCGGCCTATCGAACCAGCACCGCCATTCATTGTGATCATGGCTGATTGTCCCCAATCAATAACCCGTGCCTGCCTTCTCCCCATATCCCTTGATTCCACTAGCCTCTAGAGCTCTATCTAACTCTCTCTTAAATCTATCCAATGATTTGGCTTCCACTGCCCTCAGTGGCAAGGAATTCCACAAATTCACAATTCTCTGGGTGAAAACATTTTTTCTCACCTCAGTCTTAAATGGCCTCCCCTTCATTCTAAGACTGTGGCCCCCTGGTTCTGGACTCACCAAACATTGGGAACATTTTTCCTGCATCTAGCTTGTCCAGTCCTTTTATAATTTTATATGTTTCTATAAGATTCCCCCTCATCCTTCTAAACTCCAGTGATTACAAGCCTAGTCTTTTCAATCTTTCCTCATATGACAGTCCCGCCATCCCAGGGATCAATCTTGTGAACCTACGCTGCACTGCCTCAATCACAAGGATGTCCTTCCTCAAATTTGGAGACCAAAACTGTACACAATACTCCAGATGTGGTCTTACCAGAGCCCTATACAACTGCAGAAGAACCATCTCTACTCCTGTACTGAAATCCTCTTGTTATGAAAGCCAACATTCCATTAGCTTTCTTCACTGCCTGCTGTACCTGCACACCAACTTTCAGTGACCAGTGTACAAGGACACCCAGGTCTCGCTGTACCTCCCCCTTACCTAACCTAACCGCATTGAGATATTAATCTGCCCCCTTGTTTTTGCCGCCAAAGTGGATAACCTCACATTTATCTATATTATGCTGCATCTGCCACGCATCTGCCCACTCACTCGACCTGTCCAGGTCCCCCTGCAACCTCCTAACATCCTCTTCACAGTTCACACTATCACCCGGCTTTGCGTCATCCGCAAAATAGATCAGCAAAGTACAAGCAGAAATAGGCCAGCAAAATACAAAATCGTGGAGGAACTCAATGGATCAGGTAACACCTGTGGAGGGAATGAACAGGCGACCTTCTTCAGACTTTAGAAATAAACCAAAGGGACACAAAGTGCTGGTGTAACTCAGCAGGTCAGGCAGCATCACTGGAGAGTATGGATAGGTGACGTTTCGGGTTGAGACCCTTCTTCAGACTGATTAATGGGGATGAGAAGAAAGCTGGAAGAGAGTAGAGGCAGGACAGAGCGAGGCAAGGCTCTAGGTGAACACAGGCAGGGGGGTAGGTGGTGGAGGGGAATAGTATGTGGGAGTCCAGGTGGGCCACAGGAGATGGTAGGGGAAAGTGAGGTGTAGGCCATCTGGCTCCTCTTAGCTACTCCTCCATTCAGTAAGAGCAAAGCTGCTATTTTACCTCAATTACACTTTCCTGCATGAAACCCCCATCTCTAGATTAGCTGATGGTTCCCTGGGACCCAAGCAAAACGGGATAAAAGACTAATAAGGTTTTTTGTTTTATCTTTGCGATAAAACAAAAAAACATTTACCATTCTAATTCATTATAACTTAACTAAATGGTAACGGAGCATTAAATCTGAAGCAAAGATGTGAAGAACAGTTATATTTTGATATGCTCTGGGTGTTATTCACGACATCGTCTATTGACCCACTGTATCTCATGAGCTATGTTAAGCTATGTTCCTATGTCCTCTTGTGAACCCTCTCCCAAGACTACACTCCTGCTACACAAAGACATTTGCTAATTCCACTGACCAGATATGGATGAACCAAGGGCTAGCAGAGAAACTAAGGAGTGTATGTGAGCAGCTACTGTGTAACCTGGAACTCCATTCACTAGCACCAGTGTATCGAGAAATGGGATAGACGATGGGATAGTCCTAGCCTCAACTACCTCTTCTGACAGCTTGGACCATACACCCACCACCCACTGTGTGAAAAAGTTACCCCTCGGATTCCTGTTAAATATTTTCCCCTTCACCTTGAACCTAAGTCCTCTGGTCCTCGATTCCCCTATTCTGGGTATAACACTCTATGCATCTACCCAATCTATTTCTCTCATGATTTTGTATACCTCTATATGCATGGGCGGAAATCCCCGGGGGTGACGGGAGGTGGAGGGCTCGTCCCCTCCATGTTTTGAGAGGTGGGGGTCAATCCCCCCCATGTTTTGTAATGTGGATTTTGAAATTCGGTGAAAAAAAAAATCTATTAAAAATCTCCGCTCTCCGCGAGACAGTGGGGGTGGGACTGATGATCGAGGGCGCCAATTGGATGAGAGATACATCAGTCAGCAGGCAATGGGGGGGAGGGGGGACATGATGATTCAGCGCGATGATTGGAGGAGGCAGGTGTCGGTCAGGGCGGATGTAGGGGGGGCGAGACTGAGAATAGAGTGCGGTGATTGGGGGAGGGTGACGTCCTGGTGGAGCAAGGATCATAGAGCAGAGCTTGAATCGGCCCTTTCACGGGGCCTTTCATCGCCCCGTGCGGCTTAAAATCGGCCGCGGGATCATCCACCACCCCGCAGTCAAATTGCTGCGTTGAGACAATCGAGGCTCCCGATGTCGAAGCCCCCGCTGGGGGATGGAAGATCCCACAGCCGGATTTAAGCCAGGCGATGAAAGGCCCCGCGCATGGGCCGATTCAAGCCCCACGGTTTGGGGCGGACGATTCGGGACGGTTGTTGCTGGAGTTCGGAGTCGGTCACCAACCATGTCAGCAACCAGGTCAGCTCCCAATGTTACCCTCCACAGGGCTCACGGCCGAAACCTCCGAAGCCTCATGTATGTGTATGTGAGCGCATGCGGCCACCAAGAAATTGTCCCCAACCTCAGCCTACTCAACCTCTCCCAATAGCTCACACCCTCTAGTCCTGGCAACATCCTCTATGGGATAATTTAGAACAATAGTCATGGACCTGTACAGAGATTTCTGAACTCTCTGCCATTCCCTAAGAGAAGGATTCTGACCTGAAACATCACCAATCCAGCTTCTCAGGGATGTTGCCCGACCAGCTGAGTTACTCCAGCACTTTTGTGTCATTCTTTAGTAAATCTGTAATTCCTTGTTTCTACATCTTTCCTTTCTATTGTTCATACATCTGGCTCGATTGTATTTCTGTATAGTATAATCTGATCTGGTTGGATAGCATGTTAACAAAGTCAAACGTTGTTCTTAGTACACATGACAACAATATACATAAACCTAAACCTAAATGGAAACAGGCCCTTCAACCCACCTAGACCAGGCCAAACAGGTTGGCGTATTGGGCTGATCCCATTTTCCTGCATTTGGTCCATATCCCTCTAGAACAGTGGTTCTTAACCTGGGGGTCAAGACCCCCTATGGGGCTTTTCCGGGGGTCATGAAGGGGACACAAATAACATATCAATTTGTTGAGCCCATGTTTAGGAACCTAACAAAGGTACATACACGTATGCGCGTACTGGTGCCAAAAAGGTTAAGAACCACTGCTCTAGAACCTTCCTATCCATATACCTGCTATATACCTCTTGACAACTATCCAACTATCAAAATCTCCTTTGCCCCAACATCTGATTTGTCAAGAGGGTGTCAAGAGTGTTTAATCGCCATATGTATTGAAAACAGAACAAGAAAATTATTTCTTGCATCAGCACAACAGGTCTGTAAACATAGTACTCATGGATAGTTCAATACTTTTTTTTTAAATCCGAAAAAAAGATCCCGTCGGCCATCTCAGAATACAGAAGAAAAGGCAGCAAGTAATTCTCAAATGCTGAGGGAATGCCCCAGGGGAAGAAGAATTGGGCGGCACGGTGGCTCAGCGGTAGAGTTGCTGCCTTACAGCGCCAGAGACCCTGGGTTCGATCCTGACTACGGGTGCTGTCTGTACGGAATTTGTATGTTCTCCTTGTGATCCCATGGGTTTTCTCCGAGTGCTCTGGTTTCCTTCCAAATTCCAAAGACGTAGCTTTGTAGGTTAATTGGTTTCTGTAAATTGTCGCTAGTGTGTAGGATGGTGCTAGTGTGATTGTTGGTCGGTGTGGACACGGTGGGTCGATGGAGCTGTTTCCATGGTGTATCACTAAAGTCTAGAGTCTAAAGAAGAGGATTCACTGATCCTACCCTTACCCAGTCTGCACTTCATGTGACTCAATTGGCTCCTCAGTTTCAATTTAATAGCGACAGACTTTTAACGTTGCCATTACCAGTGTCAGCCACACCTTATGTAAACAACATAAAAGAAACATTGGAAAGAAAATTGAGAGATGATATAAATGCAGAGAGTGTAAGGAATCTCAGATTAGACAGATTTGTCGAGCAAAACGTTTCAGCGCTAAAATTCCCACAGTCCCTACGTTCTTCCCTTTCCACATGATGATCTTTATATGATTTTTCTTTATTTAGTTTACTTTAGCGATACAGTGAGGAAACAAGTCCTTGGGCCCACCAGGTCTGTGCCGAACAGCGATCCCCATACACACTAGCTCTATCCTACACACTAGGGACAATTTACAATCTTTACCGAAGCCAATTAACCTATACAACTTTGGAGTGTGGAAGGAAACCAGAACACCCAGGGAAACCCCATGCAGTCACTGAGGGAACGTACAAACTCCGTACAAACAGCACCCGTTGTCAGGATTGAACCCGGGTCTCCGGCGCTGTAAGGCAGCAACTCTTCTGCTGCGCCACTGTGCCGCTCCAAGAAAAGCCAGTAAAATACCCGGTTAAAAGTCGTTCAGCTAGAAGGCAGTTACTTCACCTTTCCAGTAATTTGTAAGATTTAGTGCATAATTCTATACAATAATTTTCTTGAAAACGAATATTATTTATAAAGTATTAATATTTAATATTAAGCATAAAGTGTAAAAGTTCCAACAGGTAGTTAGAAGCGTGGTATCCAAGTACACAGGCAGCATCTATAGGTTGTGTGACACACTCAGAGAATCAGGCAGACACATACACATAAAAGGCACTAATACACAGACACACACAGGTGCCACAGACAATACACCACAAATGCAAGACATACATACCCACAGCATAGAGGCACACACATACACATGCACACATGGAGACATACACACATACTGCACAGATTGCACAAACACAGACACACACACAGCATAAATATAAACACACAGACAGACTGCAGATACACACCACAAATGCAAGACACACACACATCATAGATGCACACACATGCAGACTCCATACACAAACTGTACACACACAAGCACTGCACAGACACATACACACACACATACAGACTGCGCAAACACAAGAAACCACAAATACAAGATGCACACATATTGAATAAATACACACACATGAAGACATCACAGGCACACACCTGCAAACATGGATATGCACAGATATACACACGCACCTATATATACACACACACACACAGACACACACACATGCACACAAATAGTGCAGACATCACAGACACACTCATGCAAACATCGATATGCACATAGACACACAAGCAAAGCACCTCTTGCATAAAACTAGCCCTGCATGAATAGCACGGCCAGGTGCTAATGTGGTTAGCTTTATTTTCAGTCCAGATAGTTGAACTGCTCCTAGTCAGCTCATCAGATAAGATATCCGCTCAGGTACTGTGGGTTAACTTGTGCAGCGCTAGACAGATACATTACACCACACAGCCTTAAGAAGCTGGATGTAAGAGCAGTAAACAACAGCTGCTGGTGGCAGCAGCAACAGCTCCGTGTGACTTAGGGCAGTATTTTGACAAGAGGTGCTTTTTAAAGAGACCACCTGAAGCATGAACACAATTGATTTTTTCTACCCACAATGGCCACACAAATAGATCCTGGTGGTTCATTGGGCACAATGAAAGTACGAGTTGTATTTTATCAAGACAAGGACCATCTCGGTGACTACTGCACTTGAAACTTTTAAGTCCTTGATGACCTCATAAGTCTTTGGCAATAGAGGGCAAATTAACTGGATGGGGTGATTTTGAGGCATCAGACCAAGCAAGTGAGTTTAAAATCAGGTCTAGCCTATTTTTTCCTTTCAATCGTTCTTTTAGTTTGGCGATGCAGCAGGGAAAAGGGCCTTTCTGCCCACCGAGCCATGCTGACCATCAGTCATTCATTCACACAAATACTATGTTACCCACTTTCGCATCATCTCTCTACACACTAGGGGCAAATTAACCTACAAACACGCATGACTTCAGGATGTGGGAAGAAACCGGAGCACCCGGCAGAAACCCACATAGTCACAGGGAGAATGTACAAACTCCACACTGACAGCACCCGAGTTCATGATCGAGCCTCGGTTCTCTGGCAATGTTAGGCAGCTGCTCTACCAACTGTGCCAGATTGCCAACCTTGTTCTTGTAGAGGGACTAGGACTCTCCTACCGTTCCCATGAACATCTCCCTGCTTCCCTTCTGCTGATCGTTCTGCCCCACTTACAGCGCCGAACAACATTTACCAAAAGTGACGGCAAGTGAGACAGCAAAGTGAAGGATGTAACTCTCACCAGCCCTGTCACACCTTCCTGCGTGGGGTGTGAAACAGTTTCCCCGCACTTCTATCTAAAAAACCTTCCCACTGACTTGAGGGCCCGACACAACCAAAACACTAAAGCAAGCCTGTGCGATTAACCACAGCTTTTAATTTGTTTTTTCCACTTGTTTTTGGCTTTCACCATTTCGCAAGATCGTGAGGTTGGTGGCTGTTATAGTAATTGGTGGTGTAGAACCACTCTCTGTACACAGACTATCGCTACTATCCTCCCCTTGTTTATTCCTCATTTGTTTCGAGAAATGATGATCCTACAGGTTGCGGGAACTAAGCGGCAAGATCAATCATATTTACACTGGAAGACAAAGGGTTCTAGAATTTTCTTTCTTGGTTCAATTTTTATTCACCTTTCATTTCCCGCTTTCATTGACCTGTTCTCGTCAAAGCTGTCTCTCAGCTTGGTGGCAAAATGGCGCAGTGGTAGAGTTGCTGCCTTACAGTGTCAGAGACCCTAGTTTGAAGAGGCCCTCAGCCTCAGTACTGGCTCTCCACAGGGCTGCGTGCTGAGCCCCCTGCTCTACACCATCTACATACATGACTGCACCCCCACCCACCACAGCAACACCATTGCCAAATTTGCGGATGACACTACATGGTGGGGACTCAACTCCCTCCCGGGGGGGAAGGATACGCCTATCGGGATAGGCGGAACGCTGACCAGAGTGGTGTGGAGAAAATAACCGCTCCTCAACAACCTTAAGACCAAGGAGATAATAATAGACTTCAGGCAGATCAAAACGGAGCATGGTACCCACTGAACATCAGAGGGGACTGGTGGGTGGAGAGGTTGGCGGATTTTCCGCTTCTGGAATCCATATTGAAGGAGGAACCTGACGGGAGCGGGAACACTTCTGTGCTGCTGGAAAAAAGTCCAGCAAGACTGCACTTCCCTGAGGGTGCACTTGGAAGAAATAACATCACTACAGAGACTGCTGCTGTCCTTTTAACGGGCTCTCCATTGAGGGAGCATCCTAACATACAGTGTATGCTGTTGGTACACAACTGCACAGCGGCTCAGATGAAAGCGCTACAGATGGCCATTGACACACTCAAGGATTGTCGGCTGCCCTCCCCTACCTTGGAAGACTAAACAACAACACGTTCCCGCTGCAATCAAAAAATCCCGAATAATTATAAAGGACATTTCCCACCCCGGACAAATCCTGTTTGAACTGTGTGCCGTCAGGCCAGACTGTACAAGATCTACAAGGGCAAGGGCAACAACTTAAAAACAGTTTTTTTTCCCCCCGGCTATAAAGGCAACTAAATGTAGCCGCCAAGGACGCAGGGACTAAGGGACTGTGGTTGACACTGAGAAATCCAACAGAAGGATGTATTGGTGTATGCACTGATATATGTATCGTTTAGCTTTAGAAATGTTTTGAATGGTGGCACTGACTGGCTGACAATTTTTTAATTTCGTGTACTTGGTTCATGTACAATGACAATAAAGAAACTAATACTAATCTATGATCCTGACCACTGGTGCTGTTTGTAGGGTTTGCACGGTCACCCCCTGTGAACAGGTGGGTTTCTGCACGAACTCCAGTTTTCCTCCCAGCATTCCAAGACCTGCAGGTTTGCAGTTATATTTGCGCTGTAAAATGTCCCCCCAATTGTTTTTTGGGGGGTAGGATGGAACTAGTGTATCCATCGGTCCGGAGCGGAACCCGTGGGCCGAAGGTTCTGTTTTCCACGGTGTATCATCAAACTACATTCACGTAAGCCTCTGTACAGAGAAACAGCTCAAGGTGGTACTCACTTCTCAAATTCAGTTCCTATTGAGGATCAGCAGAAATTAACTTGAGCAAATGGAGTAAATGGTCAGCTGGCGTTAGTGTATGCATGTTGGTACACAAGGGTCATTCTTACAATGCTGAGTCCATTTACAATGACCACCATTTCACAGCCCGGACCAGATTCTGGTGGGAATGTTACGATTTCTTGCCATTACCTTTACAATAGGGCATAGTGAACTACCCCTTTAATGGGAATCTTTATAGGTCCACCTAAACTTCCTCAGACAGCAACTTATGAAGTGAAAGAAACTCAGCTTGCGTGAGATGGCTAATATGGATATAAAGGAAGCTCTAAAATTCGGTACTATATTAAAAAAAAAAAATCAGCAAGCTAAATGAATCTTTCCCTTGTTTATGCTTTCCATTCCTAAAAAGAGAGATTCGGAGCGGGGCCAAATTTCTTACAATTTTGAGGCAAACCAAAATCATCATTTCAGCCCCATGTTGGGCGTTCCAAGCTGCTCTTCATAGAAACAAAAGGCTTCACCTACCCCTGTCAATGTATCCTCCCTCCCCATTCCCTTTCTGTTTCAGATACAAGTCTAACTTAATATTAAACATATTTATGTTTGCATCAGCTGCCTTATGATACGAAATTCTGCAGTCCTCTGTAAATAAGCATTCTCATTGAGATATTTGTAACGATGTGACCTAATCATGGTTTTAACGGTGCGCTATGATAACCTCCAAACAAATTGCCGCTGATAATACTAAAAAAAAAAAAACCTCAATCCAACCAACACTGGGACTCGCTTTCACTACAGAGATATTTTTGTGGTTTTACTCTCGATTGTTTTTGAAAAAGGCACTGAATAGAAAATGTCACAGAAAGAAGAACTCAAAAGGACACAAAGTGCCAGAGTAACTCATTCTGAAGGAATGGTCCTGGCACCTATCCATGTTTGTCCTCAACCAGAAACGTCACCCATAATTTTTCCTTTTCTCCAGAGATGCTGCCTGTCCCGCTGAGTTACTCCAGCATTTTACAGCAGTGCATTTTGTGGCTTTGTCCAGAGATGCTGCCTGACTTGCTGAGCTTTACTCCACACATTATGTATTTTTTTGTGTAAACCAGCATCTGCAGTTCCTTGGTTCTACGAGAAGAACTCAAGTCTGTCCAACCTTCCAATTCCCTTGTTTGCAGCACAACACAATAAAAATAATTAAGGACACCAAACCATCTGGGAGTGAGAAAGAGATTGTGAACAATAGGTGCGATTTTGAGATCTCCACCCAACGAAAGTTCAATGTTTCATTTTTTACAGTGTGGTTGATATCTAAAACTCACTGCCAGACGAGGCGCTGGAGTCAGGTTGAATCACTATGTGACATTTACACATGAAGAGACAGTAATACAGGTACATAGGTAGTCAAGGCAACCAAGTGGGATTAGTGTAGTTGGGCAAAAAGGTTGGCATGGACATGGTGGGCCTAGTTCTATGACACTAGGTCTTTCCTTGCTTGGTGGTGGGTGGGTGGCCCTATGTCTGATGGAAAAGTCCTTTAAGTTAACTGAATAATTTTATTTTAATTAAGGTTTTCTCTATGGAAATGTCACTTGGACTCACAAGAAAACTCAAAAGATACCTGCATTGTTACCTGCATATAAATAATGCAATTAAAATTGCTTTGAAAATGACAAATGCACATAGAGTCATACATCATGGAAACAGACCCTTCGGCCCAACTGGTGCATGCCTATCAAGATGCTAAGCTCGTCCCATTTGCCCGTTTGGCCCATTTCCCTCTAAGCCTTTCCTATTCATGTATTGCTACCTGATGATATCTGATACCACGCAGCAACGTGGATTGCTGGCAATGAGGAGCTCAGAATCTGAGCAAATGTAACCATTTTGAGACAGATAAAATGTAACTTGTATTCCAGCATTTAAAACATGAAACCTTAACTGAAGATCAAAATTATGCCATTCAGCCCATCGAGTCTATTCCACCATTCAATCATGGCTGACAATTTTTCTCCCTCTCAAACCCATTCTCCTGCCTTCTCCCTGTAACCTTTGGTGCCCTTACTAATCAAAAACCTATCAATCTCCGCTTCAAAAATACCCAATGAGTTGGCCCCACAGCTGTCTGTGGCAATGAATTCCACAGATTCGCCACCCTCTAGGTAAATAAATTCTTCTTCATCTCCATTCTACAGGTACGTCCTTTTATTCTGAGGCAGTGCCCTCTGGTTCTAGACTCTCCCATTATTGGAAACATCCTTTCTACCTCCACTCAGTCTAGGCCTTTCATTATTCCCTTTCCAATGAGTTACTGGCTTTGGGAAAAGAAACAGGAAACATGCCAATTCCAGCTACCACATTCTGCCGACACGGAATGGAACACATTTCCTATTCATCCAGGTTTTACTTGAAGAAGGGCTGCGTGTGGTCCTGAGCACCAACATTGCTTGTTGCTTATGGTTTGTGGGTCATCGCCTGAAGGTGTGTGACAATGAAGAGCATTTGGTTTCCAGATCAAAGAAGAATCACACAGACTACAAAAGATAGCATGGATGGCGTAAAGGGCATTGGGATCAGACTCTGCCAACCTTGGTCCACGTTTCAAGTGGGCAGAGAGGGAACAGGTGTAGAGTTTCTTTCTGTGCCACATAGGCACTGAAAAGGAGGGAATCCAACCAGAACCACGCCAGGTTTGCATGAAGCGCAAGGCCACAAACAGATTGAGATTCAATGGAAATGGTCCATACATTTACTTCACTAGCTCAGAACCTCTTGTGTTAAAAAGACCAGCTTGATAACACTACTGTATTGTTTACCACAGCCAAGTCCCAGCTTAGTTTTAGTTACCCGTCCTCAAACCTAATGCACGTCACAGTTCTTATCCTATCATGAAATAATTTGGGATATGTAACTACTACAAATATATTCTTTAAATACAAGTTGCAGTTGCTACAGTTGCTACAGTTAAAGACCACTCGGGTCCCACTGCAAGACCGATTAGAGGGATTACTCACAACAAAGATCACGCTGAATATAAATTTGCACAGCTACCAAACCCCCCCACCCAAACAGTTAATTGCCTATCATGGACCCAACAATTTTTTCCTTGGTGTAATTAGAATAAATACTATTAAATAATGCAACATGTAAATCTGGTGAATATGTAGCCAACTTTAGAATCTGGTGATGGAAGCAGCTTCAATTGTAATTTTCAATGGAGAATTGTTTCAATCATTGAAGGGGAACATTTACAGGGATTTGTGGGAAGCTAGATAGCTTTTCTAATAATTCTCATATTGGCTAGAACCGTTTAGTTTAGTTTAGAGATGCAGCGTGGAAATAGGCCCTTCAGCCCACCGACCATCAATCATCTGTTCACACTAGTTCTACATTATCCCACTTTCTTATCCACTCCCTAGGGGTTGGGGGGGTGGGGGGGCAATTTCACAGAGGCAAATTGGAGTACAAACCCGCACGCCTTTGGGATCTGGGAGGAAACCAGAGCACCCGGAGAAAACCTACATGGTCATAGGTAAGAACACTGGTAGTTACCTGGAGACTCATGAGAGGAATTCCAGTCTAAACATATGTCCACTGTAAAACAGATTGCTTGATAAATCATCTGCCAGAATAGTCATTTGAAACAAGTTTGGCCACAATTATCAATTCCTCAATAAAGCGTCAACTAATTCCCATTGGCTTGGAGCTATCTTGATCACATCATGAAATCCACATATTTCTCAACATCATTTACCCACTGGCCACTTCATCAAATTAGTCACCAATCTGCCTTACCTCTTACGCTAACGCTAAAAGCTGAAATACAACTTCAGCTATTCAACCAATTTCTACTGCGGCCCAGAGTTGGGCAATCAAGGACCAGGGGACATAAGTTTAAGGTGAGGGAGAATAGATTTTAGAGGAACCTGAGGGCTAACTTGTCTACACAATGGACGGTGGGTGTATGGAATGAGCTGCTGGAGGAGGTCGTTAAGGCTGTACTATTGTGGTGTTTCAGAAACATTTAGACAGGTACATGGATAGGATAGGTGTAGAGGCATATATATGGGCCAAGTGCAGTCTGGTGGGACTTGTGTAGATGGGACATGTTGGTCGGCCTGGACAAGTTGGGCCAAAGATCCTGTTGCCATGCTATTTGACTCTATGACTAAATCAAAAGATCAGGCAGGCAAAATCTTGTGCCTTAGGACATTGCAATTCCAATCTGTGAGTGGCATCAGTGCAACAGGAGAGCAGCAGGTGACATGGTGAGCGGCATCCAAGGTGGAAGGTCACTGGTTCAAACCCCAGCTGCAAATTGACCAACACTGATTAAGTGCTATACAGCTGCTCCTCGACCTACGATGGGGTTATATTCCGATAAACACATCGTAAATCAAAAATATCGTAAGTCGAAAACACATTTAATACAATTTGATCATGTGACCGGAAGTGAGCGGCAGCTCGCAGACGATGCTCAGCGTTTGCACCATCGTAAAGTCGAAATATCGTAAGTCGAAGCATCGTAAATCGGGGAGCCCCTGTATTGCCAAAGGTGCCATGTTTCATACCAGATGTCATGCAAAGGCCTGTTGGCCTGTTCAGGTGGACTTGAACACATGGCACGATTCAAATAAATACAAGAGAGTTCTCCTGATGGTAGACACAAAGTGTTGGATTAACTGAGTGGGTCGGGCAGCCTCTCTGGAGAAAAAGAATAGGTGACATTTCGGGTCAGAACCCTTCTTCAGACTGAAAGTAGTGGTGTGGGGGAAGGGGCAGTAAATAAACTTTATGAGAGAAAAGGCCAGAACAAATCAGAGCCGGCAACAGATGACCTCAGGAAGGGCGATTGCCAACCCTGATTTTTTCTGGCCTGTTCTCACCTCTAGTTCATCCCCCACCTCCTCCCCCACCTCGACGTTCAGTCTGAAGATAGGTTCCGACCCGAAACGTCACCTATTTATTTTCTACCAGGATGCTACTTGATCCGCAGAGTTACTCCAACATTTTGTGTCTATCTTCGGCATAACCCAGCATCTGCAGTCCTTCCTACACAGTTCTCCAGGTGGGCTGGTTTTCAACAAACATTTAAATCAAATGATGAAAATGCATCCAATGGCTCAGTGTGCACAGATGTATTGCGATTGGCAATAGAAACAAAAATATATGTTTTTTTACAATGAATAGTTAGAATTGGAACACACTGCCTAACAGAATGCTGGAAATAGATTCAATTAGAGCTTTATAAAGTAACAGAATAAATAACTGCAAGCAAAAAAATCCAAGCACATGGGGGAAAGAAGAAAGAAATGGGACTAACAATATCACTTTGTGGGCGGCACAGTGGCGCAACAATAGAGTTGCTGCCTTACAGCGCCAGAGACCCGGGTGCAGTCCTGACAACGGGTGCTGTCAGTATGGAGTCTGTACATTCTCCCTGTGACCGTGTGGGTTTTCACCAGGTGCTCCGGTTTCCACCCATACTCGAAAAGACGTACAGGTTCGTAGGTTAATTAGCTTTGATAAGTTGTAAAAATGGTCTCTAGTGTGTGTAGGTTAGTTGGTGTATGGGGTGATCACTGGTTGGCATGGACTCAGTAGGCCGCAGGGCCTGTTTCCATGCTGATTCTCTAAAGTCTAAAGCGAGGGTCGGTCGGCAACCTTGTTCTGCATAGGGGCCAGGATGCATGTCTGTGGGTGGATGGCGAGCCACATCTACCACGTCTTCACATAGACCCCTCCCCCATCCCGCCCCAGATGACAGGCATCAAATCACGTGTTCACATGGATCCCGTCCCTTCGAGGATGCCACCTGGAGAACTGGCCCCTAGTTATGGCCGCTCCCGAACATGGCGTACCTACAGTCCATTGCCTTGGCTCTGTCCTGAAGATGGTGGCTGTAAAACTCACACTCACTCGGCCCAGACCTATTGGCAACCCCAATCCCGACAGTGAAGCCCAGACACAGAAGGTGCGCGGTTGTGCCAGCGGCTTTGCGCAGGATGCGGTACAGCCAGAGCTTGGCGCTCGGCCATGCTCGGGCGCTCGGCGGCTCCGCAATTGCGGCCACCAGCGCAGGGCTCCTTGCGTCCTTGCTTCACCGCGCCTGGGCATCTCGGGCCCGGGAGGTACCGGAGATGAAGGACATAGTCTGCGGGCTGGAAGATTACAGAAAAAAAAATGCCTGTGGGCCGCATGATTTTGGATTACGGGCCGCATTGGGTCCGGGGGCCACAGCTTGCCAATCCCTGGTCTAAAGTCTAAAAAGATGGTACAAACTAGAGGGACTAATTGGCCTCAATCAAGGTAAGACTAACCTATGATCTGTTTCATTGCTGCTTGCAGGCCAAATTTCTGAAAATTACCTGCATTTATCTATATTACAGAGAAATTAATACTTTTCAAAATTACTTAACAATGAGCTAGTCAAAGGCATCTCCAAGTAATGAAAGACTGCATATAAATCACACTTTTCCCAATGTTATGTTTAAATAAAGTATTGCAACACAAAATACCACACACACATAATCTATTTGCGATATTGAGTAAAATACTGCAGTTCATTTAGCAGCAGAATGGTATAGCAGCTCAACCAGTCAGGAGAGAATGTTGTAGAAACAGGGAACTGCAGATGCTGGTTTATAACAAAGACAGATACAAAGTGCTGGAGTAACTCAGCTGGTCAGGCAGCATCTCTGGACAAAAAGGATGGGTGACGCTTCGGGTGGGTTCAGGACTGAAGAAGGGTCCCTACCCAAAACGCCACCCATCTTTTTTTCTCCAGAGATAGTGTCTGTCTCGCTGAGTTGCTCCAGCACTTTGTGTCTACCTTTGATTTAAACCAGCATCTGCAGTTCTTTCCTACACATAACTTTATTAATGATATTTTTAACAAAGCCAAACTCCCCAAGGCATGCTGATTGCTGCTTGTAATATATATGGATAAATGTAGAGGAAATAATAGACGTATTCAGAAAACATAAAATTAGCCATTTGGTTAATCTCATAAGAAAGCTTAAAATAATGGGACTACATCAGAAGATACGATAACTGGGCAGAAATGAGGTGGAATTCAATCAGGAAAAATGATAAGACACTACAACTAAAGTTCAACGCAAAATACACCATTAATGGAAGATTCTGAGAAGTGTGAAGGAACATAAAATCAAGAACTCCAGAGCATAGTTTTAAAGTGAGAGGGGAAAGATTTAGTAAGAATCTCAGAGGTACCTATTTTCACACAAAAGGTGGTGGGTACAAGGAACAAACCACTAGAGGCAGTGGTTGAGATACTATAACAACATTTAAAAGACATTTGGACAGAGACATGGATAGCAAAGGTTTAGAGGCTTATGGGTCAAATGCACGCAATGGGACAAGCTTAATGGGTGGGTACGGAGACGTTGTGTTGAATGCCTGTTTCCGAGTTGCATAACTCTATGGGACTATAACATTGGTCTCTTGGAAATGTCCACAAAAAATAGTAGGACTGCTTTATAAGATGGTTAAAAAGTGGAATAGTTTATTTTATCCGATGAGAGGCCTAGTATAACAGCACTGAGGTTATGCTAGAACTGTATTAAAGGGTAATTTCATCACAGTTTGGGATAAATGTGCAGTTCTGGACACCAAAGATGGGGTTGCACTATTGAGCATGTAAAAGGAAATTTATAAGGTTAGAAATTCTAGCTATGGGGAAAATTGGATTGCTTGGGATTGTTTTGTTTGAAGTAGATGAGGCTAAAGGGAGATGCAATTGATCAGTAAAAACATGTTGAGAGGCCTGAAGTAAGAAAATAGATAGGATCTACTTTCTTTGGTAGAGGCATTGAAAAATAGGGTAGACACAAAATGCTGGAGTAACTCAGCGGATCAGGCAGCATCTCTGGAGAGAAGGAATGGGTGATGTTAGGGTGCCTTGATCAAATGTTAATTGGATTACTGGAGAAATGAGGAAACTTTTTTTCACCCAGAGGCCAGTACGGTTCTGGAACTCACTGCCTGGAAAGGTTTGGTAAGCAGAAATTCTCACCACCTTTAAAAATTACTTGGGAGCATGCTCAAAGAGCCAAAACCAACCTGGTGGGAGGAGTCTGGTCACCCAGTCAGGAAAATGATGGGCCAAATATCCTTTATCTGTGCGGTGAGTTTTCAATTAATCCTTGGTTGTTCGGCACTTCTTAGAAGCACAAACAAATTACATTTGGCACCATCCCATCCACATGAGAAAATATTAGGGCAGATGACCAAGAGTCCAATCAAAGAGGTAAGCTACAAGGACTGCCTTGAGGCAGAGAAGCAAGGGATTGCAGAACACAGGGCCATGCCAGCTGAAGTCACAGCCACCAATGGTAAAGATAGATTATTCATGGCAAGATAAAGAAGACAGAATTGGAGGAGCACACATCTCTCAGAATGTTGCAGAGCTGAGAAGAGTAACAAAATTGGAAGGAAGGTGAGAAAACATGAAGTCAAAAGTTAAAATTGAGGCATCTCCTAGAACCTCAGCAAGTGCAGGATTGACGGTGAAATGGTCAAACAAAAGCAGGATTTCTGAATGGCCTCATGTACAAGAAAGGTAGAGTAGGACAGATTGCTCAAGAAGTCAAGAGACAACACAGGCATGCATATAAGCGTTTCAGTGGCCGAATAGTTAAAGAGGGCTCAATTGCAGACACATATTTTTTTTTAAAATTAACGGGCAACGGTTAGTGAGTTACAAAACATAAACATTTTGGAAGCTGACAAAACCCTTGTTCCTACAGTTTACTACATGCAACACTTAAAATGCATTCCAACGCACGCAATGTCCCACACTATTTTCACATTAAAGGAAATGGAGCTAACAGCATAAATTAGTATTAAATCTTTGTTGCTCCGAATGCCCTAAAACTACAATGAAATTGTAAATGGAGCTCCTTGCCTTTTCTACTCGGGTATATTACATGCACAGCAAACTGAATTATATGTTGTTGCTCATCAATAAGATTAAAATGATTTTAGACAGTAGATTTTTTAACGTAATATTTACTGGTCAGTTGTGATGATCGAGGAACACACAGTTGCCAGTAGGGACCAGGAATGTTGTACAGAAAAATAAGCAAGTTAATGCTTTTCATTATAATTCTACACGATCCCTCTTCATTAGCGGTTACTCTGCAACATTTTCTTCTTTGAAGCTTGGGTCCGTCATTAGAGCAAGCCTTTGAAGTTCTGTCTGTCGTTAATTCTAACAGTGGGAAGCAAGGTTGCACCCGATGGGGGTGTCAGGTCAGGGCCAATTCAAGCAGCACCTCCACACAGAGCAAGTCAACAATCAAAGTTGACCATCTTACGTCAAGTTCTTTCTCGTACCACCGTTGGGTATTTTCTTTGGTTTTGTCACAGTACTCTACTTTGCAAGCAAAGAGAAAGATGCATATCTATATTATCTGGGTGACCAGGAGATGTTGTTCAGCTCATTTTGGACAATGATGCATTGGCACAAAGCAAAAAATTAAAAACTAAAACACAAAATAAACCCACCAGTTTCACAGCCGAGAGGTAATACAATAACATTTTAAAATTGCAGAAAATAGCATGTAACCAATGTTAGGCAGTGTGATTTACAACCTTCACTCACTAAAAGGCATTGAATACCCTTTGTAACAATGGTGTTTGATTCAAAGGGATTAAATATAGAAGCTCAGAAATCATCCGATGTGATATGTGAATTATGAATATTTAAAATGCCTGAATTAAAATGATTTTATCCCTCTTTCATCAGAGCAAGCTTGTTGGATAATAAATTGATTAATAAATCTAAAGTAACGTAACAGTAAACTTATGGGATATTTATATATGGTTAATCCACAGGGTGGGTTTTTAATTATTATATAAATATATTTTTGCAAAATAAAATACATTCCACATCAATTTGATTGGAGGTTACTTAATCCAGAATTATCAACAACTGCATTTTTCACCTTTCGAGGAACTGCATTTACCATGTCTAAACGCCACAATCGTAAACATGGTACTCTTATTTGGTGTTATCATTACAGTGGAGAATTATGTTTAAAACATTTTCATTTCCTAATAAAAATGCAGTAGAATAATTTGTGGCATCTTTTCACCGAATTTAAAGACGCAAATATTTTTTCTTGGGAATGGATTTTTTTTTAGTCCGTTCACTGAACTACATTTACGGAAGATGCTGTTCTCTGTTTTAAGTTACTTTGAAAGACAAAGCAAGATAGGTTGTGTTTATTGGTAATTTTTGTGTGTCACTTTCAGGACCTCTGAAAGCACAGGCAACGAAGAGCATTGGAAGTGTAGCCACACTCATAATATAGGAAACCCAGCAAGTAGTTTGTATAGTGTAAACTCCCACAAAGGGTAATGCGGTGACAACCAAATATTTTTTTTTTAAATGTTGATTTTGCGGGTTAAATATTGACCAGCCCCCAAATTCCTTTGAAATATCACAGTGTCTGGGGATGTTTTGGTGTTGGGGGGGGGGGGGATTTTTATAACCATCTGACAGGACAGTTGGGCTTCACTGTAACCTGTTTTCCTAAAAGGCACCATGCCAACAGTGCAGTGGTCATTCTACATACACTGACGTGTCACCCAGGCTTTTGATCAGGTCTCTGCGTCTATTTTAACTACTCGCAGGTAGTTTTATGTCGCTTCTTTGTCACATAAAGTAAACTACATAAAATACATAGAAATATTTTGTGCACAGAGTGAGATGACAAAGGAAGAGTAACGGCTGATTTCTCCCCCCCCCCCCCCCAAAAAAATCACTCCCATCACAGTGGTGAAAATCTGAAGGAGAAAGATACGGGAAAAGGAGAAGGAGAAGGATAATGTAGAGTGCTTCTTGGTCATAAAGTACTACATTTCCCCTTGGTTACGTACATGCACATGTATGAATTAGCAGCAAGTGTACGGCACTCAACCCCTTGAACCTTTTCAGCCACTCAATGAAATCACAGCTAATCTGATTGTAACCTAATCTGATATGTTGCCTAAAATTTTCTAATTGAATTTGTGAAAATGTTCCTATCTTTCCAGCAATATTATTATTTAGCAGGATCCTACTCAAGGACCTTCCATGAAAAGACATTTGAGTACCAACTGTCATTTTAGACCTGGTACTTCATTAATTGTCAGCACTGATAATAAATAGTCTATTTTTTCAAACACAAGGAACGGCAGATGCTGGATTCTTGGGGGAAACAAAGCGCTGGAGGAACTCAGCGGGTTAGGCAGCATCTGTGGAGGGAATGGACAGCTACCATCTAACTCATGGGAGACACTCAGACGACCATTAAGTTGGATTTTTCTGGACTTTATCTTACACTATATGGTATTCCCTTTATCCTGTATCAGTAAAATGCGGACAACACAAATGTAATCATGTATAATCTTTCCGCTGACTGGTTAGATCATATCGTAAGATCATAAAAGATAGGAGTAGAATTAGGCCATTCGGCCCTTCAAGTCAACTCCGCTATTCAATCGTGGCTGATCTACAGTATCTGTCCCTCCTAACCCCATTCTCCTGCCTTCTCCTGCCATAACCTCTGACACCCGTACGAATCAAGAATCTATCTATCTCTGCCTTAATGGGGATGGGACAAATGTTGATTAGTTGCGATGCCATTTGACTGCAAGAGGCATGCCCTTTCCAAAGCTTGAGGTTGCCAAGTGTGCCTTTTGATGAAGGCAGGTTACTGGATATTGAACTGTGGCAGGGATTCTGGACATTCAACACCCTCCTTATCCAAAGCTCTTGTACCCAGTTCTCACTCCCTGTATATGAGACATAGCTGACCAGCTGAGACTTTTGACAGTAACTAGGAAAGATAGAGCCTGCATCTGTTATTCTATTCTTGTGATCTGTACAATAAGTTAAGATGGACAGTGCAAAGATCTTTTCTGACAATTTTTTAAAAATGACAGATTACATAAACAACATTTTGTGGCAAAAGATACAGAGTGCTGGAGTAACGCAACAGGTCGGGCAGCATCTTAGGAGAACATGGATAGGCGACTTTTTGGGTTGGGACCCTTCTTCAAACCCTTTTTAGTAATTTTATTTTCAACATTTGACAATGGAGATAAGATTCTTACATGTATAGCAAAGCCATGTTTTGTTGCATATTTGTTGCCAACAATCACCTTTTATATGAATCCCACCTGGCTGCAAGGCTGCAACGTTTACACAATTGCACAGATAATGAGCCAAAAAAACTTCATCTGACAATCACTTTACACACCTGCATTCTCCAATTGAATGATCAGACTCCCAGCAACACGACTCACAGCAATATGACCTACTAACGTCAATACCAGTTACTCAAGAAATCAAACAGTTTTGAATATAACTTCAATCAATCATTTAAATAATTAAATCAGCATCATGCAGCTATGATTGATATTAAAAGGAGCTCCAACGGGCAAAGAATGTACTCAATCTGCATCTTAAAAAGGCAAGCCACTGACAATTAACAACAACTAACATTTTTAGATGGCACTTTTAACACCAAGATGTTGCTGTGCCCTTTACCGCAGCTCCATCTGGCAAGAATTATAGAGGGAGACAACAGGGCAGATGAGCGAACACTTACCCAGAGAGTTGGGTCTAAAAGGTAAAGAGGGTTGGTGAGGTACTGAGCCCCAGGTAGGGGTGGCAGAGCAGAAAGAAAGAAAGCACAAGAGGCCAGCAGTTGAAGTGGACAGATATCTCCGTAGTAGGATGAGATGATGTTAGAGATCAGAGTGGACGGGAAAAGGGCAAGGAGGGATTTGAAGCCAAAGGACCAGAACTTCAGTTGTCTGGACCAGATTGTAACGTAGATCAAGAAGCTGGGTAACGACATGGGAAGCGGGACCTGGTGTAAGTTAGGAGGCATCTCCAACATGTGCGCATGGTAATCATAAGCCTCTGGTGAAGGTAACCATCTGCAGATTTTTGCTCCAGTAAAGATTGTAAAGCGGAGTTGATCAAACACATGGGACCACTGAGCACTCTCTTGTTCCCCAGATTCACTGAACAAACTAAACAAAACGGTGACATGTTTTCACCTTGGAGCATAACTGCTACCGCAGACCACACTGGGTAGATATAGGGCATAAAATACATGAGCAATGTTTATTTTACAAAGCATCTGCTGCACACTATTTAGCACCTACACAGATTTATTTTTAAACAAAATATATCCATTTCAATTTCCTTTTTAACAATACTGTTCACAAGAAGAGAGCAATGTTCACATATTATAAGGGTAATGGAAAGCGTTGTAACTCACGTTGTTTAACCAAAACTGCCTACGTCCACTCCAGTTATAAGGAGCAAGCAGAAATGCTTTCTCCAACAGAAATAAAATTTTCCACTAAGCAAAATAATCAAACAATGATTTTCTCTGAACTGGACAAGAATTAATTCTAATCTATCAACATTACGTTGCAACTGCTAAAGGTGGTAGAAACTATCATCTTCAAATTAAAAAATATAACCAAATCCAGTTTAGTGATCCCCTTCAGAAAATCTCAGATTTACAACTCATTTATATTGCAGTGGCAAATCTGCATTGCCACTACCCTGTGCAGTGATAGTGTAAACCTGGCTATTATAGGTCAAGCAAGCACCTCGCTGCATATTTTGCAGTATATTTTGAGTTTTCTCCATTTATGCTTCAGTTTAACAGCATTCACAGTAGTTTGTATTAAATGGGATCTGCTGTAAACAAAAAACTAAATGTGCAGAGTGAATCTTACTGGTCTGCTCTCCCCTCTCTTCCTTGTACCTCTAACATCAATGCATTACATCCTGTGCATCAAGACTGAAATTTGAAACTTTCCAAGATATGCTGAGCTTCAAAGGAGCAGTAGCATGTAAACACCAAGACAGAGTGAATTCTATCGTGTTAACAGAGTGCTATACCCAGTTCTGTCAGAACTGAACTCCAGTACCATTCGCATTATGAGTGTAGATAATCCACAATCGCTTCACTATGAGTCCTCTCCTCCACGTTTTCACAACCGCGGAGCACACACCAACACGAACTTTTGATTGGAAAAAAATGCCTGGATTAGCAGGCAGATTGGAATCCCTGTTTGTCTACCATCGACTGAACGATAAATTAGTCAAAAGAGTAAGCACGGTGCGGATGGGGTGTCCTAGTTGCCATCGAAGATAACATTTAACTCAGTGATCAGAACTTGGTCAGTTTTGATTTGACATTAGATTTAAAAGGCCTGTGAGAAAAAAAAGGGAAAACAACAAAACAGTGCAACGGATTCCAGCACCTCCCCCCTCCCCCCTCCCCTTGGTGGCTACAGAATGCTGCAGTGCTACAGTTGCCTAAAGCTACACTTTTAACTAGCTACACTTGGGCAGTGGGTGGTTGTTAATGTCACTACCTGAAGAACTATGCAAACATCGCATAGTTGCACCGTGAGGTGGTGCAGACACAACAGTGGTAGGCCACATGCATCAATCATACTGCTGTAAAGGTGCCATGTGACGTCATCAGACATCTCCACGCTAATTTCAATGTAATTCAATGTAATTTAAACTCAAATACCCTATACCAATAGCTGATAACCTAGAGTGGAGCGCAGCACGGAAACAGGCCATTCAATCCACCACTTACACGCCTGGATTTACACTGCAAACCTACAGCCCGTTGCCCACTTTGCCCAATCTGCATATCTTTCCGTAGAAACAAGGAACCGCAGACGCTGGCTTGCATAAAAGGACATAAAGTGCTGGAGTAAGTGCTGGAGTATCTCTTCAGATGCTGCCTGACCTGCAGGGTCATCCGGCACTTTATGTCCTGTATATTTTTCCATTCTGTTCTCCCTTTTACTAGTTTGCGTCCTAATAATTCCTCACTACTATTTCCTTCAACTAATCTATTTGGAAACAAATTCCACCTTTGAACTAATCTGAAGTGAAAATTCCCCTGAACATTTTTTATGAACGAGTTACATTTATTTTCACCATTTTAATATACCCCTAAATTTAAAAAATCCCCATCTTATTTGCATCTATTCTGTCGAAGCCCCCTATAGTTTTAAAGACCCCAGCTAGGTCATCTTTTAGTATTTTCTCTTTCAGAAAATAAAGACTTATTCAAAAACTAATTTCTTAACATAGAGAGAAAAAATAGTGATTATCTGTAACCATCTCAAATATGCAGTTGCCCGAACAGTATTTATTGTGGCAATTTGACCAATGCTAACTAACTATCACTCTGTTACAAACTGTGTGTTCACAAGCTAATGGCAAACTATTTACCAATGCGGGGATATAAATCACTCTGGGCAGAGTCAGAGTATCCTGCCCTAACTGGACAATCTCTGAGGGAACTACTGAGCTTGCAAGTGGGCAGATCAATGGTGTGAAGTCACGTCCGGGGACATCTGAACAGACTGAAAGAAGTGGTCACTACCCTGTCCATCATGGGTTCTGACCTCCCCACCGTCGAATGGATCTACAGGAGTCGCTGCCTCATAAAGGCAGCCAGCATCATCAGAGACCCACACCACCCTGGCCACACTCATTTCACTCCTGCCATCGGGAAGAAGATATAGGAGCCTGAAAAGTGAAACGTCCAGCTTCAGGAGCAGTTTCTTCCCTACAGACATCAGGCTATTAATCACTGCAACCTCCAAATACGTTCTGAACTAAATAGACTTAGGGGCATTGGTTTGTCATTTTGCACTATTATTGCCATTTGATTTTATGTGTAAGTATGTGTATGTGTATATATGTATGTAGAAGAATATCGTTGTTCTGTTTGGGACATGGGACTTTAACGGCTGAGGCAGGGTCTCAACCCAAAACGTCACCCATTCCTCTCCAGAGATGCTGCCTGTCCGGCTGGGTTACTCCAGCATGTTGTGTCTATCGACAGATTTTGCAGTTCCTCACTACACATTTGACAATAAAACACTCTTGACAAACAGCGCTTTAAGACTTCAAACTCGTACTGTACACACACCAGGGATAGAAGGCAGTAAAAGCTACAGACCCAGGCATGAACATCAAGCACTCTGCTTCATTAGGGTCTAAAACAAAGCCAGCACTTCTTCGAGGCTTGGCATGTGGCATTTTAAACGCATTTTGCTCTCTATGCAACATCGCAACAACAGGGTGGCTCACGAAGAGACCTTGTGGCATTTCAGCTAGTCCTCAATGGAGGTGATCAGCTTCAGCAGGAGATGGAAGGCACCGCATGAATGCTGTATAAATGTGCAGCATTAATACTGATGTCGAAACATGCCAAACCGAGCTTTCTGTTACTGGAGGCATCTCTTGATTCCACCATGAGATTTTAAATTCTCAGCCTTTGACACAATCCCTGCTCCGCTTTTTGAAGTAAGGGATCTTATTCGAACGCCGAAAAAAAAATAGCCAGCAATCTGATAAGCGACTCCGCTGACAAACTCCAGACCTGTCCTCCTTAAATCAAGCCTGTCCCCCGCCTCTTCCCTATCCCATCCTCCCAACCCCCTCGGGGGAAGAGTGGAAGAGACACGAACTGCAAACAACTGTCCCCTTTCCGCACAGACTTCGCAATATGTGTTCTTGGTGTTTTTGTTGCTGTTAGAGTGAGCCACCTCACGGCCTGTTTAAATGTGGCGGCGGAAAGCCGTTCGTGGTCATTTGGAAGTTGATGTGCGTGTGTGTCTGTATGGAGAGGGGGATAGAGGAGGTATAGCGACAATCTCCTACCCACCAAATCCACCTTGTCAAAACCATCCGAGAAAAAAAAAGGTCAATTAACGTGCAGAATTTATATTAAAGGACTGAGTAAATAACAGGTCGGCTGTACAATACTTTGAAACACGCACATTGGTTTTAAGTAGAGCTTGCGGGTGATACAATTTGACTCAGATAAGGCAGCAGCACCAAAGAGCTATAGAGACCAGACCCGGGCAGGTGAGCTCTGCAGACCACACCTGCAGCGGCTCAGATGCAAGTCCAGGATGAGATACAGCGAGGGAATAGGAGGTTTCTTCAGTTTAACAACAGACAAGTGCCCATCACCGCGGTCTACAGGCGTCTGACTCACCGTCCTGACGCCGGGTGGGGAGAGCGAGCCGTTGTTCAGGTACGGCTCGTTGCTGAGGTTGGGAATCATTATATAACTGGGCTGATAAGCGCAGAATCCCGGGACCATCGACCCATCCAGCCGCTTCCCTGCCCAAAGCAAAAAAGTTGATGGACATATTATAAAACACACCAGCAAGAGTGAAAGGGGAGATTGCACCGCGAAATTGCACTCTTAACGGTAAAAACGCACATATGCAAAAATAACACAAAGTGCTCACCCTCATCGGTGCCCGGGCGGCGGACTTTATTCCGATAGGAATCCTCGTTAACTTGCAACCGCCTTCCCACCTAGAGGGTCGGTAACACGATTTATTGCCGGGTTGTTTGTTGTTCGGGGAAGGAGAGAGAGAGAGGGAGAGTAGAGGTTATTGAGCGGTTGTTTAAATTGCGCAGGGGGGTGGGGGGCAGAGAAGGGGACAGGACAGAGAGGGGGTAAGGGAGTGAGATTGTGCCGGCGTTGGTTCACTCGCTCTAGTTTTACCTCGGGCCCCCGCGAGTTCCCGCCGTCGCCGCTCTCTCCGTTGCCGGGGCTAATCTCCGACTCGTTGACCAGCGACGACTTCAGGTCGGCCAGATCTCGCTCCTCGCTGCCACTGATCTCCGCCAGGATTTTCTCCTCTTGGTCGCCCTCGTCTTTAAACGAAATCATCTCATCGTTCGCACCCAACTCTGGGTCGCCACCGCCGTTTAACTGTGGCATCCCTCCCTTGTATTTCGGAGGGGGAACTTTACAACTGGTAAAATGCAACAATATCAACTGATGGGCAGGGTAAGGGGAGGGGAGAGAGAGAAAGCGGACTTTCCAAACAAAAAAGCCAGTCTTTTATCTCGGTAAAAACCCTGCAATAAAAATGTATAAAACAATCGCACAAGTTCCAGCAAGAACACACAATAGTAACTCACACTCCTCTCTCTCTCTCTCGTTAAATGCAAACTCTATCTTTGCCTGCCCCTTCTCTCTCCCTCCCTCTCTCTCTCTCTCTCTCTCTGTCTTGGGAGTGAAGCTGTTTAAAGCAAGCCCAGAAGACTAGTTGGTTGGTTGTATTAGAGGAGACGGCGGAGATTCTTGCAGCAGAGAAGGAAAAAAAAACCGAGACGAGGAGGAGGGAGAGGGGAGATCAAAGCTGCGCCGCTGGGCTGAGTGACATGCCTGATTGACGGGAGAGATTTACAATTGTCCTCCCGCTTCTCTAATGAGATTCAGCGCTGCCTCTGCAGGCAAAGACCTAAGAGATTTTGCAAATGTACCGGCACACACAGAGATTTTTTCCCCCCCAATCAATCCACAAAACAAACAGCCCTATTTTGAACCCCACTTCCAGCCTCTTTTTAGGGGGGCTCGATTAAACACACGGTGCTCAACGAAATCTCTTTGAATCCATCGTAATGTAACTTCGGGGAGCATTTTATTTTTCATGTGCGCGGGGAAGGTAAACATTTTTCCTCTTCATTCGAGAAAGTACAAGGATTTTTGTTGATATTTAATCAGTGAAAGGCGAAATGGACTCCTGTTTTATTAATCTCCTGCACATACACAAACCCATAGGGTGGCATTAAACGTCCGACCAGCCAGGTCAACTTGAAACATTAGATCAAAGGCTTTTTCCTTGCTTCAGGTACAGCAACGAATTTTTTGGGCAGTATTGAGATTTTGTTTATACGGCGCACGGCCTTCTTTCTGTTAAAGCTCAGGAAAAACATATAATGTCTGAAGAAGGGTTTCGGCCCGAAACGTTGCCTATGTCATTCGCTCCATAGAGGCTGCCTCACCCGCTGAGTTTCTCCAGCATTCTTGTCTACCTTCGATTTTCCAGCATCTGCAGTTCCTTCTTAAACATAATGTTAAAATCAGGCGGGATTTCCCCTCCCCCAGAAAATCGAAGGAAATTCAGAGACCAAAAAGCAAACTTCTCGTGTCTGAAGAAGGGACTCGACCTGAAATGTCACCCATTCCTTTTCTCCAGAGATGTTGCCTGACCCGCTTAGTTACTCCAGCATTTTGTGTCTATTCTCGAGTAACTCAGCGGGTCAGGCAGCATCTGTGGAGGGAAATGGGCCGCTGATGTTTCGGGCCGGGACCCTGATCCAAGAATCCAACGTCTGCAGTCTCTTGTGATTCTGAATTCCAAAGAGTCACGACCACAATAGGATTGACACGTTTTCTGTTTATTATTTAAGCTATGATTTATTTATTTTATTTTTTTTGGGGGGGGGGGGGGGCGAAGCAAAACCCTCATTCCCGTGTAAATAAATACACGTTTGAAAATGTAAAGTGCTGCTTCGGGACAATGGACATCAGCGGCGAACGGGGAAGGAAACCTTTTTTTTAGGACGTCCTGAATATTTCATGTTTAATAATACAGAGGAAATGTAATCTTTCTTAAAACGCGCTTTTGTGCACTTCAACCAGTGTCCAACTTGCCCTAACAATCCGCAATATTTCGATTTATGACATCTCACATAACGTTAATATATAGGATGAATGCACGGAGTCTCTTACCCGGAGTAGGGTAACCGGGAACCAGCGGGAGGGCAGAGGTTTAAATCGAGAGGGGGAATATTTAATAAGAACCTGAAGGAACAACATTTTCGCTCGGAGGGTGATGGGTGCATGGAACGAGCTGCCAGCGGAGGTAGTTGAGGCAGGTACTATAACAACATTTAAATTATATTTGGACAGGTACGTGGTTAGGAACGGGTTAGAGGTATTTTTAGCCTCAGCCTGAAGAAGGGATGTGACCCGAAACGTCACCTATCCATGTTCTCCATGGATGCTCCCTGACCCGCTGCTCCAGCACTTTATTTCTTCCAAGGTTTAGATGGATATGGGCCAAACGCGGGCAAATGTGGCTATCTTAGATGGGGCATCTTGGTCGGAATGGATGTGTCGGGCCGAGGGGTCTTGTTTCCGTGCTGTACGACTCTAGGACTCTAAATGCGCCGCTGACCTTTATACAATAAACTCTCTGGGATTTGCATGTGTATTTGGAAGTGGAAAGTCTGTGAGGCATAAGGTCTTCCAACGAGCGTGAACAGCCGAGACGGGCCGAGTGGCCACTATCCGTGCAGCAGGATTGGATTATTCCAATCGTGTGACAGTGCAGCCGATTGTGTAGCGGAAACGAGATTGCTTTACACGTCTTAAAATGTTAAATCATTGCTATTCTCTTTCAGTGCGTGTCCGGCGAGATTCTATTTGAAGGAGTTACCAGTTTTTGCCCTGGTGCTGATGAATCCTTTCCAATGTACTTTGGTGCTATTAAAAGTAGGGACAGAAGGGAGGGGGAGGATGGAGGGGAGGGGGTCTGATTTATGCCAAGATCGTTAACTCAGGAAGTTTCGATTCCAACGCAGCGAGGATCGAACCTGTTGCGGCGACAGAGTGGGATTGAGGGAGAGAGCAGTGTGACATTGATGGGAAGAGGCATAGTCTCTGATCTGACCGACAGACTTAGTCAACTTTAAAGCGCACAGCTCCAGCAAGAGAGACGGAGAGCAAGGAAAAAAAACGACGGCGTACGTTAGGCTGACTTAAAAGGGAACATATCAAAGCGGCCAACGCTGTATGCTGGTCTGATTTAAAAGTGGAGAACAATTAAATGTTTATATCGCCAGTAAATACTACGCACAACTCGTGTACAGTCCAGGTATGAAAACAAAAAAAAACGAGGGTGTAAGTCAGGAACCAAAAGAGTCGAACAATATAAAGCACACAAAAATCAGGAGAGATTGGGTTGGGAGATTGCAGGAATAGCCTTTGATCTGAGCGACACTGGGCAGAATGAAGTCTTGAACAGCAGCCACAGAGCAGCCACTGTGGGCCATCGTGTTTGCAAACATCTTTAAAAATCGGTGCGGGAAACTTCTGCTCCGACACCCCTTTCATGTTGCCGAAATCTGGATAAACAATTTGGGTGAAATGGGATGGAAGTGAGGAGGGTGGGGGAGGGAGGGATAAGACATGGGAAAGGCAATTGAGAAATATGTTCCAGTTTGGGGGGGGCGTTGAGTTTGAGAGGGAGAAGCTAGGGTTATTTGTTTTTGATATTTGCCATAATAAAGACATTTTGTTTTAATTCTCTGCTGGGGTTTATTTTTTGTTGCTTCTCCACCAAGCCAGCGGCCGGCTGCAGATCGCGTGAGAGCTGGGTTAATGACGGGGCTACTCTTATAAAGCAGGAGGAGGGGCCGCTCGTCCCTTTGATCTCTCGGCGGTCGCTTTCTTCTCTCCTCTTTCCTTGCATTTGGAAAGGAGCCGAGCTCCGAAAAAAAAACGCAGTTATTTCCCACGTGTTCCAGCTGAGGCTGCAACGGTTCACTTCCGGGTAAAGGAAAGAGCGAAAGGAGGAAAATAAAACACACAGAGAGATCAAAGCCTTGGATCTGGGTACAATGTGGAGGTTGGACTCAATCCAGCGTTTTAAAACAGCAGAGACGGGGGAAAAAATGTTGTCTGCAATTCATAAAGTTAAACTCATCTGTGATCATATTTGTCGGCAGTTCAGATTCAATAAGAAGTTTCACAATTGAAATGTTGAGTGCTTTTCATTGAGAACTTGGTTGAAGCCTGACACGCTAACTTTCCACAGCTTTCTCTCGTTATTATTGGACTCCATTGCACTTTTATATTTATTTTTCAATAATCTTAGAAACGTTTACATTTATTTTTCAATAATCATAGAGCACAAGAACAGGCCCCTCGGCCCACAATATCTGTGCCGAACATGAAGCCAAGACCATCACACCACTGCCTGCATAAAAAACCCATATCCTTCCATCCCCTCCATATCCACATGCCTACCCAAAGGTCTTTCAAATGCCACTAATGTATTTGCTTCAAACACCATCCCTGGCAGTGCATTCCAGTCACTCACCACCCTCTGTGTTAAAAACTTGCCCTGCACATTTCCTTTAAACTTTGCCGCTCGCGCTTTAAAGCTATGCCCTCTAGTATTTGATTTTTCCATCCTGGGAAAAATATTCTGACTCTACCCTATCTATGCCTCACAATAGTAAGATTAAACGAGAACTTACCAGTTTGAAGTTTGATCTTTATTTTATGAGGCTTTACGTTGGTGAAGAACCCCGCCAGTGCGCATGCGCGTCAATCTTCAAAGCAGCGGTATGAAATCACAAATAACAATTATCGAACTGACATAGTAAGATGAGCAACTTGAGAACTGCCAGATGACCTTTATGAGAGAGGGTTGGGCGTGGAGGGCACGTAATCACCAACGTAACTCCTCATAAAATAAAGATCAAACTTCAAACTGGTAAGTTCTCGTTTAATCTTACAATTTTACTTCAGAGTCATGTGAGTGATTCCGTGAAAGGTTTGAAGCTTTGTGATTTCATGCCGCAGATTCAAATCCCGGCTTCTCACTGCATTGATTGACTCGGATGAGAAATAATGCATTAGTGTTGACATTGCATTTAAATGCTAACAATTTTTATTTGAAATAACAAAAAGCAACAGTACCCCTCTAACCCAGGAGGAACTTTAAACAGAACTTAAAATAGTGTTGGCAAACAGCCCCGGATCGGCAATCGGCCGATGATAAAAGTTTTGAAACCTCAACTCATTTGACCAGGGTACACAAAAGGCTGGAGAAACTCAGCGGGTGCAGCAGCATCTAAGGAGTGAAGGAGATAGGCAACGTTTCGGGTCGAGACCCTTCTTCAGACTGGTCAGGGATCAGGGAAACGAGAGATATAGACGGTGATGTGGAGAGATAAAGAACAATGAATGAAAGATATGCAAAAAAGCATTGATGATAAAGGGAACAAGCCATTGTAAGCTGTTTGTGGTGTGAAAACGAGAAGCTAGTGCGACTAGGGTGGGGGAGGGAGATGGAGAGAGAGGGAATGCCAGGGCCCGAGAGCTGAGGGGGACCTCATTTGACCACCCGGCGGCTGCCAAATATGGTCGATGGGCACGTCCATCACCCTGGCCGCCGACGTAGCTGTTGCCCTAGTGGAATGAGATGTGAACACATCGGTGTTAATACCTGCATCAACTAAGACTTGTTTCAACCACCTCGAGATAGTCTGAACTGACACTCTCTTATGTGGCTTTTTGTAACTGATAAACAATCCTGTTTCCATGTTACGTAAGGCCCCTGTAGCTTCAATGTATTGCATCAAATGTGTCTTTACACATAGGGGTGGATCCGTGGGATATGCTGAAAACACTATCTTGAACCCTGTCACACCTGGCCTGCTTTGTTTGAGGAGGTTATAAATGTAGAATGTAACATTGTCTGCAGCTACTTCTATTCTATCTAGCTGTAGAATGTCTAGAATTTGTAATGTCTGTATTCGCTGTGCTGATACCAATGCCATGAGCATGACCACCTTCATGGTGATTTTGGGCATAGGCAGAGATGTGACAGGGACCCACTGACAAAGTAGCCTGAGGACCACGCTTACATCCCAGATTACCATATATCTAGGTTTAGGGGGTCTGGAGTTAAAAATTCCTTTCATTAATCGAACAACGAGAGGGTGAGACCCAATAGGATGTTTGTCTGACCTCGTCAATAAATATGATGACAAAGCATGTTTGGCTGATTTGATTGCACTATAACTCAGCCCTTCATCATAGTAGAGTGTTGACAGGAACTCTAGAACATGCAAAATATCTGCTGTACAATAGTCAATATTATTTTGTACACAGAAAACTTCCCATTTTTTTTACATACGAAATATAGTGCTTTTGAGTACTCGTTCTCCAAGCTGCAGTGAGCATGTCTACAGTTCGACCAGACAATCCACACCCCAGATATGGCCTTCTTAAAATCTGCAAATTAACAAATCAATATGGTCATATAACGGATGGCATTCGCCAGTTACCGGATTCACCAGTAAATCACTTTGTTTGGGAACAGCTATCAGGGGTTGTGTCATCAACTGCAGTTATCAAAGGGTACCATGGCTGAGTAGGCCAGTCGGGTATCACCTGCACCCCTGAAGTGGCATCCTGCTTGATTTTAAGCAGACCTCGATTTATGAGACAGAATGATGGAAATGCATATAAAAACATACCACCCCAATGCAGCGAGAAAGCGTCAATCGCTACTGCCCCAGGAATCTGGTTCCCATGACACATATTTAGGCAGCTGGTGGTTTAGTCTGGATGCGAACAAGTCGACATCTGGCCTTCCATATTTGACGATTATACCATTGAATACGTCCCGATTCGACATCAACTCTGTGTTCTCATGGAATTTCCATGACCTGTGTCTCCTACTATATTGAATCTACCTGGTAGATAATTATTTGAAAGCCAAATGTTATTGTCAATACACCAGGTCCAGATTTGGTTAGCCAGTTGGTTCAAGATAGCGACTTGATACCACCCATGTGATTGACATACTCCACTGCTGTAGTGTTGTCAATTTGAAGCTGAACATGCAGACTACTTGTGTTAGAACAATAAGCCTTGAGCCCATTAAAAAGCCCCCAAAAGCTCTAAGTAGTTAATTCACCATGTCTGCAGAAGCAATGCTTCTTCCATACTCCATCTGCCTCCACAGCTTGAGCTCGTATCAGTGGCACCCCACCCGAGTGCACTGACATCAGTCTGTAAGACCATGGAAGGTTGTTCAAGCACCACTGTGCTGAAACTACTGGAGACATGTTGAATCCTCCACTGCAGATCAGTAACAGCCTCTGCTGATAACTGCATGGGCCTACTATAATGGCCCGAATGTATCCTGAGTGCCTGTTACTCTGCCCTCTAGTGCAAAGGCCCAAACTGAACTGCTGGAAACACTGCCACTAATTTTCCGAGCAAACTGGCCACCTGTCTAAATGAAGGTTGTTGCTCTTTTAAAATTTTAATGCAACCATCAATTAGCTCCACCCTTTTTTCCCTGGGGCGAGACACTACCATTTTAAGTGAATCAATTGTGAAACCCAAATAGTCAATTGTTGTAAGTGGTGTCAATTTAGACTTCCCTAAATGAGTGACAAAGCCTAATTTTGCAAGTGATACAAGTGATTTTCAAGTGGCGAGGGAGGAGCGACGTCCAAGCGGTAAGCTTAAAACCCCGTGCGGGGATTTGTTTTTACAGAGGCCCAGGAGCCGTTGGTGAGGGAGGAACGACGTCCGAGCGGTAAGTGTAAAAACCCAGTGCGAGGCTTTGTTTTTACAGAGGCCCAGGAGCCATTGGTGAGGAAGGAGCGACGTCCGAGCGGTAAGGGAAATCCGTAACATTCTAAATCTGTAATTTAATTCCATTCAATGAACTGGGCTTCAGGAAGCTGCTGATTGGTGGACTGAGTACGCAGCTGATTGGCAGTCAGATTCCAGCAGTTTGTAGTGTACTGTATTTTGTATTGTATTGTATATTGTATTTTGTGTTGTATCCAGGGTAAGGGAAGTACGGGTGCCAGGGCAGCTTACTGTTCTGGATGTCAGATGTGGGAGGTAATGGAGTCGGGTAGCCCTCCAGACGTCCACATCTGTGCCAGGTGCGTCGAGATGGGGCTCCTAAAGGAGTGTGTAAGGAACCTGGAGCAGCAGCTCGATGACCTCCGTCTGGTCAGGGAGAGTGAGGAGGTCATGGAGAGGAGTTACAGGGAGGTAGTCTCTCCAAAACCACAGGAGGCAGACAAGTGGGTCACGGTTAGGTTGAGTGCTATTGTGGGGGACAGCCTACCTGGGGGTAGCAACAGCGAACTGGCCTGCGGTACAGACAATGGCCCTGTTGCTCAGAGGGTAAGGAAAAGAAGAGGAGGGCATTAGTAATAGGGGACTCTATAGTTAGGGGGTCAGATTGGCGATTCTGTGGACGCAGTCCAGAGACCCGGATGGTAGTTTGCCTCCCTGGTGCCAGGGTCCGGGATGTGTCTGAACGTGTCCAAGATATCCTGAAAAGGGAGGGAGAGGAGCCTGAGGTCGTGGTACATATTGGTACCAATGACATAGGTAAAAAAAGAGAAGAGATCCTGAAAGGAGAATTTAGGGAGTTAGGAAGAGAGTTAAGGAAAAGAACCGCAAACATAACAATCTCAGGATTACTTCCTGTGCCACGCGACAGTGAGAGTAGGAATGGAGCAAGGTGGAGGATAAATGCCTGGCTGAAGGACTGGTGAAGAGAGCAGGGATTCAAGTTTCTGCTCCTTAGATTGCTGCACCCGCTGAGTTTCTCCAGCTTTTTGTGTACCCACCTCTTTTGGGGAAGGAGTGACCTGTATAAAAAGGACGGGTTGCACTTGAACCCGTGAGGGGGACCAGTATCCTGGCAAGGGAATTTTGCAAAGGCTACCGGGGGGACTTAAACTAGAACGGTCTCAAATAGAGAAAGCCAGTAGATGGGGTCTGAGGCAGGAGGCAGAGAAGGGAAGCACTCAGACCCAACATGTAGGGGGAAAAGAAGAAAAAAATAATAAACAGAGAATAAGAGGTGGTGGGTTTCCAGGGCAAAAATCAAAAGGGACCACTTGTCAACATAATTGTATAAGAGTAAGAGTGTTGTAAAAACAAGCCTGAAGGCTTTGAGTCTCAATGCAAGGAGCATTCGTAATAAGGTGGACGAGTTGAATGTGCAGATAGCTATTAATGACTATGCTATAGTTGGGATCACGGAGACATGGCTCCAGGGGGACCAAGGCTGGGAGCTGAACATCCAGGGATATTCAATATTCAGGAGGGATAGACAGAAAGGAAAGGGAGGTGGGGTAGCGTTGCTGGTGAGAGAGGAGATTAATGCAATAGAAAGGAAGGACATTAGCTTGGAGGATGTGGAATCAATATGGGTAGAGCTGCGAAACTCTAAGGGGCAGAAAACGCTAGTGGTAATTGTGTACAGGCCACCTAACAGTAATAGTGGGGATGGCATCAAACAGGAAATTAGAAATGCGTGCAACAATGGTAAAACAGTTATAATGGGTGACTTCAATCTACATATAGATTGGGTGAATCAAATGGGCAGGGGTGCTGAGGAAGAGGATTTCTTGGAATGTATGCAGGATAGTTTTCTAAACCAACATGTCGAGGAACCAACGAAAGAGCAGGCTATTCTAGACTGGGTGTTGAGTAATGAGGAAGGGTTAGTTAGCAGTCTTGTTGTGCAGGGCCCCTTGGGCAAGAGTGACCATAATATGGTTGAGTTCATTAGGATGGAGAGTGACATAATTAAGTCAGAAACAAGGGTTCTGAACTTAAACAAAGGTAACTTTGAAGGTATGAGAAGTGAATTGGCCAAGATAGACTGGCAAGTGATTCTTAAAGGGTTGACAGTGGATGTGCAATGGAAGGTATTTAAAGACTGCATGGATGAACTACAACAATTGTTCATCCCAGTTTGGCAAAAGAATAAATCAGGGCAGGTAGTGCATCCGTGGATAACAAGGAAAATCAGGGATAGTATAAAAACAAAAGATGAAGCATACAAATTAGCCAGAAAAAGCAGCCTACCAGAGGACTGGGAGAAATTCAGAGTTCAGCAGAGGAGGACAAAGGGCTAAATTAGGAAAAGGAAAATAGATTATGAAAGAAAACTGGCAGGGAACATAAAAACTGACTGCAAAAGTTTGTATAGATATGTGAAGAGAAAGAGATTAGTTAAAACAAATGTAGGTCTCTTGTAGTCAGAAACAGGTGAATTGATCATGGGGAACAAGGACATGGCAGACCAATTGAATAACTACTTTGGTTCTGCCTTCACTAAGGAAGACATAAATAATCTGCCGAAAATAGCAGGGGACCGGGGGGGTCAAATAAGGTGGAGGAACTGAGTGAAATCCAGGTTAGCCGAGAAGTGGTGTTGGGTAAATTGAATGGATTAAAGGCCGATAAATCCCCAGGGCCAGATAGTCTGCATCCCAGAGTACTCAAGGAAGTAGCTACAGAAATAGTGGATGCATTAGTGATAATTTTTCAAAACTCCTTATATTCTGGAGTAGTTCCTGAGGATTGGAGGGTAGCTAATGTAACCCCACTTTTTAAAAAAGGAGGGAGAGGGAAAACGGGGAATTACAGACCAGTTAGTCTAACATTGGTAGTGGGGAAACTGCTAGAGTCAGTTATTAAAGATGGGATAGCAGTACATTTGGAAAGTGGTGAAATCATTAGACAAAGTCAGCATGGATTTACGAAAGATAAACCATGTCTGATGAATCTTATAGAATTTTTCGAGGATGTAACTAGCAGAGTGGATAAGGGAGAACCAGTGGATGTGTTATATCTAGACTTTCAGAAAGCCTTCGACAAGGTCCCATATAAGAGATTAGTACACAAACTTAAAGCGCACGGTATTGGGGGGTTCAGTATTGATGTGGATAGAGAACTGGCTGGCATAGAGGAAGCAAAGGGTAGGAGTAAACGGGTCCTTTTCAGAATGGCAGGCAGTGACTAGTGGGGTACCGCAAGGCTCAGTGCTGGGACCCCAGCTATTTACAAAATATATTAACGATTTGGACGAGGGAATTGAATGCAACATCTCCATGTTTGCGGATGACACTAAACTGGGGGGCAGTGTTAGGTGTGATGAGGATGCTAGGAGGCTGCAAGGTGACTTGGATAGGCTGGGTGAGTGGGCAAATGCATGGCAGATGCAGTATAATGTGGATAAATGTGAGGTTATCCACTTTGGTGGCAAAAACAGGAAGGTTGGTTATTATCTTAATGGTGGCAAATTACGAAAAGGGGAGATGCAGCGAGACCTGGGTGTCATGGTACACCAATCATTGAAAGTAGGCATGCAGGTGTAGCAGGCAGTGAAGAAAGCAAATGGTATGTTAGCATTCAAATAAAAGGATTTGAGTATAGGAGCAGGGAGGTTCTGCAGTTGTACAGGGTTTTGGTGAGAACACACCTGGAGTATTGCGTACAGTTTTGGTCTCCAAATCTGAGAAAATACATTCTTGCCATAGAGGGGGTACAGAGAAGGTTTACTAGACTGATTCCTGGGATGTCAGGACTTTCATATGAGGAAAGACTGGATAGACTTGGCTTGTACTCGCTAGAATTTAGAAGACTGAGGGGGGATCTTATAGAAACTTACAAAATTCTTAAGGCATTGGATAGGCTAGATGCAGGAAGATTGTTCCCGATGTTGGGGAGGTCCAGAACAAGGGGTCACAGTCTAAGGATAAGGGGGAATTCCTTTAGGACCGAGATGAGGAAAACATTTTTCACACAGAGAGTGGTGAGTCTCTGGAATTCTCTGCCACAGAAGCTAGTTGAGGCCAATTAATTGGCTATATTTAAGAGGGAGTTAGATGTGGCCCTTGTGGCTAAAGAGATCAGGGGGTATGGAGAGAAGGCAGGTACAGGATACTGAGTTGGATGATCAGCCATGATCATATTGAATGGCGGTGCAAGCTCGAAGGGCCGAATGGCCTACTCCTGCACCTATTTTCTATGTTTCTATGTTTCTAAGTGTGAATTTAACAACTGCCACAGATGCTTCAGCTAATTCACTTGTTTGTCCTATAATTAAGATATCATCCAGATAAACCATAATCACATGGCCCTGAGCTCTAAGTATCCCCAGTACTGGTTTTAACAATTTAGTAAATATTCTAGGAGCTGAAGTTAACCCATTAGGCAGTGCCTTGAATTGCCTTAATTGATACATCCAAGTAAATTTAAAATACTTTCTCTGCTCCAAATGAACAGGCACTGAATAATACGCATCTTTCAGATCTATGGTTGCCATATAACAACCTCTGGAAATCAGTTGTTTGGCGGTAACAAACATTTCCATTTTAAGTGTCTATGCTGTACAAACAGATTTAGATTAGTTAGATCCAAAATAATTCTACATCCTCCGTACTTTTTAGGATGGGGAAAAATATTTGACACAAATTGATGGACCTGATGAACTGTCCTCTCAATTACTCCTTTGTTACACAAATTTTCAAGTGCAGCCTGAACCTCCATTACTTCTGTTTGCGAAAAATGGAGTATTCTGCTAGGAACATGCTGGAGAGGCAAATCTCCTTTTGGATCAAACTCAATCCGAAACCCTTGAATAACACTCATAATAAATGGATCTGAGGTAAGTTGCTTCCATTCTTCATAGAATAGATGTAATCTACCCCCAATTTTTGGCTGTGTTATACTTAATATGTTCCCATGAGAAGCAGGCCCACCTACCTCCTTGGTGACTGGTATGACCTGCTGTCCCCAGTTCCTGGCAGGAAATCCCATGGTTGCTCGTGATCCCACCGCAGGCCGCCAACCGCGCCCCTGCGTCGACGGCCAGCTTGTTCCTGGTGTAAACCCAGAAGCTGCAGTGTTCCTGTAAGGATATCTCCTTTATACAGGTTTGCCGGTCGTCGTCGTTTTGATCAGGCCCACCGTTTTTGCCTCCTCATTCATCTCCTTGACCTGTTTTGCGTGGTCTTCGCCAAAAAGTAGGTTGGGTGGCTGGACATTGGTGGGTTTGCAGAGTGCGGCGAACCTGGGGTTGATGGTGGGCCTAATAGCCCTTTTTCTGAGACAGTTTATTTCGAAATGGGCGCTGCACAACAACCCACGTGCCTCTTGGTGTGTCCTCGACACATGCCCTCCATCCATCGATCTTGCAAACGGCGTGATTCCTGAGCCCAATAGCTTTAGAATCCTCTGCAGTTTTATTTCTTGGGTACACATGCCCACTCCCATCTGACCCCATATTATTTGGTTTAATGTTGGAACTTTTAATAAACCGCAGTTCCTTGGAGTCTCATGCTTCTTAGCAGTTTCATCCATGGTAAGCTCCTGGAGCTGATGAAATACCATGTAGTTGATTGTGGAGGCCAGCTCTTCTCCCAGCGGCTCTCCTGACTCTGATGGGACAGCAAATGGTGCTGTCAGAGGTGGAACATCTGGCAGATCCCGTTCTTCCCCTGGCTCAACCTCACCATCCATTGGGGTCAGAACGAAGCTGACCCATCGCACGCGCCTCATCATCTACGAGGGTGCTATCAAGCAGCCCTGTTGCTGCTGGCGCCTCTTGTTCTGGGTGGCGCTGACACTCCTCCTGCTGGAGTGTGCCTTGCTGGAGCACTGTATGCAACAGTTGCTCCATTTGTGGGCGGGTGGGGAATCATCCCCCGACTCCGGGGCCTACAGACATGAGTTGCCTTACAGGGGTATGCGGCAGCCGTTCACAGCCTGTACTCCCGCTGCTGGCTTCCCCTTCCCTGTTTTGTCCATGGTGCTAACGACAGGTAGGAGTAAACGGCACCACAGCAAACGGACTTTTTTACTCCAGCTAAGTTTTTTTGCACTTACCTGGAGTAAGTCCAAGATACGACCTTGGTAAGGCCATCAAAAAGGCCAAAAGGGAGTTCTGCTCCTAGCTGGAGGATGAGACAGATGTTCGGCAGCTGTGGCGGGGACTGAATGCAATTACCTCCTAAAAGGCGAAACCAGGAGGCAGCTCGGATGTCAGCGATACATCACTCCCTGATGAGCTCAATGCATTTTACGCACGCTTTGATAGGGAGAACACCGATGTGCCTTCCCGAGCCCCCATTCGCTGTGATGGTATTTCAGTCTCAGTCACAGAGGCCGACGTCAGGAAATCCTTCAGAGGGGTGAACCCTCGAAAAGCGTCTGGACCTGATGGCATACCTGGTCGTGTTCTAAAAACCTGTGCGGACCACCTGGCTGGTGTTTTTACGGACATTTTCAACCTGTCACTTCTGAGGTCTGAGGTTCCCACCTGCCTCAAAAGGGCATCAATAATACCGGTGCCCAAGAAGAGCAAGGTGACGTGCCTCAATGACTATCGACCTGTGGCACTAATGCCTGTGGTGATGAAGTGCTTCGAGAGGTTGATCATGGCGCAAATCAACTCCTACCTCGACAAAAACCTGGACCCACTGCAGTTCGCTTACCGCCACAACAGATCAACAGTGGACGCAATCTCGCTGGCCCTCCACTTTGCTCTGGACCACTTGGACAACAAAAACTCATATGTCAGGCTGTTATTCATCGATTACAGCTCGGCATTTAACACAATCATCCCCTCCAAGCTGGTTACCAAACTCGCAGAACAGGGTCTCTGCACATCCCTCTGCAATTGGATCCTCGACTTCCTCATTCACAGACCACAGTCTGTTCATATTGGTGGAAATGTGTCAGACTCGAAAACAATCAGCACGGGAGCACCTCAAGGCTGCGTGCTTAGCCCCCTGCTGTACTCACTCTATACTCATGACTGCGTAGCCGGTCATAGTGCGAACTCCATCATTAAGTTCGCTAACGACACCACTGTTGTGGGACGTATCACTGATGGGGATGAGTCGGAGTACAGAAGAGAGATCGAGCGACTGTCCATAAGGTGCCAGCACTATAACCTGGCCCTCAACACCAGCAAAACCAAGGAACTGATTGTGGACTTTGGAAGGAGTAGGTTGGGGACCCACAGTCCTGTTTATATCAACGGGTCGATGGTTGAAAGGGTCAAGAGCTTCAAATTCCTGGGCGTGCACATCTGTGAAGATCTTTCCTGGTCTGAGAACACAGATGCAATTATTAAGAAAGCTCATCAGCGCCTCTAGTTCCTGAGAAGATTACGGAGAGTCGGTATGTCAAGGAGGACTCTCTCTAACTTCTACAGGTGCACAGTAGAGAGCTTGCTGACTGGTTGCATCGTGGCTTGGTTCGGCAACTTGAGTGCCCTGGAGAGGAAAAGACTACAAAAAGTAGTAAACACTGCCCAGTCCATCATCGGCTCTGACCTTCCTTCCATCGAGGAGATCTACCACAGTCACTGCCTCAAAAAGGCTGGCAGCATCATCAAGGACCCACACCACCCTGGCCACATACTCATCTCCCTGCTACCTTCGGGTAGAAGATACAGGAGACTGAGAAATGCAACAGGAATAGCTGCTTCCCTACAGCCATCAGGCTATTAAACCTGGCTCGGACAAAACTCTGAACATTAATACCCCTCCATCTGTTATTTGCACTTTATTAATTTATTAATTAATGTGTGTATTTAAGTATATAATTGCAGTCAATGTCTACTATGTTCTGTTGTGCTATGCAAAGAAAGAATTTCATTGTCCTGTCAGGGACACATGACAATAAACTCTTTTGACTTTTTTGACTTGACTTGAGTCTAAATACTTACCACTAGATGAGCTCTGTTCCTCACAGCCTCCGTGCGCCAATGCGGCTGACGTACTGACTCAAATGCGCACTGGCGGGGTTCTTCACGGAATCACTCACTTAATAAAACAGCACTACAAATGAACAGATTTAATTAGACTCACTGTGGACATAAGGATTTGCAGATGCAGTTTTACAAAAAGGAGTAACTCAGCGGGTCAGGCAGCATTGCCCTGGAGAACATGGATAGGTGATGTTTCAGGTTCGAACCCTTCTCTAAGGGGAAGATGCAGAGTGGAGAATATAGTTTTCTGCCTACCTCTATGACAATTGTTCTAAGTTATCCCATAGAATAGTGAGTGGCAGAGTGACGCAGTGGTAGAGTTGCTGCCTTACGGCGCTAGAGACCCAGGGTTGATCCTGACTGCGGGTGCTATCTGTATGGAGTTTGCACGTTTTCCCTGTGACTGCATGGGATTCCCCCGGTTGCTCCGGTTTCATACTACATTCCAAAGATGTACAGGTTTGTAGGTTAATTGGCTTTGGTAAAATTATAACATTTCCCCTAGTTTGTAGGATAGTGTTAGTGTACATTGTGATTGCTGGTCATCTTGGACTTGGTGGGCTGAAGGGCTTGTTTGTATCTCTAAAGTATAGACTCATGCAGCCAACTGACGTGGAACTACAACAACTTAACGGGATGTCTTTCATCGCTTCTCCCTGCCCTGTAATTTGTTCATCCAGCGAATAATGTTGGAGGAAGAGTATCATAGTCCAGTTTGTTTATCAGTCACACAACATTCAGGTTGCTCCTCACCGCAGGAGTCAAAACGACTAGGTAACTACACCCAAAATGCGCTCAGCCCAAGGTTACATTAATTAAGACTTGTTTGCTGCAATGAAAGAACCATTTTCCTTTGCCAAGGTCCTGGCCATTGATAGTTGACACCATGCAGTCTAAAACGAGAGCTCCTTTGGCCACGGGCCAATGTTTGCACAATGTTCCACACATGGACACACACATAGATGCACACAGGCACACAAACACATCCACACTTGCACAAGACAGAAAAGTCTATGGAACAATGGGGTATGCAAAGGATTCTTTGTGTTGCAGCTCAGAATATCTTGGGGTAAAGTGGCTGTATCCATATTCTGCAAATTATGACTATTAGTGTTATTTAGAGTTTTAAAGAGCAGCCTACACAACATTTTTTTTTCAAAAGGTTAGCTATTGCATAATTTTAAATCTGGTGTTATGTTCTATTGGGGAAATGCAAGCTTTGTTGTACTGAAGATAAACACAAAATGCTGGAGTAACTCAGCAGGTCAGGCAGCATCTCTGGAGAGAAGGAATGGGTGACGTTTGGGGTCGAGACCCTTCTTCAGACATTGTTGCGGCCTTTGTTGCAGCACACCCTGTTAAGCATTACACCACTTTGATGGAATCCAGCAACCCATGTCATGAAATCACCAAAGTGCAAGTGCAGGAGGATCTCAATGTGACAGGCTGCATCTGTGGAGGGAATGGACAGACAACATGTTGGGTTGGAACCCTTCTCCAAGAGTTGCCTGTCCATTCCTTCCACAGATGCTGCCCGACCCCGCTGAGTTCCTCCAGCACTTTGCGTTTTGTTCCACATTCCAGTATCTGCGGTGCATCGTGTCTCAATCAAATCAGCAAACGAACATCAAGGAAAGAGCTGTCCATCCATGGGTAATTTTTTGAATTTTCTGGTGAAGATTAGGAGAGTTGACTTGATCTAATTGTAATTTAAGGTGAGCGGGGGAAGATTTAATGGGAACCGGAGGGGCACTTTCTTACATAAAAGGTGGTAAGTATACGGAACGAGCTGCCAGAGGACGTAGTTGAAGCCAATTAACCATGGAAACAATATGTTTAGAGGGATGTGGGCCCTGCAGTCTGGCCTTGGACGGAGGGAGGAAACCAGGGCACCCGAAGAAAACCCAGCCGGTCACAAGGAGAATCTACAGACTCCGCACAGACGGCACCCGTAGGCTGGATGAAACCCAGGTCTCTGGCGCTGTAACGCAACAACTCTACCGCTGCGCCATTGTGCTGTCCTATAGTTTATGGTTTCAAGATTATTTCCAGAAATTAAGTTCACAATTCTGAACAGATGCTCCATTGTAGTACGGAGGATGGGATGCTCTGTTGGACGTGGGGTGAATTGGATGAGACTTTAAATGCCTGTCCGTTCACATAGGACAATGGAATTTATCCCCTAACCAACATTGTTAAAACACATCATATGCTTGCAATTGCTTGGCACGTTTCCTATATTGCAGCACTGACTAATATAGAGCATAGAAAAGCAGAGCGCAGGAATAGGCCCTTTCACCCACGAACGTCTGTGCTGACCATTAGGCTAAACTAATCTCATCTGCCTGCACTCAATCCATATCTCTCCATTCCCTGCATCTCCATGTGCCTACCCAAGCGCCTCCTCAATGCTGCTGTCATATCTGCCTCCACCACCATCCGTAGCAGCGCGTTCCAGACACCCACCACTTTCTGTGTAAAAAATACTTCCCCGCACATCTCATTTAAACTTTGCTTCTCTCTCATCTCTGGAGAACATGGATAAGTGACATTTTGGGTTGGGACCCTTCTTCAGGATCCCTACCTCACCGACCTGAAACATCACCAATCCATGTTCTCCAGAGATTCTGCATTGCTGGGTTACTCCAGCACTTTGTGTCCTTTTGTGTAAACCAGCACCTGCATTACCTTGTTACAACCTCTTAACCTAAAGCTATGCCCTCTAGTCATTGACATTTCCACCCTGGGAAAATATTCTGATTGTCTACTCTATCTATGCCTCTCATAATAATTTCACATACTTCTAAAAGAAGTCTCCAGCCTTCACGTTGCAGAGAAAACAATCCAAGATCAGATCTGCTTAATTGTCCATGTGTATTCTGGAAATCCAGAGCTTGTGGAAGGTTATATAAATGCAAGTCTTCTTTATTGGAAAAGGAAGTGAACCGCCTTTTAGCCATCCAAGAGGCAGCATTGTAAATCTGGCCAACATCAGAAGACTCAAGTTGCCAGGAATGTGCTGGACAATAGACAGGTAAAACCCATGGTGAGTATCAGAGTGCCAATACTGTACTGTGTGAAGAATTATTTATTTTGTTCAATGTTTTTAGCCCTTCATATACATTAATTAGTAAAACAATGTTCATTGCAATGTGATATCCTTACTGTATCTGTGGACGAGGAAATCAATTCTATCTGACATTAAACTTCATAAATCGCTAAAGATAACGGGTTAAGTTTAATATGTGTACATCTTATAGAGGTGTAAAAAATCATGAAAGAATAGATCAGGGCGCAAAGTCTCATGCCCAGGGTAGGGAAATCGAGAACCAGAGTACATAGGTTTAAAGTGAGAGCGGGGAAAGATTTAATAGAAACCAGAGGGGTAACTTTTTTACATAAAGGGTGGTGGGTTTACGGAACGAACTGCCGGAGGAGGTAGTTGGGACAGGTACCATCACAAATATTGAAGAAACATTTAGACAGTTACACGGATAGGACAGGTTTAGAGGAATATGGGCCAAATGCGGGCATGTTGGATTTGTGTCGATGGGGCATGTTGGTCGGTGTGGGCGCATTGGGCCGAAGGGCCTGTTTCCACGCTGTATGACTCTATGACTCACATCCTTGAAGTTTTGGCAACATCCTGGCAAATTTTCTCTGCACTATTATCAAACTTATATTTAATTCATTTTTCTGTGATGTCATTTGAACTCACATCCTGCACCTCATGCTTGTTTTGTACTAGTTGTTAGTTCAGGGTTCCAAATTAATCTAGTGAGGTTTTTCTTTTAAAAGTAACACTAAATTGTGTCAGTCTAGATCTGGTGGCAGCACTCCCACTTCAATCATGAGTTCAATTGAGAAAGTAATGAGTTCAATCCCATTCTCGATCCTGGAGTATACATTTGATATTGGCATCTAGTGCAGGCCTGAGGGATTCGTGCATCGTGCCATGTTACGGATGAGTGAAAATCCTTTGGCCCTCCCAGTTGGACTTAAAGTATCCCCGACCACAATATCAAAGGAATGCAGGTCAATAAATCCTAAAAAAAACTGTTCATTGGTTCTTATCCCAGTGTGAGAATTTGCTGTTGCAAAATCGGCCACTGCTTTTCCTTACATTATAACAGTAGTCAACACATAAAAGAACTTTGAACATGAAATTAAACATAGAATGGTACAGCACCAGAAGAGGCCTTTCAGCCCACAATGTCTGTGTTGAACATGATGCTAAGATAAACTAATCTCATTAGCCAGCACATGATCCATAACCCTCAATTCTCTGCAAATCCATGTGCCTACTGAAATGTCTCTTAAACACAGCTATCATGTCTGCCTCCATCAACACTTCAGGCAATGCAACTCAATTTGCTACAAATTGCTCAGTGATAATTGGAGGTATTCTGTAAATGTTGATATTTTTCTTGTATTTTGCCTGTAGGATGTGCAGGGGAAAACGGTGGTAGCTATCAAAGGAAAATAAAACAAATAGGAGAAGCTAAGGGCACCCACATCCCAAAGAAGAGTAGAGACAAGGAACTGGAGATGTCAGTTTGCGAAAAAAAAGTACAAAGTGCTTGAGTAACTCAGCGGGTCAGACCGTATCTCTGAAGGACTCTATCTGAAGAAGGGTGTTGAAAACAAGCCCTTCCGCTCTGATCGTGCAAACCATCGATCCCCCCCAACTAACAGTATCCTTCACACACTAGGGATAATTTACAACTTTACCAAAACCAATGAACCACCAAACCTGTATGTCTTTGGAGTGTGGGAGGAAACCGGACCACCCAGAGAAAACCCGCGCAGGTCACAGGGAGAACGTACAAACTCCGTTGACAGCACCCATGGCCAGGATCAAACCCAGGTCTTTGGCGCTGCAAGGCAGCAACTCTACTGCTGCAGCCGTAGGCTGGATGGAACACTGGCCCCTGATCTGCTGAGTTATTCCAGCACTTTGTGTCCCAAAGAAGTGTGTTGGTAAATTATCTGGGCACTGTAAATTGCTTCTAGTACAGGTGTATGGTAAAATCTGATGAGAGTTGATGGGGAGAATAGAATGAGATTAGCACGGGATTGGTGCAAATGGAGCTTGATGATTGGCATGGGCTCACTGCAAGCCTGATTCCATGCCACGTGACTCTATTATTCCATAATGGGGGAATAAATGGGAGCAATTATCTCCTACTCCATACTTCTTACCAATGCAAAAACTTCAATTCATAGTTTTTAAGCAAAGCTGAGAATGCATAAAGGAGAAGGCGGCAAGGAATTGTGCACCCCAGTGAGCAGAACATTTCTGTTGCAAGAATATTGGTTACAGCTTTGACTGATAAATCTGCAGCAAGTTCTGCCCACAAATAGAACAGAACTGCAAACCTCTTCGCTGAGTTCCTTCAGCACTTTGTGCTTCGCTCAAGATTCCAGCATTTGCAATTCCTTGTGTTTTCAAACTTCTTTTAACTAAATAAGCTATTTCCTTTTTTTCATTCCTTGCACGTCTTGCATGAAAAATCACAGCAGCTGTAAATTAACTTCAAGAAATTTTGATCAATCGTTAAACATTCTGTGCTCATCGAAGATAAACTGCAATGAATGTACAATAAACATACATCTGAACAATACTAATATCACATCTTCGATGTTGCAAAATATTCCCAGAGATGACAGAAGTGTTATCAAACAAACTTTGTCACCAAACCACATAAGGAGATTTTAAAGGCAACCAAGCAGAAACCTGCTTCAAAGCAGGCATTTTAAAGGAGTGTGCTAGGGCAGAGAAAGGCAAGAAGGCAGAGTGTCATAGAGTCACACAGCACAAAAACAGACCCTTCATCCCAAATCGTTGTCGTACAGCACTAGAGACCTGGATTTGATCCTTGCTACGAGTGCTGTCAGTGTGGAGTTTCTACGTTCTCTCTGTGACAGGATGTGTTTTATTCGGCAGCTCTCATTTCCACCCAAGACATGCAGGCTCGTAGGTTAATTGGTTTCTGTAAATCACCCCTAGTTTGTAGGACATAGAACTGGTGTACATAGTGATCGATGGTCAGCGTACACTCGGTGGCTGAAGGGCCTGTTTCTATGCTGTATCTCCATACCAAACTAAACTAATCGTGCATACTGGCAGCTTTTTTTTTCGACAAAAAAAATGCACTGGTTAAGAACATTATTTTAGAATGAATTTGAAACATATGCACATATGTTGGGCATCAAATGACATTCTGAGCATGATGGAGGCAATGCAGTTTCTCTCCTACTGGCGTACAGTTTATTTGTGTTTTGTGGGGACTATGATGGAAGTAGTCCAATGTGAAGAATGAACAAAACAAACCAGGATGCTGTTGCTTAACAATGAGTCTACTGTTGTTTGGACTTAGTACAAGTGACATGTGTTAGGTTAATGTTCTGATCTTTCAGTCAGGGAGCAGTCTGCCAGACCTTGCTCTGCCTCTGCGATGTTCAATTAACATCGGTGCAGTTTGCACATTTCTTTGTTAAATCACCAATCTTTGTTCCGTCCACTGTGAACCAACGGCAGAGGTCCTGTTGTTGAACCACTGATCTCCGTCTCTTCTCCTGCCAAGTAGTTTAATATCTGCAAAAGCTTTTTCTGAAATTTGATTTCCTTTTAGGAAATAAAAAATGAAAAGCTGAAGTGTATCAGTCTGCAGACATATTAGCACTGTCATTAACCGTGTTGAGTCTGACAGTTTCCTTACAGTGGAGCAATCAGAACAGCAGGATTGTGCTATAAGTCTGCGGGAAAAAAAAAATTAAATTGGGCTAAGCTCAATCAACCGTATACATTTCACTCTTGAATGCTGTTCCATTGACAATAAGCTGTGTTTATTCAGTGCAATATACAGCTTTATTTGGAGGTGCTCTACATAGACTCGGCTACTGTTCAACAGCCAGTGGGTGCATCGGTGTCTGGATCTTCCAGGAGCTGATGGTGCGGCATTTATTATTGACGGGCCAAGTGGGCAGGGTTAACAAATTGGAGGAACAATACCTAATATTTCGCCTGAGCAACTTACAACGCAGTGATATGAATATTGATTTCTCTAACTTCATGTAACCCTTGTGTTCACTCTCTTTCCACCGCTCCCCCATCATAGTCATTCTACTAGTTTCACTGTTGTCCTGCTTAGTTTCACTTTTTGCATCCACTCGTTATCACCTTCTCCACAGCCAACAATGGATCATTGTGGGCTCCACCTTTCCTTGATCATCGTTGCTGGCTTTTATTTGTTCTTTTTAAACCTTTCATTCATTTGTTCTTTAAATCTTTTCATACCTCGAGTTTCCCTCTGCCCCGAATCTCAGTCTGAAGAAGGGTCTCAATCCAAAACGTCCCCTATTCCTTTCCTCCAGAGATGCTGTCTGACCCATTGAATTACTCCTGCATTTTGTGTCTATCTTTGGTCAAATTGTAACAGTTGCTCGTTCCTCAATGTCTTGGAGGAGATGCCAATGCTGTTTGTTGCAGGGTAGAGCAGTGACTTCGATTCAGAGAGATATAGAGTCATACAACGTGGAAGCAGGCCCTTCGGCTCTACTTGCTCATGCCCACTAACATGCCCCATGTACACTAGTCGCACCTGCCTGATTTTGACTAATCAGTCTTCTGTGAATTGTCTTTTAACATTTTCCTACATTAAAAGGTGCTAAGCAAATGCCAACTGTTGTTGTTGTTGTTGTCCTGAGCTTTCACAATTGGATGGGATCTTATTAGAGTCATATAGTGTGAATTCAGACCCTTTAGCCTCCAACATGCCCTATCGATACTAGTCCTACCTGCCTTAATTTGGCCCACATCCCTCTAAACCTACCCTACCCATGCACCTGTACAAATGTTTCTTAAATGCTGTGATCGTACCTGCCACAACTACCACCTCTGGCAACTCATTCCATATGCCGACCACCCTTTGTGTAAAAAAGTTGCCCCTCAGTTTCCTATTAAATCTTTCTCCCCTCACCATAAACCCAAGTCCTCTGGTTCTCGATTTCCCTATTCTGGGTAAAAGACAGCGGGCATTTACCCGATCCATTCCTCTGATAGTCATATACACCTCTATAAGATCACCCTTCATCCTCCTGTGCTCCAAGGAATAAAGTCCTAGTCTGCTCGACCTCTTCCTAAAGCTCAGGCCCTCGAGTTTCCTATCACAGCGTGACCAAAACTGAACACGTGACCTCCCAACTTCCATACTCAATACTCCGTCTGATGAGCCAAGGCATGACTCAAGGCAGCCGGGATTATTTGCTTTCCTTCTGGTTCTGAAGATCGGTTAATGTATCAGGATCCAATCACATGCCCAAAGAATCCAATAGAAGTTGTGTGGGAAAATCTGAAAATATCTTAAAATAAAACTACTATGTGCCAGTGTTTAAATTATTGAAACATGCTGTTTAGTTTGGTTTAAAGATACAACGTGAAAACAGGCCTTTCGGCCTACCGAGTCCAGGCCAACCATCAATCCCCATACACCAGCACCACCCTACACACTAGGGACAATTTACAATCTTTACCGAAGCCAATTAACCCTCAAACCTGTATGTCTTTCGTGTGTGGAAGCACCAGGAGAAAACCCACATGGTCACACGGAGAACGTACAAACTCCATACAGGCAGAACCAAATCTTCTCTAGGTATGTCTACTTTGAAGATATTCTCCTCCACTCTTGTTTTCACACCTTACATTTCCTTATCTCTGTATCTCCCTCTCCCCTGATTCAGTCTGAAGAAGGGTCTCGACCTGAAAAGTCACCCACTCCTTCTATCCAGAGATTCTGCCTATTACTCCAGCATTTTGTGTCTACCAATAGTCAAGATTGAACCCGTCTCTGGCATTGTAATGCAGCAACTCTACCACTGTGCCACTGTGCTGCCAGGTTAATGAACATTTTGCAACATGTATGGTTGAAACAGATCCATTTGCTTTTAAAGTCAAAGTCGTCAAAAGAGTTTATTGTCACGTGTCCCTGACATGTTGTTCTATGCAAATAAATTATTTCTTTGCATAGCACAACAGAACATAGAAGGCATTGACTACAATTATATACGTAAATACACACATGAATGAATAAATTGATAAAGTGCAAATAACAGATGGAGGGGTATTAATGTTCAGAGTTTTGTCCGAGCCAAGTTTAATAGCCTGATGGCTGTGGGGAAGTAGCTATTCCTGAACCGGGTCGTTGCAGTCCTCAGGCTCCTGTACCTTCTACCCAAAGGTAGCAGGGAGATGAGTGTGTGGCCAGGATGGTGTGGGTCCTTGATGATGCTGCCAGCCTTTTTGAGGCAGCGACTGTGGTAGATCCCTCGATGGTAGGAAGGTCAGAGCCGATGATGGACTGGGCAGTGTTTACTACTTTTTGTAGTCTTTTTCTCTCCAGGGCGCTCAAGTTGCCGAACCAAGCCACGATGCAACCGGTCAACAAGCTCTCTACTGTGCACCTGTAGAAGTTAGAGTGAGTCCTCCTTGACAGACCAACTCTCCGTAATCTTCTCAGGAAGTAGAGGCACTGATGAGCTTTCTTAATAATTGCATCTGTGTTCTCGGACCAGGAAAGATCTTCACAGATGTGCACGCCCAGGAATTTGAAGCTCATGACCCTTTCAACCATATCCGTTGATATAAACAGGACTGTGGGTCCTCATCCTACTCCTTCCAAAGTTCCATGGTCAGCGAACTTGATGATGGAGTTCGCACTATGACCGGCTACGCAGTCATGAGTATAGAGTGAGTACAGCAGGGGGCAGCTCCCGTGCTGATTGTTATCGAGTCTGACACATTTTGACCAATACGAACAGACTGTGGTCTGTGAATGAGGAAGTCGAGGATCCAATTGCAGAGGTATGCGCAGAGACCCAGTTCTGCAAGTTTGGTAACCAGCTTGGAGGGGATGATTGTGTTAAATGCCGAGCTGTAGTCAATGAATAACAGCCTGACATATGAGTTTTTGTTGTCCAAGTGGTCCAGAGCGGAGTGGAGGGCCAGCGAGATCGCATCCACCGTTAATCTGTTGTGGCGGTAAGTGAACTGCAGTGGGTCCAGGTTTTTGTCGAGGTAGGAGTTGATTTGCGCCATGATCAACCTCTCAAAACACTTCATCACCACAGGCGTTAGTGCCACTGGTCGATAGACATTGAGGCACGTCACCTTGCTCTTCTTGGGCACCGGTATTATTGATGCCCTTTTGAGGCAGGTGGGAACCTCAGACCTCAGAAGTGACAGGTTGAAAATGTCCGTAAAAACTCCAGCCAAGTTGGTCCGCACAGGTTTTTAGAACACGACTAGGTTTACCATCAGGTCCAGACGCTTTTCGAGGGTTCACCCCTCTGAAGGATTTCCTGACGTCGGCCTCTGTGACTGAGACTGAAATACCATCACAGCGAATGGGGGCTCGGGAAGGCACATCGGTGTTCTCCCTACCAAAGCGTGCGTAAAACGCATTGCGCTCATCAGGGAGTGATGTATCGCCGACATCCGAGCTGCCTCCTGGTTTCGCCTTATTAAATAGCATCTTATTAAAGAAAACATCTGTGCTCATGCTCATTCATCAGAAGCACAGTCCCAGCCTCTAACAGAACACCTTCACTCCGCTCTGTGCTATAATGTACCTGAAAATTCAAATTGCAGTGGGAATAACACTGCATAATGTTTGATAATGATTAACCTCATTTAAGACATCTTATTTACAGGCTTAATAGCCGAGGGAGTTGTTGAGACAGACCCGGGAGTCTCAGGATAATAAATGCTGAACATTTCAGCCACACAGATCGGAGACACAGAAACCGAACTGATGATAGCCAAAGAAGTAGAGTGTAAGTCATGTCAATCTGTGGAGACTTGAGACTTTGGAGCTATAGCACAGAAGCAGGCCCTTCGGTCCACCAAGTCCATGCCAGCCAGCGGTCACCCCATACACTAGCACTATCCTACACACTAGGGACAATTTTACAAGCTATTGAAGCCAATTAACATGCAGACCCACATATCGTTGGAGTGTGGGAGGAAAACCGGAGCACCCAGAGAAATCCCACATGGTCACAGGGAGAACGTACCAAACACCATACAGACAGTAACCCTGTACATTATCGAACCTAGGTCCCTGGCGCTGTAAGGTAATCATGAAGAATTCTATGTTTATTTTAGAGATACAGTGTGGAAACAAGTTCTTCGGCCGCTCGAGGGGTCCACCGATGGAGGTAGCGCCGATGGAGCTCCTACACCCAGTGGGGCAGCACTGAGCGACCCACTAGGGTGTGTCCTCAATTCTCTGCAATTTCTGAGAGAATTGTGGACGCAGCCCAGACTATCACACAAACCAACCTCCCTTCCATTGAGTCCATCTACACCTCCCACTGCCTCGGCAAGGCCACCAGCATAATCAATGACAATGTGAATCAATTCATTCACCCCGGCCACTCCCTCTTCCCCCCCCCCCCCCCCCTCCCATCCGGCAAAAGGTACAAAAGTGTTAAAATGCACACCTCCAGATTCAAGGACAGTTTCTTCCCATCTGTTATCAGGTAATTGAGCGGAGAGCAGTCATGAGCTACTATCTACCTCATTGGAGACCCTCAGACTATCTTTGATTGGTCCTTACTGGTTTTATCTTCTACTAAATGTTATCTGTACACTGTGAATAGCTCGATTGTAATCGTGTATTGTCTTTCCACTGACTGGATAGCACGCAACAAAAGCTTTTCAATGTGCCTCGGTACACGTGACAATAAACAAAACTGAAACTGAGGGAGCTCCCACACCCACTGGGACAACACTGAAGAAGCACCCAGACCACCATCAGGAGAACACTGACATCCCTATTTAGTTTAGATTAGTTTAGAGACACAGTGTGGAAACAGGCCCTTCGGCCCACCGAGTTCGCGCCAACCAGCGATCCCTGTACACAAGCACTATCCTACACACTAGGGATAATTTGAATTTTTCCACAAGCCTGTACATCGTTAGAGTGTGGGAGGAAACCGGAGCACCCGGAGAAAACACACGTGGTCATGGGGAGAACATAGAAACTCCGTACTGTCAGCGCCTGTAGTCAGGATCGAACCAGGGTGTCTGTCGCTGTAAGGCAGCAACTATACTGCTGCACCACCGTGTTGCCCACAATCCCCTACACATTCTCCAATTGCCAATTTGGAGGTGAGTTAACGGCTCTTGCCTTATTTCATAACCTTCAGTAACATTGATCATGTGACAACAAAAGTAACTCTTCACTTAACACCATATTTGTCCAAGCAGCAGCGCCCATTCCCCATGGATACTGGCTAGTAAGCCTACAAATAAAGCTGCGAGTGATGAATTGTCACAGTACCTGATTGTAGAAGCTAATTCAACAACAACAATCAACAATACGGTTTTATTCGTCACATTGCACATAAAGTGCAAGTGAAATGAATTTGCCAGCAGCGGTACAATGATAAAGAACACACAATACACAATAGAAATGTAACACAAACTTCCACCACAGCATTCATCACTCTGGTGGAAGGCACAAAATTTGGCCAGTCCTCCTCCATTTTCCCCCGTGGTCGGGACCTCCACCCTCCGCAGCCGTCACTGCGGGCGGCCAGATGTGCAGACAAGGTAAAGTCCAGTTAAGTCCAGAATCGGCTCTTCCCCACCGGAGACCGCGGCTTTAGGTTGGTGTAGGCCGCAGGCCGGCGGTCACAGATTTAAAATTCCTGCCCCAGCCAGAAGCACCGCAGACCGCAGGGCCGGCGGTTGGAGCTTCCAGGATGCTAGAAGTAGGCCACAGGGCCGGCAGTTGGAGCTCTTCTTCCCCCGGGTCCCTACAAGGGATCCCGGGCTGCGGACTCCACGCCAGCTGGAGCTCTGCAGACCGCGGCTTCAGGCTGCCGGCTGCCGCGGGACAGCAAACGGGAGCGCTCCCCCCCCGATGAGCCCCAGCGAGGGCTCGCCCGCTCTGCACCGAGAGTCCACGCTACACCCGCCGCTGAAGCCCCGGGCGCGTCTCCGGGAAAGGCCGCCCGATCCTCGCTGTTAGGCCACGGGGGAGGCGACATTGAAAAAGTCGCCTCTCCGTGGAGGAGGCGACTGAAACGGTTTCCCCATCACCCCTCCACCCCCCCCACACCACCCCCCCACACAAAACACACAAAGAAACATTAAAACCATACTTTTAAACATACTAAAAAAATAAAAAAAAGTAGAAAAAAACGGACACGCTGCTGGCAGGGCGCCGGCAATTCATGGAGTAGTCAAATACTAGAAGCCACAGCATTCATTTGAGAGGGAGAACACTTAAATTTGCTTCATAGGACTTTGGCGAGGCCACATTTGGAGTATTGCATGCAGTTCCAGTCGCTCCTTGGAAGGAAGGATGGAGAGGCTTTAGAAAGGGTGCACAAGAGGTTTACTAGAAAGATTTCTGGGTTAGTTCATTTTTTTAGTTTAATTTAGTTTAGAGACATAGCTCGGAAACAGGCCCTTCGGCTCACCGAGTCCGCACCGACCAGCGATCTCCGCACATTAACACTATCCCACACACACTAGGGACAACTTACACATACACCAAGCCAATTAACCTGCAACCCTGTACGTCTTTGGAGTGTGGGAGGAATCCAAAGATTCCTGAGAAAGCGCACGTGGTCACGGGGAGAAGGTACAAACTACATAGAACATGCTGGACTTTTGTTGTGTGCTAACCAGTCAGCGGAAAGACAATACACAATTACAATCAAGCTATTAGGGGGTATTAGCGACAGGGAGAGGCTGGAAAGACTTACCGTAAATTGTTTTCTTTGGAAAGTCGGAGGTTGCGGGGAGAGCTTGATGGTGAGAGGGGAAAAGTTTAAAGGAGGTGTGCGGGGCAAGTTTTTTTACACAGAGGGTGGAGTGTGCCTGGAACGATTTTCTAAACTCAAGGGAAAACAAGTTATTCTTATATAAACTATATTTACCAATTTTTATTTATTGGCTGTGGATGGAACACAACTCAAAATGTTAACAGGGTGATATTATGAGTTTATATAAAATTAACTTTTATTCCGATTCTTTAGGTCACATTCTAGGTTCTAAACTCGAGAATACAAGTTAATCTTATATAACCTCATAATATAGCCCTAGGAACATTTTGGATTGTATTCCAATCAAATCCAATAGTCATAGGTGCATAATACCATAAGACATGTGAGAATAATTAGGCCATTCAGCCCATCAAGTCTACTCTCATACTCTTGTACGAGAAATAGGTGAACTTCCAAATGGTGCACAGGAAAGAGAGGTAAGAAGGGGGAGGTGTTTGTTTAGATGGAACTCTCAGGCAGGACTGAGTAGTGTTCTAAAGGACAAAGTGCTGAAGTAACTCAGTGGGTCAGGCAGTATCTCTGCAGAACATGGATACGTGATGTTTCAGATCGAGACTCTTCTTCAGACTTCAGTATCTTAATCATGCCAATTTCAAAATGAACAAGACAAAGATGAAGAAAATGATCTAAAATTATGTATAAAATCACATTTGATTAAACATGGAATTGAATAAATTAATAAAAACTATGAAACTGTGACTTATCAGTTGGTGCTTTTCTGTCCAGAATTGTACGGTTTAGTCAAGGGATCTATTCCGGATTCATGGACTTCAGTAATAAAGCTTTAGGTAACTAAGACTGCTGACTTTAACTTGTCAGTGCGCTAACGGAGGTACTCGGGTCACTTTATCTACTTTCACTCCAGACCAGGCACGTGCCGTGAGTGATTACTCAGGGTAGGCAGTCAGTCGGACTGTTCTCCCCGTAAAAATAAAAAATAAAAAAGGTAACAAGTCAATTTGCCCAATGCTTCCAAGTCTCCTTTATTCTGAATTACTGAAGGGGGGGGGGGGGGGGTGTGTGTGTGTAAGGGTGATGGCAGGTGGAGAGATGGTGGGAAAAATGGGTGCACACAGGGAAAAGTTGAATCAGGTGTCATCTTATTGAATGACAACACTTGTTCAATGGACTAATTGGGGGGACAGTTCCTTTCACAGTGTTTGGGGAGTCTGTGCCAGGGTTAATGTTTCGGGGAGAGCAGGACTGTTGAGAATGAGGGGGTCGGGGATAATGCCAGTAACTCACCCACTTACCGCTGCTGTGGCGCTCCAGGCGTGGAGCCACCATATTGTAGCCGGGAATAGAAACAGCTCGGGTAGCTGCGAGCGGCCGCCAGGACCCGACAGTCAAACTGTCCGCCACTTCAGCACCTTCTGCCGGCCCGCTCACTTCTGGCAGTGCTCTCCGTCTGAACAACTCTCACCTGCTGCTCGCTCATGTCAGCGGCTTCCTGCAAATCCTTAAATTCCCACAGCCGAGTAACCTCAATCGGGACATGAGTGAGGCCAGCGAGCGACAGGAGAGAGGTTTTGCACGCCTCCGTGCAAGGAAGCGTCGCAAGTGGCATGCTCCCGACCCCTCCCTCACAATATTCGTGCCCTCCCTGCAACTTTACCCCGGGCCAGACTCCCCAAATGCTATGAAAGGAGCTCTCCCCCCACCCCCACACCCCGGGAAGTACGGTATTTAAAAATATAAACACAAAATGTACTAACCACATTATCGGTACACGAGCTCCATTCTTCTCTCCCTGTTTCCTAAGATACACTTAAAATATTGCCAATCCATATTTGAAAACCCCGCCAAGAAACTAGGCCTGCGCAGGCGCAGTAGGCTGCTGCGCCTGCGCAGTGCTGCAGAGGCAGAATTTCTGCTGCCTTCAGCCCCGCTTGAAATTGACGCTTGAAGCAGCGCTGACGGCACGTAGGCTGCACAGACCTTCCCGTGTTACAAGCGCTGCGGATGAAAGGCACGGAGAATTATGTCTACCTAAGAGATTGATCTCTTAGATAGGCATAATTCTCCCATGCCTTTATTATTTTATATTTAGTCATTACTATGTTATAATTTTAGTCAGGGTAGGCAGTGCCTACCTTGCCTACCCTGACGGCACGTGCCTGCTCCAGACTTACCATGGACAATCATTTTGCTTTGTTAAAACTGGTCCTCAGTGTAGTTTTGGCAAAACAGAGTGAGAACTCAGCAGGAGTGAGTTTTTAAAAAATAGGCAAGATTGCTCTACACTGGTCGATACAAGCCAGATCCAAAAATAGCTAATGGAATCTTGGCCTATATCACAAGGCGGCTCAAATACAAAGGGCAGGAAGTTATGCTTGGGTTGTTCAGAGTCTTGGTCAGATCCCTAGAGGAGTATTGTCTTCAATGTCAGGCTTAGGACCAAGAAATATCTATTGGATGTGGATGGAACACAACCCAAAATGATATCAGGATGATATCATGAGGTTACCAGACTAACTTGTATTCCCTTAAGTTTAGAAGGTTAGGATGTGACCTAAAGTATCTAAAATGATGAAGATTCAATAGGATAAAGACAAATAAGAAATTCAGCTTAACTTGTTTAACCACCACATCTGTGTCCAAAATTTAGTGCTGGGTTTAGTTTAGTTTAGTTTAGTTAACGGATACAGTGTGGAAACAGGCCCTTCAACCCACCGAGTCCGTGCCGACCAGCGATCCTCATACGCTAGCACTATCCTGCACACCAAGGACTATCTACAATAGTTACCAAAGACAAATTAACCAACAAACCTGTAAGTCTTTGGCATGTGGGCAGAAACCAGAGCACCTGGAGAAACCCCATGTGGTCACAGGAAGAATGGACAAACTGTATAGACAGCACCCATAGTCAGGATCAAACCCGGGTCTCTGGCACTCTAAGACAGCAACTCTACTGCTGTGCCACTGTGTCGTTCCTCGAGTGGAGAAGGCAGAACAAGAAGAACACTTGGAAATTGAGAGCTAGGCTTTTCAAAGCGATATCAGGAATTACTTTGAAAACTCAAAATGTGGGAGAAAACTCATCTCTCATCCTCCCCAAACACCCAACCCCTTCCTCTTCCCCACCCACCACCACCTGAACTACTCAATATATAAAGAATGAAATTGCTAGGAGGTCGTGAAATTTAGAAGATAGATGAAACAATACGTCTTGAGATAAAAACACACAGAATGCTAGAAGAATTTAACAGGCCAAGCAGCATCTGTGGAGGCAAAAGATGTATGTTGAGATTTCAGCTCCTGATCCATGGTCATGAGTCATGACTTAAAATGTCGACCCTCACTTTTTGCTTCCCCAGCATCTGCTTGACCTGCTGAATTCTTCCGGCTATGTTCTGTTTTATGTTACAGATTTTAGCATTTGCAGGTTCGTTTTGTCTTGAAACGTCTTGAGACTTTAGCTGGCACATTAGGGTAAACCATGAGTTCATGTTCTGAAAATGATCTGAGTTTTTAATGTTGATTCTTTTTAATTGTTTTCTTAACACTCATTATCCCCTTTACCCTGGTCACCATTTTGGCTTTTCATGATCATAATCATAATCATACTTTATTAGCCAAGTAAGTTTTGCAACATACAAGTGCTCGGATAAGATCGCATGGATAGCGTCATCTATCTCCTCAAGCAGTCTGAAGAAGGGTGTTGACCCGAAACGTCACCTGTCATTCCCCTCCACAGATGCTGCCTGACCCGCTGAGTTACTCCATCACTGTGCTTTCTTTTCATCAAGTAGTTGCTGTGCCAATCTGCCTCTATCCCGTACTGAATAACATGAGGCTGGGACTGATTATCTCCATCCCTTCTAAATAGCATTACAATAACCTATCATGCATTAGACCTTAGACTTTAGACTTTAGAGTTTACAGATTCAGCGTGGAAACAGGCCCTTTGGCGCATCGAGGCCGCACCGCCCCGCGATCACCCTGTACACTATCCAACATACTAGGAACAATTTACAATTTTATCCGAGCTAATTTGGGGTGGCACAGCGGTAGAGTACCTGCCTCACAGCACCAGATAACCAGGTTTGATCCTGACTATGGATGCTGTCTGTATGGAGTTTTATACGTTCTCCCAGTGACCGCGCGGGTTTTCTCTGGGTTCACTGGCTTCCTCCCACACTCCAAAGATGTACAGGTTTGCTGGTTAATAGGTTTCCGTGAATTGTAAATTGTCCCTAGTGTGTAGGATAGTACTAGTGTATTGGGTGATTGTTGGTTGGCGCAGACTGGGTTGGCTGAAGGGCCTGTTTCCATGATGTACTTCTAAAGTCTAAAGTCAGTAACCTAAAAACGTGTATGCCTTTGGAGTGTGGGTGGAAACTGGAGCACCAGTTTCAGGATTGAACCTGGGTCTCTGGCTCTGTAAGGCAGCAACTCTAACACTGCACAACTATGCTGCCCCCATGTTAGGTCATTTGGTAGGATTCTCAGGTTTAGAGTTCAAGACCTGCTTCAGAGATATGAGCACAAATATGTAGACCAGCATTATGATATAACACTGAAGAGATACTGCACACTTGGAGATGCTGTCCTTTGGATGAGACGTTCAACTGAAGCCTCCATCTTATGTGGGTGCAAACCACTCCATCTTCTCTCTTATGTGGGTGTAAAAGATTCACTAACTGCTAATAGTGGCCTTTTAGATTTGGCTCAGATACATACTCAATATTTATCTTTCAATCAACAGTCCTAAAATAGATAGAGACACAAGAAACATCTGATGCTGGAAGCTTGGCGGAACCCAGAGGGTCAGGCAGCAAATGGACACACAATGTTTCAAGTCAGAACCTTTCTTGAGGCAGTCTGATGAAGGGCCCAACCCAAAATGTCATCCACCTATCCCCATATAAAACAGATGGTTGGCGATTACTTGATGTCTCCATGTAGGAAGTTTCCAAGTGTTGAATTTTGCATTATTTCAGATATATTCCATCCACTGTAGAAAAATGTTGGAATGTCCCAAAAGATACTCCTCATTATCACCTTATTATCACCTTTTCTATAGCCATCAATAGATCATTGTGGGCTCCACTTTGCCTTGAACATTGTTGCTGGCTTTGATTTGTTCTTTTCATACCTTTCATTTATTTGTTCTTTCTACCTTTTTCTCTCCCCTGACTCAGTCGGAAGAAGGGTCTTGACCCGAAACATCACCTATTCCTTTTCTCCAGAGATGCTGCCTGACCCGCTGAGTTACTCCAGCATTTTGAGTCTATGTGTAAACTCTGTACAGACAGCACCAGTAGTCAGGATTGAACCTGGGTCTCTGGCTCTGAAAGGCAGCAACTCTACCATTGCACAACTATGCTGCCCCCATCTTAGGTCATTTGGTAGGATTCTCAAGTTTAGAGTTCATGACTATGAGTCATGCTCTATAAATCCAGTTTTGTCCATTTTTTTTCAAGAAATATCAAATGTCACATTTCCTGTGCAATCTATAATAAGATTTGGTTAACTCAGTATTAACCATAAACCAGAACCACACTCCAGATGATTACTGAATGGTCTATAAGTACATTTCAAATGAGCTCCACTGGAAACAGATGGAGGGTGAAATTATTCCTGCATTGTTTTGTTCTCACGCTTTCCATTCTCAGCTCATGCACGTTCAGTGGAAGGATGGGAGAAGAAACATTGACCTCCAAGGTGCACGCTCTGGAACAAACAGACCTCGTATTGGGTGTCTCGTAGGACAGACACAAACTTCAAAGCCTATTGCAGCTTCCTCAGTTCTCCTACCTGCAGCCAAATGAAAGGAATAAAGGTTTGGAGAAAAAAAGGTTTCAAGGCTGAAGAGTAAGGGTTACGACTGGGTCAATAAACTTCAAATGAAAGTATCTTGATTCATGCCAAGGTGCAGGTAAACCATGAGACCGCTCCAGGTTTATTTCCATGGAAGTGTATTTGTGTGCAATAACAGCAAAAATTATCAGGATTCGGAGTTTATTCAATGGGGATAATCCAAATGTTATACCAGAAATTACATAATATGGTCAATCAGGATATATGATGGTGTAGAGTACAATTACATTAGGTCTCAAAATTACTGTACATCGTCAGAAACTGTAAGCAATTAATTTAGTTTAGTTTAGAGATACAGTGTAGAAACAGGCTTTTCGGCCCACTGAGGCTGACTTTCATTACTAGGGCAGCGGATAGCAAGGGAAGATGAAAGTAATCCGAATTCCTTGAAAATAATACTCCCCCCCCCCCCCCCCCATTGACTCCACCTACATTTCACACTGCCTCGGAAAAGCAGCCAACATAATCAAAGACTTGTTCCACCCTATCATTCCATCTTCTCCCTAATCCCGACCAGCAGAAGATACAGTAGCCTGAAAGTGTGCACCACAAGATTTAGGAACAGCTTCTTGCCTTCCGTCATCATCAGGCTCCAAAACGGTCCTTCGATACGCTTGGGGACTGTCCGAATTCACCTCTACACCACTGTGGACATTAGACTTTGTCTATGGAACTGATGCGCTGCAAAGCTGAGAACTATATTCTGCACTCTGTATCTTCCCCTTTGCTCTATCTATTGTAATTGAGTTTGACTTGATTGTATTTATGTGAAGTATATCTGACCTGTTTGGATAGCATGCAAAACGAAGTTTTTCACTGTACCTTGCTACATGTGACAATAACAAATCTAAACCTAGGAGTGATTAATGGCAATGTGCTGGCATATTTCGCCTGGACGGTGATATTACATAGACAGGTGACCAGAAAGTTATGCATTACTATATGTGGCCGTCACATCTTATACCAGCCTTTGACCAACCTGGGTATCACCACCAAGGTATATGCTGTCTTTAATATGCAGCTAATTTTGTTTCAAGTACAAGTTATCTCAGGATTGCACTGTGCCAAAATAGCACACTACGAGATCGTTGCTGGAGGACTATGGTGCTGGCCGCACACCATATATGATCAGGTAAGTGTGGCAGCGGGAGCAAGGAATTTTACATTAGCAATTCAACTTCCACCTGGGGTCATATCATCAGTTTATTCTGCATCCTGGAGCTCACATAAGATTTAGGTTTAGGATTATTATTGTCACATGCACTGAGGTATAATGAAAAGCCTTGAGTCAAACTCGTACAATAGATAGAGCAAAGGGAAAGATACAGAGTGCAGGATATAGTTATCAGCATTGTAGCATGTCAGTATCATAGACAAAGTCCAATGTCCGCAATGGAGAAGAGGTGAATTGGACAGTGCCCTAAGCTAATGGAACAAGCTAACAGTCTGATAACAGAGAGGAAGAAACTGTTTCTTTGTCTGGCAGTTTCTGAGTCCGCTTTCAAGCTTCTGTACCTTCTAGCAGACAGGAGCACGGAGATGAAGGAATGACCGGCTTGGGACATCTTTCATTATCTCGGCTGCTTTTCCAAAGCTGAGTGAAGTGTAGTCAGAGTCAATGGTTTAGTTTAAATGAGTGATTGCAGATCCACTTCTGGGATCAGCACACAGAGAGTCACTTGGCTTCTGGTCTGTGACAATTTGGGCTACATCTACAACTCTGCAATTGCTTGCTGTCATGGGCAGTGCACAATTCCCAGCTGAACTGGGAGCTGTGGGCTGTCCATCCGAGTTTTCTGTTGCCCCGGGAAACCTCACACATGAGTTCCTGAGACGTTTATCAAGAAAGAGAATCTGAGGTGGTTTCCCATTGTGGTTTTATCTCTGGAGTGACTTCTCCTCCGTGGGTGACTTCAAAGCTAAATGGTGATGCCTCCTGCATTTGAGAAAGAGAGGATCGCCAAATCCATTGTACACCATGACCTTGAACCTGATCTGAAGCTGCAGCCTCTGCCCCTGGTAAAAGTCTGGAGTGAGGTTCTGCTAATTCAAAAGGCGAGAGCATTACTACCACTGCTGAATCAGTGGTTCTTTGCTCTCGATGCCAGCACACGGCTCGGTGTTATTTCACTTAGAATCATGGAGTCATAGAGCTAGGCCAGCTAGAGAATGGTCCTGACTTCACCAACTAGGAAGCAGTCTTGAGCGACCATCCATCTCATTGGAGACACTCGGACTTTCTTTAATCGGACATTACTGGCACTTTGTCTTGCACTAAACATTATTCCCTTTATCCTGCATCTGTACAGTGTGGGTGGCTTGATTGTAATCAAGTACAGTCTTTTCACTTGACTGGATAGCACGAAATAAAAAAGCTGCTCACTGTACCATGGTATATGTGACAATAATAAACTAAACCAAGACGCGAGAGTCAAGAGTGTTTTATTGTCACGTGTACCAGCACAGAACATTGAAGTTCATACTTGTAGCAGCACAACAGGTCTGTAAACACCGTATACAATAGATAACAAACATTTTAAAAAAAGGACAACAAATAAAAAAACTCAATATAGTACAAAGAACAAAATAAAGCCCAAAGTCTGTAGTGCAACCATAGAGGCACAGAGCATGAAAAAGGCCTTTCAGCCCAACTTTCCCATGCTGACCAAAATGTCCCATCTACACTCGTCCCACCTGCCCACATTTGGCCCATACCCTTCTAAATCGTCCCTATCCATGTATCTGGTCAAATGTCTTTTAAATGTTGTTATAGTAACATTCTTCATAACATTTCTTATAGAGTGCTCTCATGTCACCACTGACTGGGACTTAAAACCAAATGCATGAATCAAGTATTGCTCTTCATGCAGTAGGACTATTAAAGATAGAACAACACAATTGTGCTTAACTTGGACAAAATCCCTTCAAATGCTACTCTGCTCTCAATGTGTTGGATCACAGAGTCCCATCGGTGGATGATATTCATCACCCTGTAATTCTCTTTACATGACCCTTTCAGTTGCTCAGATAATGAATACACTACTCTAAAAGTGTGATGATTCTGAGAAAGAAAAATGTACTTCATTTGGGTGAAAAGCACTTTGGGATGCCCTGAGGTTGTGATTGTGAAAGATGCTTCACCTTCCTCAGTAAATGACTGAACATTAATAAGTTCATAACTTATAGTGGTAGAATTAGGCCATTCAACCCATCAGGCCTACTCTGCCATTCAATCATGCCTGATCTATCTTTCCCTCTCAACCCCATCCCCCTGCCTTCCCCCTATGACCCCTGGCACCCATACTAATCCAGAATTTGTCAATCTCCTCCTTACAAATATCCATGGACTTGACCTCCACAGATTCTGTGGCAATGAATTCCACAGATTGACCACCCTTTGACGAAATAATTCCTCCTCATCTCCTTTCTGAAGGATATGACCTCTGGTCCTAGGCTCTCCCACCAGTGGAAACATCCTCTCCACATTCATAATGACCAAGAGGTTAACAGTGCATCTGGCCTGGCAAGGTTTAGCTGGTGGCAGCTTGCTATTTGACGTTCACTGTTTTGGGGAAAGTAGGGATAAAAATCAGCCAGGTATTGGACTTGAAGTAAAAGTGATAAAGAAATTATCACTGGAGCATTGAAGGATAAGAAGGACTGTTATGGGAGCATTGAAGATTCTGAGATGGTTTGACAGAGTAGATTCAGGAGACCTCTGCAAACAATGGTTCGGGTAACAGAAATTCACCCTTACGGAATTCACATATCACCACTAAAAATTCTGGGATATGGAAATAAAATTCGCTCTTCTGAAATTGATGTGGGGAAAAAAATGAAATCAATGAACACAATGTTTTTAAGTTTGAATCGATAATGCAGACACACATTTTGGAGAACCAAGAAGACTATAGAGATACAGCGCGGAAACGGGCCTTTAAGCCCACCGGGACGAACAATGATCACCCCGTACACCAGCACTATCGTACACACTAGGGGCAATTTACAATTTCACTGAAGCTAATTAACCTATAAACCTGTACGTCTTTGAGTGTGTGAGGAAACCGGAGCACCCGGAGAAAACCCGCGTGGTCACAAGGCGAACGTACAAACTCCTTACAGACAGCACCCGTGGGCAGGATAGTCCCTGGCACTGTGAGGCAGCTGCTCTATCGCTGCGCCACTGTGCCACCCCTTCACAGATCATTTTCTCATAACTCAGCCTCCTCCATAATGTGGGACTCACCTGTGCTGTGAGACACCTCTGTCAGCCCACATGGGTCAGGTGAGGTTTATTGTCATATGCACGGGTTTGATGATGTAGAAGAGTACAATGAAGATCTTGCTTGCAGCAGCATCACAGGCACATGGACTCAGACAGTACACAAAAATACAAATTGTACGTAGGCTCCACAAGACAGTGAAAAGAAAAAAGATGCAGCAAAAAACAAGAGGTTAATGGAAAACACAATTAGAAAAGAAGTCCATTCTGCTTCAAGAGGTGAAACAAAGTGTTCCGATGCTGAGGTAGGATGAGAATTGTGCAGGACTGTTTACAAACCTGATGGTTGTAGGAAAGTAACCTATTCTGGACCTGATGGTGTGGGGTAGCTAGAAGTCGCTTGAACCAAAGATGTTGCTTGAACTGCTGAGTTACTCCAGCACTTTGTGCCTTATTTTCTATTCCTTGTTTTGAGATACCAAGGGACTCTGTCCTGTGACTGGACAGTTTAAAACAAGGGAACATTGTCTCGGAGAAAATGATAATCTATTTAGCACGGAAATGTGGAGAAATGTCTTTACAAAGAAGGGAGGAAATCTACCTGAGAGGGCTAATGATGCTGAGTCATTGCACACGCTCAAGGCTGTAATCAATAGATTATACAAAGTGAATCAGGAGATATGAGGACTGAACAGGAAAGTCGGCCTGTAGCATAGCTTCAGCCATAATCTTATTAAATGGCAGACAAAGCTTGAGGGGCTGTGTAGCTTAATTCTGTTAAAATGAGTGAGGGAAGGTTTAAAGGATGGGCAGTGCCAATGTTTCTACACAGGGAGTGGCAGGTGGCTGGAACACACTGCTGAGGGGTGGTCGAAGGAGGTACAATAGCAACATATAACAGGCATTCAGACAGACACAGAATAGAATGACAGGCAAGGAATAGAGAAGAAGGGTCTCAACCCGAAACATCACCCATTCCTTCTTTCCAGAGATGCTGCCTGTCCCGCTGAGTTACTCCAGCATGTTGCGTCAAGGAATACAAACCCAGTGCCAGTGGTTCGGATTACAGTTGAGTTCTGTCGTGTTTAGTTTATTGTCACATATACCAAGGTACAGTGAAAAGCTTTAGTTGCTCGCTATCCAGTCAGCAGAAAGACAGTACATGATTACAATTAAACCATCCACAGTGTACAAATACATGATAAAGGGAATAACATGAATAATGTTTAGTGCAAGATAAAGTCCAGTAAAGTCTGATCAAAGATAGTCCAATTAGTTTAGATTGTACTGTTCTATGTTCTAAAATGAAATTTGTGGCGTTATGGTGAATTTGTGGAATTCATTGCGTCACCCTGTGACCGAGTGGGTTTACTCCAGGTGCTCCGCTTTCCTCCCACGCTCCAAATAGGTACAGATTTGTAGGCTAACTGACTTTGGTAAAATTGGAAATGGTCTCTAGCGTGTAGGATAGTGCTAGTGTACGGGATGATAGCTGCTCAGCCGAAGGGCCCATTCCCAAGCTGTATCTCCAATGTCTAAACACGTGCACTCTGATTGCTTCAAATATATGTTTAAAGATGCTTCAAAATTAGGGAAAATGTGCAAAATAACAGATGTTCCTCTGCAAATTGAAAGATAAATTAAAATTTCAGGTGTAACTTCATCAGAACTGTAATTAGCATCTTGGTGTGGAAAACATAAAAATAGGATAGAAAAACAAAAAGCTTGTTAATTATATACTGAAATTTGTAGGTAGAATTGCTGCCTTACAGCACAAGAGATCCAGGTTCAATCCTGATTATGGGTGCTGTCTGCTTGTAGCTTGCACATTTTCTCTGTGAAGCATAGGTTTACTCAGGGTGCTCCAATTTCCTCCCATATTTAACGACATGCAGGTTGGTAGATTAATTGGTTTCTGTAAATTATCCCAAGTGTGTAGGAAAGAACTAGTGTACGGGTGAATGCTGGCTGGCATGGACTCGGTGGTTCAAAGGGCCTGTTTCTATGCTGTATCTAGGGTTGCCAACTGTCCTGTATTAGCCGGGACAACCTGTATATTGGGCTAAATTGGTTTGTCCCATACGGGACCGCCCTTGTCCCGTATTTGACTCCTACTACTCGGGTCGAGGGGCCCTGTCTGACCCAGCCTCCCCGTCCCGACGTAGTGCAGCCCATGGAGTTCAGCAGCAGTGCCTCGCCTGTAGCCCCATCGGTCAGCAGCCCGGCCAGCAGTCCGATCTTCGGACCTTTGCTTACCACCAAATCCGCCACCCCTCATTTTCATGGTCGATCATCGGTTCATGAGTTGGATGGGATGCCGGACTGCGCGCGCGACATCGCCAAAACTCATCAGCTGGCCCACCGGCGGGGCTTTGTGTGCAGTCCAGCGCCCGGGCCAACTCATCATTCACCCAGCCACGGCCGAGTCGGCCGACAAATTGTCCCGGACTTGGTGACTTGGTTGACGTCCTGTCACTTTCCGTGCATCAGTTGCATGCCTGGTTAGTCGAAAAGATCAAAATTCAAAATTCGAAGTACGGTTTCTGCACCAGCGTAAAGTCAAAATATCATGTCGATGCATCGTGCGTTGAGGAGCATCTGTACTCTGTAATCAGCAGAGGGCACGCTTACAGACAGATCCTAGGCCTGATACAACAGCGTGCGTGCATGTTGGCACCACGCACGAGAGATTCACCTGTCATTCAATCACAGGCCCCTTTATGCGCATCAGTTGTACGCTATATTTTGCCAATTCCTGACAAAACAAAAAGTTTCAGAAACGTCTTGTGTTGTTCGATCGGTTGTTGTTCGATCAGTTTGTATAGCGCAAATATGGATAACGCTGCAAAAAGAAAAGACTGTGCAGCTATAACAAGCAATGAGAAGCAAAAAAGATGGGTGTTAAGCCCGTCAGCGGTGACTCGATGAAGGCCTTCTGCACTTTGTGTCATCAGGAATTTGTCCCTTATTTTGACCGTTTGTCCCTTATTTGGGAGTGAGAAAGTTGGCAACCCTAGCTGTATCTGTAATCTAATCTGTTCTAAACCTGCAAGCTATTTAACGGAAAGGAGGGGCAGATATATTTAGAGACAAATCCTCTCATTAGGTCTTGGATGAGTTGCTCTCAAAAAAGGCACATTTCATTGGCAGGCACTATTCTTTTCAATTTAGTGTGAAAAATGTTGCAAGATGAATTCTAAATAGATAAACATATTTGATGCATATTTCTAGCTTTCCTGAATATATCTGCAAAACGAAGATGCTGTAACAGTGGATGCTGTAATAGTCACGGATGTTTTGAAAAAATTATATATGCATTTATGTGCAAAATCAATTAAAAATGACAGACAATGGAAAGCTGAAATAAAAACAGAAACTGTTGAGAATACTCTCTAGGTCAGGAAGCATCAGTGGAAAGAGAAACAGATTTAAAAGTCAAGTTAAGAATGTTTATTGTCATATATCCCAAATTGAACAATGAAATTCTTACTTGCAGCAGCACAACAGAATATATATCTATATATATATACATATATATATGTGTGTGTGTGTGTATGTAAATAAATACATATATTGAGCAATTTTGCCTATGTAGTTCAAAGCTTATTTGGAGGTTGTGGTGCAGTGGTCGGCAACCTATGGACCCCGAGCACAATGCGGCCCACAACCCAAAATCATTTGGCCCGCTGATGCATTTTTTTCCCTGGCTGTACCGCATCCTGCGCAAAGCCGCCGGCACAGCCACGCACCTTCTGTGAACACGTTAAAGAAAGAACCGCAGTTGTTGGAAAAATCAAAGGTAGGCAAAAATGCTGGAGAAACTCAGTGGGTGAGACATGCAAGGATAGCATGAGGCTGCCTCACCCGCTGAGCTTCTCCAGCATTTTTGTCTACCTTCTGTGAACACGTGATTTGGTGCCTGCCATCCGGGGCGGGATCGGGGCGGGATCCATGTGTACACATGATAGATGTGGCCCACCATCCGCTCACAGACATGCGTCCCAGCCCCTATGCAGAACAAGGTTGCCAACCCCTGATGAGGTTTTTATTAGGCCTGTTGGCTGAACCTGGATGTTACAGTTCTTAGGCTCCTATATCTTCTTCCCGATGGCAGGAAATGAGTGTGGCCAGGGTGGTGTGGGTCTCTGATGATGCTGGCTACCTTTTTGAGGCAGCGACTCCTGTAAATCCCTTCGATGGTGGGGAGATCAGTACCTGTGACGGACTGGGCAGTGTTCACCACTTTTTGCAGTAAACTGTAAACTACAGTTTAAACTAAACTAAACTAAACTAAGCTAAACTAGATTGAAATAATCTACCATTGGCTCCAGAATTCTACTTCTACCAAGCTTCAAGAGCGGAGTTGCAATGACTCACAATCCTCAGAGAGAAAAATAATATTGATGTATCCCTCTCATATCTGGCTACTCATTTCTAAACAGTGATTTTAGTTGCAGATTTATAACAAGGAAAAACACAATCTCCATATTCTCCCTCCCAAGACACCTCAGTACCTTCAATATTTCAAGCAAGTCACTGCTCACCTCTTCAGTAGATGCAAGCCCAGCCTGGCCATCCTGCCCACATTCCAGATATGAGTTTGGAAAACATTTTCTGAATTGCTTCCATTGTACTTTACATCTTCCCTTAAATGTGATCAAAAGTGTAAACAGTACTCCAGATGTAAAATGCCATGTGCAAGGTGGCACAGTTCGATTCTGACTTTAGGTGCTGTGTGAGGAATTTGCATGGTCTCCCTGTGACCATGTGGTTTCCTTTGGGTGTTCCGGTTTCCTGCCACATCCCAAAGACGGGCGGGTTTGGAGATTACTTGGCCTCTGTAAAATCGCTCCTAGTGTGTAGGGAGTGGATGCGAAACTGGAATAAGATAGAACTAGCATGAACGGGTGGATGGTTGGTGTGGAGTTAATGAACTATAGAGCCTGTCTCACTACACTCAAAACTACTGTTGTTATAATGTGGGGATGGTAACTAATAAATTGTCAAAACTCATATTCAATGTATTTCTTCAGAAACTTACTTGCTCAACCTAAATATGTTTTTACAAGTCCTGCACCCAGATCTCAATGCATTTCTGAGTTTAACCATCTCTCACCATTAACTGAAAATGTGCTTCTTTTATTAGGTTCCTATCAAAATAGACGGGGTCAAGGAAGAAGCGTTCACGTTGCGGCCCTGTTTCCACTAATCTTTCCACCACCACGCACAAGAAGCACAAGAAGCGTAAGACAGTAACCATTGTGCAGATGCTGAGAAGTGTGTTCAGCTCTGGCTGAAAAGCTTCTAATCTTGTGTGTGGACTCGATAAGAAGAAGACCAAAATAGACTATTTCAAATTTTCACCATTTGTCAGATCTTTGCCGTGCCTAATCTAGTTATATTCTTTTATCTTCCAGGGCAACACAATGGTTCACAAAGCGCCAAGGACCTGGATGCAATCCTGACTTCTGGTGCTGTGTGTGTGGAGTTTGCATGTTCCCCCTGTGACCAAGTGGGCTTTCTCCAGGTGCTCCAGTTTCCTCCCATATCCCAAAGATGTGCAGGCTTGTAGGTTAATTGGCCTTTGTAAATTGCCCCTAGCATGTAGGGAATGGATGAGAAAATGAGTTGACGTAGAATTGGTGAGAATTAGTGATAGTCAGCATAGTCTCGCTGGGCTCAAGGGCCTGATTTCTTGCTCCATCTCCAAAAAACTCCAAAAAAGCGAACTTTCCTAACTATATGTTAGTCATTAAGCACAGTTAACAAAAAAACATTATATCATAAGAGCCAGAAAACAACCCATTTATGTCTAATCGCTGTTTCCTATTAACCGGCCAATTTTTTTTATCCACACCAAAATGTTACGTCGGAAAATTTGTACAAGGGAAATGGTGTCATTGAGTTGTACAGCACCAAAACAGGCCTTTCGGCCCACCTTGTTCATGCTGACAAAGTGGCATGTTGGGCAAATCCCATTTGCTTTTCTATCTAAAAGCTTCTTAGATGCCCCAATTGTACCCACCTCCACAACCAGCCCTGGTGGCTTGTTCCACGCACCAATCACTCGCTGTGTAAAAAAAATCTATTATCTATTTGACCCACTTTCACAGTAATCTTTAATGCAGTAACTAATCAAGCTCTTTCTAGAAATCTAAGTATAGGACATCTACAACTTCCCCTTTATCTCCAGCGCACATTATTCAAAGGACTCTAATAAATTGTTATTAGAGCAGCACAGTGGCCCAGCGGTAGAGTTGCTGCCTTACAGCTACTGCAGCACCAGAGACCCGGGTTCCATCCTGACTGCAGGTGCTGTCTGTTCGGAGTTTGTACGTTCTCCCTGTGACCGCATGGATTTTCTCTGGGTGCTCCTATTTCCTTCCACATTCCAAAGATGTACAGGTTGTAGGTTAATTTGGCTTCGGTAAAAAGTGTAAATTGTCCCTCGTGTGTAGAATAATGCGAATGTGTACGGGAATCGCTGGTCGGTGTGGACTCAGTGAGACAAAGGGTGTTTTTTCGGTTTGTTTCTCTAAACCAAACTAAACTAAATTGATCAAACACAAATTCCTTTTCACAAAACCATGTTGTCTTTGCCTGGTTACCATGAATTTGTCGGTATCCTGCAAAAAGGTCTTTAATGAAAGCTGCAAAGACTTCCCTCTCACACGTGTTAAGCCCTGTTGTTTCCTGGTTTCTGCCTCTCTTCCTTTCTGAAAGAAAGAAATATATTAGTATTTTAATGGGGTTAAGGAAAGAGCGTTCACGTCGCGGCCCTGTTTCCACCAATCATTCCACCACCATGCACAAGAAGCACAAGAAGCGACAAGAAAGACACCGTTGTACGCAGATGCCGAGAAGTGTGTTCAGCTCTGGCTGAACAACTTCTAATCTTGTGTGTGGACTTGATAAGAAGAAGAAGTATTTTAATATTTGTTTGAGCATTAATTTTGTGAAATCCTAAAGTCGTCAGAGGCACAGATAGGGCAGTCAAATACTTTGTATCGGGTGGAAATGTCCAAGACCAGAAGGAATTGCTTAAGGTGAGAATGTTACAGTTTAAAGGTACATTTTTTTTTACACAGAGAGTGATTGGCGCGTGGAACAAGCCACCAGGGCTGGTTGTGGAGGCAGGTACAATTGGGGCATCTAAGAAGCTTTTAGATAGGCACAGGGATGTGCAGGACATGAATGTAGGAACATGAATCATACACAGGTAGACGAGATTAGTTTATCTTTGCATTATTTTGCACGTATTTTGCTCCTTATTATGGTGTTTTCACAGTGCTGTGTTTACATATCTGTTGTGCTGCTGCAAGTAAGAAATTCATTATTCTTTTACACATGATTATAACACTCTCTTGACCAATGATCATATGATCTTTGCTCTTGACTCTTTGACTCATCATGTTCGGAACAGACATTGTGGGCCGAAGGGCCTGTTCCTGTGCTGTACTGTTCTGCGTTCGATGTTCACAGAAAGTGTTAGATTAGTTATTCGTTCTCTGCTGAACCCGAGAAGCTAATGGAATATACAATACTATACAATATAATACTGTTTATTGTCATTTGAACCTCAAATGAAGTTCAAACAAAATTTGGTTTCTGCAGTCATACATCAAGAAAAAAAAACCAAGACACACAATTAACACAATTTACACAAACATCCATCACAGAGAATCTCCCCCTCACTGTGATGGAAGGGAAAGTCATTGTCTCTCCCCTGTTTTATCTTTATGAACTTGAGTAGACACCTAAAAACAATCTTCAAAAAATATTTATTCATACGCATACATTAATTAATCACCTGGGGTGCTGTACATAAACAAAATATCAATGTCAGGTGCAGTCTTGAGGTAAAGTAAGGATAATTGGACTGGATCCGATGTATTATCAGTCGGCACCTGGAAGAATGTTCACTTTTGAACTCCAATCACATTTCCCTTTGTTGCGTTTACCCCCTCAGATGTGTAATACCCACCACTAATCTTCATTTTTTAATTGGATACTTTGTACCTATTTTTAACTCTCCAATCTAATTAGACACCAGACAGTGGTTTGTGATTTTTTTTAAAAGCATCCATGTAAACTTGCAGTGCTGTAATTGCAGTCTTTTACCAACAGTGGCACTGCAGCACCACCGCTGGAGGGAGGATGTAGTTACAACTCGTCGAGCGTAGAGGAAATTACCTGGGAAATCTGAGGAAATAACCGAGAAAATTACTGGGGAAGTTTGATTTTGGCAGACAAACCGTTCAAGGTAAACAGCTATCACATGGACAATAGCTTGGGCCACGTTATGTTGATAGCCCCACACCAAACTGGCTGTATCTAGCCAATCGAACAAAACAACTGGACACAAAGTGCTGGAGTAACTCAGCGGGTCAGGTATCATCTCTGGAGAACATGGATAGGTGACATTTCGGGTCGAGACCCTTCTTCAGACAGTTCTGCCTAGCTTTGAGGGTATTAGCTAGAAGGAGAGGTTGGACAAACTCAGATTGGTTTCACTGGATCATCTCAGACAACTAGACAATTGATATGGTCAATCAGCAGAGAGGATTTGTAGGATCTGGTGTTACATCTCCTGCAGTTGCAGGGCAACCAGTAGCCCATGCAAGTGAGACCGAGGCTCACATGTTCCTCTTCCAACTTTGTCTGCTGCATTCTCTACTCCCGATGTAGGCGTAGACTAGGCAACCATGTCCTAAACACGTGCTTTTACCGCCAAGGCCTGCTGGACCTCCCAGGAGTGAACCATTTTAACTTCCCTTTCCATTCCCATCCTGACCTTCTTGGTATTGGCTCCTCCATTCCCAGAGTGAGCTACATTCAAACTAGAAGAACAGTATCTTATATTCCACTTGGCCAGCTAACAATTTAACTGTTATGATCATCGAACTCTCTAATTTCAACTAATGACCTCCTAAACCCTTCTTCTTCTGCATTACTTCCCTTCCTTGCATATTCATGTCCCTTCTAAGGGCCTCTTAAACACCACTATCGTATCGGTCTCCACCTCCACCCCTGGTAGCTGACACACACCACCATCTGTATTAAAAATCATACCCTGTACATCTCCTTTAAACTTTCCCCTCTCATCTACGCCTATAGCATTTGATATTTCCATCCTGGGAGAAAGATATTGTCTTTCTACTATATCTCTGCCTCTCATAATTTTTATATACTTCTATCAGGTCCCCCCCCCCCCCCCCCTCAGCCTTCAATGCTTCAGATAAAACAATCCCAGTTTTTTCTAACCTCTTATTATAGCTAGTACCCTCAAAGCTAGGCCGAAGAAGTTCACCTCTCTCTGACGGAAATCTCCTCAAGGTATGCCTAGTTGGAAGAAGTTCTCCGCCTCTCTCCGACAGGATCTGAAGAAGGGTTTTGACCCGAAAAGTCACCCAATCCTTTTCTTCAAAGATGCTGCCTGACCCATTGAGTTACTCCAGTGTTTTGTGTCTCGCATTCTGGTAAGCCTTCGTATCTATTTAGGTGTCAAGAACTTATACGTTAAAAAGTCTAAAAGCTGTCAGCAACAAAATGGAAGAAGAATGATGTCAAAATAAAACTTCACTGAGAGATGGCTCCTCAACTTCAGTTTTTGTGCAAGACTCTCCTTTGTGATTCCATTATCAGTATTTCTCTTATACTGAGAACCTACTTGGCTGATATTATTCCGGCGTGCCATTCTGGGTGTGGTCTTTCACTCTGAGATGCAGTGATACAGCTAGTAGATCTTCCCATACTACTGAGTCTGAAGAAGGGTTCCAACCTGAAACGTCACATGTTCTTTTTCTCCAGAGATGCTGCCAGACCTGCTGAGTTGCCCCAGCACTTTATGTCTATCTTCGGTACAACTCCAGCTACCAGCGTTCAATCCTGACCTCTGGTGCTGTCTGCGTGGAGTTTGCATGTTCTACTAGTGGACTGTGTGGGTTTCCATTGCTACCCCGGTTTCCTCCCATCTCTCAGAACCTGCAGGTTGGCTTGGTCTTTCTTTCCTTCCGTCATTCTTCACAAAGCTATTTTTCACTATTTGCAACTCATCCGATGAAAATGAAGATAGACACAAAATGCTGGAGTAACTCTGTGGGTCTGTCAGCATCTCTGAGGAAAAGGAATTCCTTTTCCTCAGAGACCCTTCATCATGACCATTCATCAGACTGACTTCCCCCCTCAACTTAAGTCTGATGAAGCATATTGACCTGAAACGTCACATACTCCTTTTCTCCAGAGATGCTGCCTGACCCGCTGAGTTATTGCAGCACTTTGTGTCTATCTTTGGTCTATCTAACTAACCTCTGCAGTTCCTTCCTAGACAATGACTTTGCTGGTGTCTTTATTGGTCTTGAAGCAGTGTAGGAGTCCCAGTGTGACTCATTTCTTATAGCGCTAGAGACCTGGGTTCGATCCTGACCTTGCATGGTGTCTGTACGGAGTTTGCACATTCTCCCTGTGACCACCTGGGTTTCAGGCACGTGCCGTGAGTAATTACTCAGTGTAGGCACTCAGACGGCTTTAAAAAAAAATTTAAACCGCGCATGCACAGTTTGTTCCCTCCGTATAAATAAAATAAAGATAAAAGCAGTAACAATTCAATTTGCCCAAGGCTTCCTAGTCTCCTTTATTCTGAATTACTGAATGGGTGGGGGGGGTGAAGGGTGATGGCAGATGGAGAGATGGTGGGAAAAACGGGAGTACAGGGAATAGTTGAATCAGTTGTCATCTAATTGAATGACAACACTTGTTCAAGGGACCAAATGGGGGAACAGTTCCTTTCACAGCGTATGGAGAGTCTGTGCCAGGGGTAAAGTTTCGGGGAGAGCAGGAGTGTTGAGAAGGAGGGGGTCGGGGATGATGCCAGTAACTCACTCACTCACCGCTACTGCAGCACTCCGGGCACGAAGCCACGCACTGTAGCCGGGGATAGAAGCAGCTCGGGGAGCCGCGAGCGGCCACCGGGACCCGACAGCAGAACTGGCCACCACTTCAGCGCCTTCTGCCAGCCCGCTCACCTCTGGCAGTGCTCTACGTTGGAACACCTCTCACCTGCCACTCGCCGACTTCGCTCATGTCAGCGGCTTCCTGCAAATCCTTAAATTCCCACAACCGAGTAACCTCAATCGCGCTGTTGGAATTTAAGGATTTGCGGGACATGAGTGAGGCCAGCGAGTGGCAGGAGAGAGGTTTTTAGACAGAGAGCTGCCAGAGGTGAGCGGGGACTGGCAGAATGCGCTGAGGTGGCGGCCAGTTCTGCTGTCATGCTGCTCACAGCCACCCGAGCTGCTTCCCCCCCCGTGCAAGGAGGGTCGCAAGTGACATTATCCCGATCCCCTCCCTCACAACATTCGTGCCCTCCCTGCAACTTTACCCCAGGCCAGACTCCCCAAACGCTGTGAAAGGAGCTCTCCCCACCCCCGCACCCCGGGAAATACGGTATTCAAAAACATCACCAAGAAATGTACTTACCACATCATTGGCACACGAGCTCCATTCTTCTCTCCCTGTTTCCTAAGATACACTTAAAATAATGCCAATCCATATTTGAAAACCCCGTCAAGAAACTAGCGCTGCGCATGCGCAATAGGCTGCTGCGCCTGCGCTGTGCTGCAAAGGCAGAATTTCAGCTGCCTTCAGCCCCGCTTGAAATCGACGGCTTCAGGCAGCGCTGACGGCACGTAGGCTGCACGGACCTTCCCGTGTTAACGCGTTGCGGATGAAAGGCACGGAGAATTATGCCTACCTAAGAGATCGTTCTCTTACATTGGCATAATTCTCCCATGCCTTTATTATTTATATTTAGTTATTACCATGTTATAATTTTAGTCAGGGTAGGCAGTGCCTACCTTGCCTACCCTGACGGCACGTGCCTGCTGGGTTTCCTCCAGGTGCTCCAGATTCCTCTCACATCCCACATTCTCTCACGGGTTTGTAGGTTTGTTGGCTTCTGTAAATTGCCCTGAATGTCTAGGGAGTGGATGAGACAGTGGGGTAACATAGACAAAGGATATAGTGTTAAAGAAGGAACTGCAGATGCTGGAGAATCGAGGGTACACAAAAGGCTGGAGAAACTCACCGGGTGCAGCAGCATCTAAGGAGTGAAGGAGATAGGCGACGTTTTAGGTCGAGACCCTTCTTCAGACTGGTCAGGGATCAGGGAAACGAGAGATATAGACGGTGATGTAGAGAGATAAAGAACAATGAATGAAAGATATGCAAAAAAGTATCGATGATAAAGGGAACAAGCCATTGTAAGCTGTTTGTAGTGTGAAAATGAGAAGCTAGTGCGACTAGGGTGGGGGAGAGAGATAGAGAGAGAGGGAATGCCAGGGCCCGAGGGCTGAGGGAGAGGTGGGAAAGGGAGGAGACAGCAAGGGTTAACAGAACTGATAATTGATATCGCCTATAAACGTCGCCTATCTCCTTCGCTCCTTAGATGCTGCTGCACCCGCTGAGTTTCTCTAGCCTTTTGTGTAAGCCATTGTAAGCTGTTTGTAGTGTGAAAATGAGAAGCTAGTTCGACTAGGGTGGGGGAGAGATAGAGAGAGAGGGAATGCCAGGGCCCGAGGGCTGAGGGAGAGGTGGGAAGAGGAGACAGCAAGGGTTAACAGAATTGAGAAAATTCAATGTTCAAGCCCAGAGGATGCAGACTCCCCAAGCGGCATATGAGGTGCTGTTCCTCCAACTTGTGGTGTTGCTCACTCTGGCCGTGGAGGAGGCCCAGGACCAAGAGGTCGGATACGGAATGGGAGGGGGAGTTGAAGTGCTGAGCCACCAGGAGGTCGGGTTGGTTAATGCGGACCGAGCGGAGGTGTTCGGCGAAACGATCGCCAAGCCTCCACTTGGTCTCACCGATATAGATCATCTGGCATCTGGAGCAGCGGATGCAGTAGATGAGGTTGGAGGAGGTGCAGGTGAACCTCTGTCGGACCTGGAAGGACTGCTTGGGTCCCTGAAAGGAGTGGAGGGGGGAGGTGAAGGGACAAGTGTAGCATTTCTTGTGGTTGCAAGGGAAAGTGCCCGGGGAAGGGGTGGAGCGGGATGGAAGGGAAGAATTGACAAGGGAGTGGCAGAGGGAGCGGTCTTTGCGGAAGGCAGACAGGGGGGGAGATGGGAAGATGTGGCGAGAGGAGGGGTCACGTTGGAGGTGGCGAAACTGGCAGAGGACTATGTGTTCTATTTGCCAGCTGGTGGTGTGAAAGGTGAGGACCAGGGGTACTCTGCCCTTGTTGCGAGTGGGGGAATGGGGAGAGAGGGCAGTGTTGCGGGGTATGGAGGAGACCCTGGTGCGAGCCTCATCTATAGTGGGGGAGGGGAATCCCCGTTCTCTGAAGAATGAGGACATTTGTGATGACCTGGTGTGGAACACTCATCCTGGGAGCAGATGCGGCGTAGACGGAGGAATTGGGAATAGGGGATGGAAGCAGGGTGGGAGGAAGAGTAGTCCAGGTAGCTGTGGGAGTCATATAGTGATTGACTTCATAAGGATATAGTGATTGTCTTCATGAAGCGATGTGGTACACATACACATACCTCGGTTTGCATTGACGGTGCCAAAGTAGAGATGGTTGAAATTTTGGTGGATGAGAAACGACAATCGGTTGTTTGAACAAGATTTATTCTGAATCGAGGTTCTCCGATATCACAGGTTCTAATACACAACTGACCACAGCGGTGGGCCTCAATCGACTGGCGGGCTGAGCTCAGAAACCGTGCAAAAACCTGACCTCTCTCAGAGTCACGTGCGCGCGGCTTTCGACCGCAGGGCTCGACGCTGGTGCGCACCAGCAGGTGCCGCTACATGCCCCCCCCCCCCAGAAACCGAGGTACGGAAACGCAACAGGAGCCGAAGAGTACGGCCTGAACGTGTAGTCCTCAAACGCGGGATGGGCGTAACAACAGGGACTGGCAGAAAAGTACCGGGGGGACATGAAAACCACAAAGGAGGGGTAGGCGTAACAACGGGGACTGGTGAAACAGGGCCGGGAACAACAGGGGCAGGAGACGACAGAACGGCCGGCGGACAACCTCTGCACCTGCTCACGAAGGACGGCTAGCACCGCCGAAGCCGAAACCTCCTGATCACGGGTGGCGGGCAGGAAATCCCCTGGTACCCGTAAAGCCGAGCCATAGACGAGCTCAGCCCAGGAGACGTTCAGGTCCACCTTTGGCGTAGTTCTGATGCCCAGGAGGATCCAGGGCAACTCGTCAACCCAATCGGGGCCGGTGAGCTGGGCCTTCAACGCCGACTTAAGGTGTCTATGGAACCGCTCAACCAACCCATTCGCCTCCGGGAGATAAGCGGTCGTCTGATGTAGGCGGGCAGCGTATAGCTGCGCTAAGCCGGGCCACTGAGACGAGATAAACTGCGCCCCACGGTCTGTGGTGATGTCGGACAGGACCCTGAAACGAGCTATCCAGTTGGACACACGATAGCCCGAGCGCAAGCCTCCGCGGAGGTATCCGACAACGGGATTGCCTCCGGCCACCTAGTAAACCTGTCCACTACAGTAAGCAGGTGTGTGGCACCACGCGAACATGGTAATGCTCCTGTCCCACTTAGGAACCTGAACGGAAACCTCTGGAGACTTTGCGCCCCTCCCAAGGTTTCCGTGCGATTCCGTGCGGTTCCGACAACCACCTTCAACTAGCATCGCAACCGACTTTGACTAAAAAAGTAACGATTTTTAAAACGGAAACCACTTTCCACCATTAGGAAAACTGACAAAAACCTCCGGGAACCGCACGGAAACCTTGGGTGGGGCGCAAAGTCTCCAGAGGTTTCCGTTCAGGTTTCCTAAGTGGGACAGGAGCATTAGGGTCCGACAAGGTCTACATGAATATGTAGAAACCTGCCATCAGGCACAGCAAAATCCTGCACGGGCGGCCGCACATGTCGCTGAACCTTGGAGGTCTGACACGGGATGCAAACACGGGCCCATGCGGCCACCTGCTTCCGCAACCCGTGCCAAACAAACGTAGACGCTACCAGGGCGGATGTGGCACGAATGGACGGGTGGGCTAAGCTGTGGACTGTGTCGAAGATCCATTGTCTCCAACTGATCGGGATAACCGGACGGGCCCTACCTGTAGAGACATCACAGAGGACTATGACACCACCCATGCCGCAAGACACCTAGGCCGGCTCAAGGCCTAAATCCGCTGCCAGCTCGGCGTAGTGGACTCTGAGGTCCAGAGCTAAAACCGATGGGATGGCCGGACAGGACAATGCGTCGGGCATGTCGTTAAGCTTCCCCGCCACATGCCGAATGTCAGTCGTGAACTCGGATATGAAGGCGAGGTGCCGCTGCTGCCTAGCGGACCATGGGTAGGCGATCTTGCTCAACGCGAAGGTAAGCGGTTTATGGTCCGTGAACGCAGTGAGAGCTCGGCCCATCGAGGATTTAACGGAAATACCTGATCGCTAGGTAGAGCGCGACGAGTTCCTTGTCGAATGCGCTGCACTTGCACTCCAGAGGCCGAATCTGCTGGCTGAAAAATGGCAGCGGCTGCCAGCGGCCACCGACCCGCTGCTCCAGGACAGCACCCACAGCGACGTCCGAGGCATCAACCGTGAGTGCCGTGGGAGGGGACGCCCTCGGGTGCACTAGCATGGTGGCATTAGCCAGCGCAGCCTTAGCACCTTCGAACACCGCGTCGACCGTGTCTGACCACACCAGGTCCCCCGGCTTACCCGCGAGGCAGTGGAATAGTGGGCACGTGACAGCGGCGGCCGACGGCACGAACCGGTGGTAAAAACTCACCATCCCTATAAACTCCTGAAGACCCTTGACAGTGAGCGGCCGAGGGAACTGGCGAATGGCGTCGACCTTCTCAGGCAGCGGCTCGGCGCCTTGAGGGGTAACCCTGTGTCCTAAGAAGGAGATGGAGCGCAATCCGAACTGGCACTTCGCCGGGTTAATCACCAAGCCGTGTACGCGTAACCGCTCGAACAAAAGGCGAAGGTGACTAACGTGCTCCGTCTGCGAGCTGCTGGCCACCATTGTGTCGTCCAGATAAATGAAGACAAAGGGCAAACCCCGCCCGACCTGGTCCATGAGCTGCTGGAACGCCTGCGCGGCGTTCTTCAGGCCGAATGACATTCAAAGCCATTCAAACAGGCCGAACGGGGTAATGGTGGCTGCTTTAGGGAAGTCGTCGGGGTGGACAGGGATCTGGTTATAACCCCTGACCAGGTCAACCTTCGAATCTGTAATGACCACAAGGCTCCAACCCCCAGACACTTTGGGAACCAGTTGGAGCGTGGAAGCCCAAGGGCTATCGGACCACTGCACAAATATCCATGTCTTCCATCAATTGGAATTCATTGCAGGCAATGGGCAGCTTGTCTGGCGAGAGGCGGCGCGTGCAAGCGTGCACCGGTGGACCTTCAGTAGGGATATGGTGCGCCACACGGTGGCGCAGCCCCGTCTAAACGGGATGTGAGTAGCTCAGGGAACCCGGACCGCAGAGCGGCGAAAGGCTCCTGGATATCTGCGATGTCATCGGGTTGCTGTTTAGGTGGAGGCGAGTTGCTCGGTTCGGCGGGGAAGAGGTCTGACAACGGGACCATACGACCGCCACGCACATTGACGAGAAAGGAGAACATGCGCAAGAAATCCGCCCCCAAGATCGGCTGGGCGACTTTAGCAACGATAAACTTCCACCTGCATGGGTGGGAGTCAAAGGTTAGGTTAAGGGTCCGCGTACTGTACGTTTGAATGTCACTATCGTTTATAGCCGAGAGGACGGGTCCTACCTTACCGACGCGGGTATCTCGGGCGGTCGGGGGGAGGACCGGAGTCCACAAGGAAACAGCGGCCAGAGTGAAGGTCATGGACGTAGAGGCGGTCATTTGGTCCGATCGCGGTCGCCTCTATGGACGATTGGCCGAGGCATTTCCCTGAAACATGCAGGGGCTTCAGCAGCGTCGGGCCTCCGCACGGAAACGGAGGTGGTAGTAACACCAACGGTGTCTACCATATGGCTTGGAATGCTGCGGTGGATCGTCAGAGGCGGCCGGTGACAGGCCTTCCTCGCGATGCCTCCTCGGCTGCACTCTAGCTGTGGCAGCTGGGCGGGTGAAGGTGCAAACCTCCCGCCACCCCGTGGTCCATATTTCATCGGCCCTCTCGGCGAGCTGTTAGGGGTCGCTGAAATCGAGCATTAGACGGACGTCATCCGGCATTTGCTCCACGAAAGACTGCTCGAAGAGTAAGCACGGTGGATGTCCATCCATCAGGGCCAGCATTTTGGCCATTATGGTGGAAGGCCTCCGTCACCAACCCCGTCCATATGCAGGATCTTTGCCGCCCGGTCTCGGCGGCTGAGCCCTCAGGTGTGTAGCAACAGGGCCTTGTACTTGGCTGCTACCGGTGGATCCCTCAGGTACGGCAGCAACCTCGAGGCTGGCTCCTGAGGCAGGGCCCCCACCACGTGGAAATATCTGCTCTCGTCGGCGACGATGTGGTGCAGGTGGAACTGCGCCTCCACGTGAGCGAACCAAACCTGTGGTTGATCGGTCCAAAAAGGGGGCAGCCGAAGGCTGGTGAAGTCCTGCTGAGCGCCGGCTGCGTCGGCGAGAAAATATTCTTCCTGCATGTCCTCTAGTCTAACGACGGTTAGACTCGTCGGGGTCACCAATTTGGTGGATTAGAAACGACAATCGGTTGTTTGAACAAGATTTATTCTGAATCGAGGTTCTCCGATATCACAGGTTTTAATACACAACTGACCACAACGGTGGTCCTCAATCGACTGGCGGGCTGAGCTCAGAAACCGCGCGAAAACCCGACCCCTCCCAGTCACGTGCGCGCGGCTTCCGACCGCAGGGTTCGACGCTGGCCCGCACCAGCAGGAGCCGGTACAAAATTTCAAATTCCATAAGTAAATATCACCAACAATTTCTCCTGGAGCACCCATACTGAAGCAACAACGAAGAAAGCGAGCAATGCCTCTACTTCCTTAGAAAGCTTGGGAAGTTCAGCATGCCCCTTACAACTCTCACCAACTTCTACAGATGGTCCATGTAAAGCATTTTATCGGGATGCATCACTGCTTGGTTTGAGAACAGCTCCGTCCAAGACCGCAAGAAAATGCAGCGAATTGTGGATGCTGCCAGACCATCACACAAGCCAACCTCCCTTCTATTGACTCCATTTATACATCACACAACCTCGGCAAGGCCAGCAGCATAATCGAGGATGGGTCGAACCCTGGCAACTCCCTATTCACCCCACTCCCAACAGGCAACAGGTATAGAAAAGTGAAAACGCACACCTCCAAATTCAGGAACAGTTTCTCCCAGCTGTTATCAGGCAACTAAATCAACCTACCACAACCAGAGAGTAACCCTTGGACTATTCTTGATTGGACTTTGCTGGCTTTACCTTTCTCTAAACGCTATTCCCTTATTGTGTAACTGTACACTCGATGAATCGATTGTAATCATGTATTGTTTTTCTGCCGACTGGATAGCACGCAACAAAAGCTTTTCACTGCACCTCGGCACACGTGACAATAAACCAAACTAAACATGTGGTCAATGGTCGGCATGGACTTGGTAGACTGGAGGGCCTGTTTTCAAGCTATGTCTCCAAAGTAAATACTGGCATTCTTGGCAACCAATTTATCAAATGACGATACAACAAAAAAACAAGAAATGAACAGGATGAGGCCTTTTCAACTCCTCCAGTTCCTCTGCTAGTCAGTAAGGTGATGATTAATATTCTATTTCTTTTCATTCTTGCACTAACCCCATGATCATAAATGTGAGTTGCCTTCGGTTTGTTGATTGGAGAATAAATGCTAGCCATGGTAATTTATTTGGACATTTTTATCTCCACCTGGATGGGCAAGTAAGATCTTGATTTAAGACGTCTGAATAGGTAGTCTCCCAAATTGCTTCAGGCTGAGGTATGCATTGGCATTTACTTGCTCGACTCAGTTAATTAAACCCAAGGTGGAAACAAATTATCCTCGCATTGTAATTTTCCATCTATATTTTTATGTCACATTTCTGTTACAGAAATTGATTGGCATGTTTCGTTTAGTTTAGTTTAAACTAATTTAGTCTTGAGATACAGCATTGAAACAGGTCCATTGGCCCATAGAGTTTGCACTGACCGTTGGTCACATAGAAACATAGAAACATAGAAAATAGGTGCAGGAGGGGGCCATTCGGCCCTTTGGGCCAGCACCGCCATTCATTGTGATCATGGCTGATCGTCCCCAATCAATAACCCGTGCCTGCCTTCTCCCCATATCCCTTGATTCCACTAGCCCCTAGAGCTCTATCTAACTCTCTCTTAAATCCATCCAGTGACTTGGCCTCCACTGCCCTCTGTGGCAGGGAATTCCACAAATACACCTGTACACTAGTTCTATCCTACGGACTAGGGTCAGTTTACAGAAGCCAATTAACCTACAAACCTGTACGTCTTTGGAGTGAATAAGGAAACTGGACTACCTGGAGAAAAACCCACGTTGTCACAGGGAGAACATACAAACTCCACACACACAGCACTGGTAGTCAGGATCGAACCCGGGTCTCTGCCGCTGTGAAGCAGCAGCTCTACCGCTGCTCAACTGTGCTGCCCTCAATGTTTTCGAAGAAATGTTTCCTACATTTTGAAGCCTCTTCGTTCCTTGTAAAAGTGCTGCATAAGTACATAATATAACAGCTCTTGAACACCTCTCGATTGTAATGATGTATTGTCTTTCTGCTGACTGGATAGCACGCAACAAAAGCTTTTTACTCTACCTCAGTACACGTAACAATAAACTAAACTGAACAGCACTACAAAATACGAACTAAACTATGGTTTGATCTCAGGACTTCAGACCTTTTGCACTAATATTGGGGCTTTTATTTTCTTTGTTTATTATGTTATATATGAGTTTTGTGTTTACAGGCCTGTAAAGCTGCTGCAAGTAATGATTTCATTGTTCCATTGTCGGTACTTATGACAATTAAACCACTGACTCAATCTACACTTCATGCTGCCTCGGCAAGGTCACCAGCATAATCAAGGACCAGTCTCACCCTGGTCACTCCCTCTTCTCCTCTCTCCCATCAGGCAAGATATACAGAAGTTTGCAACTGCATATCTCCAGATTCGGGGAACATTTCCTCTCAGCTGTAATCAGGCAACTGAATGAGTTCGTCCTGACCTCCCTTCTACTTCATTGGAAATAGTTCAACTATCTTTAATCGTTCTTGATCTTGCATTAAATGTTCTGCTCTTTATCCTCTATGTGTGCACTGTGGACGCCTTGATTGTAATAATCATGCATCTTCATTTATTTGATGGGATAGCACGCAAACAAAAGCCTTTCACTGTACCTCGATACATCTGACAATAATAAACTAAACTAAACTATAAAAAAACTAAACTGAACTAAATACTCTTGACTCGTGACTCTTGAGGTTTTTCTTTCCCATTTGAATCTTGACAAATGTTTCCATGAAGATTACTTACTGTATCCCTCAGTGTATGGGCGCTGGATTAGTCTTGAGAATGGGTAAGAAGCTGGTAGGAAGATAGAGGACAATTGTTATGTGCTTTGTGGGGAAGGGGATTTATTGGGGGGGAGGGGGGAAGAAACCCAGGATTTGTACTGGGTCCCATCACTGTTTCTAATTTGCATCGAAGATTTAGATTCAGAAACTTAGTCCAAGTTAGTCATCCTTGATGATGAAATAAGAGGGGCAGTGGAAGCAATGGAAGCAGCTCACAAATTATGGGAATCAGTGGGCAACATATCCATCTAAGTACAACACTGGATGATGAAAGATCCCAGACAAGGAGAAGGTGGTTTAGTCTGGTGGTATGCTATTCATTTAGTAATCCATAGGTTTGAATTAAGACCTGAAAACATATTCCACGTGTCACTTTGTTTGGGAGTTGGTGTTATAAACAAGATATCTGAAAGTCTTCTGCTGTTGTATGACTGTTGTAGATGTTGAATGGATTGTATGCCATGGATAAGGTGAATAGCCATCATCACTTTCCCAGAGTAAAGGAGTCTAAAACTAGAGGCCATGGGTTGAAGGTGAGGGGAAGTATTTATAAAAGAACTCAAGGAGCACCTTTTTCACACGGTGGAATCATAAACAATTAAGGATGGGCATATTAGAGGGACACTGTTGAAATGAAAGAGATCAAAGAGTCATAAATCATAGCATAATTAGACTATTCATCCCTTCAAGTCTATTCTATCATTTAATCATGGCTGATCTATCTTTTCCTCTCAACCCCATTCTCCTGCCTTCTCCCCGTAACATTTGGCACTCTCATAGCCCTGTCCCACGGTACGAGTTCATTCCAAGAGCTCTCCCGAGTTTAAAACAAATCAAACTCGGGGTAAGCACAGAGAATGAACGTAGCGGGTACGTCGGAGCTTGGAGACGTCTCTGAGCACTAACGGCAGGTAAGCACGGGAAGACTCGTGAAGATTTTTCAACACGTTGAAAAATGTCCACGAGAGCCCCGAGTACCGACGAGTGGCCATTACCGTAAATCTCCGAGTTTGAATCAGGGCAAACTCGGGAGAGCTCTTGGAATGAACTCGTACCGTGGGACAGGGGTTTTACTAATCAAGAATATGTCAATCTCCACTTTAAGAATACCAAATGACTTGGCCTCCACAACCTTCTGTGGCAATGAATTCCACAGATTCGCCACCATCTGACTAAATAAATTCCTCCTCATCTCCTTTCTAAAGTACATCCATTTATTCTGAAGGTGTGCCCACTGGTCCTAGACTCTCCCACTCGTGGAAGCTTCCTCTCCACTTTCACTCTCTACAGGCTACCCAGCCTAAAATCTAACTACAATAGTTTAATTTTGTTTTATTTAGTCATCAACTTGCATCTCCTCAAATTTGTTTTCTATCAAAAAATGTTATGATCTCCGCTATTATAATAGTGTGCAAAAGTGCAATCAAGAAAGCAGATGAAATGTCGAAATAACTAAAACCATAGAATATAAAACCAGGGACTTTGTGTGGTCCGTTACCTGAGTACCCACTCCATTGCTGGTCTTCAATAAAGGATGCGGAACTGAAGATTGATTGGCTTTGATAGACAAAAAATGCTGGAGTAACTCAGCGGGTCAGGCTGCATCTCTGGAGAAAAGGAATAGGTGATGTTTCGGGTCGAGACCCTCCTGTAGATTGTTTGACTGTGGTTTCGATTGTGGTATTTGAGCTATGTAGAGTAGAGAGCTTGAAGGAGCTCATGGTGCATGGAAAATGATCAAATAGAGAGATACTACACTGATAACAACCTCAGCCACATTCATCCACTTGTCTGTTGGCATAACCTGTATTTAAATCATTTCTTAGTTTAGTTTAGAAATATAGTGCGGAAACAGGCACTTTGGCCCACCAAGTCCGCGCCGACCAGTGATCCTCATGCACAAACACTATCCCCCGCACTAGGGATAATTTACAATTTTTAGAGAAGCCAAATTAACCTACAAACTTGTACGGCTTTGGAGTGTTGGAGTCAGAGGTTATGGGTAGAAAACAAGTGAATGTGGTTAAGAGAGAAAGTTATATCAGCCATGATTGAATGGCGGAGTAGACCTAAAGGGCCGAATGGCCTAATTCTGCTCCTATGACTTATGAACTTATGAAACCGGTGCACCTGGGGAAAACCCACGTGGTCATTGCGAGAATGTACAAACTCCGTACAGACAGCAACTGTAGTCGGGTTCGAACCCGGGTCTCTGGCGCTGTAAGGCAGCAACTCTACCGCTGCACCACCTTGCCTCCCAGTGAATCTTATGGAGGGAAAGGGAATTGGGCTGCAGTGTCAGTTCTTACAGTCCGTCAACCAAATTGGGGTATCGGCCCCGGAGTAAATCGAATCACAGAGTCCCGGAGCTGTACAGCACAGAAACATGCCCTTCCACCAGGATGGCATACTGGGTGACTGCCACTTGCCTGCATTTGGCCCGTATTCCGCTCAACATTTCCTAACGATAAATTTGTCCAAATAAAACGTTGTAATTATATACTCGTAACGTCGTAACTTCTATACATAAAGATCTGCAGAAAGCACTTATTATTGTATCCTAGGATGCTTTGCAACCAAAGAGGTAATTTTGTGTTGTATATGTCAGTTGTCAACTAATTTCTATACAACAATCTCCTACAAACAGCAATTAATAATGATGTTGTAATCTGCTTTAATAATGTTGGTTGAGGGATAAATGTTGGCAGAGCAACATCTTGTATTGAATCCCAATTATGAATTAATCATTGAATCATTCTCCATTGCAGCAAACTCATTCTGAAATTTTGAAATACTTCTCTTTCATCATGACTTGGTATTTTTTTTGAGCCAATTAAGAGAGTGTAGTTTATCACCACAGGTAGAAGGAAGCTGAGTGTTTGGAGTCAGTGGAGAATAATACGTAGGCGCGCACAAACAATTCAATCATTCAATAAGACTTTAGTGTCACATGTACCAAAGTACAGTGAAATACTTTGTTTTGCATACAACCCGATCAATAGACAATAGACAATAGACAATAGTTGCAAGAGTAGGCCATTTAGCCCTTCGAGCCAGCACCGCCATTCAATGTGATCATGGCTGATCATCTCCAATCAGTACCCCGTTCCTGCCTTCTCCCCATATCCCCAGACTCCGCTATCTTTAAGAGCCTTATCTAGCTCTCTCTTGAAAGCATCCAGAGAACCTGCCTCCACCACCCTCTGAGGCAGAGAATTCCACAGACTCACCACTCTCTGTGAGAAAAGGTGTTTCCTCGCCTCCTTTCTAAATGGCTTACTCCTTATTCTTAAACTGTGGCCCCTGGTTCTGGACTCCCCCAACATCGAAACATGTTTCCTGCCTCTAGCGTGTCCAAGCCCTTAACAATCTTATATGTTTCAATTAGATTCTCTCTCATCCTTCTAAACTCCAGAGTGTACAAGCCCAGCTGCTCAATTCTCTCAGCATATGACAGCCCCGCCATCCCGGGAATTAACCTTGTAAACCTACGTTGCACTCCCTCCATAGCAAGAATATCCTTCCTCAAATTAGGGGACCAAAACTGCACACAATGCTCCAGGTGTGGTTTCACTAGGGCTCTGTACAACTGCAGAAGGACCTCTTTGCTCCTATATTCGATTCTTCTTGTTATAAAGGCCAACGTGCCATTCGCTTTCATCACTGCTTGCTGTACCCGCATGCTTACTTTCATAGGCTGATGTACAAGGACCCCCAGATCCAGTTGTACTTCCCCTTTTCCCAACTTGACGCCATTTAGATAGTAATCTGCCTTCCTGTTTTTGCTACCAAAGTGAATAACCTCACATTTATTCGCATTAAACTTCAATGCCATGCATCTGCCCACTCCCCCAACCTGTCCAAGTCACCCTGCATTCTCATAGCATCCTCGTCACAGTTCACACTGCCACCCAGCTTTGTGTCATCTGCAAATCTGCTAATGTTACTTTGAATCCCTTCATCCAAATCATTGATATATATTGTAAATAGCTGCGGTCCCAGCACCGAGCCTTGCGGTACCCCACTAGTCACTGCCTGCCATTCTGAAAGGGACCCGTTAATCCCTACTCTTTGTTTCCTGTCTGCCAACCACTTCTCTCTCCATGTCAGCACTCTACCCCCAATACCATGTGCCCTAATTTTGCCCACTAATCTCCTATGTGGGACCTTATCAAATGCTTTCTGAAAGTCCAGGTACACTACATCCACTGGCTCTCCCTTGTCCATTTTCCTAGTTACATCTTCAAAAAATTCCAGAAGATTAGTCAAGCATGATTTCTCCTTCGTAAATCCAAGCTGACTCGGACCGATCCTGTTATTGCTATCCAAATGTGCGGCTATCTCATCTTTTATAATTGACTCCAGCATCTTCCCCACCACCGATGTCAGGCTAACTGGTCTATAATTCCCCATTTTCTCCCTCCCGCCTTTCTTAAAAAGTGGGAGAACATTAGTTAACCTCCAATCCACAGGAGGGTAACTAATGTTGATCATGGGGAACAAGGATATGGCGGACCAATTGAATAACTACTTTGGTTCCGTCTTCACTAAGGAAGACATAAATAATCTGCCTGAAATAGCAGGGGACTGTGGGTCAAAGGAGGAATTGAGTGAAATCCAGGTCAGTCGGGAAGCGGTGTTGGGTAAATTGAATAGATTAAAGGCCGATAAATCCCCAGGGCCAGATAGGCTGCATCCCAGAGTACTTAAGGAAGTAGCTCAGGAAATAGTGGATGCATTAGTGATAATCTTTCAAAACTCTTTAGATTCTGGAGTAGTTCCTGAGGATTGGCGGGTAGCAAATGTAACACCCTCTTTTTAAGAAGGGAGGGAGAGAGAAAACGGGGAATTACAGACCAGTTAGTCTAACATCGGTAGTGGGGAAACTGCTAGAGTCAGTTATTAAAGATGGGATAGCAGCACATTTGGAAAGTGGTGAAATCATTGGACAAAGTCAGCATGGATTTACAAAAGGTAAATCATGTCTGACGAATCTTGTGGAATTTTTCGAGGATGTAACTAGTAGCGTGGATAAGGGAGAACCAGTGGATGTGGTATATCTGGACTTCCAGAAGGCTTTCGACAAGGTCCCACATAAGAGATTAGTATACAAACTTAAAGCATACGGTATTAGGGGTTCAGTATTGATGTGGATAGAGAACTGGCTGGCAAACAGGAAGCAAAGAGTAGGAGTAAACGGGTCCTTTTCACAATGGCAGGCAGTAACTAGTAGGGTACCGCAGGGCTCAGTGCTGGGACCCCAGCTATTTACAATATATATTAATGATCTGGATGAGGGAATTGAAGGCAATATCTCCAAGTTTGCGGATGACACTAAGCAGGGGGGCAGTGTTCGCTGTGAGGAGGATGCTAGGAGACTGCAAGGTGACTTGGATAGGCTGGGTGAGTGGGCAAATGTTTGGCAGATGCAGTATAATGTGGATAAATGTGAGGTTATCCACTTTGGTGGCAAAAACAGGAAAGCAGACTATTATTTAAATGGTGGCCGATTAGGAAAAGGGGAGATGCAGCGAGACCTGGGTGTCATGGTACACCAGTCATTGAAAGTAGGCATGCAGGTGCAGCAGGCAGTGAAAAAAGCGAATGGTATGTTAGCTTTCATAGCAAAAGGATTTGAGTACAGGAGCAGGGAGGTTCTACTTCAGTTGTACAGGATCTTGGTGAGACCACACCTGGAGTATTGCGTGCAGTTTTGGTCTCCAAATCTGAGGAAGGACATTATTGCCATAGAGGGAGTGCAGAGAAGGTTCACCAGACTGATTCCTGGGATGTCAGGACTGTCTTATGAAGAAAGACTGGATAGACTCGGTTTATACTCTCTGGAATTTAGGAGATTAAGAGGGGATCTTATAGAAACTTACAAAATTCTTAAGGGGTTGGACAGGCTAGATGCAGGAAGATTGTTCCCGATGTTGGGGAAGTCCAGGACAAGGGGTCACAGCTTAAGGATAAGGGGGAAATCCTTTAAGACCGAGATGAGAAAGACTTTCTTCACACAGAGAGTGGTGAGTCTCTGGAACTCTCTGCCACAGAGGGTAGTTGAGGCCAGTTCATTGGCTATATTTAAGAGTGAGTTGGATGTGGCCCTTGTGGCTAAGGGGATCAGAGGGTATGGAGAGAAGGCAGGTACGGGATACTGAGTTGGATGATCAGCCATGATCATATTGAATGGCGGTGCAGGCTCGAAGGGCTGAATGGCCTACTCCTGCACCTAATTTCTATGTTTCTATGTTTCTATACTGATCCTGAGTCTATAGAACATGGGAAATTTATCACCAATGCATCGACGATTTATAGAGCTACTTCCTTAAGTACCCTGGGATGCAGACCATCAGGCCCAGGGGATTTACCAGCCTTCAGTCCCATCAGTCTATCCAACACTATTTCCTGCCTAATGTGGATTTCCTTCAGTTCCTCTGTCACCCCAGATCCTCTAGCCACTACTATATCAGGAAAATTGTTTGTGTTCTCCTTAGTGAAGACAGATCCAAAGTACCTGTTCAACTCATCTGCCATTTCCTTGTTCCCCATAATAAATTCATCTTTTTTGGTCTTCAAGGATCTAACTTTGGTCTTAACTAAATTTGAGGAGGATTTAAACAAAAAAATTAAGCAGGTTGATAAGGACTGTAATAAAAAGCTGGATGCAATGCTTAAGTCTACTCATGCAGCTATGGAAGGAATGGATAATACGATAACCGAGATGACTAAGGAGATAAAGAGACGAAAAAAGGAACAAGAAAGCACTGGGAGGGAACTTGCTAAAATGAAGAATAAATGTATGGACTTGGAAGCAAGATCGAGGAGGCAAAATTTGAGGATAGTTGGAGTAAAAGAGGGAAAAGAGAGTGGACAAAACATTCAGGAGTTTGCTGCCAACTTACTCAAACAAGTACTTAAGTTGCCTGAAGCCCCGAGAATAGATATGGCTCACCGGGTCCGACGTAAGGCTCAAGCAAGCCCAACTGCCCCCCCAAGACAGATTATTATGAAATTTTATGACATTTCAACCCTGGAAGAAATTATGAAACAGATTCCATATGGAGTGAATCTGATGTTTGGAGAAGACAAACTAAGATTCTTCCGTGATTTTCCAGCTGAGGTCATGGAAAAGAGGGACAAGTTTACAAAGACGAGAAAGCTCCTGAAGGAGGCTTCGTGAGTAAGATATGGGATTGTATATCCTGCAAAATTGAGAATTACTTATAACTTGGTTAAATGTGCATTCACGGATCCAGAAGAGGCATTTAAATATGCGCAAACTATCACACAGGAGGTCCACTGAACATCAGGAGTCGGCCTCCCACAATAATACAGAGGAGAAGCTGTGAAGAAAGGACTGTGTTTCTTTTTTTTTTAAACATACAAAAAAAACTGCTCTGGTTAAGATGGTGAATGTTTTCTAGACATTTTATCTTTGTAATGTTAACTCAAGGTCGGATTTTATGTTTCACTTCCACAAAGGATTGGAAAAGAAGAAAAACTGTGGCGGGGAAAATAACAAAAAAACAAACGGAATTTGAGAATACGTTTGAGAATTGAGAATAAAATATTATCAATGAACTTGAATATAGAAATTTATGATTTAAGAAACATACAAATACATACTAACATAAAATATAACTAATAAAATTGTGTAACATTAAGGCACAGTGTAATAATGGCTGATGTTTATTTTATGATGTTAATTACTTGCTAAATATAAGAATAACGAGTTAAATATGATTGATGTATTAATTATACTAACAAATTTTATGGATATAGTAGATCTAGTCTAAATTGTGCGTAAGGGGGGGGGGAGGAGACTCAGATACTTGGAAGTTATCCAAGGGTCTGAATCTGGTTAACCCCTTGGAACCTGCTGTTTGTTGTCTGATACAAAAGTTTGAGACTTAATTGTAATAGTTCTTGGCATATTGCTAGATAAGGATGTATAACTAACATAATTACTGTTATATCTAAGTATATACTTAATGTTGGAAACTCTTTTTTATTCTGTTTTTCCTCTCTGAAGATACATTCCAATAGATAGATTAGAAATGTGTTTTATTTTATATATATTTTTTAACTTTGTATCGCTCTCTCTTCCAATTAATAATAATTGGTCAAGGGGGCAGAGCGAAACATATAAAAACATCTATGGAAGTCAACAAGAATTTTTCTACCACCTGTTGGTGGTTTGTTTTTAATTATAATATCTTTTTTTTGGATATTATAATATCACTTTTTGTTTGTTAAGTATCTTTCCACGACTCTACACTTTCTGGTCTTTTTCAAGGTCTATTCTGAAGGGGAGATGCCAACAAAATTTAACAGCTGGGGATGACCATCCTTCACCTAGAGTTATGAGGTTCTTGGTTGCACCATATGAAGTAAATGTATTAACATGATTCATAATGCAAGATGATAAACAAAAGAAAACGGGAGGAATCACGTTCTGTAGCTGGAATATAAGGGGCGCTAATGAACTAATTAAAAGGGGTAAGATCTTTGCCCAATTAAAAGCTCTCAACAGTGACATCATTTTCTTACAAGAAAGTAATTAAAAACATCAAACACAGATAAGACTGAAGGCAAATTGGATTGGGCAAACATACTACTCTTCATTTACTTCTAAATCTAGAGGCATGGCTATTATCATTCGTAAAGGTATACCATTTAAATTAAAGAATACCATAGCAGATAAAGAGGTACGTCATAGTCACGGGAGAAATTCATTCTACTCCACTTACTTTGATAAATATTTATGCTCCTAATTTTGACAATCCCAATTCTTTAGTAAAATTCTGGATATAATTTCAGAAATTAACTATCAAAATGTGATAATAGGGGGATATTTGAATTGTGTTTTAGATCCATATTTGGATAAATCAGCAAAACAAAAAAGGATTAACATAAAATCTAAAACTAGTGAACTCCTAAATACATACATGAAAAATACCAACATAACAGATGTATGGAGGATCGCTAACCCAGTAGGTAGGGAACACTCATTTTATTCAACAGTACATAAAACATAGTCACGTGTTGATTATTTCTTAGTGGACATGAAATTAATTCCATATACATATAATTCTAAATATCATAATAGTATTATTTCTGATCATTCCCCGTTAACCTTTTCTTTAAAATTAGAAGGAATGCCTGATAAAAAATCGTTCCGGAGGTTTAACCCCCAAATCTTAAATAACTCTCAAGGTTGTACATATTTAAAAGAGCAGATGATATACTTCTTTGAGACAAATGATACACCAGACACTTCACCTTCCTTTCTATGGGAAACTTTTGAGGCATTTATTAGCGGAACTATAATTTCATATCAAGCTTTCCAAAATAAAAAGAATAACACTGAACATTTGCAGTTAGAACAAGAAATTAGACAAGTAGATTTAGAAAATGCCAAAGAACCAACTATAGATAAACATAATAAGATAACAATACTAAAATATAAATTAAATACAATTTTATCTGCCGGAATAATAAGATTATTTCGAATTTGTTGATAAACCACATAAACTCTTAGCACGCCAACTGAAAAAATGGGAAACATAAAATATAATTACTAAAATTAAATCAGCCAAAGGGGAATTACTAACACTACCTAAAGATATTAATAAAAGATTTTCTCAATTTTATCAAAATTTATATACATCGAAAACCTCTGCAAATAATACTCAAATTACAAATTTCTTAGACAATTGTAATCTTCCAAAATTAAATATGGTGGAACAAGAGGGATTAGGAGCTCAGATTACACTTCAGGAAATAGAAGAAAATAAATTTGTTGAAGAATGGCAAAACGCCACGACCAGATGGCTTTAGTAATGAATTCTATAAAAGATTCTACGAGATAATTTCTCCACGCCTGCAAGATTTATATATACACGCTTTTAAAGAAAATAAATTACCTGAAACACTAACAATTACACTTATACCTAAAAAGGATAAAGATCTAGAAGACCCAGGCTCATATAGAGCCATAGCACTTTTAAATACAGATCAAAAAATATTAGCAAAGACCCTAGCGAGAAGATTGAGTAAATATGTCAGCAAACTAATAAACCCGGACCAAACAGGGTTTATACCAAAGAGATACTCATTTAACAATTTGAGATTGTTATTTGAGACTGCCTGTTCGTGCCCCACCGAAAATCCACAAACCCGACTGCCCTGGCAGACCCATTGTCTCTGCCTGTTCGTGCCCCACCGAACACATTTCCACATACCTTGACGCCATCCTATCCCCCTTTGTTAAATCCCTCCCCACCTATGTTCAAGACACCTCAGACACTCTCCGTCGGCTCCGTGCATTCCATTCTCCAGGCCCCCATCCTCGCATCTTTACCATGGACGTCCAGTCACTCTACACCTCCATCCCCCACCAGGACGGTCTCAAAGCCCTCCGGTTCTTCCTCGACCAGAGGAGCAACCCATACCCGTCCACTGACACCCTCCTCCGCCTAGCAGAGTTGGTCCTCACCCTCAATAACTTCTCTTTTGATTCCTCCCATTTCCTCCAAACACAAGGCGTAGCTATGGGGACACGCATGGGCCCCAGCTACACCTGCCTCTTTGTCGGGTACGTCGAACAATCCTTGTTCTCGGCGTACCAGGGCCCCATCCCCGACCTCTACCTCCGTTACATCGACGACTGCTTTGGTGTCACCTCCTGCACCCACACACAACTGACTGACTTCATTCATTTCACCACCAACTTCCATCCGGCACTCAAATACACTTGGACCATTTCCGACACTTCCCTACCATTCCTTGACCTCACCATCTCTATTGCAGGTGATACGCTCCTGACCGACATCCACTACAAACCTACTGACTCCCACAGCTACCTGGACTACTCTTCCTCCCACCCTGCTTCCTGTAAGGACTCCATCCCCTATTCCCAATTCCTCCGTCTACGCCGCATCTGCTCCCAGGATGAGGTGTTCCACACCAGGTCATCACAAATGGCCTCATTCTTCAGAGAACGGGGATTCCCCTCCCCCACTATTGATGAGGCTCGCACCAGGGTCTCCTCCATACCCCGCAACACTGCCCTCGCTCCCCATTCCCCCACTCGCAAACAGGGCAGAGTCCCCCTGGTCCTCACCTTTCACCCCACCAGCCGGCAAATACAACATATAGTCCTCCGCCAGTTTCGCCACCTCCAACGTGACCCCTCCACCCGCCACATCTTCCCATCTCCCCCCCTGTCTGCCTTCCGCAAAGACCGCTCCCTCCGCAACTCCCTTGTCCATTCTTCCCTCCCCTCCCACTCTACCCCTTCCCCGGGCACTTTCCCTTGCAACCGCAAGAAATGCAACACTTGTCCCTTCACCTCCCCCCTCCACTCCTTTCAGGGACCCAAGCAGTCCTTCCAGGTCCGACAGAGGTTCACCTGCACCTCCTCCAACCTCATCTACTGCATCCGCTGCTCCAGATGCCAGATGATCTATATCGGTGAGACCAAGCGGAGGCTTGGCGATCGCTTCGCCGAACACCTCCGCTCGGTCCGCAATAACCAGCCCGACCTCCCGGTGGCTCAGCACTTCAACTCCCCCTCCCATTCCACATCCGACCTCTCGGTCCTGGGCCTCCTCCACGGCCAGAGTGAGCAACACCGCAAGCTGGAGGAACAGCACCTCATATTCCGCTTGGGGAGTCTGCATCCTTTGGGCTTGAATATTGAATTTTCTCAATTCTGTTAACCCTTGCTGTCTCCTCCCCCTCCCACCTCTCCCTCAGCCCTGGGGCCCTGGCATTCCCTCTATCTCTATCTCCCTCCCCCACCCAAGTCGCACCAGCTTCTCATTTTCACACCACAAACAGCTTACAATGGCTTGTTCCCTTTATCACCGATACTTTTTTGCATATCTTTCACTCATTGTTCCTTATCTCTCCACATCACCGTCTATATCTCTCGTTTCCCTGATCCCTGACCAGTCTGAAGAAGGGTCTCGGCCCGAAACGTCGCCTATCTCCTTCGCTCCTTAGATGCTGCTGCACCCGCTGAGTTTCTCCAGCTTTTTGTGTACTAACAATTTGAGATGGCTGTTTAATATAATGTACTCACATAATAGTGAAGAAGACCTAGCAATTATTTCATTGGATGCAGAAAAAGCTTTTGATCAAGTAGAATGGCAATTTTTATTCAAAGTATTGCAAAAATTTAACATGGGAGATAACTTTATCTCATGGGTAAAATTATTATACGATAATAACTGACTAATAATATATTATCCCCGAAATTCCAATTAGCAAGGGGCAATAGGCAGGGGGTGCGCATTATCGCCCCTGCTATTTGCACTAGTGATAGAGTCTTTAGCAGAAAGTATAAGAAGTCATCCGGATATTCATGGATATAATACCAAACACTCAAATAATAAAATCTCATTATATGCAGACGACATATTATTATATATTACAAATTCGCAAGTTAGCATACCAAATATACTAAATTTAATAGAGGAATTTGGTTCTTTTTCAGGACATAGAATAAACTGGAACAAAAGCGAAATTATGACGATAAAACCTCAAGAGCCGACACATCTGTTGAAATTCCCTTTTAGAATTGCAACAGAAAAATTTAAGTATTTGGGCATCCAAATTACTAGGAAATATAAATCATTACTTAACGCAAACTATATGCCTTTATTAACTAAATTAAAGGGGTTGATTAAATTTTGGAAAACACTGCCGATGTCCTTAATAGGCAGAATAAATGCAATAAAAATGATCTTCTTACCACATTTACTGTACCTATTTCAATCAGTACCAATATATTTACCAAAAAAATTATTTAAAAAAATAGATTCTGATATTATAAACTTCATATGGGATTATAAATCACACAGAATTCAAAGAAAACACTTGTGCAAATCTAAAGAATCCGGGGGACTGACACTCCCTAACTTATTGTATTACTATTGGGCAGTGAATATTAAAAATATAATCTACCGGTTGGACAGTTCTGCCCAACAGGTAGATTGGATAAGCATGGAGAAAGAAGATTGTTCCCCTGATAACATAGGAGCAATCCTTCTTTCCCCGATGAAACTGAACAATATAATATATAAGAAAAATCCAATTATTCACAGTATAATATGAATTTGGAAACAAATAAAATTAACTTTAAAATCAAGAAAACGATCACTTCTTTCTCCAATAACTAATAATCCCACATTCAAACCATCTATTATTGATAAAACGTTTAATCAATGGGAAAGAATAGGAATTAAAACGATGGGTGATATGTATGAAATGGGAAAACTTTTATCATTCCAACAATTACAACTAAATTATAATTTGAAAAGTAATCAATATTTCAAATATCTTCAAATTCAAGATAATTTGAAAAAATATATACAAGGATATCAAACTTTAACCCCAGAGTTATTAGAGGAAGGAATGAATAGAAAGGCAGAATCAAGCAATTTTATATCTTACTTATATAATATAATTCTAAATATAGAAACACCAACGACAGAGGCAATTAGAAGGGACTGGGAACAAGAATTATTGATAAAAATTCCGAACGATAGATGGGAAAAAAATCTATTATATGTAAATAAATGTTCAATTAATGTAAGACATAACCTAATTCAATTTAAATTTACATTCCTTTGTCTCTTGTACAAAACTGCATAAATTTTGGAATTAAATTTTTAGAATTTTTACAAAACTATTTAACACAAAATTGAACCCCAATACAGAACTGATTATCTTTGGATCAATGGAAGAGGAAAGTAAACTAACTACATTCCAAGCAGCTTTTCTTCATTATGGTTTAATAACAGCAAAAAAACTTATACTCAAATTTTGGAAAAACGCAACCAAGCCAACATTCAAAATGTGGATTTCAAATATGTTGGAAATGCTACATCTTGAAGAAATTAGATTCCTCCTACTAGGCAAAGTAGACCAATTTTTAAAGACTTGGTCTCCTTTTTATCAACTTTTTACAAGTAGATGTTGCAACATAACATAACCTTAGAAATTAAATGGTTTAGAACCGGGTGAAGGATGGGGAAAAATACGAAATAGGTAGATCTCTCCTAATCTCTCTTTTCTTTACTTTTCCTTTTTTTTTTCAATCTTTTTAGCTTCTCATCTTTATTTCTTTTGCTATCTGTTTCTACTCGCTTGTCTATCTATTCCGATACTCTTTATTTATTTTTTCTCTCACTGTTCTTTTATTATTAAATTAAAAATACGAAGTTGTACAAGAATGGAAATATGTATTTATGTATTAGGTACTCAAGTACCACACTACTTACTTCTAACAAAAATTTTAAAAAAAAGAAGAAAAAAAAGGGTCCAACTTTGGCTTTAACTAATTTTTTTCCTCTTCATATACCTAAAGAAGCATTTACTATCCTGCTTTATATTCTTGGCTAGCTTACCTTTGTACCTCATAATTTCTCCCCGTATTGTCTTTTTGGTTATCTTCTGTTGTTCTTTAAACATTACCCAATCCTCTTGCTTCCCGCTCATCTTTGCTACGTTGTACTTCTTCGCTTTAATTTTTATACTGTCCCTGATGTCCCCGGTGAGCTTTGGTCGTCCCTTTCTCCCCTTGGGATCTTTCCATTAATTTCGATTAAATCGTATATCACACCTCACCTAGGCAGTGCACAACAGTCGCCAGAAATGCGCCAACAAAGTTACAAAAAGTTGATCGAACAGACTTATCCTGTATTCGCAGCGACAAACCAACCGGGTTTTTCTCAAGGTCGCCCCCCACACATCCCCCCTTCAATCTCAATGGCTCTCCCCTCCCTGCCAGACTCACTTTCGTTCTCGGCGGAGATCATGCTGCAAGCTTAGAGCATGCAACTGAAGACAGAGCTCTACCCTGACATCTCCAACACTACCACATGCCACTATTTGTTCAGATCAGGATGCACCATCGCTTGGTTTGGGAACAGCTCCATCCAAGAAATTGCATAGAACTGTGGACGTTGCCCAGACCATCACACAAATCAACCTCCCTTCCATTGACTCCATCCACACATCACGCTGCCTCGGCAAGGCCACTAACATAATCAAGAACCAGTCTCATCCCGGTCTCTCCCTCTTCTCCCCTCTCCCAACAGGCAAGATGTACAGATGAGTGAAAATGCATCCGGGACAGTTTCTTCCCAGATGTTATCAGGCAACTGAACCATCTAGAGAGTGGTCCTGACATACCATCTATCTCATGGGAGACCCTCGGACTATCTTTAATCGGACTTTATCTTGCACTAAACTTTATTCCCTTTATCCTGTGTCTGTACACTGTGAACGGCTTGATTGCAATCATATATACTCTTTGTGCTGACGGGATATAACGGAACAAAAACGCTTTTCACTGTACCTCGGCACACACAACTATAAACTAAACTGAACTAAATTAAGCCAACTTGCAGCCAGATGGGGTTCATTTAATTTGGCATCATGGTCCACACAGACAATGTGGGCCAATGGGTCCTGTTCCTGTACTACATTGCACATTCAATTAACCTACACATTCCTATTCGAGGGGAAAGCAATTAACTTTTTATTAAACTGGAGACATATGGAACTGCATTTGGACAGCATGGTAGGGCAGCTATAGAGTTGATGCCTCGCAGCGCCAGAGACTAGCAATGTTACAAAATTTTGAGATTTATCCCATCAGATAAAGCATAAAAAGAAGTTTAATTTGACACCTAATTCACTTTCATATCTTCAGTATTAAAAAAGTTATGGCCATTTACATACTCGGAAATTAGCAACTTGTTTCCTATTGCTTTTCTATTGACTTAACATAAAAGTTGTGATTGAGGACAGTCAAAAGCCCATAACTTTCTTAAAAATTAAGAGAACTGAAAGAAATTTTTAGTTATTATAGATTGAAGTATTCCGAAAAAATATGAAACAATCTTACTTGGATGACCTGAAATTAAAGCATATAATTAGTTAGTTACCCAATTGTAGCTAATTACAAAATTCAATTACTAGATCTAAACATCTATCCATTTCTTAAGAAAAAAATTATAAAAAAAATTAAAGCCTGTGTCCAATTAACATTCACACAATGATTCACAATATAACATGATTTTTAAATCTAATTGTCATTAATTTATAGGCCAAATTGAAGGAATTTAGTGTTTACTGCCTGTAGATTAATGGCCATTTATATCAGCTTGCGAGTGGGATTTTCTGGAACGCGATAGATTGGAACGTTGCGGTTGCGGTGAATTTAAACCCCATATCGGCAGGAAAAATTCTGCTGGTTCATATGGGGAATAAATCACCATTTCGCAACATTAAATGTTGATTAAGGTCATCTAAAAAAGCAGGTTTATATGTAAAAATAAAAAGCTTTCACTTACCTGTCCCCTACGTAAAATCCGTCCCCGTTGTTGGCGTTCACGGCATTAGGAGCTAATTTTTATTTTACTGCAGCGCTGAAATAGTTGGGCTATTTATAAAAAAATGAACTTACCGGCAGTCGAAACGAATCTCCAGAAGTAGATCGCACTCCGACAAATAAAAGCTCCGGATGGCAAGGGAAAAACCGCATTTTAACCCCGCCCACCCCCCTTAAAGGCGCCAAAGTCGCGCACACGGCCAGTGGCAGAACTGCAGCACCGCTGAAGGTAAGTTTTGTAACATACCCTACAGAGACCCAGGTTTGATCCTGACTACGTTTGCTGTCTGTACAGAGTTTGTACGTTCTTCCTGTGACCGCATGGGTTTTCTCTGGGTGCTCTGGTTTCCTCCCACACTCTAAAGATGTACATTTTTATGTTAATTGGCTTCTGTAAAATATAGTAAATTGTCCCTAGTGTGTAGGATAGGGTTAGTGTATGGGGTGATCGCTGGTCAGCACAGACCCAGTGGGCCGAAGGTCCTGTTTCCGTGCTGTATCTCTAAACTGCAGAAGCTGGAATTAGCCTAAACTGCAGAAGCTGGAATCTGGAACAAAACACAGAGTGCTGGAGTAACTGACTGAGAGGGTTAGACAGCATCTATGGAGGGAATGGAGAGGCAACTGTTTGGATTAGGACTCTATCCAGACTAATTGTAGGAGGAGGGAGAAATTAGGTGAAAAGGTGGGGGGTGTACCTCATGGGAATGTTACTATCCACTGGGAACATCTTTCCCTTTGACATTTAATAAATGTGAACATGGACATGGAGCTTTTCTTGCCTCCAGTTCCCGACAGCAATTCGTTGACCGACTTGGCCATGGCTGGGTGAATGATGAGTTGGCCTGGGTGCTAGACTACACACAAAGCCCAGCCGGCGGGCCAGCTGAGGAGTTTTGGCCCACGTGACATCGCGCACAAAGTCCGGCACCCCGTCCAACTCATGAACCGATGATCGGCCACGACAAGGAGTGGTGGTGGTGTCAGCGGTAAGCGAAGGTCCGAAGGTCGGACTGGCCGGGCTGCTGACCGATGGGGCCACGGGTGAGGCGCTGCTGCTGCTGCACTACATTGGGACGGTTGAGGCGGGGCCGGACGCGGCACTCCGACCTGACATTCCCCTCGACCCAAGTAGTAGAAATCAAATACGGGACAAGGGTGGTCCCGTATGGGACAAACTAATTTAGCCCAATATATGGGATGTCCCAGCTAATACGACCTGATATGTCACCTATTCTTTTTCTCAAGAGATGCTACCTGACCCGCTGAGTTACTCCAGCATTTTGTGTCTATCTTCATACACATGGGCATGTTGCACTTTAGCTCTGTGTATGTATCTCGCAATACAGCTTAGAGCTTCTCATTCCAGGGTCGACTCTCAGACTAAATAAATGAAGCCCCCATCATTATGCCCGGCCATTACCTCAGCAAACATACACTCGTATTGCAGAAATATTTTTAAAGTTATGGACCTTTGAGTTTGGGAAAGAGGGAATTATAGTCAGTTGATTATATGTGGTAGAATTGGGATATTAGTAAACTCTTCCACAAGCCATACACATTAACGGAACCCACTTCTTTGATTTTTTTTCTGTCTCATATTTCAAACAGCTGCAAAATTGAATACTTGCTGAAAGAACACAACATCAACCATAATTCCCACAACCGTGCAGTATTTTTTTTTTGCCTTCAATCATCAAAGCTTGTTTTGTCTGCAAGATATTGATGTAGCTGTGCATTTGAATCAAAGCATACTTTGTTGAGCCCACAAGCTTTTATATTAATTAGGTACAATGCTTAGTATTCCAATAATTACTTAAAATTAACAACATGGCAAGAAAACACACTCAGTTTTAAAATTAGACTTTATTGCAGCGGAGAAAGATTCAATGGGTAAAGTGTAATTGGAATTTGATGAGTTCCTCCTTATATCAATGATAATTAACTTCATTGACTCTAAAGGACTTTACATTTTTGGTTTCAATGGCAAGCAGCCGACAGAAGTTTGCCTGGAATACAATGAGTTTTCCTCCAGAAGGAGCAATCAGTGGGTGACACAGTGGTGCAGCTGGCAGAGTTGCTGCCTCATAGCGCCAGAGACCCAGGTTTGATCCTGACCTCGGGTGCTGTCTGTGTGGAGTTTGCCACATTCGCCCCGTGACGATGTGGGTTTCCTCCGGGTGCTCCGGTTTCCTCCCACATCCTAAAGATGTGTGGGTTTGTAGGTTAATTGGCCTCTGTAAAATTGCCCCTATTAAGTAGGGAGGGGATGTGAAAGAGGGAAAACAAGGAACGTGTGTGACCGGGTGATCGGTGGGCTGAAGGGCCTGTTTTCAGGCTGTATCTCATCAACTAATACTCAAAGTAAACTAAAATGAGTGTGCATCTTCGGTGAAACTTGATCATGCTTCACAAGCTTTGCCTCAATGCAGCTGGAGATCCAGTCGTCCAGACTGGAATGGTTTAAAACGTTTCAAGCCTTCCAGAGCAAAAAAACAGGGAGCCATTTGTCTTCATGCTTTTACAGAAAAAGACAAATCAATTTCCTCCCCCTCAATTTCCTTCCTTTACCGCTCTTCTCCTGAAGGCACAGATTCATTGGTGGCGTACAATCTTGCTCGACCATCTTGAGTCCAGCTGAGTGCGCGATGCAGACAAGTCATCAGCCTCGTCGGGTGTTGTCTGTGGCTGATATCGTCTAGCAACCTGATCATCAGCCCTGTTCACCAAACTGAAATTGAACCCCAGGCTTTCCTGGTGCCTGTGTGGCCATAGCTAACCGGAAGGTATGCCGACTCAGCAGACACTTTCCGCTGAGTCAGACGATTGTGGCTTCTTTTTCTCATTCCACTAACCTGAGCACAGGATGCAAGAGTTCAACAATGAGGGAGTACTGCACTGAGAGGGATGTCTCTGCTTTCAGGCAAGATGCCCTACTGCTCTCTCATGAGGATGTAAACCATTGGTTTTACACTTTAGAGAAACAGACCCTTCGGCTCACCGACTCAGGACCAACCAGCGATCACCCCATACACTAGCACTATCTTACACACACAAAGGACAATTTACGAATTTTACCGATGCCAATTAACCTACAAACCTGTATGTTTTTGGATTGTGGGAGGAAACCGGAGCACCCGGTGAAAACACACACGGTCACAAGGAGAATGCACAAACTTCGTACAGGCAGCACATGTAGTCAGGATCTAATCCTGTTCTCTGGCACTGCAGAGCAGCAACACTACTATTGTGCACAGTTCACACCCTTGCCCGGTGCTGCTGTGCTGGAGTGAGTTTGCATCCTGCTCTGGCTCCTGTTTATCCCAGAGGGTGATGGAAACCTGCACAACACTAATCCACTGCTTGAAGAAGCAGCAGAGACAGGTACCTACACCAAACTAAGTATTCAAATGAGCCCTGAAATGCCATAAAATGGACACAGGGAACTGCAGATGTTCAGATTGAAAGGATGTACCGTTAGAAAGGAGATGGGGAGGAATTTATTTAGTCTGAGGGTGGTGAATCTGTGGAATTCATTGCCACAGATGGCTGTGGAGACCAAATCATTAGGTATTTTTAAAGTAGAGATTGACAGGTTCTTGATTAGTAAATGTGTCAAAGGTTCTGGGGAGAAGGCAAAAGAATGGGGTTGAGAGGGAAAGATAGATCAGCTATGATTGAATGGTTGAGAAGACTCGATAGGTCTAAATGGCCTAATTCTTCATCTGACTCATGGACGTATGCTCCAACCTTGAGTAAAGCACAAAGAGCTGGAGTAACTCAGTGGGTCAGGCAGCATCTGTGAGGGAATGGACAGGCGATGCTGATGAAGGGTCCCGACCCCAAACATTGCCTATCCAGATGCTGCCAGCCCCACTGAGTTACGCCAGTAATTTGTGTTTTACCTGAAATGCCATGCTATAGAACACTACAGGCTGGGTATTGGAAGGCAAGATTAGTGCTGCTAGATAGCTCTGACAGCCTGCTTGGACGCTGTGAGGGACTCCAAAAAAAAGGAGGAATTGCCTCAGGAAATGGGTTGCCACTTAAAATGGAAGATGTTCTCCTCACTAGGAGCTGCAAAATTGTTTTTTAGTTTAGTTTAGAGATATTGTGCGGAAACATGCCCTTCGGCCCCACCGATTCTGCCCGACCAGCGATCCCTGCACATTAACACTATCCGACACAGAGTAGGGACAATTTACATTTATACCAAGCCAATTAACCTACAAACCCGTACGTCCTTGGAGTGTGAGGAAACCAAAGATCTTGGAGAAAACCCTTGCGGCCATGGGGAGAATGTACAAACTCCATACAGACAGCACCCGTAGTCGGGATCAAACCCGAGTCTCTGGCCCTGTAAGTGGTGTAAGGCAGCAACTCTACTGCTGTGCCAACGTGCCACCCAATTGATTTGATTTTTTTAGTGAAAGCATTTGTTAGACAAATTTGCTAAACTGTTTTCTATAGACAGCAGCAATAGCATTCCATATGCCACATTTATATGTCCTGAAGTCATAAAAGGAACTCTATTAATCCAACGTCTTCATTAACTTGTAGAAACAAGGAGCTGCAGGTGCTGGTTTATAAAAAAAGACACAAAGAGCTGTAGTAACTCAGCCGAGAAGGGACCATCTGTAGACAACATGGATAGGTGACATTTTGGGTCAGAACCCATCTTCTCGAGTCTAAAGAAGTCCCGATTCGAAACATAATCTATCCATGTTCTCTAGAGATGCTGCCTGACCCGCTGAGTTACTCCAGCACTTTGCATCTTCTTTAACTCTTTTGATTAATTTATACCTTGAGTCATTGCAAAGATACAGCTTGGAAAAAAAGCTCTTTGACCCAATGTGTCAATGCTAGCCATTGATCACCCATTCAAACTAATTCTATGTTATCCCATTTTTTGCATCCACTCCCTACGCACAGGGCCAATTTACAGCGGCCAATTAACATACAATCCCGCACGACTTTGGGATGTGGGAGGAAACCAGAGCACCCAGAGCAAATGCACACGATCACAGGGAGAATGTGGAAACTCCACACAGGAAGCTCCCGAGACCAGGGGCAACCCCGAATCTCAGCTGCTAATTTATATATGCTTAGAAATGCATCCATGATTATGTAGGATATAACATGCCATATTGTAACAACAGAGTGTTAGAAACATAGAAAATAGGTGCAGGAGTCGGGCATTTGGCCCTTCGAGACAGCACTGCCATTCAATATGATCATGGATGATCACTTAAAATCAGTACCCCGTTCTTGCTTTTTCCCCATATCCCCTGATTCCTTTAGTCCTAAGAGCTAAATGTAACTCCCTTTTGAAAGCATCCAGTGAATTGGCCTCCACTGCCTTCTGTGGCAGAGAATTCCACAAATTCACAACTCATTGGTTGAAAAGGTTTTTCCTTATCTCAGTCCTAAATGGCCTACCCCTTATTCTTAAACTGTGACCCCCTGGTTCTGGACTCCCCCAACATCGGGAACATTTTTCCTGCATCTAGCCTGTCCAATCCTTGAAGAATTGTAAATGTCTCTATAGGATCCCCTCTTATCCCTCTAAATTCCAGTGACTACAAGCCCAGTCGACCCATTCTTTCATCATAGGTCAGTGCCGCCATCTCGGGAATTAGAATTGGCCTATGACATTGAATTCCATGTATAAGTTTCTAAGCATACTATTTTCTGCTGGATGTTTGATATCACTTTGGAGGAATGGATCATTTTTTCTCACAGGTCGATGATTTAGTTGTTTCAATTAAATTAAATTGAACTAACCCTTGTTACCAACCCCACTTCCATGCCAATGACTCCATTCTGGAAATCTATGCAATCCCCAGTTATATTGAATACTATTAAACTGAAATAAAATAATTGATCAAGTTACATTTCCATCTGTTTTCTTCACTCAGCATGGACTAGTCAATTAACAATGTGTGAGATTCCATACTTGTTTCCAGCAAGATCCAGATCTCTATTTTGTTAAAGAAAAAAGACACAAAGTGTTGGAGTAACAAAGTACAGGATGCGAATGAGGGAGTAACTTTTTCAGTGAATAGTCGAGGCAGATGCTTTTGAGAGAAGAGGATATAAAGTAGAGGAATAACAGCGGATCTTTTTGGAGAACACCAATAGTTGACATTTCAGGTCAGGACCCTTGTTCAGACAGAAGAGCCCTGATCCGAAACATCACTGAATCAGTGTGAAGAAAGGTGTTGACCTGAAACCTCACCTATCCATGTTCTCTCGGGATGCTGCCTGACCCACTGAATCGTCACCTATCTATATTCCTCAGAAATGCTGCCTGACCATTGAGCTTCGCCAGCACTTTGTGTCTTTGTTTGCCCTGACTGTACATAGTTGGCAGCACTGGCCTTCTTTGAAACTTGGAGCACAGAGGTTGGACGGTGGAAGAACAGAAGGCTCCACACGTGTCTGCACAGGTTGCCAGTGCACCTCGTGGAGGATGAAGCCAAAAATCCTTGGGCGTTAATTTTCCCTTTGTGCAATAATTACAAAGTAAATGGAAGTTAATTCTTTCTTTCTATTTTAAGCATGAACACACAGGCTTGTTTACAGCGCGATTCAGAGTGCTTTTGCTCTTACACAACAGAACAGTCAATCAAGACCAGCCACAATGATGCTCGTGAATCAGTCGCCAATCTCACTAAAGGCGATCACAAGTGATAGTTGAGCTGTGAATGCTGTTGCATTTACAAACTTGTTTGCTAATGTTCTTGGCACAATGTTAGTGCTGTCATCTCCGCAACTGAAGGCTGGTGGATTTGTCCCACTTCTGAGGCTTCTGCACAAAGTCGAGACGGATGCATCCTGCAAGCTGCACAACAAGAAGTTCAATTTACATGGTGGCTTTCACATAACGTGACATGCTAAGTTGCCTCACAGGCTTGTTGAAACCAAGCCCCATACAATTATAACAGAGCACAGGACATAAGAAATAACCCATCTCTCTTTGTGTCAACTCCCTCATTCAATAAAACCGTAGCTGATCTGTTGTTATTGCCACTTTCCTGCACTAACCCCAATATCTTTTGGATTCCCTTAATATCTAAAGATCCACCCACTTTTGCCTTGAATATGCTCAACAAATGTTTTTAGTTTAGTTTAGTTTATTGTCACGTGTACCGAGGTACAGTGAAAAGCTTTTTGTTGCATGCTATCCAGTCAGCAGAAAGACTTAGATGATTACAATCACAATTTACAGTTAGAGGATAAAGGGAATGATGTTTAGTGCAGGATAATGTCCAGTAAAGTCCAATTAAAGGATCTCCAATAAGGTAGATGGTAGGTCAGGACAACTCACCAGTCAGTGATAGGATGGTTCAGTTGCCAGATAACAGTTGGGAAGAAACTGTTCTAGTTTCTGAGAAAGCTGAGTCTGCACAGCCATCGTAGATAGAGAAATCCAACTATTTTCTCTACTTCTTGATGAGGAACTTTCTCCTCAGTTCAATACTCAGTGGCACGTCCTCTGTTCTGAGGCTGTGAGCCATGGTTCTAGACATGCCCATCAGGGGAAATATTTCAAGGTCCTGTATAGATGCACTAAGATATTTTAAACCCAGTACTCAAATCCTTCCATATAAAGGACAAGTATATTACACTGGAGACACAAGAGATTGCAGATGCTGGAATCTTCAGTGAAACACAAAGTGCAGGAGGAACTCAATGGGTCAGACAGCATCTGGGGAGGGAATGGACAAACAGTATTTCAGGTCTGTGTTCCTCCTGCACTACATGTTTTTGCTCAGGTTTTTTATACCTTTATGTTAACCTCAATGACTTGTGAAAGCACGAAGATCCCTTTGAACTTTAACTCTACCCGATCTCTCACCATTTTAAAAGTACTCTGTATTTTGGGGGTTTTTTTTGCACCAAAGTGAATAATTTCATATTTTCCACATTATATTGCATCATCCATGTTCTAACCCATTCACTCAGTTCATCTATATCCCATTGCTTGCTGCACGTTTGTTGATCAACCTCTTGTGTGGGACATTATCAAGATCCAATATACCATTATCCTCCCTTCCTCTAATCCCACTGCATCCTGATTAATTGGCAAAATTGAAGTATGACATTCAACCATCTCAGTCAAACTGGTGGTACAGATCGTGATTAGCTGGAGATCACGCAATGATCCCTATGATACTTCCACCAGTCACTGCCTATCAACCTGCGGAAGATGCATTGTTTCCTACTCTTGTCTTCAATAAAAGGTTGCTGACGCCACTGCTGGAAGGTTGTGTGCAGTTTTGGTTGCCACTGGTCCCGCTATTCGGAATTCTAAAAGATCTAAGACCATGAGAGCCAGTGTGTTCATTATCTCTATAGACATTACTTTCAAAGCTCTGGAACAGAGACTATCAAGTCCTTGAGATTGATTGGATCTTAGTCTCTTCAGTTTCCCTAATACTTTATATTACTAACGTTTCTTCAGTTCCTAGTTATTATTAGACCTTATCTCGTATTTGTGGCAGGTTTTCTTCCATGACAACAAACATGCTCAGCCCCCTGCTCCACTCACTCTATACTCAAGAATGTGTAGCCGGACATACTGCGAACACAATTTTCAAGTTCGCCGACGACACCACCATTGTGGGATGAATTACAGATGGTGATTGCCTCGTCAGAAGGGAGATCAGAGTATAGAAGGGAGATCGGCCGACTGACCAAATGGTGCCAGCACAACAACCTGGCTCTCAATATCAGCAAAACCAAAGAACTGATTGTGGAGGGTACACAAAAGGCTGGAGAAACTCAGCGGGTGCAGCAGCAAATCTAAGGAGCGAAGGCGATAGGCGACGTTTCGGGTCGAGACCCTTCTTCAGACTGGTCAGGGATCAGGGAAACGAGAGATATAGACGGTGATGTGGAGAGATAAAGAACAATGAATGAAAGATATGCAAAAAAAGTATCGATGATAAAGGAAACAAGCCATTGTAAGCTGTTTGTGGTGTGAAAATTAGAAGCTAGTGCGACTAGGGTGGGGGAGGGAGATAGAGAGAGAGGGAATGCCAGGGCCCGAGGGCTGAGGGAGAGGTGGAAAGGGGAGGAGACAGCAAGGGTTAACAGAATTGAGAAAATTTGGAAAGAATCAGATTTGTCCTAATGGACAAACACGAACTCTTTGAACAGATATGGTCTCCATATACAGAATATTTGAAGGTGTAGCTGTTCTTGGCATCACAACTCAATGGGTACCCGGCAGGATTAGATGAAAATAACTCTTTGTTTCTCTTTTTGATTTGTATACATGTCTCCATTAATATTGTATTTGAAATAGTTATTCACTATTAAGATGTATAGTATAATCTCTCTCTTTTTCTATATAATACTATTTTAATTAAATATAAATAACAAGAATATATACCTATACATATATATTTTTTCTCCTCTTTTTTCTTTTCCACTTTTTTTACAATCAAAATTATTATTTAATCACCACTTTTATTGATTAAAATCTATTCTTTTCTTTTTCTACTTTAAAAAAAAATAGAAGTTTATAAGTACTATTCGTAACATTCGTATACTTATTGAAATAAGTTGGTTGTGTATTGTAAAAGTTGTAATACCGTTGTTATGATGGATTCCTTTTAATAAAAATATTATTACGGGCAAAAGAATTGAGAAAATTCAATGTTCAACCCAGAGGATGCAGACTCCCCAAATGGAATATGAGGTGCTGTTCCTCCAACTTGCGGTGTTGCTCACTCTGGCCGTGGAGGAGGCCCAGGACCGAGAGATCGGATACAGAATGGGAGGGGGAGTTGAAGTGCTGAGCCACCGGGAGGTCGGGTTGGTTAATGCAGACCGAGCGGAGGTGTCGGGTGAAACGATCGCCAAGCCTCCGCTTGGTCTCGCCGATATAGATCATCTGGCATCTATAGCAGCGGATGCAGTAGATGAGGTTGGAGGAGGTGCAGGTGAACCTCTGTCGGAGCTGGAAGGACTGCTTGGGTCCCTGAAAGGAGTGGAGGGGGGAGGTCAAGGGACAAGTGTAGCATCTCTTGCGGTTGCAAGGGAAAGTGCCCGGGGATGGGGTAGAGCGGGAGGGAATGGAAGAATTGACAAGGGAGTTGCGGAGGGAGCGGTCTTTGCGGAAGGCAGACGGGGGGGAGATGGGAAGATGTGGCGGGTGGAGGGGTCACGTTGGAGGTGGCAAAACTGGCGGAGGACTATGTGTTGTATTTGCTGGCTGGTGGGGTGAAAGGTGAGGACCAGGGGGACTCTGCCCTTGTTGCGAGTGGGGGAATGGGGAGAGAGGGCAGTGTTGCGGGGTATGGAAGAGACCCTGGTGTGAGCCTCATCTATAGTGGGGGAAGTGAATCCCCTTTCTCTGAAGAATGAGGACATTTGTGATGACCTGGTGTGGAACACCTCATCCTGGGAGCAGATGCGGCGTAGACGGAGGAATTGGGAATAGGGGATGGAGTCCTTACAGGAAGCAGGGTGGGAAGAAGAGTAGTCCAGGTAGCTGTGGGAGTCAGTTGGTTTGTAGTGGATGTCGGTCAGGAGTGTATCACCTGCAATAGAGATAATGAAGTCAAGGAATGGTAGAGAACTGTCAGAAATGATTGTGGATTTTGGAGGAGGAAGGTTGAGGACCCACAATCCTGTTTGCATCAATGGTGGAGAGAATCAAAAACTTCACTTTCCTGGATGTGCATATTTCCAACTATCTTTCCTGGACCAAGCATACTGATGCAATCATAAAGAAAGCACATCAGCGCCTCTACTTCCTGAGAAGATTACGGAGATTCGGTATGTCAAAGAGGATTCTCTTGAACTTCTACAGGTGCACAGTACAGAGCATACTGACCTGGTTCGGCAACTTGAACATCCAGGAGCGGAAAAGACTGCAAAAAATTGTAAACACTGCCCAGTCCATCACTGGAGCTGACCACCCCACCGTTTAAGGGATCTATCGTAGTCGCTGCCTCAAAAAGACAGCCAACATCATCAAAGACCCACACCATCCTGGCCACACACTCATCACTGCCATCAGGAAGAAAGTACTGGAGCCTGAGAAATGCAACGTCCAGGTTCAGGGACAGCTTCTTCCCTACAGCCATCAGTTTATTAAAGGCTACATACCCAAAAGCTATGAACTACAATAGGTGATTATTATTATTATTATTATTATTATTATTATTATGATTATTATTATTATTATTATTGCTCTGTTATTGTTTGTTCTTTTTTACTGAGTTTTTGTTATGTTATTTATTATGATTACATATTCTGTTGTGCTGCAGCAAGTAAGAATTTCATTGTTCTCTCTGGGACATTTGACAATATAACACTCTTGACTCTTGACAAAGTAGCTGTATGATTCATCCACCATTTCCACTGTCTGCTGTATGATTTTTCCAGTTTGTATTTCATTGTACCTAGGTACATGTGACAATTGAATAATATCTCATTATAATTGAATAATATCTCATTATAAATGCCGGTCTCTGAGGGACTAAAATTCGACCTTACTAGCCCTTTCCTTTCCACCTATATATAGAATCCATTAGAAACCATTTATATGCTTCTTGTCAATTTATTCACATATTCTATCTTGCCTTCCTTTATCATTTTCTTGCTTCTGCTTTACTGAGTTTCAAGATGCTTCGAATGCTCAAGTCTAATGCTCCAATTTGGCAACTTTATAAACCTCTTCCTTGGCATAAATATTATCTTGAATTTGTCCAGTCCAATGGTTCAATGGTACTTGGTTGTCACATGTGCCAAAGTATAGTGAAATTCGTCTTTTGCATACAGTTCTGTGACAATCTTGCTATACACGAGGCACAATCATACTCAATACAAGATTGTAAGACAGTAGACCACACTTTGACAGTACACAAGTGTTGCCACGTTTCAGCCACTATCTTGTACCCTTCAGTCCAAAGTTTTTTAAAAAGGTAAGAGTCTTGACTTGGCCATAAAAGCCCGTTGTCCTGGCAGCGGCACTGGATCAGAGCTGCAGGGGTCACCCTGGCCTGGCAATGTGTCGATGTCCTCCACCATTGCTCCACCACCCCATGTCACTGCAGGCCACGTCCATTCTGCATGCCCGGCCACTTGGAACAGGCCTTGATCTAATGGAGCCCCAGGCTGCTTCAGGGCCTCCAGCGGCCCACTGCTCCAACTCAGCTAAGGATGGATCAATTTTCCTACTGAAATGTTGTGCCTTAAAGGAATATATATATTTATTTTTGAAAATGCTGACAATATCTTTATTGCAGGCCATCGACTGTCCGCAATGATACTTATAGTATTTTTTCCAATCTATCAATTCCACCTCTCCTCTCTTTTGCTGTAAACATCATATACTTTTCTCTGATTAGCTGAGAGTGTATCATTCCCTCTGAAGCCTCCTAGTTTAAAGTATCTGCTAAATAAATCACCTGTCAATAAACAAATTTCTGAAAATGCAGAAACATTCCCTTATAAAATGAGGGGGACAAACATTGTGTCTCTGGTAGGATTCAGGCACCAGGCTTGGATGATTTATAGCTAACTTTCAACACTATAAGATAAATTTGAGGAATCAATGTATTACAGAAAGAATTATTAACAACCTTGGTTGTTCTCCAGTGCCCCATATCTTTAAAAGACTGCACACTACAAATGCTAGACCATCTTGAGATAGATAGGGTGAACGCAGTCTTTTACCCAGAGTAGGGAAATCAAGAACCAAGGGACATAGAGTTTTGAAAAACTGATGAAGTGTTTTGAAAAACTGATAAAATGTTTTGAAAAACTGGTCCGGGGTCATATCACATCACTCCTGCCCCGAAGCTTTGACCCCCACCAGTTTGCGTACAGAGCGAACAGATCTACAGAGGACGCTGTAGCCACAGCCCTCCATGCTGCACTCTCCCACCTGGAGCAGCGGGGGAGCTATGTGCGGATGCTCTTTGTGGACTACAGCTCTGCTTTTAATACTATCCTTCCCTACAAACTGGTGGACAAACTGGGGCACCTGGGACTTCCACACTCCACCTGCATGTGGATAAATAGCTTCCTATCGGGTCGCAGCCAGAGAGTCAGAGTGGGCCATCAACACATCCACGGCCCTCAGCCTCAGTACCGGCTCTCCACAGGGCTGCGTGCTGAGCCCCCTGCTCTACACCATCTACATATATGACTGCACCCCCACCCACCACAGCAACACCATTGTCAAATTTGCGGATGACACTACGGTGGTGGGACTCATCTCCGGGGGGGACAAGTATCGGGATGAGACGAAACAGCTGACAATGTGGTGTGGGGAAAATAACCTGCTCCTCAACACCTTAAAGACCAAGGAGATAATAATAGACTTCAGGAAGAACAAAACGGACATGGTACCACTGATCATCAGAGGGGACTGTGTGGAGAGGGTGGCGGATTTCCGCTTCCTGGGAATCCATATTGAGGAGGACCTGACGTGGAGCGTGAACACTTCTGCGCTGCTGAAAAGGGTCCAGCAGAGGCTGCACTTCCTGAGGGTGCACAGGAAGAATAACATCACTCAGAGACTGCTGCTGTCCTTTTATCGGTGCTCCATTGAGAGCATCCTAACATACTGTGTACGCGTGTGGTACACCAGCTGCACAGCGGCTCAGAGGAAAGCGCTCCAGAGGGCCATTGACAACGCCCAGAGGATTGTCGGCTGCCCTCTCCCTACCTTGGAAGACTTACACGGTTCCCGCTGCATCAAAAAATCCCAGAATATTATAAAGGACATTTCCCACCCCGGACATTCCCTGTTTGAACTGTTGCCGTCAGGCAGACTGTACAGATCTACAAGGGCAAACAAACTTAAAAGCAGTTTTTACCCCACTGCTATAAAGGCACTAAATGTAGCCGCCAAGGACCGCAGGGACTAAGGGACTGTGGTTGGTACACTGTGAAATCCACAGAAGGATGTAGGGTTGGGTGTTTATGCATGCGATTTTCATATTTATTTTAGTTGTTTATCTTTTTTAATATTTTACCTTGTATGTATCGTTAGCTTTTAGAAATGTTTGAATGGTGCACTGACTGGCTGACATTTTTAAAATTTCGTTGTACATGGTTCATGTTACAATGACAATAAATAAACTATTCATATTCTATATAGGTTTAAGCTGAGAGGGGAAAGATTTAATACGAACCTGAGGGGTAACTTTTTCACACAGAGGGTGGTGGGGATATGGAATGAGTTGCCGGAGAAGGTAGGTGCTTATAATAAAATTTAAAAGGCATTTGAACATGTATATAGATAGCAAAGGTACATCGAGGGATAACGGCCAAATGTGGGCAGGTGGGACTAGTGTAGATGGGGCATCCTTGTCAGCATGGGCAAGTTGGGCCAAAGGGTCTGATTCCGTGCTGTATGACACTATGACTCGATGAATCTTTCGTCTTTATCGCTGATCTCTCTTCATGTATTTGTTACATTGATTGAACATATTAATAGTCAACAATTTGTATGGAGAGAAGGAATGGGAGGTGGAGTTGAAGTGCTGAGCAACCAGGAGATCAGGTTGATTAGTACGAACTGAGCGGAGGTGTTGGGCGAAGTGATCGCCAATCCTGCGCTTGGTCTCACCAATGTAGAGAGGTTGACACCTGGAACAGTGGATGCAGTAGATGAGGTTGGAGGAGGTGCAGGTGAACCTCTGCCTCACCTTGAAAGACTGATTGGTTCCTTAGAGGTAAAGGGGAGAGGGGGGGAAGGTAAAGTGACAAGTGTAGCATTTCCTGCGTTGCAAGGGAAAGTGCCAGGGAGGGGGTGGTTTGGGTGGGAAGGGACGATTTGACCAGGGAGTTACTTAGGGAACGGTTTCTGTGGAAAGCAGAAAGGGGAGGAGATGGGAAGATGAGGCCAGTGGTAGGATCCCGTTGGAGGTGGCGAAAATGTCAGAGGATTATATGTTGTATGCGACGGCTGATGGGGTGGAAGCTGAGGACAAGGGGGACTCTGTCCTTGTTACGAATGGGGGGATGGGGAGTGAGAGCAGAGCTGCAGGATATAGAGGAGCCCCTGGTGAGAGCTACATCTCATCTCCGTTCCCAAACGAATGAGGACATCTCCAATGCCCTGGTGTGGAACACCTCATCCTGGGTGCAGATGCGGCGTAGGAATTGGGAGGAAGGGATAGAGTCCTTACAGGAAGCAGGGTGGGAAGAAGTGTAGTCAAGATAGCTATGGGAGTCAGTGGGTTTGTAGAAGATGTCGCTCAGTAGTCTGTTACCTGCGATGGAGATGGGGAGATCTAGAAATGGTAGGGAGATGTCGGAAATGGTCCAGGTGAGTTTGAGTGCCGGATGAAAATTAGTGGTATAATGGATGAAGTCAGTGAGTTCTGCATGGGTGCAGGAGGTAGCACCAATGCAGTCGTCAATGTAGTGGAGGTAGAGTTCTGGGATAGAGCCATGGTACGCCTCGAACAGGGATTGTTCGACGTTCCCTACAAAGAGGCAGGCATAACTAGGCCCATGCGCGTGCCCATAGCTACGCCTTGTATTTGGAGGAAATGGGAGGAGTCAAAGGAAAAGTTGTTGAGAGTAAGGACCAACTCCGCTAGGCGGAGGAGAGTATTAGTAGACGGAAATTTGTTGGTTTTGCGGTCGAGGAAGAAACAGAGGGCTTTAAGGTAGGGATGGATTGGACCAGAGAGGATAGGATGGAGTCGAGGTATGTGGAAATAAGTTAGGTGGGACATGAACAAGCAGAAACAATGGGTCTGCCAGGACAGTCAGGTTTGTGGATTTATGGGAGAAGATAAAATCGGGCCGTGCGGGGCTGGGGAGTGATGAGGTTGGAGGCTTGGGAGGGCAGGGAGCATAAAGCGATGGAGCCTGTGATGGTGATTGAGATAATGGCCTGGTTCTCGTCTGTGGGGTCATGGTCGAAGGATAAGTAGGAGGAGGTGTCTGAGAGTTGTCGCCTGGCCTCAGACCGGTAGAGGTCAGCGCACCAGACTACCACGGCACCTCCCTTGTCGGCAGGTTTGATTACCTAGTCAGGGTTGTTGCAGAGTAAGCGGAGGGCTGTACGTTCAGGGGGGGGGGGGAGGTTAGAGTGAGTAAGGGGAGTGGAAAAGGTGCGGCCGTTGATGTCCCACCGGCAGTTTAAAATGAAAAGTTCTAAAGAAGGTAGATGGCCTTGAGGGTGAGTCCAGGAGGAGGGGGGGGTCCTTTGGAGACGGGGGAAGGGGTCATCACTAGGTGATGAGGACTCCTTATCATGGAGCAAAGCGTCCAGATTGGAACAACTCAATGTGTAAACATAATTTCCTGGACTTCAATCTGTTTTTTTCTATGGTTTATTATCATAACCTAGATCTCCTCTAATCTCTACCCATAATAACCTGAGTTCTCTGCTTGCTATTCAATCTGCCACTGACATTTTCTTTCCTAATTCGTCAAAATCCTTCAGATTGAATGAATTGTTAATTGCGTGAGTCGCAGGGACATTGACTGTGGCTACTGTATATGATGCTGCTGCAAATGTGTACTTGTTCCTGAATCTACTCGTGCATGTGACAATAAAGTCAACTTGACTTGACTTGTCCGTCAAATTTCTCTTCCCCCAAGGAAAACAGTCTCACCTTCTGTCATCCCTTCATTCAATTATAGCCCCTTTTCGAGGATATACTTGAGATGGGGGAAGTGTGAAAAGGATTTGACAATTGATTCCTGGTATGGATGGTTTGTCATGTGCATAGACCATAGAACAGTACAGCACGGAAAACAGGCCCTTCAGCCCACAATGTCAGTTCCGAACATGATGTTGAGATGAACTAACCTCTTCACCCTTCACAAGATTCATATATTCATATAATAAACTAAACGTCCCCCCATCCTTGCATATCCAAGAACCTACCTAAAAGCCTCTTAACACCACTATTGTATCTGTCTTGACCACTATCCCCGGCAGCATATTCCAGGCACCCACCACATTAAAAACTTGCCCTGCATATTTTCTTTTACTTTTGCCTCACCTTAAAACTTTGCTCTCTAGTCTTTGACATTCTGGGAAATAAGGTTCTGACTGTCTACCCCAACTATGGTTCTCATAATTTTATACACTTCTATCAAGTCTCCCCCTCAACTTCGGGCATTCTCAGGAAAACAATCCAAGTTTGTCCAACCTCTTCTTGCAACCAACAGCCTAAATCTAGGCAACATTCTGGTAAAACTTCTGCACCATCACCAGAGCCTTCACATCCTTCCTGTAACGGGGCGACCAGAACTGCATGTAAAAATGAGGAGGGATTAGCTATACTGGATCCACTTGGGATGAGAAGAATCTCATCTCATCGAAACATATAAGATTCTTACACAGTTTGAGAGGGTAAAGGTGAGACTGATGTTGGTTCTGAGTGGGGTGGGTCTAGAACCAGTGATGACAGTCTCAAAATATGGGATTCCCATTTTCATTCTCATTTTCATTCAGATGAGAAGACATTTCATCACACAGATGGAAGCGAATCTTTGGAATTCTTTACCTAACATGGATGTTTAGGAAGGAACTGCAGATGCTGGTTTACACCAAAGATAGACACAAAATGTTGGAGTAACTCAACGGGTCAGGCAACATCTCTGGAGAAAAGGAATATGTGACGTTTCAGGTTGAGACCCTTCTTCAGACTGAGAGTCAGGGCAGAGGGAAACTAGAGGTATGAAACGATACAGAACCGATCAGAGCCGGCACTGACGGCCAAAGAGCCCACAATGGTCCATTGTTGGCTGTGGAGAAGGTATTAACGAAGGGATACGAACAGTAAAACTAACAGGACAACTAGGGTGGGGGAGGAACGGAGAGAGAGGGATGCAAGGTTTACTTGAAATTAGATAAATCAATATATATACCGCTGGGCCATGGATGTTAATTTGCTGAGTATGTTCAAGGAAGAGATGGGAAGATGTTCTGAGATCAAAGACAAGTGATGCTGAGGTTGAATACCAGCCATGAAGATATTGAATGGGTTAAGCAAGCACAAGTGGCCAAAAATCCTACCCTTGCTTCTATTTCCTAAGTTGTTATGTTCTTACATTACTCCAACTGAGGATCAACCAGTGATTAATGAACATGTAACATAGTTCCTTCTTTTGTGCCATGCCTTGATTTATAAATCTAATGATCCCATTACCTATCATCTTGACCAAGCACCTCCAAATTCCAGGTCAAGCTCTCCCTGAATCTTGTATCTGTACACTGCGGACAGATTGGTTGCAATCATGTTGAGTCTTTCCACTGACTGGATAGCATGCAAAAGAGCTTTTCAACTTGAGCCGTGAGAGATGCTCAGAAACCAGGATTGCTGCTCCTTCCTGAACTGGTCCAGGACAGAGGACTTTCAAGACAATTGAAGAATTTTACATCGGGGGGATTCAGCAAAAGACAACTGACCATTAGGTTTCACTTTAATGTGGAGATGCATCTTCCCCAACACCCTGTATGTGTTTTACCTCCATGCTCAATGCTACACAGCAGATGTGCAGTGTGGTGCACTGATATTGGCAGGGCTTCACAGGAGTGGAGCATCTAGCCCTGGCTGGGCAACCAAATCACATCTTCAAACAGCATAGAGCAAATTCCTTTACGCTGCCTGCAGTGTCAGTGGGCTCTTTTGTGCTGCTACTTACAAGGACAACTAGCACAGGCTCAGTTCCCCAACCAAACATCATTTTTATTGAAAGCAGCCAGCATCTGACTAAAATCAGTGACTGATAGAGCCAAGCATTGGAAGTCATTCCACGTCAAACACCCAGTACTTAAAGGAGCACAAGCTTTCATTCATAATCCATTGTCTTTAGGTTGGGTTTAGGTTTATTAGTGTCACGTGTACCGAGCTTTGTTTTGCATGCTATCCAAACAGATCAGATCTACCATAACTGAATACAATTAATTTACAATTGATTACAATTGAGTCTGAAGACCATCACCCATCCTTTTTCTCCAGAGATGTTACCTGACCAGCTGAGATACGCCAGCACGTTATGTCTATCTTCGGTATCAACCAGTATCAACCAGCATCGGCATATACAATTAAGTGAAACTCAAGTACAATAGATAGAGCAAAGAGGGAGATACAGAGTGCGGAATATAGTTCTCGGTATTGTAGTGCATCAGTTCCATAGACAAAGTCGAATGTCCACAATGCAGTAAAGGTGAATCGGACTAATGTATTTATGTGCAGTGTGGAGAGTGTATTTACGCACATGGGGTGGTTGTGGCTCCAGAGAGAAATCAAAGTCCATTATGTGTAGGAAGAAAGTGCAGATGCTGGTTTATACCGAAGATAGACACAAAATGCTGGAGTAACTCAACGGGTCAGGCAGCATTTCTGGAGAAAAGGAATAGGTGACATTTCAGGTCGAAACCCTTCTTCAGACTGAGCGTCTGAATCTTACCGCCTAATGGTATGAATGTTGATCTCTCTAATTTCAAGTAACCCCTGCGTTCCCTCTCTCTGCCCCTCCCCCATCCTAATCATCCTTCAATTACACTATTCACATCCATATATCCATCCCTTCGTTATCACCTCTCCATAGCCTACAGTGGTCCATTGTGGGCTCCACCTTTCCTTGGTCATCCGTGACGGTTCTGTTTTGTTCTGAACCTTTTCACACCTGTAGTTTCCCGCCCCCCTCACTCTCAGTCTGAAGAAGGGTTCTGACCTGAAACATCACCGATTCCTTTTTCTCCAGAGACGCTGCCTGAACCTCAGTTACTCCAGCACTTTGTGTCTATCTTCAACGTCCATTATCTTGGCTGTGTTGGAGGGTCAGCGGTAGTTGTCAACTTTGAAGTCTAATTGAGACCTCCCAAAAGGGGAGGCGTGCCAAAACTAACAGGCAGAATTCATCACAAGATCATGAAGCGGAGGTAACACCTGCGGTCACACAATAGAAACACAAAGCGATGATTAGCCACGGCTCAGTCAGCAGAGCTCTCACTTCTCCAGTCCGTTGAGCTGAGTGAAACAGTGCATTTGCATTCTTGACTGAGAATGTTAACGCGACTCAATTAGCAGCACTCTCTCTGGGTCAGTAAGTACTTGATGCACTGTGGGATCCTCAGCATGCAAGGTGGACTGACACCAATGCCATTTTCAGCCCATATCCAGGGAGCCTTAGATAGACACAGAATGCTGGAGTAACTCAGCGGGTCATGCAGCATCTTTGGAGAAAATTATTAGGGTCGGGACCCTTCTTCAGACTGAAAGTCAGGGGAGAAGGAAACTAGACATACGAAAAAGTACAGAACAGATCAGAGCCGACACCGATGGCCAGGGATCCTTATCTGGGCTATAAGTAAATGCTAACCCGCTAACTTATCTGCTGAAGATAGACACAAAAAGCTGGAGTCACGCTGTTAATTCTGGCCAAATTGGAGAGGCCAGGACACTAAAATTGAGTAAAGGCTTCTGGGCTGCTAGGCTATTTGGTCAATTTAAATGTGCCTTCTGCAGAAATAGGACAAGCTGCAGAATGGTGCCAGTTTGTCTAGACCCTAAATAAGAGCTGCAGGAAGAGAATGAAACATCTGCAGATCCTGACAATTAGGTGTAAATTGCATGGAATGGATTGGATGAATGCAAACCAGACACACACATCGTATACAATGTTGCAAAGCTTTACTTTACTAGATGTTGATTGGATTAAGTATTGAGCCTTGTCTGGGTTTCTTGAATATAAAGCACATGTTGCGATGTTTGTTTCCTCTTCAGAAGTTCCATTTGAATACATATTATTGGGTTAGGGAAATGTCTATCATATATTGTGTTAATCAATATCTGTTATTGGACTGTATAGAGACCACCCCTTTATGGTTCGGCCCCTCAAGGGGACCTATAAAAGACCGCTCCCACGAGGTCCTGTGTCGATATTCTGCGTGGCCTTCTGGAGGGTCTCTGCTTGAGCGAGGCTAAGAGGGCTTAATTAGGCATATGCGAGGATCAAACCCACGGTGGTTAGGTATAGTAATGGAACTGTAATTGTGTTTTGTCAAAATAAAGTTTAGATGCGCAAGTGCTTGACTCAGTGATTTTTGACTGAAACTAGACTGGGGGGAAGCTTAGAACGAGCTATTGGGCTCATCTGGGATCTTAATGGACCCCCAAACACAAGTTTGAGATCGAAGGTGTTGAACTGTTTCGATCGTGAGTGCAGAAATCGGGCCCACTGTGCAATTTTCACATTGATTTTCGGCACTTGTCAGGGTGGATCGATCATTCGCGGGCTTGGGAAAGGGTCCAATCGAGACCGTTAGAACAGAGTCTAGCAAGATCCGGGGGGGGGGGGGGGGGGGGGGGGGGGGGGGGTGGGGGGGGGGGGGGTTAGCACTCCTTTGGGTTAGGGGCCCATAAAACAGGGCAAGGAGTGGCCCAAAACTTGGTTGTAGTTGGCAGACTGCAGCTGCTTTAACGAGAGCCTGACGCGCTTCGAGGGCGAGGGGTGGCCCATTGTCCAGATTTGGTGTCCAATTGGTATTGAAACACAGGTCTGGTCTACATATTGATCTATCTTTGCCGGGAACACAGATTGGAAAGGTGCGTTCTGAAAATCGGCATCGACTGTCAGCGCGAAGAGGCTAGGCACTGAACCCTCAGTGCCCAGCAGAGACAGGTATTTGCGTGAAGGATCTGAGTCCCTCCCTAGAGTGATGGACGAGGAACCTCGTAAAGGCACTGGGCTCGGTGGCTAGAGTACAGATTGGCTGGGAATACTCTAGTCCATTCGAGATTTCATTGGGCAATTTAGTTTGAATTCGAGAGCCCGCGTATGTGGAGAGATATGCACCAAAACTAGGGGTCCGAGAACGAGTCTAGATTTGCAGAATCAAATTTCCAAATACAGAATTTCACATTGACGTTCTGCCCGTACGGTAGAATTCGAATTCTGTGTAGATAGAACTTCGGAGTTTGTGCACGTTTGAGATCGATACCGAATAGCGGCTGATCAACAGTGAATAGTTACCCTACGATCGATTGTTGATTAGTACCAGATAGCGAAGAGTAACTGAGAGACGGGAACCTGGTTTACTAAGTAAAAAGTACCCGGATGCGAAAGGTACCCCTAATTCTGTAGAACTTTAGAGGTCCCCCTAAAGAAGTCCAGTCTTAGCAGGAGGAAAGTAACATTTTGGAGGAAAAGTAGTCCATTTAAGAATTAGTACCCCTTAGCAAAGAGTACCCTAGGAAGGGGAAAATCTTCAGTATCAGAGGGAGAGGTTCACTGATTGATAACAGAGTGACGCGGCATTGAGATCGAGTGCTTGTAAACTGTGCGTATGCGTGTTAAATTCTTATTGTAAATTGTAAAAATACAGCATCATCTTTTTTAGCATCTTTATTGGATCCGAATTGTATAAATACTTTGTGTATGTAAATAGATTTAGAGTGTATTAAGAATTAGAGTGTGTTATGTTCTTGGACTGCTATTTGTATTGTTTGTGTGAGTGCTTAAGGATTTTTGGGTGCTAGATAATTTTAAGTAGAAGTGTTTGAATTAAATATTTGTAATTGTTTAGATTGTAGTATTGTTAGAATTCGATTTGTGGTGGTCCAATTGGGGTTCGTACTCCTTTCGATCGCTGTGTCGGGGGAGGAGTTGTTCCGTCGACTGAGCACGCCATGAGGAAGATTTATTAGAGTGTGATTTATGCTTGTAGTTTATATTGAGGTGTGTCTGGGGTTATTTGTAATTGGGGGAATATTTTTTTTTCATTATAGTCTTACTGGCGTGGTTCGGATTTGTTTGTCTGCGTAAACTTAAAGTGGTTTGAGTGGGAGAGATTGCTGCTTGGGAGAGATTGTGATTAACAGTTGGAGTCCTAGTTTGAGAAACCGGAGATCCTTTGTTTAAAGGTTGAGAGTTGAATGAAGTGATTGTGATCCAACTGATAAGAAAGTTGGGAGAGCGATTGAATACGAGTGATTGAGGTGAATAATTGAATAGGAGTGAGTGAGTGATTGAATAACGATTGAATAACGTGTAAGGTGTGAATCTGGAAGACGATTAGCCATTGTGTGGGAGCGATTCAATTGACCTTGGAGTCTGAAAGGAAGGAGTGAATTTGAATAGGTGTGAATGTCTGGAATTTTATTTTGTATTTTGTATTGTGATTATTGTTCAGAAAATGGGGAATGTCTCAGAGATGGACCTACCAAATAGTCCCGAAAGCCTGATAAGGATAATTTGCGAGAAACTTCCGCATGAAGCAGAAAAATTAAGAGGATTATCTGGAGAATTAAATGGAGTTTTGAGGAGTGAACTTTGGCCGCTGGGTGAACTAAAATCCCTAATAGGACTTACATAGAGACAATTGTTAGACGATATGGAAAAATGGTCAAAATTGGCATGTAGCAAAGGTAATGCTGTGGTTGTTATGGGAGATTTCAACATGCAGGTAGACTGGGAAAATCAGGTTGGTACTGGATCCCAAGAAAGTGCCTTTGTGATGGATTCTTAGAGCTGCTTGTATTGGATCCTACCAGGGAGAAGGCAATTCTGGATTTAGTGTTATGTAACTTGATAAAGGAACTTGAGGTTAATGAGCCATTAAGAGGTAGTGACCATAATATGGTCAGGTTTAATCTACAATTGGAGAGGGAGAAGGGTAGATTGGAGGTGTCAGTGTTACAGTTGAATAAAGGAGACTATGGGGCCATGAGGGAGGAGCTGGCCAAAGTTGTCTGGAAAGATAACCTAGCAGGGAGGACAGTGGAACAACAATGGCAGGTATTTCTTGGAATAATACAGAAGGTGCAGGATCAGTTCATTCCTTGGAGGAAGAAATATTCCAAGGGGAGTAAGGGGCGACCGTGGCTGACAAGGGATGTCAGGGACAGTATAAAAATAAAAGAGAAAAAGCACAACGTAACAAAGATGAGCGGGAAGCAAGAGGATTGGGTAATGTTTAAAGAGCAACAGAAGATAACTAAAAACACAATATGGGGAGAAAAGATGAGGTACGAAGGTAAGCTAGCCAAGAATATAAAGGAGGATTAGAGGGGAACAAGAGAACTGGTCCTTTTCGAGACATTCAGGAACAGGGAAAGGAAGATAGTGAAAGATGACAGTAGGAGCATGAGCAGGAGCAGGAGAGAATACCAGCTTCTAAAAGATAAATGACTGAGATGGCTCTTAAAGGTGAAGTGCCAACTAAAATGAAACTTATTAAATTTGGTAAGAGTGCAGCAGTATCTGTGGACCTCGAAGGGAGAGAGGCTCACTATATGCCAGGGTGGGTAGAATTTTTCAGAATGGAGCCACAGCATTCCTCGCAGCACTCTCATGTTCTCAGTTCGGTGACACCATGTGCAGCTTGCGAGCAGAGCACGCGGGAGGAGTCAGCGTTGTCTTCGACCACCCACTAAATTCAAATCCAAAGTGGAAGAATCGGGGGAGGACTTTCTAGCTCCTATGATTGCTCCACCAGTGGAGGAAAAAATGGGAGATCAAGGAGTTAGAAGGAAGGTTCCGCCATTNGCCAAGAGCCGACTTTTCCTCGGTTTGGTTGGAGAGGAGGTATAGATGCAGACCTGGATCAGTGCTACAATCTGGGGGGAATTAGGACATTGGAAAACCGGTCGTGTCCTGTGAAGGAATAACCAGAAGGAAGGGGGCAAAGAAGAGGGCCATGGGGGTTTCAGAAAAAAATCAGTGGATCCCGCGATATTTTACCGGTGACACTTGGGACCCGCGGGTAGAGGAAGAGGACATGGCAAGGAGTAGGGGCAGGGGGACAAACTAGGTCAACCGAACACATTTGCTAGACCCTGACATGCCAGCTTCATACACACATTGAAAATTGAAGGCCTTTACATTGTCCAAAAATATACAATGAAAACCAGCAGAAATAATATCACCCCTTCCAAATCCTAAGAGGTGAAGGACACATATCGTCTAATGGGAATCGAGAATCCTCACTAAAAGGAAGGGCTATAAAAAGGGAAAAACATAGTAGTGGTGTCAGATGGAATGGGAAGAAAGGAGAGAGATAACGGCGCTATGAAAATGGCATTGATGGGAGAATGTAACAAACCCGATTGAGAAGGCGGCTATGGGGAGTGGGGAAGGGGGGGGGGGGGAAAGGAGCTATTGTACATCATTGTTACTACGTTTGTGCCTGCAGGGATAGTATAATGGGCTACTGTTTGGGCGTTGTGAGGTAGAAAGACAAACCAGACCCTTGAATATGCGCAGAAGACAGCTCAAGGTAAGTAAGCTCCCCAGAAATAGGGAACAACATGATGAGGATATGTACTTTGTCTGTACTTTAAGAAGAATTGGTAAGGCCAAACAGATAGAGAATTCAACCCAGTGCCCCACTTTAAACATAATATAGCTTTTGACACCGTGAAGGAAATGGAGAATTACATTTATCCAAGTTCAACAAGAAACACCACAGACACCTATGACGATATTTGGAAGAGCACCACTTTAAAGAACTTATTTGAATTTTGAAAATAATCATTTCCTCTGTGGTTTGGAGGCATAGCACTACTTTGGTCCCTAAATTATGATTATGAGACAATAAATTGATAACAATTTAATTCTGTCTCTAACTTGATATGGCAATGAATTGGATGGCTATTAAAGTTTCAGATTTGGAACTGCCAGTGAGAATTTGGCTTAGGAATATTTGGGAGTTTGATTAATAATTGATATATTATTGTCTCATCCCCAGACAGATAGCTCTCATGAGGAGACCTCCGGAGGATGGACCTTGGGAAAGATCTACGGTAACATGGCAATTGGTCAGGGAACATGAGAGTGGATTGGGAATGGTCAATATAGGAATGTGAAGCTCCCTCCCTTCCTTTAAGAGACCATCTAGAAAGTAATCAGTGGTTAGGAAACTATAGAGAGAACCTAAGGGACTAAGAGCCAAGCCAACATATTAAGGAAGGAAGTCCTGGAGGAGAAGACTACTGAATTGGGAAAGGTCCCTTGAAAGGTAGTCGGAGATATCAGAGTCGATGTATTTTTGACAGGATGGATCTAAATTGTTTAACCCTTGTAGTAAATCAGTTTCTATTATCAAGGTGGAAAGAAATTGTCCCTTGAATTGCATTCTTAAATTTGCGATGTGTGGAAGAAATTGACCAACATAGGGAATTGATTGATTAAATTTTTTGAACAGCTGGGAATTCCAAGGAAATTGGAATGGAATTGTGTAATCAGCCACATGCTGTGGGATGATGAGAAGGATGAGATGGACATGCCATTGAAAATTTAATTTGACGGCCTGAGACTGAATTTGGATGAAAGAATCAATATCATGGTTAGTTTAAATAAGTGTCAACGCTGTAGGGAAAATAAGGACTGCCCAACCCGTCTGCATTTTATCTGAGTAACAATTCATCAGATCTACATATTATACATTGTGGTGAAAACGATGAGAGAGATGTTCGAGTTCATCCTAGGATAGTGAAGAGTATATTAGAGAACAGTATAGTTAGCAATGTTACAAAATTTTGAAGATTTTAAAAATCATTGTCTGCATTTATTCCATCAGTAAAGCATTAAAAAGAAGTTTAAAAGTCACCTAATACTTTCATACTTCAGTAAAAAAAGTTATGGCCTTTTCATATCGGAAATTCGCACCTTGTTCCCTATTGCTTTTTCCATTGACTTATCACAAAAGTTAGTGATCGAGGACATCAAAAAGCCCATACCTTTACAAACTATTAAGAGAATTTCAGTTATTATAGATTGAAGCATTCTGAAACAAAATGAACTATCTTATTTGGATTGACCTGAAAATTAAAAGCATTAACTTAGTCAGTTACCCAATTTAGCTACATTACAAAATTCACATACTAGCACTAATTATCTATCCATTTTCTTAGCAAAAATATTAGCTTTTTTTTTAAAGCCTTAGTGTTCCAAATAAACATTCCCACAAGAATTACAAGTAACCATCAATTTACAACTAATGTAATGAATGTATAGGTCCAAATGAAAGGAATTTAGTGTTTAAAGCCCATCAATTAATGGCATTTAATCGCTTGCGATTGGGATTTTATGGAACGGCGATGGATTGGAACGTTGTCGGTGGTTGCGTGTGAATTTTAAACTCCCAAATCGGATGACAAATAATGCGGTTCGTGTGGGAATAACTCCATCGTTTCGCAACATGAAAGTTTGATTAAGCGTCATCTAAACAAGCAAGTTTATATGAGAAAATAAACTGCTTTCTTTACTGTCCCTTGTGAAATCGACCCGTTGTCGGTGTGTTCAATGCATTAGAAGCTAAATTATTTCCAGCGCTTGCTGAAATTGTCGGTCGGAATTTAAAAAACTTGCACTACCGGCGACGGAACGACTACTCCAGAAAACGCTATGCACTCGATAAAATATAACTCCGGAAAGCCTTTGGAAAAAACTGCAATTTAACCCCCCACCCCACCCCCCCCCCAAACAACTATGTTATTGACTGTACCGAGACAACCCCTATTATGGTCGGCCCCCTCAGGTTCTGGGAACCTATAAAATGAGCTCACGAGCCTGTGTCGATCATCTGGGGAAAGCTTAGGACTGCGTTGACTTCTGGTCTGTGTCTACCTTGACGTAGGCTCAGAGGGCGTGTCAGGCAGATACGAGGATCAAAATAAAGTTTAGATGCGCAAGTGCTTGGACTCTGTGATTTTTTTATGCAAATGGACTGGGGGGAAAAAGCTTGTAGAACGAGCTAATTACAACACATTCTTCATGGAAGTCTGGGAAGGGTCTTGCCGAAATGTTAACATATTCTTTTCTCCGAGATGTTGTTTCACCCCACCTGAGTTATTCAGGGGACTTTTGTTGATATCTTTGGTCTTAAACAGCATACTGCGGCCCTTCCTACGTGAATTATCTCTGCCTCAAATTCAGGTCTTGTGGAGGGCAATAATAGTTGGAGTGTTGACAGCAATGTCCACAATACAAGTGATAAGAGCAAATCAAATTAAAATAGCGTCTACAAAAATATCACCAAAGCAAATACTGAAGATGCTTTAAAATCTGAGGGTCCCAAAGATCATTGCAGAGCTGAAGTGTACAATAAACTCAATGTCTTTTGAAGGGGAAACAGTTATGGTGGATGGTAGAATAAATGTCCAGGAGTTAGTCAATTCCTCTCAGTATGTCAACAGTGATCACGTCTTGGTTTGTTAACCAGCTGACTGGGAAACCTGCACGTCATATCTTCATTGGATAGTGTGGCCAGATGGAGGGAGATCGGATGCTGAAGAAAGTATTTAGTTAGAGATACAGGTGGATGGACAAAGGCTTCGGCGCACGAGGTCTGCACCAACTATCAATCAACCCCGGTACACTAGTTTATGTCCACACTGTGTGTCCATAACCGACTCCAATTAACCGCACAAGACTGTACGTCACTGGGAATGTGGGAGGAGGGGGAAACCGGAATTCCACAGGGGAAGCGTACAAACTCCCACACAGACAGCACCGTGGTTCAGGCTAGAACATGGCTTTCTGGCATTGTAAGGTAGAAGTCTCCGATGCCACCACTGTTTACCCATTTGTCCCCATTATAAATAGCTTTTTGTCAAGATTCCGCCAATCAAAAAAGATTTGTTTATATGTTATTAGTTTTTCATGGTGTGTATGAACAACACTCTCCAAATGTGTACCACACCCTTTATTGTGGGGGATGAAGCCTACATGAAGTGATCAATAAATCCTTCATTAATGGAATTTCCACTAAATGGGATAGCCCTTTACTATCGGATGGGAAACGTTGAGCATGTTCACGATACACAGTTATGATGGACAAATGCACCAAACGTGAATCTGGGTGTGAAGGACATAAACTTCACATTTCTCAGCAACTTTGAACATCCGTCTTTGATTTTTAAGAGAGAATTAAAACATTTTGGGGAATATCACCACAAGTGTCACGGCAAAAGGCGAGCGCTGAGGTAGGTTGGGATGAGGTTTCCATTAACTGAACAGGGATATGGTGTAGTTTATGGAAGCCAACTGATGGGAAACCAGGCGCGACAGAATTAGAATAGGCAAATCTAGAAGTGAAATACGAGAAATACGTGTCAACAAAAAACTGTCATCCCCAATGGTCCATGCGCTCCTGAAATATTAGATTATTTTAAATCATATCAAATAAAGCAATCAATCTGTATTGGAGAGAATTAAATTTGAGAAAAATATGAAACAGAATTTTTTAAAAGAGAATGCTCTGACTCTTGTAACGCCTAGAGGGGCTCTCACTGGTACCATGCAAGGGACTTTCTCTGAATTCTAATTTGATGTACTTTGATGAATATTTTAGTGTTTTCAGTTTTGTGACAGAGAGCCACTGCAGGATTGGTGAGAATGCTGCCTTGTATTAGTATGGCAATGTCAAAATAGTTTGCATCGAGGGAATCAATGGAATGTGCAAAATGACCCATGAGCATCTCTTCTAGTTGCCGAATTACTGACAATATCCAGCTCCTTTACATCTCCCTTACAGCTTTTGCTTGTGATCTCTACGATGTCGGTATAAATCACAGCTATGTTATTGAGCCAAGCTGCCTGGATTCCCGGAAAGATATTAATAGATCCAGCAGGAATGGCATGGAACTAGTTTTGTTTTTTAACCATTTACTCATCTCCAATGCAGCATCATACTGTTTGCACCATCTTTTTAGATAATAGTAGTTGATATACATTGTGAATATGAATGATACAACTGACTACATTGGGCCTATATTGGTAATGAACCCAAGAGTAACATTTGGCATTCTGAGTCAATCAAAATGAAAGCAGATATTGTTGTTATTTCTCAAGGGATATGGGGTTAAATTGAACAAATATATATGAAGTTAGCAAAGAAGTTTAGGTTTATTATTGTCACGAGTACTGAGATGCAGTGAAAAGCTTTTACTGTGCAATCAGATTAGATAATACTATACATAAATACTATCAAGTCAAACTCATGTACAATAGGGAAAACACAAATGGTGGAGTAACACAGCAGCATTCAAGCAGCATTCTTGGAGGACATGTATAGTAACATTTTTCAGGTACCATACAAGTACAATAGGTAGAGCAAAGGGGAAGATACAAGGGGCAGAATATAGCACGGAGGAGCAAGGCTGATAGGAGAGGGAACGGGGAATGGCCTTCCTCGCCTTCCAGGTCGCTGGTGGGAGTTGCCCTCTCGGGCACAAAGGTGGACAGACGAGGAGAGAGACATCGGTTCACTGGTCAATCCACATGCTTCGGCTGGAGGCCTGCAGCAGCTTGGCCTAGGCTGGACCGAGCAACACTCATAAGACCTCGAGGCAGATTGGACTTTCACTGTGCATTTGCACGTGACAATAAAGCACCATTGCAACATTGAACACCAGTTCCAGACATAGGGACAGGGAAAAAAAAGTTCATGAAAAAACAGTTCATAAACAGGGTGGCACGGTGGCGCAGCGGTAGAGCTGCTGCCTTACAACGCAAGAAACATGGGTTCGATCCTAACTACGGGTGATGTCTGTATGTTGTTTGTAGGTTCTCCCTGTGACCACTTGGGTTTTCCCTGGGTGCTCCATGTTCCCTCCACACACCAAAGGCATGCAAGTTTGTAGATTAATTGACTTTGGTAAAATTGTAAATTGTCCCTAGTGTGTAGGTTAACATTATTGTAGGGGGTGATCGCTGGTCAATGCAGCCTCGGTGGGCCAAAGGGCCTGTTTCTGCGCTGTATCTCTAAATATCTTTAAAAAAAAGATGAAGGTGCAATGTATTGGAGAGGTTGCATGACCAACCTCAGTCCCTATGCTCAAGGTAGCTTGCTTGGTCTTGGACTTTGCTGTTGGTTAATGATGATAGTATGAACAGCTCCTTTATGCATGCCATCAGAGGGTAGTGACCTGACACCTATGTTCAGGGTACATCTCAATGGCAGCCAAATATTTATCCTAAACTAAACTAAAGGAAGGTTTTAAAAAACATCTCGGTGATTGTCCTGCACACATTGATGCAACAATTGATAAGGGTTCAGAAAGATCAGGACCAAATGCAGGCAAATGGCACTGGGCCAGAATGCCAATTTGGTCAGCATGGACTAATTGGGCCAAAAGACCTGTTTCCAAGTTGCACACCTCTGAGATTCTATGACTTTATTATTCACGTTAACAGGTCTGAGGTTCCCACCGGCTTTACGGGGGCATCAATAATACCGGTGCCCAAGAAGAGTAAGGTGATGTGCCTCAACGACTATCGACCAGTGGCACTAACTTCTGTGGTGATGAAGAGCCGGTGGATATCAACTCCTACCGTAACAAGAACCTCGACCCACTAGTTTGCCTACCGTCATAACAAGTCAACGGAGGATGCAATCTCACTGGCTCTCCACTCTACACTGGACCACTTGACAATAAAAACATTTAAGTCAGGCTGTTGTTTGTAGACTACAGCTTGGCGTTCAATACCATCATCCCCACCAAGCTGGTTATCAGGGATTATTATGTCCGTGCCCGGGTGGTACTAGAGAGGGACTACGCCCTGTCCACGGGCACCCTGGGGAATTTCCGGGACCGCTGGACACTGAGGGGGGCTGAATGTATTCTGAACAAGGATTGCAATATATTTGTTTAGTAGTTTACTTGTTATATGTGTTTGTCTTGTATTATGGTGGTGGGTTCTGTTTTTGTGGGTTTTGTTCTATTGTATTGTAAATGCTATTTTAATATTTGAATAAATATTTTTGATTTTTGAAAAATAAAAAGCTGGTTACCATATTCAAAAGTTTTTGGATGGTATTTACGTCTCTGAGAAGGGTGCAGTTGTTGAGGCTTCATCTTAGACATAATGGATTAAAGCTGCATTCATTCAACAAGCAAGAAGGGTATTCATAAATTCCTGGATGGCATCTATGTAAGCGATAAAGGCACAGTTGCACCACAGAGTGATTAATACTTGATACTGGATAATTTGCAAATATAAAGGCTGGTTATAACAGTTGAATTTTAATGCCTGAAAAAAAAAAAAAAGTTACCAGCTGAGGGTGTCCTGGTAGGGTTGCTCCTGGGCCTGGCCAAGCTGGCCATCCGCAAGTCACGGCGCCAGGCTGAAGAGGGCTCTGCCCGAGCTGGCTGCCTGCCACTTTTACGCGGTCTGTACCTGGCTGGTGTTAGAGAGGGACTACGCGCTGTCCACGGACACCCTGGGGGATTTCCGGGACCGCTGGGCACTGCGGGAGGTTGAATGCATCCTTGACAAGGAGTGTAAGATAGTTGTATAATAGTTTATCATTTGTCGTGTATTATGGTGGTGGGTTCTGTTTTGTTTTTTATTGTATTTTTTTTTAAATATTTGAATTAAAAAAGGCTGGTTACCATGCTCACGGAACTAGGTCTCTGCGGATCCCTCTGCAATTGGATCCTTGACTGCCTCATCCACAGACCACAGTCTGTTTGAAGGAGCACTTCTTCCTCATTAACAATCAGCACGGGAGCACCTCAAGGCTGCGTGCTCAGCCCCCTGCTCGACTCACTCTATACTCATGACTGTGTAGCCGGACACAGTGCGAACTCCATCTTCAAGTTCGCCGACGACACCACCGTTGTTGGACAAATTACAGACTGTGATGAATCAGAGTATAGAAGTGAGATCAACCGATTGACCAAATGGTGCCAGCACAACAGCCTGGCTCTCAAGATCAGTAAAAACAATGAACTGATTGTGGACTTTGGAAGAGAAAAGATGAGGACCCACAATCCTGTTTATATCAACGGTGGAGAGAGTAAAAAACTTTAGAATTCCTGGCTGTGCATATTTCCGAATATCTTTCCTGGACCCAGCTCACTGATGCAATTATAAATAAAGCACATCAACGCCTCTACTTCCTGAGAAGATTACGGAGATTCAGTATGTATATGTATATGTATATGTACATATATATGTATATATACACATATTTTTATACATATAAAACATATGTATCTCCATCTATAGATGCAGTGCGGTCTTTGTAGCCGCTCGGGAAAGTCTGAGTTAAGGAGATTTTATTTTCAGGTGCTAATGGTTCTATTACAAGAGCAAATTATAGCGGGGGGAAAGCAAATCTTAGGGATGGAGATGGGAAGATGGGACATTTCCACCTGGTCCAGTAGTGGGATCCGTTGAGGTGGCAATAGGGCTGTTTAGTTAATATATTTTTGGAGGATTACACCATATAATTCTCCAACACTTTGCCACCTCCAATGGATACACAATTAACTTTTAAGGGAATAACTTAATATAGTCAGTGCAAGATAATTTTTTTGAGTCCAGTAAATTCCAATTAGATAGTTCCAATGAGGCAGATAGTAAGTCGCACAGGACTGCTCTCTAGTTGTTGATAGGATGGTTCAGTTGCCTGATAACAGCTGGGAAGAATCTGTCCCTGAATCTGGAGGTGTGCATTTTCGCTCTTCTGTATCTCTTGCCTGATGGGAGAGGGGAGAAGAGGGAGTGACCAGTGTGACTCGTCCAAAAGCTTGCATCATGTCCAGGTGGAATACATGGTGACCGTCAGACTGCATTGATCCTTGTTATAAGAGTGAATGCAATGAGTCCGTAATTATAGGAAGACATGGGTAGATAGGTCAGAATGGGAAGGGGATGGGGAAATAAAGTATTGCAGGGCTGCCTCAGCAGACTGCTCGGCAAAGCTGCCACCCACCTTTGTGTTTTCCAATGGCCACATTGTGAATCCGTATGCAGTAGAGAATGTGGGTCATTGCTTCACTTGAAAGGATTGTTTTGATCCCTATATAGTGTGGAGGAAAGTAGTAAAACGCAAACCAGCCTCCCCCTCATCGACTCCATCTGCACTTCATACTGCTCTGGGAAAGTAGCCAATGTAATCAAAGACCGCTCACACCCTGGTCATTTCCTGATCTTTTCTCTCCCGCCTGAAAGAAAATACAAAATCTTGGAAGCACACCCCACCAGCTTAAGGAAAAGCCTCCTCCCCACTGCCTGGAGGACCTGAAGACTCGGTGGACCATGGAACCGGGAACCCTCCCGGAGGAGCCGAAGATTCAGTGGCCCATGGTACCAGGAGCGAGGGAGCTGCTGGAGAGGTCGGGCATGAGGAGCAAGGGCTGGTAGGAGGGTGAACAGAGGCAATGCCTCCAGTGCCTTCAAGATCGGCTGCATATGGCACTGCCAGGACACCAAGGTGGCCGGGGGAAGAGAGGGACTCAATTTGCCGGCCAATCCAGTCGAACGTTACAGCGGGAAGCCCTGCAGGAGCCAAGGGCTTACTTGGATTGGGAACTGCTCCAGTAGACTGAGCGGATCGGACTTTTGAAATGGCGTCAAAGCATGTTGGCACCAGCATGTGTAAATGTGCAAAAGGAATTTCACTGGGCAGTTACACAGGACAAATTAAGCACCATTGAACCATTGTTATCAAACTGATGAACAGACCTCTCATAAGCTAAGTGCATAGTTCTGATCCCCCAACCCAACACGTTAAGGCCCATGCACTTAGTACTATCTGCACTTTTCCGGTAGTTGTAGCACTATATTTTGCATACAATATATTTTTCTCTATGTACTACATGTTGCATTTGCGGTTGGATTTGAATGTAATCATGTACAGTATGACAACGCTCTTCACTGTATCTCGGTACATATGACAATAGTACCAGGTGCTGTATCGGTGGTTGCATGTAAGAAGGAGGGAGGGGGGTGGGGGGGGGGAAGGTGTTAAAGCAGACCAAGGAGTTAGAACATTGGCAGCTCCTTTGAATTGTTGAAACGGAGTGGGAGCTGCAGGTATGTCTGATAGTGGAAGGGGGTGGAATTTACAAAGGAGGTGGTGCGTTGGAAGCTGAGCAGGATTAGGAGGAGAGGGGTGAAGGCAGATGTGCAGGAAATATATGAGATGGGATCCAGAGGTTGTGTTTACTCTGGTAGATGGGTAACCACAGTTCAAGAAGAAAGAGGGCATTTCAAACTGGAAGATAGACACCAAATATTGGAGTAACCCAATGAAGCATCTCTGGAGAAAAATAATAGATGACGTTTCAGAACCCTTCAGACAAGTGTTTGAAGAAGCATGCTGACTCAAAATCACACCTATTCCTTTTTTCCAGAGATGTTGCCTGACCCATTCAGTTACTCCAGCATTTTGTGTCTATCTTCAGTATAAACCAGCATCTGCAGTTCCTTCCTACACATCTCAGAGGCACCCGTGCGGAAAATCTTGTCATCAAAGCCAATGGAGATAGAGGAACTGGGAGAAATGGAATGGTATTTCGTTTAGTTTAATTCAGAGATACGGCAAAGAAACGGGCCCCTGGGCCCACTGAGTCCATGCCGACCAGCTATCACCCCCGTACACTAACATTATCACACACACTAGGGACAATTTTTACAATCTTTTTACTGAAGCCAGTTAAACTACAAACCTGTACGTCTTTGGAGTGTGGGAAGAAACCGGAGCACCCGGAGAAAACCCACACGATCACAGGGAGAACGTTCAAACTCCATACATACAGCACACATTGTCAGTATCGAACCCGGATATTGGCGTTGTAAGGGAGCAACTCTATCGCTGTGCCACCGTGCCATCGCCCCAATACCACCGGTATTGTTGCGGGAGGCAGGATGGGTGGGGGCCCATGGTTTATCCTGTTCCAACACTGAAGCTTCCGTGTAGACTCCCATCACCTGTGTTAACGCCAAAGTTATTACACAGAGCTGAAGGTCTTGGCTAAACCCATCACCATCTTTTTTTCCTGACGCTGGAACACTGCAGTGCACTTGCATAACTAACCTCGTCAGCACAACCTCATGGGAGGGGAGATCTTGTTCACGGGCTTCCATGTTACTGATAATATTTGGTGTTTTCCAAAGCATTTTTTGAATACGCCAACTCCAGATGTCATCTGCTTTATGTTACCCATTCTCGAGCTTGTGGCCAATGTAATGGTGTTACACTTTTCATCTTGTTTCAATCTGTAAAGCCTCTGTGAATCTTTATCAAATGGCACCAAAACATGACATAAAGTAGACTGCATTCTTAAGAAATCTTCTTCTAGTTTGAGTTTGAGTTTAGTTTATTGTCACATATATGGTGGTGCAGTAGTAAACACTGCCCAGTGACTACAAAAAGTAGTAAACACTGCCCAGTCCATCATCGGCTCTGACCTTCCCTCCATCGAGGGGATCTACCACAGTCGCTGCCTCAAAAAGGCTGGCAGCATCATCAAGGACCCACACCACCCTGGCTACACACTCATCTCCCTGCTACCTTCGGGTAGAAGGTACAGGAGCCTGAGAACTGCTACGACCCGGTTCAGGAATAGCTACTTCTCCACAGCCATCAGGCTATTAAACCTGGCTCGGACAAAACTCTGAACATTAATACCCCTCCATCTGTTATTTGCACTTGATTAATTTATTGATTAATGTGTGTATTCAAGTATATAATTGTAGTCAATGCCTACTGTTCTGTTGTGCTATGCAAAGAAAGAATGTCATTGTCCTGTCAGGGACACATGACAATAAACTCTTTTGACTTTGACTGACAGTTTAAAGCTTTTGTTGCCTGCTAACCAGTCAGCGGAAAGACAATACGTGATTACAATCAAGCCATCCACAGTGTACAGATACATGATAAAGGGAATAATGTTCAGTGCAGGATAAAGCCAGTAAAATCCGATCAAAGATCAGAGGGTCTGATCAGAGGATCAAAGATCTGATCCGACCATCTCCAGTGAGGTACAGTAGATGGTAGCTCAGGACCGCTCTCCAGTTGTTGGTAGGATGGTTCAGTTGCCTAATAAGAGCTGAGTAGAAACTATCCCTGAATTTGAGGAATCAAAGAGAATACGCAAATCATTTCATAAATGCCTATTAATTTCCAGTTGTGGGGGACGTGGATTTCTGGAGGGAATGTATCGCATTCACTAGCAAATTAATTGCATCAGAATTCTCTCAAGTCGACACCATGTTAAATCCTTATGAAACTAGCGTACGCCTTTCTGACCCATTAGATTGCTCCTGGAACCAAGCTGTTTGATATGCAAGTCAGGTGTCAAAATATAAACAAGACCAACACACAGCCAGGGGCTACAGTTCATATTCTGGAATTGTAAAATTAATCAATAACATGTTTGCATGCCTAGTGGGAAAGGAGTGCTTTGATCTGGGGTGTTCTTCAAAGAAGGCAACTTCAACTTCAAAGAAAGCCATGAATATATCTGGACAGCAGTCTTGGGATGTTCAGTTCCCTCTCTGTCTGTTTCTTTGCTGTGGCTGTGGAAGAGGTGGAGGCATGGTCTTTGCTACTATAACATTCATTCTATATTTATCAAAGGATCAAAAGATTCTCAAGACTAAAAATTGGGATTTTATATTATTTGGGGACAGTTTAAATTACTGTGCAAACCAAGCTTGTTGCTAATTTGACTCGTATTGTTTCTCTCTGTGTAATCTCATTCGGAGATAACTGTTTGTGAATCTTGCCGTTGTTACACGGTCTCCCAGTCTGACGTTTTACACCTGTTGGTCTGGGCAAAGCACCAGGGTGCGGCCCATGGTATGCCCATCGTCTAATCAATAAATTAATTCAATAAAAGCTTGTGTCAGAAAAAATGTCACTATGAATGGGGTAAAGGTGAATCGGACAGTACTCTAGCTTCCGGAAGTAATCAGGGCAAAGCACCATTATCTCATCATTGAGGGAGGCACACCATAACACAGTAATAACCATATATAACCATATAACAATTACAGCACGGAAACAGGCCCTCTCGGCCCTTCCAGCCTGTGCCGACCATTTGTTTTCCCCTCGTCCCATCTACCTGCACTCAGACCATACCCCTCCATTCCCTTCACATCCATATACCTATCCACTTTACTTTTAAATGTTAAAATCGATCCTGCCTCCACCACTTCTGCTGGAAGCTCATTCCACACAGCCACCACCCTCTGAGTAAAGAAGTTCCTCCTCACGTTACCCCTAAACTTCTGTCCCTTAATTCTCATGTCATGCCCTCTTGTTTGAATCTTCCCTACCCTCAATGGGAAAAACGTATCCACGTCAACTCTGTCTATCCCTTTCATCATTTTAAAGACCTCAATCAAGTCCCCCCTTAACCTTCTGCGCTCCAAAGAATAAAGACCTAACTTGTTCAACCTTTCTCTGTAACATAGTTGCTGGAACCCTGGCAACATTCTAGTAAATCTCCTCTGTACTCTCTCTATTTTGTTGACATCCTTCCTATAACTAGGCGACCAAAATTGTACACCATACTCCAGAATTGGTCTTACCAATGCCTTGTATAATTTTAACATTACTTCCCTACTCCTATATTCAATGCTCTGATTTATAAAGACCAGCACACCAAAGGCTTTCTTTACCACCCTATCTACATGCGATTCCACCTTCAGGGAACTATGCACAGTTATTCCTAGATCCCTCTGTTCCACAGCATTCCTCAATTCCCTACCATTTACCATGTACGTCCTATTTTGATTTGTCCTGCCAAGATGTAGCACTTCACACTTAACAGCATTAAACTCCATCTGCCATCTTTCAGCCCACTTTTCCAAATGGCCCAAATCTGCATACTTACTTATCCAATTTTCCACCCCCATCATCCAGATCATTGATGTACATGACAAACAACAGTGGACCCAACACAGATCCTTGAGGTACCCCACTGGTCACCGGCTTCCAACCTGACAAACAGCCATCCACCATTACTCTCTGATATCTCCCATTCAGCCACTGTTGAATCCATCTTGCTACTCCGCCATTAACACCCAAAGATTGAACCTTCTTAACCAACCTTCCATGGGGAACCTTGTCAAAGGCCTTACTGAAATCCATATAGACAACATCCATTGCTTTACCCTCATCAATTTCCCTAGTTACCGCTTCAAAAAATTCAAGAAGGTTTGTCAAACATGACCTTCCAGGCACAAATCCATGTTGACTAAGCAATTACGGTAATCCAAGTCTGAATAAGGGTAGTGAATCTGTAGAATTCTTTGCCACAGAAGGCAGTGGAGGCCAAGTCAGTGGATATTTTTAAGGCAGAGATAGATAGATTCTTGATTAGTACGGGTGTCAGGGATTATGGGGAGAAGGCAGGAGAAAGGGGTTAGGAGGGAGAGATAGATCAACCATGATTGAATGGCGGAGTAGACTTCATGGGCCGAATTGTTACATTCTACTACTGGCACATGATTCTACTCCTATAACTTATGACCTTATGATCTACAGTATTTTGCAAAATGACGGATTACTGCTCCACTAGGTGAAGTCATCTCTTGGAAGAGTTTCTGATTAATTTGTGATGTCACATTGTAGGTTTTTTTTATATCATTTTCTTTACTTTTAGGGAACTTAGAAAATAGGTGCAGGAGTAAGCCATTCCGCCCTTCAAGCCAGCACCACCATTCAATATGATCATGCCTAATCATCCTAAATCAGTACCCTGTTCCTGCTTGCCCCCCATATCCCTTGATTCCATTAGCCCTAACAGTTATATCCAACTCTCTCGTGACTACATCCAGCCTCCACTGCCTCTGTGGCAGAGAATTCCACAGATTTACAACTCTGGGTAAAAAAGGTTTTCCTCTTCTCAGTCCTAAATGGGAAGATATCCCGGACACACGCGCATGCACGCGCACACGCACGCAAGCACACGCACACGCACGCACGCACACACACGCGCGCACACACATACACACACACACACAACACACACACACACACACACACACACACACACACACACACACACACACACACACACAGTCCCTCCCATGTTTTGAGAGGAGGGGGACAATCCCCCCCATGTTTTGTAATCCGGATTTTGAAATTCGGTGAAAAAAAATCTATTAAAATCTTCGCTTTCCATGAGACAGTGGGGGTGTCACTGTTAAGCGCTTGTTAAATGTCTCTATTAACATCGTATTAACACGATATGTCACCAATTGTGTTTTGACATTCAAGTATTACTGAAGTTATTCACAGAGAATTTCTTAAAGCTGTCTGATGCGGGAACAACTACCATTTGAACTAATTGGATGTATTGGTGGATGGGAAAGATTTAAATGGGCCGATTCAAGCCCCACGATTCGGGGCGGGCGAAGCTGCTGTTGCTGGAGTTTGGAGTCGGTCACCAACCAGGTCAGCTCCCGATTTTACCGTCCACAGAGCCCATGGCCGAGCCTCACATGTGTGTGTGTGCGCATGCGCGCGCACGGCCACCAAGAAACTGTGCCCCCAAAATGTGTCCCCCCCCATGTTTTGATAGCGATTTCCGCTAAGGTAGTACCCCTTATTGTTAAACTGTGACCCCTGGTTCTGGACCTCCAAGATCGGGAACTGTTTTCCTGCAACCAGCCTGTTAATCCCTTAATACTTTCATTTGTTTCTTTAAGATCCCCTCATCCTTCTAAATTCCAGTGAATCCATTCGGATTCGGATTCGGATTCGCACAGTGAGCCCAGTCGATCCATTCTTTCATATATGCCAGTCCCGCCATTCCGAGAATTAACTAGGAGACCAAAACAGCATACAATACTCCAGGTGCGGTCTCACCGGGGCGCTGTACAACTATAGTAGGACCTCCTTCCTCCTGTACTCAAATCCTCTCGCTATGAAGGCCAACATGCCATTTGCTTTCTTCACTGCCTGCTGTACCTGCATGCTTACTTTCAGTGACGGATGTAGGACACCCAGGTCTCATTGCACCTCCCCTTTTCCTAATCTAGCGCCATTCAGACAATGTAAGTAGGAACTGCAGATGCTGGTTTAAACCAAAGATAGACACAAAAAGCTGGTGTAACTCAGCGGGACAGGCAGCATCTCTGGAGAGAAGGAACGGGTGATGTTTGGGTCGAGACCCTTCATCAGACTATGACGTCACAAACTAATCTGAAACTCTTCCAAGTGTCTGAAGAAGGATCTCTACCCAAAACGTCACACATTCCTCTCCAGAGATGCTGTCTGTCCTGCTCTGTCACGCTAAGTTACTTCAGTTTTTTGTGTCTACCATTCAGATAATAATCTGCCTTCATGTTCTTGTCACTAAGAAGCTTACTATTTAAAAAAAAAAACATGGCATGAAGCTATGCTTCACAATTTTGTTGTCAAATCACAGGACCATCTACAGTGCTCTCCAGAATGTTTGGGACAAAGACCCATAATTTATTTATTTGCCTCTGTACGCCACAATTTGAGATTTGTAACAGAAAAAAAAAATCACATGTGGTTAAAGTGCATATTGTCAGATTTTAATCAAGCCCATTTTTATACATTTTGGTTTCACCATGTAGAAATTACAGCAGTGTTTATACATAGTCCTCCCATTTCAGGGCACCATAATGTTTGGGACACAGCAATGTCATGTAAGTGGAAGTAGTCATGTTTAGTATTTTGTCGAACATCCTTTGCATGCAATGACAGCTTGAAGTCTGCGATTCATGGGCATCACCAGTTGCTGGGTGTCTTCTCTGGTGATGCTCTGCCAGGCCTGTATTGCAGCCATCTTTAGCTTATGCTTGTTTTGGGGGCTAGTCCCCTTCAGTTTTCTCTTCAGTATATAAAAGGCATGCTCAATTGGGTTCATATCAGGTGATTCCCTTGGCCACTCAAGAATTGACCATGTTTTAGCCTTGAAAAATTCCTTTGTTGCTTCAGTAGTCTGTTTGGGATCATTGTCTTGCTGTAGAATGAACCGCCGGCCAATGAGTTTTGAGGCATTTGTTTGAACTTGAGCAGATAGGATGTGTCTATACACTTCAGAATTTATTTTGCTACAACCATCAGCAGTTGTATCATCAATGAAGATATGTGAGCCAGTACCTGCAGCAGCCATACATGCCCAGGCCATAACACCCCCACCACCGTGTTTCACAGATAAGGTGGTATGCTTTGGATCTTGGGCAGTTCCTTCTCTCCTCCAGAGAAAATTCAAGTGGTCATGGAGAGAACGTACACACTCCATATAGACAGCACCCATACTCAGGATCAAACCAGGGTCTCTGGCGTTGTAAGGAAGGGACTCTACCGCTGTGCCACTGTGCCGCTCCATAACTAAACAAAACTAAAATAAAATAAACTAAACTAAACTGTTTAGAATCCCTGCGGATTCTGCCACTTACTTACACACATGGGGCAATTTTCAATGGCCAGTTAACCTACCGTATGCAATATTTAGGCACAGCAGCAATTTTGGAGGTGCGGTCCTCAGGAGATGTTTAACCTGGGCCTTATTTTCCTCTTAGGTGGGTGCAAATATTCCATGGCTCTCTTTCAAAGAAGCAATTGTGTTATCAGTTGTGTCTTTGCTGACCTATATCTTGAAATTATACAAATAAACTGATTATCTGATTAGATCTCGCAACCACAAACGGCACAAAACATGGCACCTCTTGCATGTGGGTTCAGTGGACCATTTCTGTACATTTGTACAATGGCAGCCTTGCCAACAGTCTGTCTCGTCCTTTTCTTTCTTTGTTGTTTTTAGTATGCTGATAAATGTTTTAGTGTATGTTTAACTTTGTATTATGCGGGGGTGGGGGAAACTATTTAAAATCCCTTTCCTCGACGAAGATGCAATTTTTTTCCATATCGTATCTCCATCCGCACTGTGGCCTAACATCGAGGAGCTGGCGGCCTCTTGCTGGGGATCGCCTTTGGGAGCTCCAATTGCAGGAGCCTGCGGATCTAACATCGTGGAGCTGGCAATCCTTTTTCAGGGATCAACGGGAGCTCCAACCGCGGGAGCTTGTGGACTAAGCATCATGTAGCCTGTGATCCCTTGGTTAGGGACCGACTTCAGGAGCTGCAACCGCAGGAGCTTCGACTGCCCCAATCACGGGAGCTTCGATCGCCCCAACTGCGGATGGTTCGACTGCCCCGACCACGGAAGAATGAGGAAATAAGATAAGACTTTATTGCCTTCCATCCCAGTGAGGAGTGTGGCGAAGCCGCTGTGGTGGATGTTTTTGTTAACATTTTTGTTGTTACCTTGTTGCTTTTTTCTGGTATGACTGTATGGTAAATCAAATGTCACTGTACATAAAATGGTACACGTGACAATAAAGGACCATTGCACCATTGAACTATTGAATTGTGGGTGTGCTTATGTATGGGAATACTGTACTGGACTGCATTTAAGAAAAGAATGTTGTTTGTTTGTTGGAGATAGTTGAGCACAAATTGATCACAGATTAATGAGTGGCTGGAATGCTCAGCGAGGATTGGTGGTGGAGGCAGATACAATAGGAGCATTTAAGTGGGTTCTATATTGGCACATGGATATGCAGGGAATGGAAAGATATGGATCATGTGCAGGCAGAGGAGATTAGTTTAAATTGGCATCATGCTCAGCACAGAGATTGTGGAACGAATGGCCCGTTCCTGTGCTGTACTGGTCCAGGTATCTCAGCTAGAGTGTGGTCCTGACCCCCCTTCTACCTTAGTGGAGACCTTTGAGCTATCTTTAATTGAACTCTATCGGACTCTATCGGCCTTAATCCTTTATCTGTGCACCTGATTGTAATCATGTGCAATCTTTTCTTTGACTGGCGAGTACAGAAACAGAAGCTTTCACTCTACCTCAGTACACGTAACAATAATAAACTAAATATAACAAAACGTTTGGATTGGAAGAGTTTGGAGTGCTACGGGCCAAATGCAGACAAATGGGACTGGACCAATGTGCCAACTTAGTTGGCATAGGCAAGGTGGACCAAAGAGTGTGTTTCCACTATGACTGTCTGACATTTTGGTCACCGTGTTTCCAAACTGGAAAAGGTAACTGCACTCCAAAAATACTTCATCGGCTATAAACTGTTTTGGGATATTTAGAAAGGCACCAAATATATGCGTCACTGTGTTCAGAGCTTGTAAGAATTCAGATAATTCTTTTGGTGGCAACACGATTTTATTCTGCTTGATCTTGATTCAGTTGATTGAGTTGTTACACTTCGATGGAACTTTTGATACATGACCTTTACATTTTCAGGTAGCTTTTCATCGAATTTGATATTTATGAGCAATTCCTCATTATACAGGTGTGTATTATGACTTTGTCCTTCACATAGACATTTGGATTTGGTGCTGAACACACATTTGACTTTTATGAGTACTGGAAGACTTTCTCAGAACCGTGACATTTGGAACTTATTTCGAGTGCATACTACTACTGACATGAATTACTTATTGGATGTACTTTATCGTTGAAGAAATAGGAGCAGACCTACTCTGGCACTCAATAAGATCTTGACTGATCTTTTACATCAGCATAAAACAGTACAGCACAGGAAAAGGACCTTCGGCCCACAATGTCTACCTGAACGATGCCAAGTTTAACAAAACTCTCCCTGTGCGTGATCGGCAGCCCTCCATTCTTTGCATATCTATGTGCCTATCCAAAAGCCTCTTATTCATCATTTGACTGTGTGATCTTCTCTATCAGTCAGCGCATTGTTTATTGGTCTGCATGTATTCCTTAAGGATACATGTACAACGATGACCATGTAATGTGGTGCTCGGCATCTTCAGTTACAATTCACTTATGTTTAATTTAGTTTAGTTTAGTTTAGTTTAGTTCTGTTTAGTTTAGAGACACAGCATGTAAACAGGCTCTTCAGTCCACCGAGTCCGTGCCAACCAGCAATCCCTGCACAATAACACTATCCCACACATACTAGGGACAGTTTACAATTTTTCCAAGCCTATGTGTCTTTGGAGATCGGGAAGAAACCGGAGGTCCCGGAGAAAACCCACACACGTCATGGGGAGAACATACAAACTCCGTATAGACAAGCAACCATAGTCAGGATCGAATCTGGGTCTGGTGTTGTAAGGCAGCAATTCTACCATTGACTCATCATGCCACCCAAAGTCTAAAGTCAGATGAACCTTAGGTCCCTTGAATGGTAGTTGGGATCCAATGTAACTTCTTGCCTGATCATTATAGACAGTACACAATAGACAATAGGTGCAGGAGTAGGCCATTTGGCCCTTTGAGCCAGCACCACCATTCAATGTGATCATGGCTGATCATCCCCAATCAGTGCCCCGTTCCTGCCTTCTCCCCATATCGCCTGACTCCGCTATCTTTAAGAGCCCTATCTAGCTCTCTCTTGAAAGCATCCAGAGAACCTGCCTCCACCGCCCTCTGAGGCAGAGAATTCCACAGACTCACCACTCTCTGTGAGAAAAAGTGTTTTCTCGTCTCCGTTCTAAATGGCCTACTCCTTATTCTCAAACTGTGGCCCCTGGTTCTGGACTCCCCTAACATCGGGAACATGTTTCCTGCCTCTAGTGTGTCCAAGCCCTTAACAATCTTATATGTTTCAATGAGATTCCCTCTCATCCTTCTAAACTCCAGAGTGTACAAGCCCAGCTGCTCCATTCTTTCAGCATATGACAATCCCGCCATCCCGGGAATTAACCTTGCAAACCTACGCTGCAATCCCTCAATAGTAAGAATGTCCTTCCTCAAATTAGGGGACCAAAACTGCACACAATACTCCAGGTGCTCACTAGGGCTCTGTACAACTGCAGAAGGACCTCTTTGCTCCTATATTCGATTCCTCGTGATAAAGGCCAACATGCCATTCGCTTTCTTCACTGCCTGTTGTATCTGCATGCTTACTTTCATAGACTGATGTACAAGGATCCCCAGATCCCATTGTACGTCCCCTTTTCCCAACTTGATGCCATTTAGATAGTAATCTGCCTTCCTGTTTATGCTACCAAAGTGGATAACCTCACATTTATCCACATTAAACTTCATCTGCCATGCATCTGCCCATCTGCCCACTCCCCCAACCTGTCCAAATCACCCTGCATTCTCATAGCATCCTCCTCACAGTTCACACTTCCACCCAAATTTGCAAATTTGCTAATTTGCTAATGTTACTTTGAATCCCTTCATCCAATTCATTTATGTATATTATAAATAGCTGCGGTCCCAGCACCGAGCCTTGCGGTACCCCACTAGTCACTGCCTGCCATTCTGAAAGGGACCCGTTAATCCCTACTCTTTGTTTCCTGTCAGCCAACCAATTTTCTATCCATATCAGCACTCTACCCCCAATACCATGTGCCCTAATTTTGCCCACTAATCTCCTATGTGGGACCTTATCAAATGCTTTCTGAAAGTCCAGGTACACTACATCCACTGGCTCTCCCTTGTCCATTTTCCTAGTTACATCTTCAAAAAATTCCAGAAGATTAGTCAAACATGGATGGAACAACAGATTTTCTTCGGCATTTCATCAAATATATCAAAAAATAATTCTTCTGGAATGACTAACTAATGAATAAATGTGCTAACCAACCCTTTTCATCAAATGAGTTGTTTATGAGTTACTACTCTATCATTTGAGGAACTTTCAAAGATATCTGCAGATAAAAGGATTGTATCTATATAAATCTGCAATGTTGCTGAGTTGTCCTAAATCCCTAAATGTTCTACCATTGCCCTTCAGAAAATGACACCTGGTCTCCTTACCCAGGCTAACTTAAATGTCACTCTAACCCCTGTCCAATTTGGCTGTAAACAAGCCTTTGAAGTCATAGTCACAGTCTTACAGCATGGAAACAGGCCTTTCTGCCCAATCTGCCCATTCCAGCCAACATGTCCCACTAGTTCCATCTGCCCCATATCCCCCTAAACGTGTCCTATCCATGTACCTGTCTAAATGTTTCTTAAATGTCGCGATTGTACTTGCCTCAACTACTGTACCTCCGGCAGCTTGTTCAATACACCTACCACCATTTGTGTGAAAAAGTTACCCCTCATGTTCCTATTAAATCTTTCCCCCCACACCTTAAAACTATGTCCTCTGGTTCTTGATTCCCCTACTCTGAGCAAGAGGCTCTGTGCGTCGACCTGATCTATTCCTCTCACGATTTTTTTGAAGTGTCCCAACAAGTCACTCCATTAAATCAACCTGAGTCCGAATGTTGCGGAAATTTGAAAGGGCGTTCTGCTGGTGAGGATCAACAAAACCGCAGCCTTTTCAACAAAGTCCACATCATGAAAAATTGAGGCACAAATGAGTGGTGAAGCTGTGGGCATCTTTACACCAAACTAGCTTATAGATCCCAATCAATTCTTAGGGTGACAAGATGTTAAGAGCAAGATCTGTATCTATTTTACTGGTTTGGATCAAATTGAGACTGAAATGGAATCTATACCAATCTGCCGCTGGCTTTAGTTAAGAATTATTCCCTCACATATTAAATAAAATACCACAGAGTATCAACTTGGCTAAGTTAGCATTGCTCTTGCCTCTTAGAACAGTACAGCACAGATACAGGACATTCATCCCACAATCATCATGCCAACATGATGCCAAGTTAAAGTAATTCCCTCTGCCTGCAAATGATCCATATCCCTCTATTCCCTGCATATTCATAGGCCTATGTAAAACCTCAAATGCCATTATCGTATCTGCTTCCACTACCACCCCTTGGCAGCGCATTTCAGGCACCCACCTCTCTCTGTGTTGAGATCTTGCCTTGCACATCTCTTTTTTAACTTTGTCCCTCTCACCTTAAAGCTACGCCTTCGAGCCCTTAACATTTCCATTCTGGGAAAAAGGTTCTGACTGCTTACCCTATCCATGCCTCACATAATTTTATAAACTCTCATTATTGAGAGGTTTGTGACATTACAAAATGAACCCATAAGTTACACTGACATGTTGACACAGGGCTAGATGGTGTCACATTATCACAGGTGCTCTTTCCACAGTTGTCAACCTCGTCAGACTGTTCTACTGAATGTAAAAATCCACAAACTCCACCCATTGTGTAATATGAAGTTCTATGCTGGGGTGGGAGATTGCAACCTTCACGTGGTCCAACCCAGTTTCGACGAATGCAATCAACCTGGCGTGCACAAACAAGATGAAACAGAACAAGTTGTCCTACAAATTTAGGCTCTGCACGCCACACGCAAGAAGAAGAAGTTTTATTCTGGCATTCTTTGATAAAGTTCAGTAAAAAGGAGCTAAGATTATTTGTTATTTATGAGGCCCTGTTGAGTACAGATTAGTTCCAGAAAATAGTACCTGCACTAAAAATAATCCACTGGCTGTGAAGCTCTTTGAGATGTTCTGAAAATGTGGCAAGGTGCTGCATCATTGCTAATTCTCATTTTAAATTGGCCATTGGTTGGTGCAAAGGATTTGATTGACTGCATTTTGCCTAAGATCCATTTCAGGGTAACTATGCACTTAAGAAATATGATCAGGTTAGATCGAGCAACTAGTTCACCTCCCATTCGTCTTTATATTCCATTGTTCATAAATTCATGTTAAAGAAGGAGAAGTAGGCCATTTGGCTCATCAAGTCTACTCTGACATTCAATCATAGCTAATCTATCTTTCCCTCATAACCCCTTATCCTGCCTTCTCCCATTAGCCCTTGACACCCATACTAATCAAGAATCTATCAATCTCCACCTTAAAAATATCCAATGACATGGCCTCCACAGCAATCTGTGGTAATGAATTCCGCAGATTCATCACCCTCTGACAAAATAAATTCATCCTCATCTCCTTTCTAAAGTTACGTCCTTTTATTCTGAGGCAATGCCCTCAAATTCTAGACACTCACACTAGAGGAACCATCTTCTCCACATCCACTCTATCCAGGCCTTTCTATTCTGTAAGTTTCAATGAGGAGCCCCCTCATCCTTCTAAACTCCAGCGAGTACAGGTCCAGTGCTGTCAAACGCTCATCATAGATTAACCCAGGTTGTCCCCAGGGCATCCTCTTAAAATAAGCTGGAAGCAATATTGGGTGTGCTGTTTAAATAAATGGCTGGCTGTTCCAAGCTACCCAGTTTTCAGCTGATAAGTTAGGATCAAATCATCTCCTGTTTTGTGTGGAAGTTATTGCCTTAATTGTTACGAGTTGGACACTGAAATCTTCAGGTCTAATGTTACGCATTCTAGTGTTGGCTTCTCACGGATTAGATTGTTTCTTGGAGTTCATTTTTGTTTCGCAACTGTAAAAAAGTCAATAGGGAGGATTGGGCAAAGTTCCACAAAATGGTTTTCACTGTACCTCAGTACAGTGAAAATAAACTAAAGTGAAACAGAGGGGTGATGGATACAGGGCTCTCCTGATTACCTGCTGCAAAAAGTAAAGACCTGGCTGATGGAATAGATATAAAAAGTCTAAAGATGGGTTATTTCTCCCACTATGGGAATTCTAATAAGTGGGAATAGACTCTGCTGCTTTTGCTTCATTGACCTTGATAGAGCGTGGAAACAGGCCCTTCGGCCCAGCGAGTCCGCGCCAACATACACTAGCACCATCCTACACACTATTAGAAACAATTTACAACTTATTTTACTGAAGCCAATTAACCTACAAACCTGTAGATTTTTCGAGTGTGGGAAGAAACCGGAGCACCCGGAGAAAACCCGGGTCTCTGGCGCTGTAAGGCAGCAACTCTACCTCTGCGCAACCGTGCCGCTCTTGTGCATTGCTTGTGCATTATATTCTACATAAATGTTTTCAGTTGGCCGTGAAATAGTTTGGCCTGGCTTAAAGTCAAGCTGAGCACCATATAAATGGAGGACTTCTTTCCCTTTGTGAGCACATTCAATTAACACTGACAGGACACACATATCTGATTAACCGACAGTCTAAAATAGTTTAGATTTCAAGTGGTAACGCTTCCACATAAAAAGAAAATTGAGCTCATCCTCAAGTTTCTGAATGCACACCGCATTTGTAACTTTTATATTGGGTTACAATGCAGTCTGTCACAAGTTGGAAGGATAAATACTCTTATGTAAAACTCTTAATTGATTACAGATGGAATGCACATAAAGAAAGAAAAAAAATATTACCACAGCATTTTCTCTGATTAACTTAATTCATTCCTGCTTTTTAGTGTCATTTTAACATATGTCTGTTAGATTACATTTTGTAATGAGATTTTATGACTTTTCCATTATACATTGTGAAAGAATTGCACTGTGAGCTAAAGACTGGCAGCCCCAGTCAGTGTGTAGAGTTGGAGGACCACATCAGTGACAGTTTTGGGCAACTCTACAGCATCTACAAAGGGACAATGTGGCACATCCCAAAAGGCAGGAATTAATTGTCGGTAATTTGGCTGAGTCATCCCTGAATCTTAATGCAGCATGACGACCACCAGACGATCGGCACATAAACAAGCCCCTTTCACTCTCTGTTCGTACGCAGCTCAGTTTACAATTGACTTTGCTCTCTCTCCTCTTTTATACGTTCAGTTTTTTTCTCACATTGATGAAGCCAAGTGAATTCAAAATGGAAGAAGTTGTGCTTTGCACGACAAATCATATATGGAGTCCTGCAGCGTGGAAACAGGCCGTTCGGCCCAACTTGCTCACGCCAACCAACATGTCCCATCTACATTAGCCCCACCTGCCTGAGTTTGTCCCATATCCCTCTAAACCGTCCTATCCATGTACCTGTTTAAATGTTGCGATAGTCCTCAATATCGTCCCCATCTTCCCCATGAATGCAGCTTCAGTCGCCCCATTACAAGAAGGATGTGGAAGCTTTGGCAAGGGTGCAGAGGTAGTTTACCAGAATGCTGACCAGATCAGAGGGTTTCAGCTACAGGGAGAGGTTAAATAGTCTTGGATTGTTTTATTTGGAATGTCGGAGGTTGAAGGGAGACTTGATAGAAGTAGATAAAATTATGAGAGGCATAGATAGGATAGACAGTCAGAACCTTTTTCCCAGGATGGAGATGTCCAACACTAGGGCACATAGCTACAAGGTGAGAGGGGGAACGTTTAATGGAAACTTGTGAGGCAACTTTTTTACACAGAGGGTTGTGGAGGCCTGTAACGCATTGCCAGGGTGGTGCTGGAAGCAGAAACGATAGTGGCATTTAATAAGTTTTTTGATAGGCACATGACTATGCAGGGAATGGAGGGATATGAATCATGTGCAGGCCAATGAGATCAGTTTAACTTGTAAACATGTTAGGCACAAACAATGTGGGCTATAAGGCCCGTTCCTTTAGTTTAGTTTAGTTTAGTTTGGAGATACAACATGGTAACGGGCACATCGACCCGTCCGGTCTCGCCAACCAGCGATCACCCGCACACTAATTCTATCCTACACACTAGGGATAATTTTCAGAAGCCAATTAACCTGAAAACCTGCTCATCTGTGGAATGTGGGAGGAAACTGGAGCACCCGGACATAGAGAGGACAAGAGAGAAGGGTGGTGAATGTGTGGAATTCTTTGCCACAGAAGGCTGTGGAGGCAGATTCAGTGGATTTATTTAAGGCAGAGAAAGGGAGGGAGAGAGAAAACGGGGAATTACAGACCAGTTAGTCTAACATCTAGACTAGCAGTGGGGAAACTGCTAGAGTCAATTATTAAAGATGGGATAGCAGCGCATTTGGAAAGTGGTGAAATCATTGGACAAAGTCAGCATGGATTTACGAAGGGTAAATCATGTCTGATGAATCTTATTAAATTTTTTGAGGATGTAACTAGTAGAGTGGATAAGGGAGAAGCAGTGGATGTGTTGTATCTGGACTTTCAGAAGGCTTTCGACAAGGTCCCACACAAGAGATTGGTATACAAACTTAAAGCACACGGTATTGGTGGTTCAGTATTGATGTGGATAGAGAACTGGCTGGCAGACAGGAAGCAAAGAGTAGGAGTGAACGGGTCCTTTTCAGGATGGCAGACAGTGACTAGTGGGGTGCCGCAAGGCTCAGTGCTGGGACCCCAGCTATTTACAATATACATTAATGATTTGTATGAGGGAATTAAATGCAACATCTTGAAGTTTGCGGATGACACGAAGCTGGGGGGCAGTGTTAGCTGTGAGGAGGATGATAGGAGGCTGCAGGATGACTTGGACAGACTGGGTGAGTGGGCAAATGCATGGCAGATGAAGTATAATGTGGATAAATGTGAGGTTATCCACTTTGGTGGCAAAAACAGGAAGGAAGACTATTATTTGAATGGTGACCGATTAGGAAAAGGGGAGATGCAGCGAGACCTGGGTGTCATGGTACACCAGTCATTGAAAGTAGGCATGCAGGTGCAGCAGGCTGTGAAGAAAGCGAATGGTATGTTGGCATTCATAGCAAAAGGATTTGAGTACAAGAGCAGGGAGTTCTACTGCAGTTGTACAGGGTCTTGGTGAGGCCACACCTGGAGTATTGCGTACAGTTTTGGTCTCCTAATCTGAGGAAAGACATTCTTGCCATAGAGGAGTACAGAGAAGGTTCACCAGACTGATTCCTGGGATGGCACGACTTCCATATGCAGAAAGACTGGATAGACTCGGCTTGTACTCGCTGGAATTTAGAAGATTGAGGGGTGATCTCATAGAGACTTACAAAATTCTTAAGGGGTTGGACAGGCTAGATGCAGGAAGGTTGTTCCCGATGTTGGGGAAGTCCAGGACAAGGGTCACAGTTTTAAGGATAAGGGGGAAGTCTTTTAGGACCAAGATGAGAAAATCGTTTTTCACACAGAGAGTGGTGAATCTGTGGAATTCTCTGCCACAGAAGGTAGTTGAGGCCAGTTCGTTGGCCATATTTAAGAGGGAGTTGGATGTGGCCCTTGTGGCTGAAGGGATCAGGGGGTATGGAGAGAAGGCAGGTACAGGAAACTGAGTTGGATGATCAGCCATGATCATATTGAATGGCGGTGCAGGCTCGAAGGGCCGAATGGCCTGCTCCTGCACCTAATTTCTATGTTTCTATGTTTCTATAGATAGATTCTTGATTAGTACAGGTGTCAGAGGTAATGGAGAGAAGGCAGGAGAATGGGATTAGGAGGGAAAGATAGTTCAGCTATGATTGAATGGCAGAGTTGACTTGATGGACTGAATGGCCTAATTCTACTCCTATCACATATGATCTTATGAACATACAAGCTCCACACAGACAGCACCCATACTTACATTCACACAATGACCATGCAATGTGGCCCTCAGCGCCGTCAGTTATAATTCACTCACTCTAAAGTCCGATGAGCCACTTGAATGGTTGGCATCCAAGTCCAACCTAATTCCTAGCTTGAGGTTGAGGTCAGCACGGTGGTGCAGTGATAGAGTTGCTGCCTCACCATGCCAGAGACCCAGATTAAACTACTGAAGCCAATTGATTTTCATGCCTGATGGCCCTGAACTGTAACTGCCCAATTTCACCGTGGCCTCCACTCCAAGGTGAATCTGGCTCAGGTGCTGGTTGAGGACATTCAGTGAACTTGGATACAACACGCAAGTTAGGAAGCTGTTCGAGATTCTAGTTTCCATTGGCACAAGAAACAAAAGACCATTGCATGTCTCGCTGAGTTACTCCGGCATTTTGTGTCTATCTTTGGTTTAAACCAGTATCTGCAGTTCCTTCTTACACAAATCAAAGGCCATGTGCAGCCCCAACTCTCAGTCCCAAACCCAATCTCTACCTCCAGTCCTAATCCCAATAACCAGCGATATATACGACATACAAGTCATCAAAGTCAAAAGAGTTTATTGTCATGTGCCCCTGACAGGACAATGAAATTCTTTCTTTGCATAGCACAACAGAACATAGTAAGCATTGACTACAATTATATACGTAAATACACACATTAATTAATAAATTAATCAAGTGCAAATAACAGATGGAGGGGTATTAATGTTCAGAGTTTGGTCCGAGCCAGGTTTAATAGCCTGATAGCTGTGGGGAAAGTAGCTATTCCTGAACCGGGTTGTTGCAATTCTCAGGCACCTGTACCTTCTACCCGAAGGTAGCAGGGAGACGAGTGTGTGGCCAGGGTGGTGTGGATCTTATAGAAACTTACAAAATTCTTAAGGGGTTGGACAGGCTAGATGCAGGAAGATTGTTCCCGATGTTGGGGAAGTCCAGGACAAGGGGTCACAGCTTAAGGATAAGGGGGAAATCCTTTAGGACCGAGATGAGAAAGACTTTTTTCACACAGAGAGTGGTGAGTCTCTGGAACTCTCTGCCACAGAGGGTAGTTGAGGCCAGTTCATTGGCTATATTTAAGAGTGAGTTGGATGTGGCCCTTGTGGCTAAGGGGATCAGGGGTATGGAGAGAAGGCAGGTACGGGATACTGAGTTGGATGATCAGCCATGATCATATTGAATGGCGGTGCAGGCTCGAAGGGCTGAATGGCCTACTCCTGCACCTAATTTCTATGTTTCTATGTTTCTATGTTTCTATGGGTCCTTGATGATGCTGCCAGCCTTTTTGAGGCAGCGACTGTGATAGATCCCCTCGATGGAAGGAAGGTCAGAACCGATGATGGACTGGGCAGTGTTTACTACTTTTTGTGGTCTTTTCCTCTCCAGGGCGCTCAAGTTGCCGAACCAAGCCACGATGCAACCGGTCAGCAAGCTTTCTACTGTGCACCTGTAGAAGTTAGTGAGCGTTCTCCTTGACAGACCGACTTTCCGTAATCTTCTCAGGAAGTAGAGGAGCTGATGAGCTTTCTTAACAATTGCATCTGTGTTCTCGGACCAGGAAAGATCTTCACAGATGTGCACACCCAGGAATTTGAAGCTCATGACCCTTTCAACCATCGACCCGTTGATATAAACAGGACTGTGGGTCCCCATCCTACTCCTTCCAAAGTCCACAATCAGTTCCTTGGTTTTGCTGGTGTTGAGGGCCAGGTTATTGTGCTGGCACCATATGGACAGTCGCTCGATCTCTCTTCTGTACTCCGACTCATCCCCATCAGTGATACGTCCCACAACAGTGGTGTTGTCAGCGAACTTGATGATGGAGTTCGCACTATGACCGGCTACGCAGTCATGAGTATAGAGTGAGTACAGCAGGGGGCTGAGCACGCAGCCTTGAGGTGCTCCCGTGCTGATTGTTATCGAGTCTGACACATTTCCACCAATACGAACAGACTGGTCTGTGAATGAGGAAGTCGAGGATCCAAATTCAGAGGGATGCGCAGAGACCCAGTTCTGCGAGTTTGGTAACCAGCTTGGAGGGGATGATTGTGTTAAATGCCGAGCTGTAGTCAATGAATAGCAGCCTGACATATGAGTTTTTGTTGTCCAAGTGGTTCAGAGCAGAGTGGATCTGTTGTGGCGGTAAGCAAACTGCAGTGGGTTCAGGTTTTTGTCGAGGTAGGAGTTGATTTGCGCCATGATCAACCTCTCGAAGCATTTCATCACCACAGGCGTTAGTGCTACAGGTCGATAGTCATTGAGGCACGTCACCTTGCTCTTCTTGGGGCACTGGTATTATTGATGCCCTTTTGAGGCAGGTGGGAACCTCAGACCTCAGAAGTGACAGGTTGAAAATGTCCGTAAAAACTCCAGCCAGTTGGTCCGCACAGGTTTTTAGAACACGACCAGGTATGCCATCAGGTCCAGACGTTTTTCGAGGGTTCACCCCTCTGAAGGATTTCCTGACGTCGGCCTCTGTGACTGAGACTGAAATACCATCACAGCGAATGGGGGCTCGGGAAGACACATCGATGTTCTCCCTATCAAAGCGTGCGTAAAATGCATTGAGCTCAACATTGAACAGTACAGTACAGCTAACAACCCAGCGCTATGGACATAGATTCCTCTAATTTCTGAATTCCTCACCCCCCCCCCCCCCCCACCCCCCACCTCCCTCACCCTAGTCATACAACTAGTTCCACTGTTTGCATCCTTGTATTTTTATCCCTGTCATTAGCACACCTTCCCTAGCCAACAACGGGCCATTATGCACTGCACCTTTCCTGAGGTCATCTGTTGCCGACCCAGTTGTGTTCTGGCCTTCTCTTTCTTTCAGACTGAAGAATGGTTTTGACCCAAAATGTCACCTATTCCTTTTTTCCAGATATGCTGCCTGATCCATTGAGTTACTCCAGCATTTTGTGTCTCTCTTCGGTATAATCCAGCATCTGCAGTTCCTTCCTGCACAGGAACAGGCCCTTCGGCCTACAATGTCTGAGCCAAACATGATGACAAAACCAACTTTTCCTGCATATAATTCATACCCTGCCATTCCCTGCATTTCCATGTGCCTATCAAAAAGTCTCTTCAATTGTATCAATCTCCAGCTCACAGCGTGTTCCAGGCACTCACTATCCCCTCTGTAAAGAAACCTAGCCTGCAAATCTCCTTTAAACTTTGGCCCTCTCGCCTAAATGTTTTTGGCATTTTCATCTTGGGAAAAAGGTTCTGACTGTTGACACTATCTGTGCCTCTCATAATTTTATATACTTCTACCAGGTCTCCCCTCAATCTCTGGCACTGGAGAGAAAACAATCCAAGTCTGTCCAAGCTCTCCCTGTAGCTAATAGGCTCTAATCCAGGCATCATTCTAGTAAACTGTCTCTGCACTCTTTCCAAAGCCTTCACATCCTTCCTGCAATGGGTGATCAGAGCTGCACGCAATAATCCAAACGTGTCCTCACCAAAGTCCTATAGAGCTTCATCATGACTTACTGACTCTTATAGTTAATGCCCCTGAATAAAGGCAAGCAAACCATATGCCTTCTTTACAATCAATCTACCTGTGTTGCCACTTTCAGGCAGCTATGGACTTGCACACCAAGATCCCTCTGTACATCAATGCTGTTGAGGGTTTGCCATGAAATGAATATTATCCCCTTACGTTTTACCTAAAGTGCAACACCTCACACTTGCACGGATTAAACTATGATCTTATAGAGGTGTATTAAATCATGAGGGGAATGGATCGGGTAGATGCACAAATTCTCTTGGTCAGAGTAGGTGAATCGAGGACCAGAGGACATAGGTTTAAGGTGAAGGGGAAAAGATTTAATAGGGATCTGAGGGGTAACTTTTTCACACAAAGGGTGGTGGATGTATGGAACGAGTTGCCAGAGGAAGGCAGGGACTATCCCAGCATTTAAAAAAGTTAGACAGGTACATGGATAGGACAGGTTTGGAGGGATATGGGCCAAACATGGGTAGGTGGGACTAATGTAGCTGGGACATGTTGGCTGGTGTGGGCAAGTTGGGCCGAAGGGCCTGTCTCCACTCTGTATCCCTCTATGACTTTGACTCTTGGTGGGTCCATCGAGTTGACGTGCAGCTTACTTTACCTTGGAGCTACGTGCAGAGCCTGCTTGAAGGCACAGGTGCTCAAAAATCCATTGCTGACAGCTCGTGAGGTGCAAGAACACCTTTCAAATCTAGTCTCCTGGAAATAGCTTGCAATTCACAATGCATTGAGATAACAATTCTCCAGATGCAATAATAAAAAGTTTGGCATGATTATTTCCCAGCAAACCTCTGATATATGTTCAGGAACCAAGGCCTGTGAGCCGCAGTTGGAAAAAGGGATGTCTTTATTCACTGATTGGTCTAGGCAATCCCTTTATATACATGCACAATCTAAACCAAAATCACTAATCGCTGAAGCCTTCCCTACATTCATGGGAGCCCACAGCCCCTGACAGCACAGTAACTGGCAGAGCCCTAGAGGGTGTGGCTCAACTTCTGGGAGTACAGGTACACGGTTCCGTGAAAGTGGAGGGTTACATGGACAATGTGGTGAAGAAGGCATTTAGTACGCTTGCTTTCATTGGGAAAGAGGACAGACACAAAAGGCAGGAGTAATTCAGCAGACCAGTCAGCACCTTTGGAGAAAAGGAAAAGAGGATGTTTTGGGTTGAGTCCCTTCTTCAGAAGGGCTGGAGTAACTCAGTGGGCCAGGCAGCATCTCTGGAGAAACAGAATAGGTTTTAGTTTTTAGTTTTAGAGATAGAGCACGGAAACAGGCCCTTCGGCCTACCAGGTCCGCGCCGACCAGTGATCCCCGCACATTAATACCATCCTATACACACTCGGGATAATTTTTAAATACACCAAGCCAACACCTACAAACCTGTACTTCTTTGGAGTGTGGGAGCAAACTGAAGATCTCGGAGAAAATCCAAGCAGTCACGGGGAGAACGTACAAACTCCGCACAGACAGCACCCGTAGTCGGGGTCAAACCTGGGTCTCCGGCGCTGCTAGCGCTGTAAGGCAGCAACTCTACCGTTATGCCACCATGCCACCCGAAAAAAGAATCGGTGTCCAGCCTGGTCAGAACTCCAGTATGAAGAGCAAGGAGGGCCTTCGGAAGATCCCAGCAAGCACTGCGAGCCGTCCAAGAGAGGACCTGGTGGCGGGAGGCCGAATACGTCCCCGCGGTGGTTGCCAGAGGTCGGACGGACCTGCAGTGGGTGCCGGAGGTCGGACAAGGACAAAGAGGGACCCAGTGTAGGGGGGGGGGGCGCCGAGAATGAAGGGGGACCCGCCATGGCTGGGGGGTTGCCGAGAACAAAGAGGGACCATTGCGCTCTGTAACAAACACTTTGCAACTTTGTCCGCGATCTATACGAGGCGACTCTTTGCATACTTAGTGTATGGTGTGCAAAACAAGGAATTTCACTGTTGCATGTCACGTGTGGTAATAAAGTATCAATCAATCAAGAAGATTCCAACCTGAAACATCACCTATTCTTATTCTCCAGAGATGTTGCCTGACCCGCTGAATTACTCCAGCGTTTTGTGCCTATCTTTGGTATAAACCAGCATCTGCATTTCCTTCCTACACACCAAATCCTTATCACTGTGTGTGGGAAGGAACAGTAGATGCTGGGTTATACCAGAGATAGACAAAAAAATGCTGGGGTAAATCAGTGGGTCAGGCAGCATCTCTGGAGATAAAATGCAGGTGACGTTTTGTTTTAGTCGCGTCTGTTGGCTGCCAATAGGTAGCCATGTTTCCTACTTTACCTCTGTGATTAATTCCCAATGTATGGAGTTTGTGGGCATCTCAAGAATCTATAAGGTGCAATTTAAATACAAATGTCTTCATTTGTCTCTCTACCTCTTTTTGTCAAGGCACATTGAAGAAAGAAATATGTAGCACATCGAGCATAACAATGTACAGCACAGGGACAGGCACATGATGTCTGTGCTGAGTCGTAGGCCCCCCTCGGTGCTGACTGACCACGGGTGATGCATCCTAGTTGTTGGCCGCTTGCTCCAAACCTCGGCTGGAGCAGCGTCACTTGTGGCTGAAGAGACCAATGCGGGAGTGACAGTCTCTGTGGCAAAGGTCACATTTGTGTGTGGTCTCTGGTCTGTTGAAGTTGCCGCGCTCCTTCCTGCGTGCCCGCTTATCTGCCGCTGCGTTCAACAGTTTCTCTTCCCCCGTTTTGTGATGTTGGTTCAGGGTACCTCTCCACCTCGTGCGGTCAGCTGCAAGGCTCTACCAGGACTGCACATCGATGTCGATCGCCTTCATATCTCTCTTGCAGACATCCATGTAACGTAGCTGGGGGCGGCCGAGGTTCTCCTCCCCGATGTCAGCTCTCCATAGAGGATGTCTTTTGGACATGGCCCAGCCACCACAGTCTGCGCTGCCTGAGTAGAGTGTAGGTCCTGGGAAGGCCAGCGCGAGACAGGATCTCAGCGTTAGACATTCTGTCTTGCCAGGATATGCCCAGGATACGGCGGTTCCTTCTCAGGTGGAAGGTGTTGAGTCTTCTCTCCTGCCTGGCACATGTAGTCCATGTCTCACTGCCGTACAGCAGAGTGCTGTTGACACAGGCGTTGTAGACTGCTATCTTTGTCTACATTCAGCTTTGGTTTGGTCCACACTCGAGTTGTGAGGCGAGCGAGAGCCTTCCCGATCCTCTTATCAATCTCTGTGTCCAGGGAGAGGTTGTCGGTGATGGTGGAGCTGAGGTACGTGAACTGACGGACGGCATCAAGTTCGTGGTCGGCGATGGTGATGACAGGCGGCGCCTCTGTATCCGGCCCCAAGACGTTTGTCTTCTACAGGCTGATGGTCAGCCCGAAGTCCTTGCATGCCCGATAGAAGCGGTCCCTCCGTGACTGTAGTTCCTGCTGGGTGTGGGACACAACGGCAGCATCATCAGCAAACAACATGTCTCTGATGAAAGCTTCACGTACTTTTGTCTTTGCTCTGAGGCGGGTGAGGTTGAAGAGCCTGCCATCTGATCTAGTCTGCAGGTAGATCCCCTCTGTTGCAGTGCCAAAGGCATGTTTCAGGAACAGAGCGGAGAAAGTCCCATAGAGTGTGGGAGCGAGGACGCAGCCTTGTTTGATGCCACTGCAGATGTCGAAGGGCTTAGAGAAGCTGCCATTGAACTGCACTGTCCCCTTCGTGTTGATGTGGAAGGATTCTATCACGCTCTGCAGTTTTGGTGGGCAGTTGATCTTTGGCAGAGCCTTAAATAGGCCACCACTGCTGACGAGGTCAAACGCCTTGGTGAGGTCAATGAAAGCAACATGCAGGGGAATCCGCCGTTCTCTGCACTTCTCCTGGAGCGGCCGAATATGATGCCAGGTAAACTAAACTTCCCTGTCAACATATCCTTCCATTCCCTGCATATCCATGTGCCTATCTAAAATCCTTTTAAATGTCAGAATCAATCTGCCTCCACCCCCACCCCTGGCAGCACATTCCAGGCGAATCCAGAGAAAACCCATGCGGTCACAGGGAGAACGTACAAACTCCATACAGGTCTCTGGCGCTGTAAGGCAGCAACTTTGCCACTGCGCCAGTGTACCGTACTGTCAATACATGAACTTCTCTCTGAAATGCCCATGCAGACAAGGGCAAGATGAACAATAATCACCAGCATCATATGTGAGTGAAAAAGTAGGGAGAATCTGAATTCCACTGCAGCATCCATCTGTGCAGAAATTGGTTGCAACGGTAACTACACCAATGGCTGCTGCACACTGTGGGCCATTCAAGGTCACAAGCGCAACATTTAATGCAGTTTTGCTTTTGTTCAGCGAGTCAATGAACCTGCACACTCGCAGATTTACTTGGACGTCTTCGCTGTGGCACAGCTTTAAAGATCCAGCTTGAAAGATTCAAACAATAGCCACATAATTTATTGCTGGTTACAAAGTATGCCCTGCGGCTGCCTTTGCGTGCAGGCACAAGCAGAAGAGCTTGTAGACTCCTCTGTGTGTTCTGCATATGGTTCAGTCGAGTTTTGTCAAGAGGAAAGTCACGGTGTTCAGTCTTTGGTAAAATAATTCAGGTGGACAGTGCTCTGTAGACTTGCCTTTGTAATCTGCCATCTGTCTATGTTTCGTTTATTGTGAAAATCATTGTCACAGAGGGCTGTGGAGGCCACGTCATTGACTATGTTTAAGGCAGAGATTGACAGATTTTTGATTGTTAAAGGTGTCGGTGGTTATGGGGAGAAGGCAGGGGGATGTGGTTGAGAGGGAAAGATAGATCAGCCATGATTGAATGGCAGAGTAAATCTGATGGGCCGATTGGCCTAATTCGGCTCCTAGAACTTACGAACAAGACTGGTGGAGGACAGAAATTGCATTGACTTCACACTCCCCCAAGAAAGGCCCCTCCTTTACTGGGGGAATCAGATATCAGAATATACTATACATAATCAGAATCAGATATACTATACATAAATACCTAAATCAGGTCAAATCATTACAACAGGTAGAGCAAAAGGGAAGATACAGAGTGCCGAATGTAGGTCTTACCCTTGTAGTGGATCACTTCCTTGGACAAAGTCCAATGTCTGCAATGGGGTAGAGGTGAATCAGACAATACCCTAACTTTACTACTCTGTACCACACAAACACCAGGAGCTGAAAAGCCCAACACACTGACCTTTGAAGTGCTAATGGGCCTGTCCCACTTAGGTGATTTTTCAGGCGTCTGTCGGCGACTGTCAAGTTGCCGGGAGTCACCTGAAAAACTGGCAACTGGAACGGCGACTGTCAGAGTGGAACACACACACACACACACAAACATATCGCAAAGGTGGGGGACAGGGCAAGCAGGGGGTAGCGCTGTCTAAAATTCACTCGGTACAAAGCCGAGGTGATGCAGACACACACCGCGATGAACAGGAAGGTTGTCGCTGTAATTAAGACGGCTAGCATAGTGTACGGTAAGTAATTTAAAAGGGGGGGGGGGGAGAAGGGGGGAGAAGGAGTGGAGACAACATTTAAGAAGCCAAAGATACACGGCTGTGAAGCTCGGCAGACATTTAACATTACCGGTTGGTTATCCTTGGTTCTGAAAACTACTGCTAACCTTCTTTTTCCCCAATGAGCCAATTAAATTCACCGGCTACAACCTACAAGAACCTACGAGAACCTTCGCCCTCATGGCAACCTATTTGCACCTCCTGGCGACCCACCTACGGCACGGGAATTCTCGCTACTCTCCATGGCAGCTTCATTCTAGTTGCCGCTAATTTTCAAAACATGTTGAAAGATTCGCCGTGACCATAATGAGGCCACAACTAGTTCCCAGAATGCAGGAACTCCTCACGACCATGAAGGCGACCCCCCGGCAACCACCCGCGAACATGTGGTGACCATGTGGCGACCGCAGAGTCTCCTGCAGTCGCCTAAAAAGTCACCTACGTGGGACAGGCCCATCACTCTGTCTCTCGCTCCACGAAAGCTACCTGACTTTCAACATATTCCATTTTTATGTAAAATACTGCAGTTGCTGGAAATCTGAAATAAAAACAGAAGTCGGGAGAGCAATGGAGAGGTTTATTATTGTCATGTATACTGAGGTGCAGTGAAAATCTTTCTTTTGCATGCAATCCAATCAGATCAGATATACTATACATAAATACCTAAATCAGGTCAAATCATTACAACAGGTAGAGCAAAAGGGAAGATACAGAGTGCCGAATATAGGTCTTACCCTTGTAGTGGATCACTTCCTTGGACAAAGTCCAATGTCTGCAATGGGGTAGAGGTGAATCAGACAATACCCTAACTTATGGCTGGACTGGTTAAGAAGGTTCAATCTTTGGGTGTTAATGGTGGAGTAGCAAGATGGATTCAACAGTGGCTGAATGGGAGATGTCAGAGAGTAATGGTGGATGGCTGTTTGTCAGGTTGGAAGCCGGTGACCAGTGGGGTGCCTCAGGGATCTGTGTTGGGTCCACTGTTGTTTGTCATGTACATCAATGATCTGGATGATGGGGTGGAAAATTGGATAAGTAAGTATGCAGATGATACTAAGATAGGTGGTGTTGTGGATAATGAAGTAGGTTTTCAAAGTCTACAGAGAGATTTGGGCCATATGGAAAAGTGGGCTGAAAGATGGCAGATGGAGTTTAATGCTGATAAGTGTGAAGTGCTACATCTTGGCAGGACAAATCAAAATAGGACGTACATGGTAAATGGTAGGGAATTGAGGAATGTTGTGGAACAGAGAGATCTAGGAATAACTGTGCATAGTTCCCTGAAGGTGGAATTGCATGTAGATGGGGTGGTAAAGAAAGCCTTTGGTGTGCTGGCCTTTATAAATCAGAGCATTGAATATAGGAGCAGGGAAGTAATGTTAAAATTGTACAAGGCAATTGGTGAGACCAATTCTGGAGTATGGTGTACAATTTTGGTCGCTTAATTATAGGAAGGATGTCAACAAAATAGAGAGAGTACAGAGGAGATTTACCAGAATGTTGCCTGGGATCCAGCAACTATGTTACAGAGAAAGGTTGAACAAGTTAGGTCTTTATTCTTTGGAGCGCAGAAGGTTAAGGGGGGGACTTGATTGAGGTCTTTAAAATGATGAAAGGGATAGACAGAGTTGACGTGGATAAGCTTTTCCCATTAAGGGTAGGGAAGATTCAAACAAGAGGGCATGACATGCAAATTAAGGGACGGAAGTTTAGGGGTAACATGAGGGGGAACTTCTTCACTCAGAGGGTGGTGGCTGTGTGGAATGAGCTTCCAGCAGAAGTGGTGGAGGCAGGATCGATTTTAACATTTAAAAGTAAAGTGGATAGGTATATGGACGGGAAGGGAATGGAGGGGTATGGTCTGAGTGCAGGTAGATGGGACTAGGGGAAAACAAATGGTCGGCACGGACTGGAAGGGCCGAGAGGGCCTGTTTCCGTGCTGTAATTGTTATATGGTTATATGGTTATATGGTTATTCAGAAGGCTGACAACAGAGGAGAGAAGCTGTTCTTGAGTCTGGTGGTGCACACTTTCAAGCTTCTGTAACTTCGTCCTGATGGGAGCGAGGAGAGGAAGGAATTACGGGATGGGACATGTCTCTGATTATATTAGCTGTACTTGCGAGGCAGCGAGGTGTGGATGGTGTCAATGGTAGGGATTCTAGTCTGTGACAGATTAATGCAATTTCTAGCATCTGCCAGTCTTGGAGAAACAAACAAAGATAGATGGCAGATTTCAGAGAGGAAGCTACCCAGCGTTACCCACCTTCAGTATACGAACAAAGTCTAAATAACAATGAAATTCCTCTTAACTTGATGATACTCAACGGAACTGTATGCAGAACAATTTAAATATTTTTTTTCCCAAAACGTAACTCTTTGATTTGCAATCTGCTGATAATTTAATATCCCATCTGAACTGAACCAAGGAGAGTCTGAAAAGGGAACTCACTGTTCACTGGTAAGTAATTCCTTTGGAGTTTCCATAGTTAACACACATGATGATTCAAGACCACAGCTACTGTGTTTGGAGAGTGAACAACACCATCCATTAGGTGATGCCATTAATGTAGCCAAAAACATCCAAAGGACTCGACAGGAGACTTGGGCGGCACAGTGGCGCAGCTGTGCACCGCTAGAGATCTGCCTTACAGCGTTTGAGACCCAGGTTCAATTCCGACTTTGGCTGCTGTCTGTACAGAGTTTGTTCATTCTCCCAGTGACCACGTGGGTTTTCTCCGGGATTTTCAGTTTCTTCCCACACTCCAAAAAGGTACAGGTTGTAGATTAACTGTGATTTGACTGTGCCTGAACCCCTCTGTCGGTGGATCACCAGCTTCCTGACAGACAGGAAGCAGCATGTGTGGTTGGGAAAGCACATTTCGGACCCGCAAACGCTCAGCATAGGAGCACCGCAAGGCTGCGTACTCTCTCCTCTCCTCTACTCTCTCTACACCAACGACTGCACCTCCACAGACACCTCTGTCAAGCTTCTCAAGCTTGCGGATGACACTACCCTGATTGGACTGATCCAGGATGGGGAGGAATCTGCCCACAGACAGGAAGTGTCACAGCTGGCGTCCTGGTGCCGTCGCAACAACCTGGAGCTCAATGCTCTTAAGACAGTGGAATTGATTGTAGACTTTAGGAGAGCTCCCCCTCCCCTCACCCCACTCACCATCAACAACACCACAGTTACATCTGTGGAGTCTTTTAAGTTCCTGGGAACCATCATCTCCAAGGACCTTAAGTGGGGGGGCTACCATCGACTCCACAGTCAAAAAGGCACAACAGAGGATGTACTTCCTACGGCAGCTGAGGAAGCACAATCTGCCACAGGCAATGATGGTCCAATTCTACACGGCCATCGTAGAGTCTGTTCACGAGTTGCTCTACTCATCAGCCAAAATCTGTAGCCTCCCTTTGATCTGCTATTTTGTTGGTTCACATGTTTGATCAATGGTGTTTTATCATTAATGTTTTATTATTATTAATGTTTAGTGTTTTCTGAGTGATTCGTAAGTCACTGAATGTCATGTTGTTACTTGTGGGCGGAGCACCAAGGCAAATTCCTTGTATGTGAATACATGGCCAATAAACTTACTTACTTACTTACTTACTTGGCTTGGTATAATTGTAAACTGTCCTTGGTGTGTGTAAGATAGCATTACTGTGTGGTTGGCGTGGACTCAGTGGGCCAAAGGGCCTGTTTCCGTGCTGTATCTCTTAAACTAAAACTAAAGGAGTCTCTCCACAAGGACACAAAGAGAGAGATTAATTTGCCTGATCAAAGATGAAGGCATAATAGTCCGAATGGCCTTCTGTAGTGCAGGGGTGGCTCAGGGGTAACACGATGGCTCAGCTGGTAGAACTGCTGCCTCAGAGCATCAGAGACCCGGGTTTGATTCTGATGTCGGGTGCTGTCTGGCAGACGTTTGCACATCCCCCTTGTGACGGCGTGGGTTTCCTCCAGGTGTCCTGGATTCCCCCCCACATCCCAAAAATGTGTGGGTTGGTAGGTTAATTGACTGCTGTACGTTGCCAAGTATGTGGCTGAGTGGAAGAATCTGGAGGGAATTGATAACAATATAGAGAGAATAAAGTTGGATTTGTTTTGTGAAGGATTAGTGTAAATGGGTGTTTGATGGTCAGCGTGGACTCGTTTGGCAAAAAGGGCCTGTTTCCATGCTGTATCCCTATTCCCATCTCTGTCATTCAGTGACTGGGGCCACCAATGTTGACAGAGTGGACGAAGCCCAGACCATCTCACAATCCAACCTTCCTTCCATTGACGACATCTAGACCTCACGCTGCCTCAGCAAGCCCAGCAGCATAGACAAGGACGAGTCGCACCCTGGCCGCTCCCTCTTCTCCCCTCTCCCAACGGGCAAAGGTATAGAAGTGTGAAAACGCACACCACCAGATTCAGGGACAGTTTCTTCCCAACTGTTATCAGGCAACTGAAACCGCAACCAGAGAGCAGTCCTGAAATGCTATCTTACTCATCGGGGATCCTCGAACTATCCTTGATCAAACTTTGCTGGCTTTACATTGCACTAAACGTTATTCCCTTATCATGTATTTGTACACTGTATGGCTTGATTGTAATCATGTATTGTCTTTCTGCTGGCTGGTTGGCACACAACAAAAGCATTTTCGCTGTACCTCGGTAAACATGAAACTAAACTAAACTGAACTAAATTGAGAGTAGAAGCCTTTTCCTGTTTGATAAGCTATTGCATTGTGCTTGTGAAGCCGATATATCCATTGTGGTGCCACGTGACCCTGTGTCAACTATAAAATCCTGCAGTCTAGCAAACGTGGGCCATTCTTCTGATGATATTCAGTGGAAAAGGAGGTTGACAGAATCAGCATGCACATGTATTCATCCAAGAAAGCAAAAATTATTGAATTGATTGAAAGATACAGTCTGGAAACATGACTTTCTGACTACCAAGTCAATTTTGACCATTGGGAACCTGTTTATACTAGTTGTATGTTATCCTTCTTTCGCATCCGCTCCCCGCACATTCAGGGCAATTTACAGAGGCTAATTAACCTACAAATCCGCGTGTCTTTGAGATGTGGGAGGAAACCCACGCAGTCACTGGGAGTGCATGCAGACTCCACACGAACAGCACCCGAAGTCAAGATCGAACCCGGGTCTCCGGCACAGTAAGGCAGAGGCTCTACCAGTTGTGCTACAGTGCCACATAATGCCTCGTTGACTGTTTCTTCCAGCATGACTGATTCTGGAAGGAACAGGTGCATACGGTTGATAAGGGTTAGAGAGAGGGAACCAGCATTTATATGGAACGATTCGCAACTTCAAACTGCTAATTAAATACTTTGTGGTGCAGTGTCAGTTTTAATGTAGACCTTCATCGCATATGCTGGAGGCCGGCTGCTAAACTGGAAGATGGACTGGCTCTCTATGTGTCTCCCGGCTAAATCTGAGAGAACGTTGGCTTCTTGCTCATTGCCATGCAGCTGCAGATATATTTAATACATGATGCAGCATTCCATCAACACTGGTGTCACCTGAGATCAAAGGCATCCCTTGTTCTTCCCTTTCTCCACAAAATCTTCTGACAGATACTCTCCGCATCTCGCAAGTGAATGCCAGAAATAAATAATTGGTGCAGCTTAAAGTTCTGTTAAAATGTGATTTCAGAATGTGGAGGGTGTCGGCGAAGCTCCTTTTAAGCCCCACTGTGTTATCTCGAGGAGGAGGTGTTGATCCTTCTCCTTGAACTGCTGGTGCCCACAAATGGCATGAGGTGTGGAATTCTAGATACAGGCTCCTAATGATATTGGAGCAGCAATGTGTATACACCCAAATTATGGATTTATGCAGCTCAGAAACATGCCTCTGACCACCAAGTACACACCAACCATCAAACACCCATTCATAGAAACATAGAAAATAGGTGCAGGATTAGGCCATTCGGCCCTTTGAGCCAGCATCGAGTCATGGCTGATCATCCAAAATCAGTACCCCATTCCTGCTTTCTCCCTGTATCCCTTGATTCCATTAGCCACAAGGGTTAAATCTAACTCTCTCTTGCGTACATTAAGAGTTTCACGAGCTCCATTTTATTCTCCATCCATTCCCAATGATTCCCTCCGACTTGACCACTGGAATGTACAATGGGAAATTTCTTGACCAGTCTGCTTGTCTCTGGAGTGTGAAGGAATCTAGTGCCCCCAGAAGAAAGCTGTGCAGTGATAGGAAGAACCTGCAAACTCCACATAAAGTTTACCGGTGATTAGGATTGACAGAATTGTGTATGATTTGGAAATGGTAGGTTTTTGAACTTTCTGTTATATTTTTTGTTATGATTCATTTTCTTCAAGATCTTCAGCTACACTTTCTTCCTTTGACTGTTGCTGTTCGTTGCTCTTTTGCTCAAAGGAACTCCAAAGCCTCAATGCCCTTTAATAGAGTCATAGTCATACAATGCAGAAACAGGCCCTTTGGCACAACTTAGCCAAACTGATCAAGATTCCCTATCTACACTAGTGCCATCTGCCGTGTTTGGGTCATATCCCTCTAAAGCTATCTAGGCACCTGTTCAAATGTCTTTTAAATGTTGTTATCATACCTACCTGACCTACCTCATCTGGCAGCTCGTTCCATATACTCACCACCTTCTGTATGAAAATGTTGTGCCCCTCAAGTTCCTATTACATCTTTCCTCTCTCACCTTAAACGTATGTATTCTGGTTCTTGATTCCCCTACTCTGGGTAAACGATCCTGTGCACTTACTCTATCTATTCCTCTCATGATCTTATACACCCCTATAAGATCACCCATCTTTTGCATGCACTCCAAATGATAAAGTCCAAGCCTGCCCAACCTCTCCTTGTAGCTCAGGCCTTCAAGTCCTGGCAACATCATTGTAAATTTTCTCTTCAACCTTTCCAGCTTCACAGCGTCTTTCCTATGATGGGATGACCAAAACTGAACACAATACTCCAAATGTGGCCTCCCCAACATCTTGTTGGTAGCATTGGAGAACATGGGAAATGAGAGCAGAAATTAGCCATTTGATGATAGACACAAAATGCTGGAATAACTCAGCGGGCCAGGCATCATCTCCGGAGAAAAGAAATAGGTGACATTTCAGGTCAGGAAACCCTTCCTCAGACTAAGAGTCAGGGGAGAGGGAAACTAGAGGTATGAAAAGATTCAGAACAAGTTACAGCCGGCACCGTGAACAAAGGAAATGTGGAGCCCACAATGTTAGCTGGGGAGTGGTGACAAACAGTGGATCCGCAGGATAACTAGGGTGGGGGGAGAGGCAGAGAGAGAGGGAATGCAGTGGTTACTTGAAATTAGAAAAATCAATATTCATACCGCTGGGCTGTAAACTGCCAAGAAAAATAAGAGCTTTCTGTTAGAACTTTATGCTTTGCTCCATTCATCAGGACAATGCGGGATCTTCTACCTCAGCACCATTTCCTGCACTGTTCCCATGTACCATGCTGCCTGTCCCGCTGAGTTACTCCAGCATTTTGTGTCTAGCTTTGGTGTAAACCAGCATCTGCAGTTCCATCCTACACATACCATGCCTCGCAGGCAGACCATATCTTCTAGCTTCCCTGATCACAGGAATTTAAGGGCCACCAATTAATTCTACTCATGATGGTGGAGCAGGGGCATCTGCTAGATCATTAAGTGAAGCCAACATACATGGGCTTGAATGAACTCATTGTCCAGTATATCTCCCTTCTTCTTCTTGCAAATGGCGTGCGCAGCCAAAAGTTGTAGGACAACTTGTTCTATTTGATCTTATTTGATTGTGCACGCCAGGTTGATTGCATTCGTCGAAACAGGGTGGACCACGTGAAGGTTGCAATCTCCCACCCCAGTATATCTCCCTCTTAACCCAAAAAGAAACAACATTTACTTGAATGGACCAAATAATACTCCAAGGAAGGATAGAACATAGAACACAGGCCCTTCGGCCTACGATGTCTGTGCTGAACATGCTGCAAGCTAAACTATTCTCCTCTGTCTGCATGTGATCCATATCCCTCCACTCCCTGCAAATCCATGTGCTAACCTAAAAGTCTTTAAAATGCTACTATCGCAGCAGCTTCCGTCAGTACCCCTGGCAGCGCGTTCCAGGCATCCACCACTCACTGTGTAAAAAACCTGTCCTGCACATTTCCTTTAATCTCCAAAATGATAGTGTTGAAGAGATCCAAGGAGGGGTAGCTGAATGGATAGCAAATTGGCTTCATGGAAGGAAGCAGAGGGTGATGGTGGAAGGTTGCATCTCGGACTGGAGGCCTGTGACTAGTGGTGTGCCTCAGGGTTCAATGCTGGGCCCGTTACTGTTTGTCATCTACATCAATGATTTGGATGAGAACATACAGGGCAAGATTAGCAAGTTTGCTGATGATACAAAAGTGAGTGGTTTTGCAGATAGTGAAGATGGTTGTGAACGATTGCGGCAGGATCTGGATCGATTGGCCAGGTGGGCTGAGGAATGGTTGATGGAATTTAATACAGAGAAGTGTGAGGTGTTGCATTTTGGGATGTCTAATAAGGGCAGGAACGACACAGTAAATGGTAGGCCTCTGGGGAGTGTTGTAGAGCAGAGGGATCTAGGAGTGCAGGTGCATGGTTCCTTGAAGGTCGAGTCACAGGTACGTAAGATAGTCAAAAAGGATTTTGGCACTTTGACCTTCATTGCTCAGAGTATTGAGAATTGTAGTTTGGGGGGGGAGGGGGTCATGTTGCAGTTGTATAAGATGTTGGTGAGACCGCATTAGAGTATTGTGTTCCGTTCTGGGCACCATGTTATAGGAAAGATATTGTCAAGCTTGAAAGCAATCAGAGAAGATTTACAAGGATGTTGCCAGGACTAGAGGGTCTGAGCTGAAGGGAGAGGTTGAGTAGGCTGGGACTCTATTCCTTGGAGCGCAAGAGGATGAGGGGAGATCTTATTGAGGTGTATAAAATCATGAGAGGAATAGATCGGGTAGATGCACTGAATCTCTTGCCCAGAGCAGGGGAATTAAGGACCAGAGAACAAACTATTCAAGGTAAAGGGGCAAAGATTTAATAGGAATCTGAGGGGTAACTTTTTCACACAAAGGGTGGTGGGTGTATGGGTCAAGCTGCCAGAGGAGGTAGTTGAGGCTGGGACTATCCCAACGTTTAGACCGGTACATGGATTGGACAAATTTGGAGGGATATGGATCAAACAAAGGCAGGTGGAACTAGTGTAGCTGGGACATGTGTGGCAAGTTGGGCCGAAGGGCCTGTTTCCACACAGTATCACTCTACGACTCTGAGGATGCAGAGAAGGTTCACCAGGTTGGGAGTTTGTCATGATGGGAAACTGGAGAGGTTGGGCCTGTTTTCCCTGGAGCGTGGGCCAAAGGGCCTGTTTCCGCACCGTATCTCTAAAGTCTAAACAGATCTCAAACAGCATCTATGGTTCTGGGGGTCACTTGCAGGCCAAATTGTGCAGAGATGGCAGATTTTTATCTCCCTAAAGTCATTCTTGAAGCAAATGATTTTTACGACAAACAGTTTCATGGACTCACCTCGTATATGCATTTTTAAAAATCATTCCAGGTTTTTTCCTGGTCATGGCGTGAAAATAGGCCCTTTAGCCCAAATTGCCCACACCAATAAACATGCCTCACCTACAGTAGTCCAACCTGCCCGTTTTTTGCCCATATCGCTCTAAACCTGTCCTATCCATGTAGCTGTCCAAATATTCCTTAAACGATGCAATAGTATCTTCCTCAACTACCTCCTCTCGCAGCTCGTTCCACAAACCCACCATCCTAGTGTGTACATAATTTACCCCTCAGGTTCCTAGTAAATCTTTCCCAACTCACCTTAAACTATGTCCTCTGGTTCTCGACTCCCATACTCTGGGAAAAGACTGTGTGCATTTAACCGGGTTCGATCCTGGCCTTGGGTGCTGTCAGTATGGAGTTTGTATTGCGTACAGTTTTGGTCTCCTAATCTAAGGAAAGACATTCTTGCCATAGAGGGAGTACAGAGAAGGTTCACCAGACTGATTCCTGGGTCGGCATGGACATAGTGGGTCGAAGGGCCTGTTTCCTCATTGTATCTCTAAAGTCTAAAATCAAATACTAGAGGGCATATGTTTAGGGTGAGAGGGACAAAGTTTAAAGGAAATAATTCTGCATTCATTGTTGTTTTTATTGTTGTATTTATCATAACTGTATATATACTGTTTACTCTGTGATCTTCACGTGAACAAAGGAATTCATTGCACACTTGGGTATGGGACAATATACTCATCTGAATCTGTTTAGTTTTAGTTTTAGTTTCTAGTCACGTGTACCGAGGTACAATGAAAAGCTTTTTGTTGCGTGCTAACTGTCTTATAAAGACTATATATGATTACAATTGAGCCATCCACAGTATACCGATAGATTACATATAGTGCAAGATAGAGTCCAGTAAAGTCCAATTAAAGATAGTCCGAGTGTCTTGGGAGGTCAGGGAGGTCAAGAGGTATATGGGAGGTCAGGACCACTCTCTAAATGTTTATAGGATGGTTCAGTTGCCTGATGACAGCTGAGAAGAAACTGCCCCTGAATCTGGAGGTGTACGTTTTCACACTTCTATACCTCTTACATGATGGATGAGACTCGTCCTTGATTATGCTGGTGGTCTTGCCGAGACAGCGTGAGGTGTAGATGGAGTCAATGGAAGGTAGGTTGGTTTGCGTGATGGTCTGGGCTGCGTCCACAATTCTTTGCAATTTCTTGCGGACTTAGATGGAGCTGTTCTGATATCAGAGGTGGCAGGTCTTGTGCCTTTAAGCAGCGACTGGAGGAGAGACTGGGCTGTCTGCGCTGTGTGTCAGATAGGCACAGCTTGTGTGCATCCTCACTAAAGTGTGTAGGGTCCAAGACACTCCCTTCCACCCGACCGGCCATCCGCTACCTCCTCTGCCTCCCATTCTGCGCTCCACACACAGGCGCCGCCACATGTGGCTCCAAGGTGGCGGCATAAGGGTCTGCAGGCTACATGTTCGTTGTGAGATGCTACGCAGACGGGAGTTTGCAGCACACTTCCCATCTCACTGTGTTTATACAAACAGAGCAGGCTGTTTGCTCACAGCAGTCAGAGTGTGAATACTAAAGCGGGCAAACTAGTTGCAAGCGATGGATCATTGCCAGCACCATCTGATGTGGGTGTGGGTGCAGTGACTCTGTGAAGTAAACATGGGATGTACAGTAGCTGCGTGACAAGGAGACTCGGACTCTGCTTGTTTCCCACTTTAGAGATACAACGTGGAAACATGCCCACCGAGTCTGCACCGACCAGCGATCGTCCACACACCAGTTCTATCCTGGACACTGGGCACAGTTTCTAGGGGGCAATTAACCTACCAACCTGCACATCTTTGGAGTGTGGGAGGAAACCGACCATCCTGGGAAAACCCACACAGTCACGGGAGAACGTACAAACTCCATACACACAGCACCCTTAGTCACAATCAAACCCAGGTCTCTGGTGCTGTAAGGCGGTGACTCTATTGCTGCATCACTTTTTCTGTTCCTGGGTATTGCCTGCACCTTTTTCAATGAGCTTTGTACTCAGTTTTCTGCTTTGAGGAACTCCCTTGACTCTATTGCTGCATCCCTTTTGACACGACTGAATAACTGCAATCATCTAGCTTTATGTGAGGTATAACCAGTTTTTGGATTGCTTTCAAAAGTCAAGAGTCAGGAGTCATAGAGTCATAGACACAATATTCATAGATAACAAAATAATCAAGAAAAATATTAAATAAAGTAATAACCCCAATACTAGTGCAACAAAGCCCAAAGTCCTTAGTGTAACCAAAGACAGTTCCCTACAGCATGAAACATGCCCTTCGGCCCTACCTGCCCATGCCGACCAGGATGCCCCATCTACACTCGTCCTACTTGCCCATGTTTGGCCCACATCCCTCTAAACCTTTCCTTTGCATGTGCCTTCCAAATGTCTGTTAAATGCCATTATAATATCAGCCCCAACAGCCTCCTCTGACAGCTCATTCTATATACCCACCACACTCTGTGTGAAAAGGGTGCCCCTCAGATTACTATTAAATATTTCCCCTCTCACCTGAAACCTACATATATCCTCTCTTTATTGATTTACCTACTCCGGATAAAAGACTCTGCATCTCTTATGATCTTATGCACCTCTATACGATCAGCCTCCTGTGCTCCAAGGATTAAAGTCCTAGACTGCCCAGCATTTAACAGTCATGTATACCAACAACAGAGCAATGAAATTCTTACTTGCAGCAGTCCCGACCTGAAGTGTAAACTGTCCATTTTTCTTCACAGATACTGCCTGACCCATTGAGTTACTCCTGCACTTTGTGATTTGCTCAAGGATCCAGCATCTGCAGTTCCTCGTGTCTCTCTCCGAAATGTGTGCCATACAGGTTCCCTGCAGAATGACCCCAGGATTTAACAGCTTTCCTTCTGAGGATATGAAAGGAAATCCTGCATCGTTCATAGCACATGTTATTGGCTGAGGATGACCAAATAACTTTACAGCCAATGATACATTTTTAGTCATACCACACATTGGGCGTTATAGTGGCACAGCGGTAGAGTTGCTGCCTTACAGCGACAGAGATTTGGGTTCGATCATAACTATGGGTGTTGTCTGTACGGAGTTTGTATGTTCTCCCCATGACCGCGAGGGTTTTCTCCAGGAGTTCCAGTTTCCTCCCACACTCCAAAGACGTGCGGGATTTGTAAGTTTATTATTGTCACATGTATCAAGCTACAGTGCAGAGCTTGGTTTTGCATGCTATCCAAACAGATCAGGTATACGAAACATGACATCAAATCAAACGCAAGTACAATAGATAGAGCAAAGAGGAAGATACAAAGTGTAGAATATAGTTCTCAGCATTGTAGCACATTCGTCCCACATGTCCAATGACCGCATTGGGGTACAGGTGAATCGGACAGTACCCTAGCATACGGAAGGACCATTCAGAAGCCCGATAACAGGACTGTTGAACTGTGAACTTTTGCAATGTTGTCAGTGCCAAAATGTGCTGATACTTGTGTACTGCTTTGGTGAGGTCTGCTGTATGATTTTACCCGGTTATATGCAAAACAAAGCATTTCACTGTACCGAGGTACATGAGACAATAAAGTATCATTGAATCATTGAATAGAGGGGGGAAGAAGCTGTTCCTGAGTCGGGTGGTGTGCATTTTTAAGCTTTTATACATTCTGTCAGATGGGAGCAGGGAGAAGAAAGAATGACCGAGGTGGGACAAGTCTTTGATTATGTTGGGAGATTTTCCGAGGCAAATTGAAGTGTAGATGGAATCAGTGATGGGAAGTCTGGTATGTGTGCTGGACTGGACTACATCTACAACTCTCTGCAATTTCTTGCGGTCCTGGACAGAACTGTTCTATCCCTTATTATCCCAAAGACATGCTGAGTGACAGGATAACTCATTAAAGTTTATAATCCTTTAATGGAGTGGGTGAGTGATTGGGGAATAGTGGTGGGCACATGAGGGAGAATGGGGTGCAGGGAACTAATGGAGGTAGTGGGATCGATGGCATTGTCTTGGGGGCCAGGTCTCAACTCAATGGGCTAGGGGCCTCCTTCGATGTTGTGAACAAATATGAGGGGAACTTTTACGGTGTCTGATAGACTGGGGAAGGCACGGCAGTAAACAAGCAATGGCTAACATTTAGAGAATGAGTGCTTTGATTAAAAATGATTTATATCCCCTTAAGGCAAAAAAAAACAGGAAAAGTGGTCCAGCCTTGACTCTCAAAGAAGTTAAAGATAGCATTAGATCAAAGGAAAAATCATAATTTTGCCAAAAAGCCCGAGGATTAGGAACATTTCAGAATTCAGCAAAGAAGGTCCAAGGCATTGAAAAGGAAAGGCAAAATAGATGGCAAGATTAGATTTGTAAGAAACATAACATCAGACCGAAAGAGCTTCTATAGATATATAAAATGGAAAAGTCAAGCTGAAGCTAATATGTAAATTGTAAATTATCCCTATTGTGTAGGATAGTGTTAGTGCTCAGGGTGATCGCTGATCGGCGCGGACTTGGTGGACTAAAGGGCCTGTTTCCGCACTCTATCTCTAAAGTCTAAAGCAAGGTCTAAAGTTTAAAGTCCAAAGGATATTATTAGTCTTGGTCAATTATTGTCATGTGTACCGAGATACAGTGAAAAACTTTCTTTGCATGCAATCCAATGAAATCATACAATACAGGAATACAATGAATCCACACACAAGACGACAAGTAGTGCACAGAGAAAAAAAAAATAGAGTGCAGAGTATAGTGTTACAACATTAGTGTTACAGTTACTGAGAAAGTGAGTGCAGATTCTAAAAAAGTGCAAGGTCCACAATGAGGTCGGGAGATCGGTACCCTAGCTTATGAGAGAACTGTTCAGTATGCCAATTAAGGCATAGTAATCTGAAAGCCTAGAAATGTATGGAAATACTAATTAGACACACTCGTGGCAATAGAAGCAGAGTTAAGATTTCAGGTTGAAGTCCATTTGTTTGAATGGAGAACATAGAACATAGAACAGTACAGTAAAGTACAGGAACAGGGCCTTCAGCCAACAAAGCCGTGCTGAACATGAGGTCTGGTTAAACTAATCACCTCTGGCTGCGGTGATCCATATCCATCCAGACCCTGCAAATCTACAAGCCTCTTAAATGCCACTAACATATCTGCCTCCACCACCATCCTTGGCAGCGCGCTTCAGGCGCCCACCGCTCTGTGTAAAAAGCTCGCCCCGCACATTTCCTTTAAATTTCCCCCCTCTCACCTTAAGCTTTTACAGGCTTGAGGACCAGCACCTCAACCTTTGCCTGGGCACATGGCAGCTTCTTGGATTCAATACTGAACTCTGCAACTTCAGGTAACTTGATTTCTCTGCCTGGATCAGAGATCCTTCTGTGATGTAGAAACAAGGAACTGCAGATGCTTGTTAATATAGAAAATGACACAAAGTGCTGGAGTAACACAGCAGGTCAGGCAGCATCTCTGGAGAACACAGATAGGTGAGGTTTCGGGTCAGGAACCTTCTACAGACTGGGTGTGGGAGAGAAAGCGGGAGGGTTTGGGAGGGGTGTTACAGGTTACCTAAAATTGGCGAATTCAATGTTCCTACAGCTGGGTTGGAAATTAAAGTGGAATATGAGGTGCTGCTCCTCCAGTTTGTGTGCGGCCTCACTCAGGCAGTGAGGAGGCCCAGGACTGAAAGGTCAGCATGGGAAGTGGAAGGGGATTTAAAATGTTTAGCAACTGGGAGTAGGTCTTGGCGGATGGAGCTATGTTTGCGTGTGGCCTCAGTCTGGCAATGGAGGAGACCTTCACACCTTCCGTGATATTGTCTCAACATGTTTGTTTTAAAAGTGTAATATTGTTTTAAACACCATAGTAATGAAGGAAATGCAGGAATTAATTAATTGGCTAATGAATTACTAGTCATAGAGTGATAGAGGCATAAAACTATACAGCATGGAAACTTTGGCACAACTTGTCCACACCCACCCAATTTGACTAACCATGCTAGTATCATTTGCCATCACCTGGCCAATATCCCTCTAATCTTTTCCAATACATGTACCTGTCCAAATATGTTATAAATTATGAGCGACACCATGATGGAGCGGTAGAGTTGCTGCCTTATAGTGTCAGAGACCCATGGTCAATCCTAACCACAGGTACTGTCTGTATGGAGTTCGTACGTTCTCCCTGTGACTGTGTGGGTTTCCTCTGGGTGCACCGGTTTCCAGTTGGCGAACTTCTAAACACATATATAAAAAACACATATATAACAGATGTCTGGAGGATTGCAAATCCAACCAGCAGGGATTACTCGTTCTATTCAATGGTACACAAGACATATTCACATATAGATTATTTCCTGGTGGATACAAAATTAATACCCCACACTTCTAAACCAATATACCACACAAATATGATTTCAGATCACTCCCCACTAACTTTTTTTCTAAAAATGGAAGGAATGACTAAGAACAAACTGTTTTGGAGGTACAACCCTCAAATTTTAAAAGACCCGCAAGGGAGTATGTATTTAAAACAGCAAAATGGATCTTTTTTTCAAAATAAACGATACGCCAGACATATCACCTACACTATTATAGGAATCTTTTTAAAGCATTTATTCGAGGCGTTATAATTTCATACCAAGCTTTGCAAAATAAAGAAAAATAAGAATTGAACAAAGACAGTTAGAAGAACAAAATTAGACAACTGGACATAAAAAAACGCTAAAGACCCCCACTACGGATAAACATAATAGAATAATAATACTGAAATTTAAATTAAGTAAATTATTATCAGAGAAAGTCATAAGATTACTACAAATTACAAGACAGGAACATTTTGAATTTGGGGATAAGCCCCATAAACATCTGGCACGTCAGTTAAAAATACGAGAAAAGGATCACACAATTTCAAAGATCAAATCAGACAGAGGGGAAGTATTGACCTTGCCGAGTGATATTAATAAAATATTTGCACAATTTTACAAGAATTAGTATACATCTAAAACGACAACGGACACCAACAAAGTTACAGAGTTCTTGGAGAAATGTAACCTTCCTAAACTAGAGTTGCAGGAACAAGAGGAATTGGGAGCACAAATCTCAAATAAAGAAATAGAAGAAACAATAATCTCATTAAAAAATGGAGGAACACCAGGTCCCGACGGACTTAGTAATGAATTCTATAAACGTTTTTATGACATATTTACACCACGCCTACAGAAAATGTATACTTATGCCTTCAAAGAACAAATACTACCTGAAACACTAGCAGAATCCACGATCACATTAATACTTAAGAAAGATAAAGATGTGGAAGAACCCAGATCATATAGAGCTATTGCGTTGTTAAACACAGATCAAACAATATTAGCGAAACTACTAGCTAGAAGACTAAGCAAATATGCTAGTAAATTAATACATCCAGATCAAACGGGGTTTATCCCTAAGAGACAATCATTTAATAATTTGAGACGTCTGCTCAATATAATGCATTCACACCAAACTGAAGATCAAAAACTATCAATTATATCGTTGGACGCAGAGAAAGCATTCTATCAGGTTGAATGGGATTATATGGTCAGGGTATCGCAAACATTTCAACTGGGAGAGAATTTCATTCTATGGATTAAATTATTATATAATAAGCCAACGGCCAGAATATTAACTAACAAAAATTTATCAATGAAATTTCAATTGTCAAGGGGTAATAGACAAGGATGTTCACTATCACCGCTGTTATTTGCTCTTATAATTGAACCCCTAGCGGAAAGAATTAGAACTCTTCCGAATATCCATGGATATAATGCAAAATATTCCAACTATAAAATATCATTATATGCTGATGATGTGCTATTGTACATCACAAAACCTCATATTACTATACCAAATATTTTAAACTTAATAGAGGACTTCGGATCATTTTCAGGATATAGAATAAATTGGAATAGAAGTGAAATCATGTCAATAAAACCGAAAGATCCTACACTTCTTTTACAGTTTCATTTTAAAATAGCTATGGAAAAATTTAAATACTTGGGTATCGAAATCACTAGAAGATATCAAGACATGTTTGACACAAATTATAACCCTCTACTTAAGAAACTATATAACTTGATTACATTTTGGAAAATGCTTCCAATGTCCTTAATAGGTCGAATAAATGCCATAAAAATGATTTTTCTACCACAAATTTTATACCTGTTCCAATCAATTCCAATATACCTACCCAAAAACTTTTTTTTAAAAACTGGATTTAGATATCACAAATTTTATTTGGGATTATAAGTCCCACAGAATACAAAGAACTCATCTGAATAAACCCAAAGTAGTAGGGGGATTAGCACTCCCCAATTTAATGTATTACTACTGGTCAGTAAATATTAGAAATATGATCCAATTGATGGATAACTCTCCCCAGCAACCAGATTGGATTATTATGGAGAAAGAGGACTGCTCTCCTTGTAATATTGGAGCGATCCTTCTTTCACCAATGACAATGAATAATACAAATTACAACAACAATTCAATTATACACAGTACAATTGGAATTTGGAAACAAATAAAACACAACTTAAAATCAAGAAATTTATCTCTCTTGTCTCCTATCGGTAAAAACCTTTCGTATAAACCTTCAATTATAGATAAAGCATTTATACAATCGGAAAGAGCAGGAATTAAAACCTTCGGAGATTTGTATGAAACGGGAAAACTACTATCATTCAAACAATTACAACTAAAATACAATTTGGAAAACAATCAGTATTTTAAATATTTCCAAATTTGTGACTACCTGAAAAAATATGCACAAGATTATCACAATATTCCTCCAGACTTACTGGAAGAAGTAATGAATACAAAGGCTGAATCAGCAAACCTAATGTCATATATATATTATATTATTCTAAATGCAGAAATACCAACAACAGAAGGTATCAGAAGAGACTGGGAAAAATAATTAAGTATAAACATTTCCAAAGAAAGGTGGGAAGGATATGTATTAAATGTGCATAAATGTTCAATTAACATAAGACACACTTTAATACAATTTAAATTCTTACACAGATGATACTATTCAAAAACTAAAATGAGTAAACTTTTTCCCAATGTCTCACCTATTTGTGATAAATGTCAATGTCAAGAAGCTACTATAGTGCACTCATTTGTCTTTTGTACAAAAATTCAAAAATTTTGGGCTGAAATTTTTGAAATTTTCACAAAAGTATTTAAAATATAAGCAGACTGGATTATCTTTGGAACAACGGAAGGTAGCCCTGAATTAAATGTGTTTCAAAAGAATCTATTTGAGTACGGCTTAATAACAGGAAAAAAGCTAATCTTAAAATTCTGGAAAAATACTCCTCTACCAACAGTTAATATGTGGATTTCAACTATGTTTGAAACACTACATTTGGAAGATATGAGACTCCGATTGGCAGGAAAATCAGACTATTTCTATAAGACATGGTCTGCATTTATAAATCTACTACAAGGATAAGGTGCAAGAATACCTCAAAAAAGTACCGGTGTCGGGTCTTGATAAAGGGGGAAGAAAAACTGTTGAGTTGGTAGATTCCTTTTGCGCGATGTTTATAATAAAGTAACTGGCTTTTCTTCTTTCCTTCTCTCTCTTTCCCTTTTTTTTCCCTCTCCAGGGTTTATCTCTTAATCTCCTTTCTCTAACTCTTCGACCAAGGGTTCCCTTTCCCTTTGGCACGCTTTTTCACTTTCACAACTCTTTTTCACTTTCTCTACTATCTCTGTTGCTATTTCTTTCTTTTTTATTTTTTCTAAAGCCTTAAAAAATTAAGGGGTACAATGATTGTAATAATATACATGGGATGTACACTGATGTAACTTACTGTACCTCTAATAAATAAAGATATTAAAATATAAAATTAAAATAAAAGTGCAATATTGTTTTAAACACCATAGTAATGAAGGAAATGCAGAAATTAATTAATTGGCTAATGAATTACTAGTCATAGAGTGATAGAGGCATAAAGCTATCCAGCATGGAAACTTTGGCCCAACTTGTCCACACCCACCCAAATTGACTATCATTTGCCATCACCTGGCCAATATCCCTCTAATCTTTTCCAATACATGTACCTGCCCAAATATGTTATAAATTATGAGCAACACCGTGATGGAGCGGTAGAGTTGCTGCCTTATAGTGTCAGCGACCCAGGGTCAATCCTAACCACAGGTACTGTCTGTATGGAGTTCGTACGTTCTCCCTGTGACTGTGTGGGTTTTCTCTGGCTGCACCGGTTTCCTCCCACATTCCAAAGATGTACAGGTTTTGTAGGTTAATTGGTTTTGTTAAGTTGTAAAATTGTCCCTAGTGTGTAGGATAGTGCTAGTATATGGGGTGATCGCTGATTGGCGCGGACTCAGTGGGCCAAAGGGCCTGTATCCACACTCTATCTCTAAAAGTCTAATAATGTCATCATTTTACCTGTTTGTGCCATTTCCTCTGGCAGTTTGTTCCATACATGCACCATCCTCTGTGCATAGAAGTTGCCTGCCAGCTTCTTATTAAATCTTTCTCCTCCATGTTAAACTTATACCTTCTAGTTTTAGGCTACCCTACCTTGAGGGAAAAACATTGGCCATTCTCTTTATCCATGGCTTCATGATTTTATAAACCTCCATGAGGTCTCCCCACAGCTGCCTGTGCTCCTTGGCCAAAGACCCAGGCTATCCAGCCTCATAACTCAAAACCTCCAGACCCAATAACATCCTCGTAAATCTTTTTACACCCTTTCCAGTTTAATGATCAGTGGATTACACGAAGCATTGGCTCATGTGCAAAGTGTCAACCACTTGTCAGTGGAAAATATTTGAACAAGCACACGGAAACAACATTAAATGTCTCACATTAAACTGCCAGCATTGTTTTAGGTTTAGGTTTATTTATCGTCGTGTGACCCAAAATAGAGTGAAAAGCTTTATTTTGCATCCTATCAAAACAGATCTGATAATATTAACTCTGAATCTAGGTTGTAAACTCAACAACTACCTGTAGTTTATCACTTACCAGAATTTCTAGGAAATGTAATTCATGTGAAAATAATCTTAATGTCCACATGAGATGCTGAATTGAAAAAAAAGATCTATTATCTGTGTGTTTTTCATTTACAAGTCTGTTAAGCCACTGTAAGGAAATGAGGAGGAATTTATTTAGTCAGAGGCTGGTGCATCTGTGGAATTCATTGCCATAGACAGCTGTGGAGGCCAAGTCATTGGGTACTTTTAAGTGTTAAAGAAGGAACTGCAGATGCTGGAGAATCGAGGGTACACAAAAGGCTGGAGAAACTCAGCGGGTGCAGCAGCATCTAAGGAGCGAAGGAGATAGGCGACGTTTCGGGTCGAGACCCTTCTTCCCTGAAGAAGGGTCTCGACCCGAAACGTCGCCTATCTCCTTCGCTCCTTAGATGCTGCTGCACCCGCTGAGTTTCTCCAGCCTTTTGGATACTTTTAAGTTACAGTTTGACAGATTAGTTAGAGTGTCAAGGATTGTACGGAGAAGGCAGGAGAATGGGGTTGAGAGGGAAAGATAGATCAGCCATGACTGAATGGTGGAGTAGACTCGAAGGGCCGAATGGCCTACTTCTGTTCATTTGATTTATGAACTTATGACTTTATGCATATGAAAGCTTCATTGTTCCGTTGTCGGTACATATGACATTTAAACATACTTGACACTCTTGAGACAAACCTGTCACAACATCGTGATGAATCTGTTTAATCTCCAGAGATGCTACTTGACCTGCTGAGTTACTCCCGCGCTTTGTGTCTTTATTTTTGTAAACTAGCATCTGCAGTTCCTTCTGTCTAACTCTACTGATGCCCTCACCACAATCTAATTACTCAGAATCTGCCTGACCCACTGGCTACCTATCCAAGTTCTCCAGAGATGCTGAGTGACCTGCTGAGTTACTCCAGCACTTTGTGTCCTTGTGTGTGTTAACCAGCATCTGCAGTTCCTTGTTTCTTCACTTTTAACTTGGCTTATTGAACTCTACGTTTAGCAGTCTGACTTTCAAAAGTCCTGGTATACGCTTTTAATTTACCAAATCAAAATTGGTTCAGCCCCTGGGATGGGAAGGAGGGGTGGAGGGAAGGGAATTTATTCCTTCCACACTCTGAATCAACACTTTAGTTTCAGAGCCCTTGCTCCTTTGACATGTACAAAATGGCATGATGCTGCCTTTGTTCCATGTTGTTTATCCTCTAGGAGGCCTGGACCAATGTTATCTGATCAACGATAGATACAAGAGTGCTGGAGTAACTCAGCGGGTCAGGCAGCATCTCTGGAGAGGACGGATGAATGACGTTTCGAGTCGGGACCCTTCTTCAGACCCTCCTTCCCGAAACGTCCATATCATTCTCAGGACATGGATATTTCTAACAAGATTACCATTGTATTAAGAGACAGGATGCCCTGGATGCCTCAGATCATTTTTAAATTGCAGGCCTTAAGATTCAATCACATTGGTGTGGGACTGAAGACAACCATTCCACAGCTGGTAATGATTGCTGGTTTACTTGCTAAAGGACATCACAGAATCATTTCTGTGTGTACAACTATCCAATGGCCTCATGAACACAAACTAGTTTTATTTTTCCACGAACCTTTCTAAACTAAATTCATATTCTCAAACTGCCGCAAAGGGCTTTGAGCTGGATTTCTGGCCTGGCCATGATTAAGCAATCGTCACAGTGCAGAAATGTACAGTGATAGTAATGGTGGAAACGGCCCATGTAAATATGCACTGTTTCTCACTGTTGGGACCTGAATGTTCCATGTGTGGGTGGAGAGTCCTGGGAGGGTAGAAATTCAGTGCCAGCATTACAGAGTTATATAGTTAGCTTCTGGGTCAAGTCATTTATTCTGAAAAGCTTTACATGGAGTTTGTGCAAATATAGTATCTTTCTAATGGGTGGATTGATAACTTTCAATTAAGATGCTTCAATGTTGATTGGGTGAGTGATGTTAGGTTTAGATTTGGATTTGGGTTTATTATTTATTAAGTTTATTATTATTGCATGTACCTAGGTACAGTGACGAGCTTTGTTTTGCTTTCCATCCAAACAAATCAGATATTCTCTGCTTAAATACAACTGAGTCAAATTAAAGTACAATGGATAGAGCAATGAGGAAGATATAGAGTGCAGAATATACAGTGGCTTGCAAAAGTTTTCATACCCCTTGAACTTTTCCACATTTTGTCACGTTACAACCACAAATGTAAATGTATTTTATTGGGATTTTATGTGATAGACCAACACAAAGTGGCGCATAATTGTGAAGTGGAAGGAAAATGATACATGGTTTTCAAATTTTATTACAAATAAAAAAACAGAAAAGTGTGGCGTGCAAAAGTATTCAGCCCCCTTTACTCTGATACCCCTAAATAAAATCCAGTGCAACCAATTACCTTCAGAAGTCACCTAATTATTAAATAGAGTCCACTTGTGTGTCATCTAATCTCAGTATAAATACAGCTGTTCTGTGAAGGTCTCAGAGGTTTGTTAGAGAACATTAGTGAACAAACAGCATCATGCAGCCCAAGGAACACACCAGACAGGTCAGGGATAAAGTTGTGAGAAGTTTAAAGCAGGGTTAGGTTATAAAAAAAATATCCAAGCTTGAACATCTCACGGAGCACTGTTCAATCCATCATCCGAAAATCGAAAGAGTATGACACAACTGCAAACCTACCAAGACATGGCCGTCCACCTAAACTGACAGGACGGGCAAGGAGAGCATTGATCAGAGAAGCAGCTAAGAGGCCCATGGTAACTCTGGAGGAGCTGCAGAGATCCACAGCTCAGGTGGGAGAATCTGTCCACAGGACAGCTATTAGTCGTGCACTCCACAAATCGGGCCTTTATGGAAGAGTGGCAAGAAGAAAAGCCATTGTTGAAACAAAGCCATAAGAAGTCCCGTTTGCAGTTTGCCACAAGACATGTGGGGGACACAGCAAACATGTGGAGGAAGGTGCTCTGGTCTGATGAGGCCAAAACTAAAGTTTTTTGCCTAAATGCAAAACGCTATGTGTGGCGGAAAACTAAACACTGCCACATCACCCTGAACACACCATCCCCACTGTGAAACATGCTGGTGGCAGCATCATGCTGTGGGGATGCTTTTCTTCAGCAGGGACAGGGAAGCTGGTCAGAGTTGATGGGAAGATGGATGGAGCCAAATTCAGGGCAATCTTGGAAGAAAACCTGTTAGAGTCTGCAAAAGACTTGAGACTGGGGCGGAGGTTTACCTTCCAGCAGGACAATGACCCTAAACATACAGCCAGAGCTACAATGGAATGGTTTAGATCAAAGCATATTCATGTGTTAGAATGGCCCAGTCAAAGTCCAGACCTAAATCCAATTGAGAATCTCTGGCAAGACTTGAAAATTGCTGTTCACAGACGCTCTCCATCCCATCTGACTGAGCTTGAGCTATTTTGCAAAGAAGAATGGGCAAACATTTCGGTCTCTAGATGTGCAAAGCTGGTAGAGACATACCCCAAAAAACTTGCAGCTGTAATTGCTGCGAAAGGTGGTTCTACAAAGTATTGACTCAGGGGGGCTGAATATTTTTGCATGCCACACTTTTCAGTTTTTCATTTGTAATAACATTTGGAAACCATGTATCATTTTCCTTCCACTTCACAATTGTGCTCCACTTTGTGTTGGTCTATCACATAAAATTCCAATAAAATACATTTACGTTTGTGGTTGTAACGTGACAAAATGTGGAAAAGTTCAAGGGGTATGAAAACTTTTGCAAGCCACTGTAGTTCTCAGCATTGTAGCACATCAGTTCCATCAACCAACTCAAATTTCCACAATGAGGTAGAGGTGAATCAGATAGTACCCTAGCTAATGGAAGGACCATTCAGGAGCCTGATAACAATAGGTAAGAAGCTGCTCCTGAATCTGGCGGTGTGCTTTCAAGCTTCTGTATCTTCTGCCAGACAGGAGCATGAATGAGTTATGAGAAAAGAATGAACATTCTAGAGTGTTGCTTATGATTTGATTTTGATAGTAAAGAGGATTTTTTTTACAAGTAAATTGAAAAGCTAGAGTGGGCATCCCAGATCTGTGACACAGTGGGATTGATGGTATAAGATCATTGTTGCCTCTTGTCATTGAAGCATACAGCACACAAAAAGGCCTTTGTGCAAAAGAGTTTTGTGCATACACAATACCCACCTTTTGCTTTATAACTTTCCAATTGACAGTAGGAAGTGACAACCCCCAGAATTGCAGCATGTGGTACATTTTGATACATACCATCATTGTGGATCTCTCCAATCCAAAACCAACCACAAAACCTAAACGGATGCTGATTGAAGCTCATTCCAGGGAATAGCTTGCAGACATTCCAAGGCTCGGATTTTTTGGGTTGAAAGTCTCAATTGCAGTTGGATGACTGAGAAGCCATCAGTTACTGGGCCATTAATCAGCTTAAGAACCTCCTGCACTGATGGGATTATCTCCAAAAAAGAAGATTCTGGTTTGAGTGTGGAAGCTGCTTTGGAAGAATTACATGAACTGGAATGATTCTTAATATCCTTGAGGAATATTGGAATTGATGGATGAAAAGGAGTCTATTTAGAGTCAAAGAATAAGGCAGCAAGGAAACAGGCATATAGCCCCACCATGACCATGCCAATGATCAAATTGCCACTACACTTATCAAGTACCTTTCAATGTTATACCTTTCCACTAAAAGTTGTACCCTTTATCTGTGCACTGTGGATGGCTTGATTGTATTCATGTATAGTCATAAAGTCATACGGCAAGGAAACAGGCCCTTCGGCCCAACTTGCCCACACCATCCAACATGTCCCATCAACACTAGTTTGCTTGCATTTGGCCCATATCCCTCTACAACTATACTATCCATGTACCTGTCTAAATGTTTCTGAAAGATTTTTTCTCTGACTTGATAGCATGGCAAGCAAAAGCTGTACCTTGGTATACATGACAATAATAAACTAAACTAAACTATCTGTACTAATCTCATTTTCCAGCATTTGGTCTATGCCCTTTGCAATTCAAGTGCTTATTCAGATATCTTTTCGATGTTGTGTTAGTATTTACCTGCACACTTCTCAGGCGGTGCTCCAGAGTCCAACCACTCTCCGGGTGAAAACCTCTTCCTCAGTTCCCTGTAAACTTCCTACCCCAAACCCTTGTCCTCTACTTATATACAACGCAGCCATAGTGAAAATTCTCCCACCATCTGTTCAAGCTGTGCCTGCATAATTTTGATAATTTCTATCAAAATCCTCTGACTCCAAAGAAAGCAAACACAGTCTGTCCAGAAATACAAGAGACCACAGGTGCTAGAACCTTGAACAAAAAAAAAGTGCTGGAAAACCCAACGAGTCAAGCAGCATCTGGGGAGGGAAGGACAGGTGGCGTTTCAGGTTGAGATTCTCCTTCAGACAGATTCAGTTTCTATTCTGATCTAAAACATACATCCCAAGCAATATCCCAGGAAATCGCCATGGAATCCTCTCCAGTGAATTATATTCTTTCCATACCATTGTTATCAGAACTGTGCACAGTACTCCTTGGACTTGCTGTGTTTACCATTCATCCTTATGGGAATACATTAGTCTTGAACGCTATTTTTCTTTAGAATGACATATAGAACTACCTGCAAGTAACTGCTTCCAGTTTACTTTTGCCACATCTTGTCTTATGTTATTGAAATCAATCTTTTCCCAAGTCAGCATCTTAGTTGACCATTTAGTTCTTAATGTAGTCATCCATTTTGCATCTTTGCAGAGGTTTATTACAACTAAATGGCTTGCTCGTCCATTTCAGAGGGTAGTTACGAGTCATAGTCACACAGCACAGAAACAGGACCCATGCTGACCAACTTGTCCCATCTACACCAGTCCCATTTGCCTGCGTTTGACATATATCCGATTAACTCTTTCCCATCCATGTACCTATCCAAATGTTTTTAAATGTTGTTTTCGTACCTACTTCAACTACCTCCAGATGTTTCTTTATTACAGTCAACAATTGTTGTTCAGGATCATTAGTTTAGTTTAATTTAGAGATACAGAGTGGAAACTGATTCCATATTTGGCCCACTGACCCTGAGCCGACCAGTGATACCTGTGCTCTAGCACTATCCTACACACTAGGGACAATTTTTCCAAAGCCATTTAACTTGCAAACCTGTATGTCTTTGGAGTGTGGAAGAAAGCCAGAGCACCCGGGGAACATGCGGCCGCAGGGAGTATGCACAAACTCTGTACAGACAGCACCAGTAGTCAGGATCGATCTGAGCTCTCTGGCGCTGTAAGGTAGCAACATTACCGCTGTACGACCATGCCACCCCTAACATCATTAGTAGAGATGGAAATGAGTTTTAGGAACTAGGGGTCCGTGAGGCTGAGGTTGGGAAAGAAGTGGGTGGAGGGGGGGGGGTTATTTTTTACGTGCAGTCATACCCATGTAAGAGTACAAGAATGCATAACTTATTTATTATGTATTTATAATATCGTTTATTGTGTATTATATGACATAGCTGCTTTCTTGCATCTCTCTCTCTCTCTCTCTGTGTTGGCTGCAGCCATCGTCTGCTTCGGTGAGGGAAGCAGGTCGGTGATTGATCAAAAGGCTCCTCGGAGACTGTCTTATTGGCCATTGAGTGACCAGCGCATTATGTGATTGGACACAATGCCCTTGGAGACAGCGGCTAATTGGACGGGAGGAGACCGATTTGTTGATTGGAAGGGAATTTTAAGGGAAGCTGGTCGGTGATTGGACGCAACCCCCTTAGAGACCGTGGTTGATTGGCCGCCAAATATTTGGGCATAAAAAATTGACAAACAGGAAAACAATAAAATCGGAATTCCGATATAAATCGGAAGAATATCATGCCTGATCCGCAGCAAAGATACTAGTATCCGTTCTAGTTGATCTGCAGTTCCTTCCTATTGAAGAAGAACCCTGCCCTGAAACAACTCCTAATCCATTCCCTCCACAGATGCCGCCTAACCCGCTGAGTTCCTCCAACACTGTGTTTTTTATTTAACTCTTGAAATTGATGTTAGACATAAAGCTGGAATAACTCAGTGGGACAGGCAGCGAATCTGGAGAGAAGACCCTTCTTCAGACTGAACTGAAATCTCATCGGTGAGAGTACTTGTGATTGTCTGCAGAAGGATCTCGACCCGAAATGCCACCCACTCCCCAGAGCCACCACACGTCCGCTGAGCCACCCCAGCCCCCCACCCCCCCCCCCCCCCCCCCCGTGTCCACTTACAACTCCAGAACCAAACAAAAAACACAGAGTGCTGGAGGAACTCAGCAGGCCAGGCGACACACGCGAAGGGAACGGGCCAGGAGCCGCCATGGGTCAGGGTTTCCCCCACCCCCCCACCGCCCCCCAACAGGAAGGAACAGCCGTTCCCGCAAAACGCCAAATGATTCCAGGAATTCCGAGGCGATAGGGTGAGAGAGAGGGAATGAGAGAGGGACAGAGATCCAAAGGACGGATTTGGATCCCAGCTACGCCTCGCTGAGACATCGCCAGAAGTTTCAAACCTTCAGCCCCCTCCAGTTCGAGCCACGTGGACCAAGATACCACGTTGTAAACAACCACGTCGCTACTTTGACTGGAGTTTGTGTTCCGCCACAATCCCGCCAGCGGTTTACAGCTGTTTGATATCCGCTTCAGGAAGGAGCGGGTGGTCTACGAGTTGAGCGTCCAGGAGTGAACTACGTTTACGGCGGAGAGACGCCAGGTCTGATGAGGGCGAAGTTCATAGACAGTCGTTATGGAATTGGGAAAAGTTCCAATCAGCTGGTGAACGATGTGGACTGCCCTTACAGCGCCACTTTCCTCCACACTCTCCATCTCATGGAGACTGGAAACCAAAGACCCTGTAGCGGAGCAAGATAGTCCACTCGATGAAAAAGCCGTAGTAGGGTCATGGATAATCTTCAGCACCATTTCCGTAACCGGCTTCCGTCTCCGCTCTAGTGTCTTTGCTTTGGTCATGGCTTCTTCATCTTTTTGCACAATTCATTTGGAAGGAGCTCCAGAAAACCCTGCATCCACTCAAACCATCCTCCCTCCCCCCCCCCCCCCCCCCCCCCCCCCCCCCCCCCCCCCCCCCCCCCCCCCCCCCCCCCCCCCACCCCCACTTTTCCTCCGACATGGACACGGAGCGATCGCCGGCACCCTTTTTTTTGTTAAATATCTATTTCCTTCGGGTGTTTTTTAAAATTTCCCCCTTACCATTTCCGTACTTTTTCGATAGCTGCCATGACCTGATTCATGTCATCCTTCGCCCTGCTCCTGGTCTCGGCCCGCACCGATCTGCCGGACATGCTGTGTGTGTGTGTGTGTGTGTGTGTGTGTGTGTGTGTGTGTGTGTGTGTGTGTGTGTGTGTGTGTGTGTGTGTGTGTGTGTGTGTGTGTGTGTGTGTGTGTGTGTGTGTGTGTGTGTGTTTGTTTGTTTATTTGGCGGAGTCTGGTGGGAGAAGCACTGGCACCAAGAACAAGCGAACGTGCGGACAGACGGAAGAAAGCAAAGATCATAGAGCAGAATAGGTGACATTTTGGGTCGAGACCCTTCTTCAGACTGACAGTCAAGGGAAAGGGAAACGGGAGATATAGGCATATCTTCCATTCATTTGTCCTTAGTACCATCTATATCTCTTGTTCCTCTTTCCCCGGATTCAGTCTGAAAAAGGGTCTCGACCCAAAATGTCATCTATTCCGCTCTATGATCGTTGCTTTTGTCCGTCTGTCCACGCGTTCGCTCGCCCTTGAATTAAGTAGCGCAGGATGAAGATGCGAATTCACGCACAGGATTGAAACTGAAAACTGAAAAGTAGGGGAACGCTGTCCCCTTGTGTAACCACCCCCCCCCCCCCCCCCCCCCCCCCCCCATTTCCATCACTGATCATTAGGCTTTTTTATTCCAGAATTCAAAATCTAATCACCATCTGCTGAAGTGGGATTTGAACCCTGGTCCCCAGGACTTTGCCCTGGGCCAGTGATAATGCCATGGCCTGCCCCACTCACTTACACTAGCACCATTGCATAGTTACAGTAGTTTGGACCCTCCACAGGATGCACGGTAACAACTCACCAAGAATCCTGAGGCAGGATCTTCCAAACCTAGGACATCGGCCAGCTAAATGGACAAAGGCAGCAAAAGCATGGGAAGTGTGTTGGAAGGAACTGGTTTTAACCGAAGATGGACACAAAAAGCTGGAGAGACTCAACGGGTCAGACAGCATCTCTGGAGAAAAGGAATAGGTGACATTTCAGGTCGAGACCCTTCAACACCATTTCAGGAATCTGGCCTCCAAGCCACACACCTTTCTGATTGGAAATATACCATCATTCCTTCACTGTTGCTGGGTCAAATGTCTGCAGTTCTCTTCGGAACAGCATTGTGGGCATATCTATAGCTCAAGGCCTGCAATGGCTCAATGAGAAAGCTCACCAGCACTGTCTCAAGAGCAATTAGGAATGGGTAATTAAATACTGGCTCAGACTGCAAAGTCTGCAACCTTCAATTTAAAAAAAATGCTGTTCGCCTGAAAACAACTATAATAGGGTTAGTGTTGCAAACAACACCAAATAAACATCTAAACAATACCTAATCATTGAAATAATTATCTGTCAAGATATAAAACAGAACAATAATCTCTCCTGTCCAGACATGGGCAGTGATAGGAACAAAATATCCCAAATATCAACAGTTCCTTTCAAACGTGTGACAACTAGCAGAGATCCTGATCAAAACACAGTGCCAAAGGAACTCAGCAGGTCTGGCTGCATCTGTGGTGGACTGAAGAAGGATTCCAAACCAAAATGTCAGCTTTCAATTCCCTACCCAGATGCTGCCTGACCTGCAGAGTTCCTCCAGCACTTTGTGCTTTGGTATAGATTTCAGCATCTGCTGTTTTTAGCATCTCCAATATCTTCCTGCGGTTCCATGAAGATCATTGAGGCAAGGATGTTCACACTTTCCAGCTCCACTGATTGGCATAGATTTCCGTCTGGCTCAAGGCTCTTGAAAACATGGCAGCACCACTTGCACACAGCAGATTCCCAGCTTCACTGGCAACCTCCAGTGTTGGATGGATATCACCAAGTCTAAGGCAGTGAAGGCAAAAGCAGTAAATCATTCGAATAAAGATTTATCAAATTTATATTTAAGTTTATATAATATTTTTAATTTAGTTTAGAGATACAACGTACAAACAGGACCTTTGGCTAACCAAGTATGCTCCGACCAATGGTCACTCCATACACTAGTTCTATCCTACACACCTGGGACAATTTACAGAAGCCATTTCACCTACAAACCTGCACGTCTTTGGAATGTGGGAGGAAACCGGAGCACCCAGAGAAAACCCAGGCAGTCACAGACAGAACGTACAATAGACAATAGGTGCAGTAGGCCAATCGGCCCTTTGAGCCAGCACCGCCATTTACTGTGAGCATGGCTGATCATCCACAATCAGTACCTCGTTCCTGCCTTCTCCCCATATCCCTTGACTATGCTATCTTTAAGAGCTCTATCTAATGCTCTCTTGAAAGAATTGGAGAATTGGCCTCCACTGCCATCCAAGGCAGAGAATTCCACAGATTCACAACTCTCTGGGTGAAAAAGCTTTTCCTCATCTCCGTTCTAAATGGCCTACCCCTTATTCTTAAACTGTGGCCCTGGGTTCAGGACTCCCCCAACATTGGGAACAAGTGTCCTGCCTCTAACGTGTCCGATCCCTTAATAATATTATATGTTTCAATAAGATCCCCTCTTATTTATTGTGTATTGCATTCTTTTTACTATTGCTGTATGGTAACTCAAATATCACTGTACCTTATTTGGTGCATGTGACAATAAATGTGAACTTGAACTTGAACTCATCCTAAATTCCAGTGAAAACAAGCCCAGTCGCTCCATTCTTTCAACATATGACAGTCCCGCCATCCTGGGAATTAACCTTGTGAACCTACGCCGCACTCCCTCAATAGCAAGAATATCCTTCCTCAAATTTGGAGACAAAAATTGCACACAATACTCCAGGTGTGGTCTCACTAAAGCCCTGTACAACTGTAGAAGGACCTCTTTGCCCCTGTACTCAACTCCTCTTGTTATGAAGGCCAACATGCCATTAGCTTTCTTCACTACCTGCTGTACCTGTATGCTTACTTTCAGTGACTGATGAACAAAGACACCCAGATCTCATTGTTCTTCCCCTTTTCCTAACGTGACACCATTCAGAATAAATCTGCCTTCCATTCACCACCAAAATTGATAACCTCACATTTATCCACATTAAACTGCATCTGCCATGCATCTGCCCACTCACCCAACCTGTCTAAGTCACCCTGCATCCTCATAGCATCCTCTTCACAGTTCACACTGCACCCCAGCTTTATGTGTCATCTAAAATTTGCTAATGTTACTCTTAATCTCCTTCATCTAAATCATTAATGTATATTGTAAATTATAAAGTCCATACGTCAGAATGAAACCCAGGTCTCTGGCGCTGTAAGACAGCAGCTCTACCGCTGCACCACTGTGCCACCGTTAAATATTGTGCATTGTATCAACAGTTTGTTGCCACCCCACTGACATCAATATGAATGAAAATTGGGTGGGTGCATCATGGGGCGAGGGTAATATTGCCAAATTGTTACCCAATACTGCCTTAAAATTTAAATGGAGGTCTTCATTTTCTTGCCTTTGATCCTTCCGGGAAGCTTCAGCCGAAGGTAAGTACGAAATTAGCGCAGTTTTTGTGCCTCCTTCAAGTTTCCATCTAATATAATTTATGTAGCGTTTATTTTCTTGAAAGGTTTCCGTGTGATCCATTCGACAGGAACCTTGACTCCAATGACAATAATGTGATTTTTTGCTCAGCTAGTGATTCAATCATCAACATCTTTGTTCCAGCATCACAACCTTGCTTCAAATCTCACTCGCTGCTACATTTGTGGAGGCTGGTGCTGTGGATATGATCTCTAATATGGGATTAATGGATTGCTTTCTTTATATACCATCACTGTCTCAGCCCCCGTTACATTAAACATCGGGACTGTCTCAGCAAGATTTGGGTCTGACCATTTTTGGGAAGATTCTTTACCCACCAGCTACTTTTTATTTCAGTAAAAGCAAGTCTAATTTTGCAAAGGAGCAGCAATGTACATTCATGGGAGCCCACGGCCCCTGACGGCACAGTAACTGGCAGAGCCCTAGAGGGTGTGGCTCAACGTCTGGGAGTACAGGTACACGGCTACCTGAAAGTGGAGAATTACATGGATAATGTGGTGAAGAAGGCATTTTGTACGCTTGCCTTCAAGGAGAACAGACACAAAAGGAGGGAGCAATTCAGCAGACCAGGCAGCTTCTCTGGAGAAAAGGAAAAGATGATGTTTTGGGTTGAGACTTCTTCAGAAGGGCTGGAGTAACTCAGCGGGTCAGGCGGCATCTCTGGAGAAAAGGACAATAGACAATAGGTACAGGAGAAGGCCATTTGGCCCTTCGAGCCAGCACCGCCATTCAATGTGATCATGGCTGATCATCCAGAATCAGTACCCGTTCCTGCCTTCTCCCCATATCCCCTGACTCCGCTATCTTTAAGAGCCCTATCTAACACTGTTCTGAAAGTATCCAGAGAACCAGCCTCCACCGACCTCTGAGGCAGAGAATTCCATAGACTCACAACTCTCTGTGTTAAAAAGTGTTTCCTCATCTCCGTTCTAAATGGCTTACCCCTTATTCTTAAACTGCAGCCCTTGGTTGTGGACTCTCCCCAACATTGGGAACATGTTTCCTGCCTCTAGCGTGTCCAAACCCTTAATAATCTTGTATGTTTCAATAAGATTCCCTCTCATCCTTCTAAATTCCAGAATATACAAGCCCAGCCGCTCCATTCTCTCAGCATATGACAGTCCCGCCATCCCGGGAATTAACCTTGTGAACCTACGCTGCACTTCCTTAATAGCAAGAATGTCCTTCCCCACATTTGGAGACCAAAACTGCACACAGAAGGGTCTCAACCCAAAACATCACCTCTTCCTTTTCTCCAGGGATGCTGCCTGATCCGCTGAGTAGCTCCAACCTTTTGAGTCTGTCTTTGGTTTAAACCAGCACCTGCAGTTTCTCCCAACATATTTTGACTACTTCATTCGGAAGGATATGGAGTACAAACGTTGGGACATCACATTACAACTATACGTCTTTGGTGTGATGACTCTTTGAATACTGTGCTTGAATCTGGTCACCAAGCTAATGAAAGGATGTCATTAAATTAGGAACGAATGCAAAATAAATGTATAATCTTTGATGTTATCTGGGTTTGCAGGATTGAGTTACAGGGCGAGAAATTGGATAGGCTAGGATTTTTTCCTTGGAGCGTTGGAGGCTGAGGGGTGACGTTATTGAAATGTACAAGATCATCAGGGACATGGATCCAGTGAACACTCACGCAGTCGTTTCCCCCAGGGTAGAGGATTCTCAAACTGGAGGGCAGGGGCTTAAGGTGTGAGAGAAACAAATTAAGAGGGATCTCAAGGAAAACCTTTATCATTGAGAGGGTGGTCCATATCTGGAATTATCTGGCAGAGGAAGCTATCGAAGTGCTTACAATTATGACGTTTAAAGGACATTTTATAGATGTAGGGATATGAAGGTTTTAGAGGGCTATGGGCCAAATACAGACAAACAGGACTAGTCTAGTATACCAAAGCAGTGTGAGGTACAATGCAGTATTGATATAAAAGCTTATGGCACACTCAGTCCTTAAAGCTACACACATTATTACCACAGATTTCCATCAAAATTCTCAGCCACAGATACAAAGGGTACTGCAAATGCTACTGGGGAGACTTTAAACTCGAAAGGCTGGGGGGAGGGACTCGGGTAGAGGGGGCTAGGGGACAGGGTGTGGGGCAAGAGGCAGAGAAGGGAAGCACTCGGACCCAAAATGTAGGCAAGAAAGAGGAAAAAGATAATAGACAGAGAATAAGGGATGGTGGGTTTCTAAAATGTGTATATTTTAATGCTAGGAGCATTGTAAGAAAGGTGGATGAACTTAGAGCCTGGATTGACACCTGGAAATATGATGTTGTGGCAATCAGTGAAACATGGTTGCAGGAGGGCTGTGATTGGAAACTAAATATTCCAGGATTTTGTTGCTTCAGGTGTGATAGAATTGGAGGGACCAGAGGTGGAGGTGTTGCATTGCTTGTCAGAGAGGATATTACAGCAGTGCTTTGGCAGGATAGATTAGAGGGCTTGTCTAGGGAGGCTATTTGGGTGGAACTGAGAAGTGGGAACGGTTGTAGCAACACTTTTAGGGGTGTATTATAGACCGCCAAATGAGGAGCGAGAATTGGAAGAGCAAATATGCAAGGAGATAGCAGATATTAGTAGTAAGCACAAGGTAGTGATTGTGGGAGATTTCAATTTTCCAAAAATAGACTGGAAAACACATTCTGTAAATGGGCTGGATGGTTTGGAGTTTGTAAAATGTGTGCAGGATAGTTTTTTGCAGCAGTACATAGAGTTATCGACCAGAGAAGGGGCAGTGCTGGACCTCCTGTTAGGAAATGAGGTAGGTCAGGTGACGGAGGTATGCGTTGGTGAGCACTTCGGGACCAGTGATCACAATACCATTAGTTTCAATATAATTATGTAGAGAGTCAGAACTGGACCTAGGGTGGAGATTTTTGATTGGAGAAAGGCTAACTTTGAGGGAATGCGTAAAGATTTAAAAGGAGTGAATTGGGACACTTTATGGGAAGGATGTAGAAGAGAAATGGAGGACATTCAAAGGGGAAATTGTAAGAGTACAGAATCTTTATGTCCCTGTTAGGTTGAAAGGAAATAGTAAAAATTGGAAAGAGCCATGGTTTTCAAGGGAAATTGGACACTTGTTTCGAAAAAAAGAGAGATATCTACAATTATTATAGGAGGCATGGAGTAAATGAGGTGCTAGAGGAGTATAAAGAATGTAAAAAGAATCTTAAGAAATAAATTAGGAAGGCTAAAAGAAGATATGAGGTTGCTTTGGCAAGAAAGGTGAAAGTAAATCCAAAGGGTTTCTACAGCTATATTAATAGCAAAAGGATAACGAGGATAAAATTGGACCATTAGAGAGCCAGAATGGACAGCTATCTGCAGAGCCAAAAGAGATGGGGGAGATATTGAACAATTTCTTTTCTTCGCTATTCACCAATGAGAAGGATATTGAACTCTGTGAGGTAAGGGAAAAAAAGTAGAGTAGCTATGGAAACTATGAGATTCAAAGAGGAGGAAGTACTGACACTTTTGAAAAATATAAAAGTGGATAAGTCGCCAGGTCCTGACAGGATATTCCCTAGGACAATGAGGGAAGTTAGTGTAGAAATAGTAGGAGCTATGACAGAAATATTTCAAATGTCATTAGAAACGGGAATAGTGCCGGAGGGTTGGCGTACTGCGCATGTTGTTCCATTGTTTAAAAAGGGTTCAAAGAATAAACCTAGCAATTATAGACCTGTTAGTTTGATTTCAGTGGTGGGCAAATTAATGGAAAAGATACTTAGAGATAATATATATAAGCATCTGGATAAACAGGGTCTGATCAGGAACAGTCAACATGGATTTGTGCCTGGAAGGTCATGTTTGACAAACCTTCTTAAATTTTTTGAAGCGGTTACTAGGGAAATTGATGAGGGTAAAGCAGTGGATGTTGTCTATATGGATTTCAGTAAGGCCATTGACAAGGTTCCCCATGGAAGGTTGGTTAAGAAGGTTCAATCTTTGGGTGTTAATGGCGGAGTAGCAAGATGGATTCAACAGTGGCTAAATGGGAGATGTCAGAGAGTAATGGTGGATGGCTGTTTGTCAGGTTGGAAGCCGTTGACCAGTGGGGTGCCTCAGGGATCTGTGTTGGGTCCACTGTTGTTTGTCATGTACATCAATGATCTGGATGATGGGGTGGAAAATTGGATAGGTAAGTATGCAGATGATACTAAGATAGGTGGTGTTGTGGATAATGAGGTAGATTTTCAAAGTCTACAGAGAGATTTGGGCCATTTGGAAAAGTGGGCGGAAAGATGGCAGATGGAGTTTAATGCTGATAAGTGTGAAGTGCTACATCTTGGCAGGACAAATCAAAATAGGACATACATGGTAAATGGTAGGGAATTGAGGAATGCTGTGGAACAGAGAGATCTAGGAATAACTGTGCATAGTTCCCTGAAGGTGGAATCGCATGTAGATATGGTGGTAAAGAAAGCCTTTGGTGTGCTGGCCTTTATAAATCAGAGCATTGAATATAGGAGTAGGGAAGTAATGTTAAAATTGTACAAGGCATTGGTAAGACCAATTCTGGAGTATGGTGTACAATTTTGGTCGCCTAATTATAGGAAGGATGTCAACAAAATAGAGAGAGTACAGAGGAGATTTACTAGAATGTTGTCTGGGTTCCAGCAACTATGTTACAGAGAAAGGTTGAACAAGTTAGGTCTTTATTCTTTGGAGCGCAGAAGGTTAAGGGGGGACTTGATTGAGGTCTTTAAAATGATGAAAGGGATAGACAGTTGACGTGGATAAGCTTTTCCCATTGAGGGCAGGGAAGATTCAAACAAGAGGGCATGACATGAGAATTAAGGGACAGAAGTTTAGGGGTAACGTGAGGGGGAACTTCTTTACTCAGAGGGTGGTGGCTGTGTGGAATGAGCTTCCAGCAGAAGTGGTGGAGGCAGGATCGATTTTAACATTAAAAAATAAAGTGGATAGGTATATGGACGGGAAGGGAATGGATGGGTATGGTCTGAGTGCAGGTAGATGGGACTAGGGGAAAACAAATGGTCGGCATGAACTGGAAGGGCCGAGAGGGCCTGTTTCCGTGCTGTAATTGTTATATGGTTATATGATATTAATAACACCATTTAAATCCATGCCTTCTGAAACAAAGATACGTTATAAAATTTAGTCAAGAATTGCCCCTTAAAATCGAGAACATTGGTAAAGATAACACTGCCAACAGTATAACACTGCCCAGTGGAACAATGAAGAGTCTATCAAGAATTATATTGGTCCAGTCTCCAGAATTAAACCCACAATCATCTGACCCAGAAGCAAGAATGCTGCCGAATGAGTGTCAGATGTCTATGAGTTTCACATTGGTGAATGCTGTCAAGTCTTGCCCAATGTCTATTTTTTAAGCAACATTGGTAACACTTAGGGCAGCACAGTGGCATAGTGGTAGCATTGCTGCCTTAAAGCACCAGAGACCCGGGCTTGATCCTGACTCTGGCCCCAGGTGCTCCAGTTTCCTCCCACACTCTAAAGACAGGCAGGATTGTAGGTTAATCGGTCTCTGTAAGTTGTAAATTGTCCCTAGTGTGTAGGATTGTGCTAGTGTATGGGGTGATCGCTGGTCGGCATGGGCTTGGTGGGGCAAAGGGCCTGCTTCTATGCTGTATCTCTAAAGTCTAAAGTAAAGTATAAAAACATGCAAAATTGTCATTATTACAATCCTCTCAGTGGTAAACTGGGGTGTACTGAGTAATCGCACTATAACTGGCACTTTTTAGGCATGCTGGAGCTATTAAAAACACTAAATAAAAAAACATTTTTTTTTGCTTGCTCGTTTAGTGAATTGTCAGAAGAAATAATCTTTTCCCATTCTGTTCATTAAAACTTTTCACATCCGTAAAAATACCCCTTTTCATTAACCCAGCCCGTTACTCTGTTATCCCAGCCATCTGCCCTAAACACAAAGAGCCAGCCATGCTAGATGTCTGCCAAACTTAGCTGAGGAATACAAGCCCATTCCTCTCTGCCAGGGGTAATATCTCACGTTACTCTTCAAACCATGTTTCGCCAACACTGGTGTTGTTCGACCTGTGTCCTTTTCAGGAGGAGAACCTGGGATTAACTTTCTCAGTGAGTAGTCGAGGTAGATGTCATTAACAAGAAAGGGTACAAAGTACTGGTGTAACTAATTGGGTCAGGCAGCATCTAAGGAGAACATGGATAGGCGACGTTTCGGATCGGGACCCTTCAGTCTGAAGAAGGGTCCCAACCCGAAACGTCACATATCCAAGTTCTCCAGGGATGCTGCCTGACCTTCTGAGTTACTCCAGTACCTTGTGTCTTTTCTTATAAACTAGCATCTGCAGTTCCTTGTTTCTGCCTTTAAAAGAAAGCTGGTGAAGCTTGAGTGAAAGGAAGGGAAGTACAAGCTGATAGTTTGAAATGAAATTAGGAAGGAAAAGATTACTTGATGCAAAAACAGCAGCCTAAACCAACTGGATCAAGCGGCTTATCTCTAAAGTATAAATCGCATGTATGACAGTGGCCCCAAAGCTTCTTGATCTGCAGACGAAAGTTGACCAAGAATTTCAACTTACAACCTATGTTTTAAGATAGCATGATAAATTAATTGATAACTTTTCAAAATAATTTGAGTTTTCAGAACATTTTATTTTGACCATACAGAACCGTAAAATGAAAGCATTAGAAAAGAGATTCACCAGATGTTATCTGAGGGATCTCAGGAGCAACCTTTTTGACTCAGACTGTGGCAATGATCTGACAGAGGAAGTGATCGAAGCATTTACAATGAGGAATTTGGAGAGATATATGGATAGGAAGGAATTAAAGGGCCAAATGCAGGCAAACAGTACTAGCCCAGTATGTCAAGTACAATGATATATTGATATAAAGCCTCATGGCACACTCAGTCATTAAAGCTACACACATTATTACCACAGATTACAATAAAAAGTTAGAGCCTCTGAGGCAAAGGCTGTCCATAACGCTTTTTAAATCCAGGCCTTCTGAAACAAAGATGTGAGTGATAAACTTGAATCAAGAATTGATCAAATTAAATCAGTGAAAACAAAATTAAAGCATAAAATAAAATATTTTTGGCCCCGCCCTGGCCCAATTTTGGGTTTAGCCGGAGATTGGGAACGAGCAATGTGTAATGAGAATGGCCAAAGTGCATTGCAGTATGATAAAAAATCAACTATAGGTCTAAAACTCAGGATGTCAAGAGAGATTTGTCATTCTAGTAATTTGTTATTAAGAAGGATATCATTCTTTTCAAAATAATTTGTCCCGGTCATTTTTTTCTCAACCAAGAATGTGATGGCATCTCCCTGTATGTTTCTCCTGCAGTCATTCCCCTGGTTTTCACAGCACAGCAGTGTTCTGCATTCCAGCTCAATATTTTAATTATTCACAAGCCATGGCCACCAGCCCAGTCCGGCCCAGTCCAGCCCTACTTGTCAAGCCAAGCTCATCAGATGTAAAACTGACACATTAAAATTTCTCCATCTTGGTCCCATCTGTAAATATCATGATCCAATGACTTTTTTTTCCTACCATTTCCATGGCATGCAAACGTACTCAGCCAAAAGTAGTTTCAAACGTATTCATTCAATAAGCACCCAGCAGAGCAGATAATTGTTCGAACATGATTTCCATGTTGTTACTGACAGTAGATTTTCTCCCTTATGTTGACAAGGGAAGCCATACTTCCATTAATAATCAGCAGCCATGCTCCTTTCCTCCCCGAATTATAACGAGAAAACCTTCCTCTGCTGGTGATCTGACAATGGCCATTCTAATTCTCAGCTCAAACCTCAAGCACCTCAGTCATGTTCGCTGGGGCCATGGGAAACTTGAACCGCACTGGCATTTGGAGCAGAACACATCATACGACCATAAGACATAGGAGCAGAATTAGGCCATTTGGCCCATCGAGTCTACACTGGCATTCGATTATGGCTGATCTATTTCTTCCCTCAACCCCATTATCCTGCCTTCTCATCATAACCTTCGACACCCTGACTAATTAAGAACCTATCAATCTTTACTTTAAAAATACCCAAAGACTTGGCCTCCACAGCCGTCTGTAGCAATAAATTCCATAGATTCACCACCCTCCGACAAAAGACATTCCTCCTCTTCTCATTTCTAAAGTTATGTCCTTTTATCGTGAGGTTGAGGGTCCTCTGTTCCTCGACTCTTCCACTATTGGTTACATCCCCTCTACATCAACTCGAGGTAAGCCTTTCATCATTCAACATCATTAACGTTATGGGCTCAATGGACATGTGTGCACAATCACATATTATTGGTGAGGGAGTGGCTAGGTTCATTTCCAAGTTTGCTCCCACCCCCATTTAAAAGTGCCAACTTGACGATGCTATAAACTAGAACGTTCATATTATTAACTGTCTGCAGCAGAAATATTGCAGTAAAATGAACTCACATGCTTTGCAGTAACATTTTTGGAGAAAGTGTGATGAACATGAAGATTTTGGGAGCTATTTGTAGAATGGAGGAGGGGTTCTCCTTAAAGTGTAGTTCAACATATGATAGAAAGCAATACTGCTGACCATGAGAGCAGAGAAGGCTTTCGGCACATTAGCCAGAATATTGAGTAATGACTTTGGGAGGTCACGTTGCAGTTATATAAGACGTTGATGATTTGGAGTACTGTGGTCAGTTTTGGGCACCATGTTATGGGAAAAATGGTGTCAAGCTGGAGAAGGTGCAGAGAAGATTTACGAAAATGTTGCCAGGATTCGAGGGCCAGAGCTATAGAGAGCGGTTGAGAAGGCTAGGACGCAATTCCTTGGAGCCCAGGAGGATGAAGGGTGTTCTTATAGAGGTGTACAAAATCATGAAAGAATTAGATCGGGTAAACTCACAGAGTCTCGAGCCCAGGGTAAGAGAATTGAGAACCAGAGGACATTGGTTTGAAGTGAGGGGGGGAAAGATTTAATAGGAACCTCAGGTGTAACATTTTTACTCCAAGGGTGGTAGGTGTATGGAACGAGCTACCAGAAGAGGTAGTTGAGGCAGGTACTTAACTGCCTTAACTGAGGCAGGTACTTCTTCTTCTTTCGTGTGGCGTGCACAGCCTAAAGTTGTCGGACAACTTGTTCTATTTGATCTTCTGTTTGTGCACGTCGAGTTGATTGCATTAATCGAAACAGGGCGGACCACGTGAAGGTTACAATCTTCCACCCCAGGCAGGTACCATGGAGCAGACTTAAAGTAATTGGTGGAAATATGAGGGAATTTGCCACGTTTTCTTTTCCTCCAGATAATTGATTGTATGATTCACTGCTGCCCCATTGTGGACATTGGACTTTGTCAATGGACTGATGCTCTACAATGCTGAGAACTATATTCTGCACTTTGTATCTTCCCCTTGACTTTGTGTTTGCACTTGATTTTATTTATGTATCATATATCTAATCTGTTTAGATAGTATGCAAAACAAAGCTTTTCACTATACCTGGGTACACGTGTAGTAATCTACCTAAAGCTAAACCTCTTGATTGAAAGATGCAACATGGAAACAGGCCATTTGTCTCACCAGGTCCACACCGACCATCAATCACCCATTTTACTTCGGAGTCACGTGAGATGCATTGGTGCAGGTCGACCGGTTGGAGCAGCGGAGCTCCTCCAGAGGTAAGTTTAAACTTCAGGTAAGTTGTATTTCTTACCTGTTTTAGGTCTCCTGCAGGAACCTCAGTTTTCAGAGGTTTTTGCCGGATGCTTGCGATGGCCGACGAGGGAAGCAGCTAAGGACTGTGGGGAAACCCTGGTCCGACCGCGGAAGCGGGGAGCTGGCGAATGTCGGGTTTCACAATCGGAGTCACTGATAAGATGGTCAGTGACTCTAGACGTTGGGTTCCCGGGGAGGGGAAATCCAATAATATGCGGTTCCCAGACTGCAATAATCCCCAGGATATGTGGTTAAACTGACCTGAACGGTCAGCCCGGGTTCCCGGGGAGGGGAAATCCAATAATATGCGGTTCCCAGACTGCAATAATCCCCAGGATATGGGGTTAAACTGATTTGAACGGTCAGCCCGGGTGCCGGGAGGATTACCGCGGGTAGGTATATGGATTCCCAGGGGAGGGGAAATCCAGCAGCAATGTGGTTCCCAAACCGTAGTCATTCCCAGGATTTGGGGACAACTGACAAAAATGGTCAGCCCGGATGTTGGGAGAGTTCCCCTCCGGGAATGTGATTCTAGATACACTCCTACAGCAGGAGTTGGGCCAGTGCGGGTCAATGTGAGAGCCTGCGCCAGCAGCGCCTTTTTACAGGGCTGCTTCATGGGCGCCAGCAGTACCTTTGCTCAGGGCTGCTTCATGGGAATGCCGAGTCTATGGCAGTACCGGCCTATGAGAAAGGCCGCGCCAGCAGCACCTTAGACGGGGCTGCTTAGTGGGGATGCCAAGTCTATGGCAGTGTGGCAAATGATGGCAGGCGTGGCCTGTTCATTATGAAAGATGGCAGATCAATAATTGATTTTATAGTGTATTCTCATTTACAGTGATCATGGGGGATATTTGTGGAGACATTGCTAGGATAAGGCAATATAACAGAATGATGACAAGAAAGATTTCAAAGAGGACTACTGAGAGTTCAAAAACACTAGTTATGTATTGTCTCGATGATATTGTAACGCTGTATTTTGCTAAAATCCACAGTTTATTTGAGAAATTGGGCTCCTCTTTCCAGTTAAGATTAAGTTGTTATCAAATAGACTTGTAGGACATTGGGATTTACCTTTAGCTATTCAATTGGCCGTTGACACCGGCCTGGGCAACAGATTGCTGCCAATAGACTCCTGTAACAGCCTTGTTGTTATAAAGCAGCCTTTTATTCATTAAGACTAATTGGCAATATTATAGATGGGATTCAGCTGTGCAAGTAGGAGAACTGTCATCCTGTTAAATGGTAAACTGTAAAGTGCCATGTAGGTCATTGTTAACATAACTTTGTTATTACCAGCTGAAGCTACTAAAGTCGCAATGATGGACAGACAGTATTCATGACTGCTCCAGTAGTTGTTGGGTAAATATTTCATTATATGGCAAAATTATGCTAATGGCCCTAAAATGGGAAATTGCGCCAGCAGCGCCTTGTAGCAGGCCTGCTTAATGTCTCCCTCATGTAAGAGGAGAGCATGCCGCGTCAGTATTAGTCCGACGCCGGGGCCATGGCAAAGTCGGCGTATTGCTGAAGCCACGCCAGCAGCGCCTTGTAGCAGGGCTGCTTAATGTCTCCCTCATGTGAGAGGGGAGCATGCTGGGTCAGTGTAATCTAACACCGAGTCTGCGGGTATAGCCGTGGAGCATACCCAAGGGATGAAGGGCACATGCCAGACATACCATGCCTGGCAGCAAGGTTGCCATCCAAACACATATGCAGTGAACACCACTATCAGGGGGACAATAGAGCCAGCCGCCGAATCTTCTATTCAGGTAAGACTTGTTTTATAGGCGATATCTGTAGGACAAAGCACACGGTATTGAACGAGTTAAACCCCTGTCTCACGGTGCGAGTTGACCCACGAGTGACCCCGAGTTGTCACTCGCGGTAATCACTTACACTAAACGTAGCGGGAACGTCGGAACTCTTGCGAGCAACTTAGCGACTCGTGGCGCTAACGGCAGGAACCCGTGAAACTTGGTAACTCGTGAAAAAAATCAAACATCGTGATTTTTTCCACGAGTCAACTTTACAGTTCAAGTTAAAAATTGAAACATTTTAAACTCGTTTATAACGTGGTGGCCCGTGCGTTTACCTTAGTGATTCGTGAGTCTACCGTGGGAACTCTTTTAACTCAGCGGGCAGGCAGCATCTCTGGAGAGAAGGAATGGGTGATGGGATGACATTTCCAAATTTCTCCAGCCCCATGTGTTCACTTTTTTCAACTAGCATCTGCCCTTTATTGTGTATGACATTATTTGTATCTACAGTGCCTTGTGTCTTGGCAATTCATGATTCACACACACACAATGCTGGGGTAACTCTCTCTCACACACACACACACACACACACACACACACACACACACACACACACACACACACACACACACACACACACACACACACACACACACACACACACACACAATGCTGGAGTGACTCACACACACACACAAAATGCTGGGGTAACTCACACACACACACAATGCTGGAGTAACTCGCACACACGCACACACACAATACTGGAGTAACTCGCACACACACACAATGCTGGGGTGACACACGCAATGCTGGGGTAACTCGCACACGCACACACATAATGCTGGGGTAACTCACACACACACACAATGCTGGAGTAACTCACACGAACAATGCTGGAGTAACTCACACACACACACACAATGTTGGAGTAACTCACGCACACACACACAATGTTGGAGTAACTCACACACACACACACAATGCTAAGGTAACTCACACACACATACACACAATGCTGGAGTAACTCACACACACATGAACAATGCTGGAGTAACTCTCTCACACACACAATTCTGGAGTAACTCAGCGGGACAGGCAGCATCTCCGGAGAGAAGGAATGATGATGTCTCGGGTCGAGACCCTTCCTTAGACCACTACCCAAAGATGCTACCTGTCCCGCTGAGTTACTCCAGCATTTCATCTATCTTTAAACCAGCATCTGGACTCCCTTCCCACATAATAACCAATGAGATTCCCCACTAAACTTCCGTGTCCTCATTGTTCCCCTCTCTGTCTTCCCCAGACCTCGGCTGCAATGTCACCGCTGGCAAATCCGTTCATTCTCGTTCTACTGCACCCGCTCCTCGGTGAAGCGGCTAACTTCATTCAAAACATTGGATTGTCACATTGGCGGCGCAGCAGTAGAGTTGCTGCCTCACAGCGCCAGAGACCCGAGTTACACATGAAAGGGATAAGACAGTATAGTGTCTGAACTACATGAACTACACACATGAAAGGGATAAGACGGTATAGTGTCTGAAGTACTGACCCAAAACCTCACCTATTTCTTTTCTCCAGAGATGCTGCCTGAGCCGCTGTGTTACTCCAGCTTTTTGTGTCTATCTTCGGTGTAAACCAGCATCTGCGGTTCCCTTCCCGCACAATGTAGTATGAACGTCAGGTTTCTAATCTGATACACAATAGATAGGGCACCATCCTCGGGCCAACCTGGTGTCAGGCTGTAGGAAGCAGCTGCAGATGCTGCTTTAAACCAAAGATAGAAGCAAAATGCTGGAGTCACTCAGCGGGACAGGCTGCCGTCGTCCATATTCTAGTTACACGCAACACATTGGTGTTCGTGTGCAGTTCTACACCAGAACAAAACACTGAAGAAGGGTCTCGACCCGAACTGTCACCCATTCCTTCTCTCCAGAGATGCTGCCTGTCCCGCTGAGTTACTGTCACCTAGTCCCAACTACCTGCACTCAGACCGGAGCGTGGCAAGTGGGTTACTGACCCCAATCCCCTCCTTCACAACGCCAGACTCCCCAAACACTGTGAACTGAGCTCTCCCCCCACCCCGGGAAATGCAGTATTTAAAAACATAAAGCACCAAGAAATGCATTTACCACATTATTGGTTACTGGAGGGTGCGCATTTCCCTTTGTAGGTCATATCAATAGATGCGGCCGCGCTGAAATAACTCAAAGCCACAGGATGGAGATGTCTTTTAACATTGTTGCTTTATTAAAACATACCTTCATTCACGAGTAACGGGAGAGGAACTTGGTAACTCGGGAGAGGAAGTTGGAACATCACAGGAATGACATACCCGTGGGAACTCGGTTAAACACTTGATCATAAACTTGAAGTCTCGTACACAACCACGAGTCTTTCACTTGGGGTACCTCGTGGGTCAACTCGCACCGTGAGACAGGGCCACAAGGCTTCATAGTTTCGGCGACAATGCGCCCCACGTCTTCATCGGCAGTAAGCGGTTCACTGAAGCTGGTGGCAGCATGAAAGCTGGCCAGATGTTCCACGCATCTTACCTGTGCTGCTCTACAACTAAGGGACCACTTAAAACTTGGTAAGATGTACACTTGGTTGTACAATACAAATGACTGAGACATTATCATCTACTTTGAGGGGTCTAACCATGTAAAACTGGACAATACTAGCATTCCAAGCAGGTTAGAATTGGGCAGGCTCAGTATAATGGCCAGGATTGTCTTGCAAGACTGGCTCGGAAATTGGGCCACAGTTGCCATTCACAGCAGACATGAAATTGCGAATATCATCTCGAGTTTGGAGGTGGAGCAGATTTGCATGACTTACCAATTCTTCACTTATTGGTATCAACTATCTATAGACCCTATGGGCATTGTATGGGTTAAAGAGTGATTGAGCAAATATGCATATCTGCATGCTCAACTTCATGTTGATACATTATGATGGTGGCATATGTTAGTCACATGGGTGCAATCAATTAAACCATATAACCATATAACAATTACAGCACGGAAACAGGCCCTCTCGGCCCTTCCAGTCCGTGCCGACCATTTGTTTAATTAAAGACTCCTGTAATGGTTACATAATCTCGTTTGCCACAGGAGAATCATCAAGTATAGGTCAATGGCAACACAGAATTGGTGTTGAATCACACCGTATTATGAAACTCTGGTTCAATGGAACACCAAATATAGATATGTTTGTTTTCATGCTTATTCACAGGTTGCAAAATATGTGGCATAACAGTGGCGAAAGATACATTCTCGCTACAAGGAGAAGGAAGGTCTTTTATGTCTTCCTCCATTTTGCTTCATCAATCGGGGCTTCAAATAAAGTCATTAGGAGCCCGCTTTAGGTTCCTATTGTGTGATTGGCTTATGCAACTTTGATTCCCGATTTGTCGGGAATAAAATTACAACCTTATATGGTTATTTTAAACGTAACTTTGCTGGTTCAGCCTGAGGCTTGGGAAATCAGCCGTTCCATGATAAAATCAAATTATGTTCTGCAGATTCAATAAACTGCCCTAAGGCTTGGGTTGTTACATCTATCCTTCTATGTGTTCAGAGTGCTTGGATAGCATCAAAAAGCAGGACTTTTCTTTTCCAGAAGATGAAAAGAGTTTGTTTAATGCTCATGTTACATTGAAAACGGTATAGATTGCTGACGTTTGGAGTTCATGTTAAATTATCTTTTGTCAATAATTGAGTTGTAAGGCCATTAACTGTGCCAACATGCCTTCTCATTGAATTGGCTGTAGCAAACGAGACCCGCTGTGTCGGGTTCACCCCAGATATCAAGTTTATAAGGATATCTACCGTATGGGATGTTGACATTTGTGAACACTATTTCACCAGAGGGCTCAGGCTACATCCTTAACTTTGGCCGGAGCTCATTAGGTAGTTATCCTTCTGGCGCTGGTTAGCGCAGCAGGTTCAGTTGCTACATAATTGCGACGGTACAGGATGATTACATCTGTAAATAATAATATATAATATTTTATGTTGATAAATAGTTGGTAACGTAAGCACACATATATACAACAATACGTCAAGGTCACTAAGAGCCTTCGAGGCTCTGAACTAGCAATGTTTGTTAGTCACAAAAAACTTAGAAGAACATATCTGTTTAGGCCACTCCAGATGATAAAACGGAGTTTGCGTTATATAGGAAAGGATACTGATTCCAGATCTCATTCCACCAGGGCTGCTACAACATCAGCAGCAAGGGTATTTACGTTCCGCTGAATCTCCAAACATTTATAATAACCCATTGCTTGACCAGGGGTATTTGTCAACTCTATTTTAAGTTCTAGTTATACCCTCCATCTGGGTGAGAGATGTGAATATTATTACTTCATTAAACAGCATCAGCATGTTTCAAATCTATGTCATGAGTGTATGCATTATGAATGTTTTTCCTTAATTTGTCAATGAAGCAGTTGTGGTTGTGTAGACTCGTTTCTCACGCCATGAAATCACAGAGCTTTGAAGTCTTCATATAGTCATTCACGTGACTCCGAAGTAAAATAGTAAGATTAAATGAGAACTTACCAGTTTGAAGTTTGATCTTTATTTTATGAGGATTTGCGATGAGGGACTACGTGCCCTCCGCTTCCAACCCTCATAAATGTCATCTGGTAGTTCTAGTTTTCTATTATCTTGCTATTATATATTTCAGTCACTATTACCTGTGATTTCACACCGCTGCGTTGAAGATTGACGCACATGCGGCTGTAGGGGGTTCTTCACGTAGTCCCTCATCGTAACTCCTCATAAAATAAAGATCAAACTTCAAACAGGTAAGTTCTCATTTAATCTTACTATTTTTTTTTGAACTCAACATTTATTGACATAACGAAATACAAATACAGACAAAACAAAGAGACACACAAAAGACAATTGCAAAATGACAAAATATTACTATTCTTTGCTATCCTATTTTCTCATCCACTCCCTACACATTAGGTGCAATTTATAAGGCCAATTAACCTATAAACTTGCATGTCTTAGGGATGCGAGAGGATACCAGAGCACCCGGTGAAACCCACACAGTCACAGGGAGAACGTGGAAACTCCACATATGTTGAGCTGGGTCTGGAGCCCAGTGCTTGAAGCAATTCTGGAAGAAGAACTTCTCATTGCAACTAAAATGTGCGTGCATAAACGCTTGAAGCGATGCAACCTCTGAAGGCTGTAGATCAGGATGTTGCTTGGATCAGAGGCATTTAGTTGTGTGGAGTGTTTGGTTAGACTGGGCTTGATTTTCCCAGGAGTGAAAGAGGATGATGGGAGACTTAATAGAGGTACTTAAAATTAACCGGGGAATAGATAGTGGAAAATCTTTTTTCCCCATGGTAGATGTATCAAAATCAAGAGGGCATTGATTTGAGGTGAGAGGAAAAAAAGTTTTCAAGGGGATATGAGGGGAAAGTGTTTTACACAAAATGAGTTTGATATCTGTAATTCACTGCATGGGGAAATGATAGAAGGCTTAGGCAGTTCGGCATGTCCCCAACACCCATCTGACCAACTTCTACAGATGCACCATAGAAAGCATTTTATCAGGATGCATCATGGAATGGTTTGGGAACAGCTCCATTCAAACACTACCTCATTGGAGACCCTCCAATCTTTAATCAAACTTTACTACTTTATCTTGCACTAAACGTTATTCCCTTTATCATGTATCTGCACACTGCGGACTGCTCAATTGTAATCATGTTTTTGGTCTTTCCGCTGACTGGTTAGCATGCAACGAAAAACATTTCACTGTACCTCGGTACACATGACAATAATTTAAACGAAACTAAACTAAACTAAACTAAGGCTAAACTAAGCTAAACTAATGTGTAAGAAGGAACTGCAGATGCTGGTTTGAACCGAAGAAAGGATCAAAAAGCTGGAGTAACTCAGCGGGACAGGCAGCATCTCCGTAGAGAAGGAACGGGTAACGGGGAATGGGGCACTGATTGGGGATGACCAGCCATGATCTCATTGAATGGCGGTGCTGGCTCAAAGGGCCGAATGGCCTCTTCCTAGCACCTTTTGTCTATTGTCTATTGTTTCAAGTCGAGACCCTTCGACCCGAAACATCACCCATTCCTTCTCTCCGGAGATGCTGTCTGTCCCGCTGAGTTACTCCAGCTTTTTGAGTCTATGTTAAGCTAAACTAATGGCCATTTTCCCACATTAGAACAGTGACTACACCTCAACACGTTCTCGTTGGCTGTGAAACATTTGGGGGGGTGTGCCAGGATGATGAGAGGTCCAAGTTCTTTCTTGATCTGCCGTCAGTCTCTGGAGCTTGTGACCCCAGCTTCAAGCCCTCAGCAGCCCTGCCACCTGCAGAGGAACCTCGCCCTGGTTGGTCTGACTGATCCGACAAGGAGACTGGCACTGAGAAGCTTCTGCCCACCAGCTCGTTCCACGTGCTGTAATGAGCCCCACTGGGAAGATTGTCAATCGCCTGCATTCATTCCAGCACCACACACTGCACTGCCAATCTACCTCCAGTCCCCTCGCCACCACAGGGCATTAAATAATTAGAAAACCCACAGATTCTGCTTTCCACATTGCAACAAGGAGGCATAAGAAAACAAACACATCACCAGTTGCCCATTCACTCTGGCCTATCAATCAAGGCTGCAACTGGGAACCCGTACTGTTAAATGAATATGATTTCTGCACTTAGTTTGTGAGAGAATTAATTGGAGCTCTCTTTTAACATGTCATCTAGTCTGTTTCCCTTCCCCCAGTTTCTTTGCCATGTGCTTTGGCAGCAGTTAAATGTGGCTCTTTAGTTGTGAACTAAATACACTTGCATCAAGGTCCTTGTTCGAGGGGAATCCATGACAGGGGAGGGGTGATATAACCCTCTGGATGTCTGACGACTAATCTTAATATATTTAAAATGAAATATTTATCAGTCATCTCTGATTGTTGTTCATAGCACCAAATGTGAAGCACTGACGGCAGTTGTGCTCTCCTCAAAAGATTATATTTTAAATTGGTTGTTATAATTGGAATGAATATGCTCTCAAATGATAGTATGAAAGAAAAGGGTGCATTGTAACTTGCTATTTCCATGGCAGTGTCATCTGCGTGGATCACCGCAGGGAGCAGGGAAACACACCTGAGAAACATCCGGTTGGCAAGTACACAAGCTTCAAGGGCTCAAGTCACCATTGTGTAACATCAGGTGGCACGGTGGCGCAGCAGTAGAGTTGCTGCTTTACAGAGCCAGAGACCCGGGTTCGAGCCTGACTATGGGTGCTGTCTTTACAGAATACCCTGCGATCTCGTGGGTTTTCTCCAGGTGCTCCAGTTTCCTCCTACATTTCAAAGACATACAAGTTTGTAGGTTAATTGCCTTCTGTAAATTATAAATTGCCCTAATGTGTAGGATAATGTTAGCCTACTGGTCAGCGGGGACTTGGTGAACCGCTAGGCCTGTTTCCACGCTGCGCTTCTAAAGTCTAAAGTAAAGTAAAAGTACAGTAAGAGCAGAGACACAAGGAACTGCTGATGCAGCTTTACAAAAAAGATACAAAGGGTTGGAGTAATTCAATGGGTCAGGCAACATATCTGGAGAACATTAATAGTTGACATTTCAGGTCGGGAGCGTTCTTCAGTCTAAAGAAGGGTCCCAACACCAAAACGTCACCTATTCATGTTGTCCAGGGATGCTGCCTGACCCGCTGAGTTACTCCAGCATTTTGGGTAACAGTTCTCAGCGACGTTTACTATTGCTGGCAGTACGCTGTGCCAGATGAAACTTAACTCTGGCAAATCATTTCACTGGCAGTGTGTGCATCCAATACAACGCATAAAACTGGAGCGATCTTGTATCAGTCTCACAGATGGATGCCTTTCAGCCCATCATGTCCGTGCCAGCTCTTTGAAAAATCATCCTTTTGGTCCCAATTCTCTATTCATTCCCAATAATGCTGTAATTTAATTTTAATGGAAGTATGCATCTAATTTCCTCTGAAATGTTTCCATCACTCTTTCAGACAATGACAACAGTTATGAATTTCAGACAGTAACAGGCCCCAAACCACAACTTATTTTAATTTCTTATTTTGCTCCAGTGTTGACACTTTCCACCCAACTCAGTCCAACACGGGTTCTGATCTACCCACTATTGAAGGGATCAAGTTCCCTTATGATCTTATAAGTTCATAAGTTATAGGAGCAGAATAAGGCCATTCGGCCCAGCAAGTCTACTCCGCCATGCAATCATGGCTGATCTATCTTTCCCGCTCAACCCGACTCTCCTTTCTCCTCCGCATAACCCCTGACATTCTAACCAAGAATCTGTTAATTTCCACGTTAAATATATCCATTGACTTGGCCTCTACATCCTCCCGTGGCAAGGAATTCCATAGATTCACCGTCCTCTGCCTAAAGAAATTCCTCCTCATCTCCCTTCCAAAGGTACGTAATTTTATTCTGAGGCTATGGCTCCTGGTCCTAGACTCTCCCACAAGTAGAAACATTCTCTCCACATCCATACTATCCAGGTCTTTCATTATTCGGTAAATTTCAATAAGGACCTCTCTTATCCTTCTACATTCCAATGAGTACAGGCCCAGAGCCATCAATGTTCAAACATAGAACATAGAACAGAGGCCCTTTGGCCTAAAATACATATCTGTGCCAAATATGCTGCTGTAATCACTGCCTGCACGTAATCCATATCCCTCCATTCCCTGCATAACCACGTGCCTGTCAAATGCCACTATTACATTTGCCTCCACCACCATCCCTGGCAGCATATATTGGCACTCGCCACTCTCTGTGTAAAAAATTGTACCTGGCACATCTTCTTTAAACTTTCCCTCGCTGATCTTAAAGTTATGACCTTTCCACTTGGGAAAAAGGGTTCAGGTTGTTTACCCCACCTATGCTCTCATTATTTTATATACTCCTATCAGGTTTAAAAGTTCATCTCTTCTGACACATTGAACCTGTGTACTTCATTGTTGTATTAATACCCCCTGAACAGCCCTTCAATAACCCATTTGACCGCAGGACAACCACAACTTGTCCCCATGGCAACCCTGGCCTGACCCTATCTCAGATATCTCCTTTGTCCTATCCGCCCCCATTCTCTCTACTAGTTTTTAGTTTAGTTTAGAGAAACAGGCCAGTCGACCCACTGAGTCCGCACTGACCAGCAATCCCCGCAGGCTACATACACTAGGGCCAATTTACATTTATACCAAGCCAACTAACCTATAAACCTGTACACCTGTGGAGTGTGGGAGGAAACCGAAGATCTTGGTGAAAACCCATGCAGGTCACAGGGAGAATGTACAAACTCCATGCAGACAGCACATATAGTCAGGATCGAACCCGGGTTCTACTTAAAACAAATTTGGTTTCTCTTGTTCCAGGTTCTGAGAATGTATCTGCATAACCTGAGAGATTAACTTTGTTTCCTTATCCATAGTTGCTGCCTGTCTTGCTGACTATGTAGATTTTCTGTTTTTATTTCCAGTTGCCAACATCCGTAATGTTTGTATTTTTATTATCAATTCCACCCTGCTTCATGTGCCAAACATCTTGAACTGGTTTCCAAATCTCCTGTCAGATTTTCTTCTATCCATACAAGAAATCTCTTCCATAATTTTTAAACTTGTATGTCAAATTTTCTCCTTAACCTTCACGGCCTTAACAGGATCAATTCCAGCTTTCCTGCGCTCCTACCCCGTTCCTACATTTTCTGCTTATTGTGTCTTTAAGACTGTGTGGGAGTTAGAGTCAAAGAATCATACAGCGTGGAAACAGGACATTTGGCCCAACTTCCTCATGCTGACCAAGACGCCCCATCTACACTGATCCCACCAGTCTGAGCTTGGCCCATATCCCACTAAACCTTTCCTATCCATGTACCTGTCCAAATGTCTTTGAAACGTTATAATATTACCTGCTTCAACTACCTCCACTGGCAGCTCATTCTACATACCCACCGCTCTCTGTGAAAAAGTTGTCACTGGTGAATTTCCCAACAGTTGCTCTGGTGGGAACTGCCCTTTTAATTCTCCAATCCCTTCTTCCTTCTATTTAAGGGCCTGTCCCACTTACGTGTCCTTGGCACGCAAATTACGCGACCTCGTCATCGCGTTGAGGCGCACGGGCATCGTGTGGCCGCGCGGGGCCGCTCCCACAGAGAAGCGCGGAGGGGTATGTAGTTGTGCGCGACATCGCGCGGGGCTCCGAAAGTTTTGTAGCGAACGAAATCTACACGCGCCAACGACCTGTTGTGTAACTGATGGCCAAAGTAGGACAGGCCCAAGACCCTGGCGCGACGCAACGTCTCACCTGCAACAGCAGCAGAAGCAGGCAAACATTCTGCCTGGGGCTCACGGCCGTTGCGGATCCAGATCCGCCCCCACTTCTACTCCCAGAGCGGGGCCAAGAAAATTGAAGATAGACACAAAATGCTGGAGTAACTCAGCGGGACTGGCAGCATCTCTGGAGAGAAGCAATGGGTGACGTTTTGGGTCAAGACCCTTCTTTCAGACTGAAGAAGAGTCTCGACACGAAACGTCATCCATTCCTTCTCTCCAGAGATGCTGCCGGTCCTGCTGAGTTACTCCAGCATTTTATGTCTATCTTCAAATGACGTAACGCGCTCCAGAAGGCTGTGCGAGAGCATGAAATCGCGCGGGACTGTTGCGCCTCAACGCGACCACGAGGTTGCGTAATTAGCATGCCAAGGACACGTATGTGGGACAGGGGCTTTAGACAATTTTATTTCCATTTGACGCTCGTGTGGATTCTGCATGGTACATGCACTCATAGATACATAGTCATAGAGACATAGTCATAGAGACATAGCCATATAGAGCCATAGAGCGTCATACAGAGCGTCGTAGAGTGTCGTATAGTAGTCATAGAGGCATAGAGTGCTAGTCATAGAGGCATAGAGTCATATAGAGACATAGTCTTACAGCGTGGAAACTGGCCCTTCTGCTGTTCTTGCCCACACCATCCAATTTGTCATAGAAAAATAGAAACAGAGAAAAATAGGTGCAGGAGTAGGCCATTCGGCCCTTCGAGCCAGCATGACCATTCAATATGATCATGGCTGATCATCTAAAATCAGTACATAGTTCCTACTTTTTCCCCATGTATCTCTTGATTTTTTTAGCCCTAAGAGATAAATCTAACTCTCTCTTGAAAACATCTAGTGAATCGGCCTCCACTGCCTTCTGTGCCAGAGAATTCCACAGATTCACAACTCTCTGGGTGAAGAGGTTTTCCCTCATCTCAGTCCTATCTACACTAGTCTCACCTCCCCATGTTTGGCACATATCCCTCTAAACCTGTCCCGTCCATGTACCTTGTTTCTTAACCCAATATTTCTTAAACATTGCGATAGTCCCAGCCTCAACAATCTCCTCCAGCAGCTCGTTCCATACATCCACCACCCTTTGTGTGAAAATGTTACCCTGCAGGTTCCTATTAAATCTTTCCCCCCTTAACTTAAACCTATGTCCTCTAGTTTTTAATTCCCCTACTTTGGCCAAGAGACCCTGTGCGTCTATCCTATCCATTCCTCTCACGACTTTGTACACCTCTATCCTTTATCCTGTATCTGAACACTGTGGAAGACTTGATTGTAATCATGTATAGTTTTTCTGCAGACTGGATAGCAGGTAACAAAAATAACCTTTCACTGTACCTCATTAGAGGTGACAATAAACTAAACTATAACTAAACTAAACTAACTTGGCATCATGTTCAGCACGGACATTGTGAGCTGTACGGTTGTCATGCTGTGCGGTTCTATGTTCTGATATTAATGAAGGCATTCAAAATCTATCCACCTGAAAAAACAGAGCAAGCAACCTGACAAAATTTCTAGCCGAAGATAGGCATTAAATGCCTTTTCTCCAGAAATGCTGTCTAACCCGCCGAGTTACTCCGGCTTTTTGGGTCTATCTTCACTGCAAACCAGCAGCTGCAGTTCCTTCCTACTCAAATTTTCTAGCCCGCTGGTTACTCTTGGTTAAGTTTGTGTACCGTTCTTCTCATTGAGCCTGCGGTGGCTAATTACCTTGGATAGGTACATCGAGAGGTCATCTGGAGGCTAATTGGTCTTAGGAACATCCTGAGGTCAGTTAAAGTGTAGTTGGCCCTCAGATCAATCATTGCACAGTTTACAGTTCCTTTGCCAGGTCAGCAAAAACTGCAGGAAATGATCGGTTTTCATCTTAAAGTTCTCGTCCGAGATCCTTTTGCATTTGTAACAAATTGTGCAGCTTCAGGATGTGACAGCATCGGTGTGATATCTGATCTCTGTGCACAGTGGGTTGTTGTTTAACAAGTTATTTGCTTGCTAGGTCGGCATTAGCCTGCGTTATAATCGGGTGCAGAACAGACTGAGGGCAAAGTATAGAATCTCAGTCCGTTGTCTAGACTTTGTCCAGATTTCTCAAACTTCAAGTAACCCTTGCATCCCCTCTCTCTCTGTCCCTCCAACAACCTAGTCGTCGTACTAGTTTCACTGTCTGCATCACTCATTAGCACCTTCCACAGAGGCAACAATGGACCAATGTGGGCTCCATCTTTCCTTGATCATCGTTGCTTTTTGCATATCTTTCATTCATTTCTTCTATTTACCTTCTATATCTCTAGGTTCCCTTTCCTCAGAATCTCAGTCTGAAGAAGGGTCTCGACCCGAAATGTCACCTATTCCTTTTCTCCAGAGATGTTGCCTGAGCTACTCCAGTTTTTTTTGTCTATCTTCTTTGTCCAGGCAACATTTGCTGGAACACACCCTCTGAACAGTATGACACGTCCTCTTCCCACACCCGTTGTCCTTTACGAGTGTGTCACATTAGCTAATTTAGTGCCAGATCTTGGGGAAGTTTGTGGTGTGGACCGCTGCCCAATAGAATTGGACTGAAACTTTCCAAATGACACTGGGGACTCTCAGAGGCGACAGAGTGGAGATTTTAATCTTAACAATCTGGTCCAAGAGATGAAAAGGATGTGTGTTGACTTACTGCACCACATACTTTCCACAAGCCATCAGTTTTAATGGAGAATGCGGTAGCTTATTACATTCATATGGTCCAGGGGGAAATAACGAGAAGTACTATGCTTAAATAATGAAAGAAAACTTTATTTTATATTATCGGCGGAGAGCCAGAGAGAAGGAATGTTGGCAAGAGAACTGGTTCTTCTTTTCATTTCAAGTTGACAAGCCCAACCTTTCACGCCCATCTGTCATTGGCTGAGAAGGCAACTGAACCATCCTGAACAACTATTTACCTCATGGGAGACCCTCGGACTACCTCTATCTTTGATCGGACTTTATTGGCTTTATCTTGCACTAAACGTTATTCACGTTATTCCCTTTATCACGTATCTGTACACTGTGGATGGCACGATTTCAATCATGTCATCTCTTTCCGCTGACACGCTTTGCACGTTCTCCCTGTAGCAGTGTGGGTTTTCTCGGGGTGCTCAGGTTTCCTCCCACAGTCCAAAGACGTGGTTTGCAGGTTAATAGACCTCTGTACGAACACTTGTCCTTAATGTGTTGTGGATAGAACTCGTGTACAGGTGATTGCTGGTCGACACAGGCTCAACGGGTTGAAGGGACTTTTTCCACATTGTATCTTTAAACTAAATTAAACTAAACCTATGTGACAAAGTTGCTCCCACAGTGTCGATAAGTGTTTGGACTCGGTGACAATGAGGGAATAGGCAATAACACTTGGAAGGCTATTGGCAGGTAAATGTGTGGTATTTGTCTTACTACATGAGCCTGCAGCTTATCGTCAAAGAAATAAGACGTCACAAATCGAATACATATTAGAAGAAGCTACATGACAGGAAACATTATAGAACAAAGAACAGTACAGCACAGGACAGTTCTTTCAGTCCACAATGTCTGCCATGAACTTGATACCAAAGCCAACTCCTATCTTCCTGCACATAATCTATATCCTTCCATCCCCTGCAAGTTGTTTTCCCAACAAAAAGCCTCTTAAAGCCCATTAACCTATCTGCCTCAACCTCCACCACCCCTGGTAGTGTTCCAGGAACACCACAATCTGTGTAAAATAACTTGCCCCGCACATCTCCTTTAAGCTTTGCCCTTCTGACCTCAAAGCTATGCTGCCCAGTATTTGATATTTCTCTCCCAGGAAAATGGTTCTGACTGTCTACTTATTTATGCCACTCATAATTTTATATTCGACCAGATCGCCCCTCAACCACCGGCCTTTCAAAGAAAATAATCCAAGTCTGTCCAACCTCTCCCTGCAGCTAATACCTCCCAGTACAGGCAGCATTCTGGTAAAGTTCATGGAAAATATATTTTGTTTGAGTTAGATGCAATAGATGAGACAAAGCTTAAGTGGGGGAGTTTGGCCTAAATGGTTAGCATTTGGACTGCACACCCAATTAATTTAGAGTAAAAATGCTGGTGTAACTCAGCAGGTCAGACAGCATCTATGGACGTTTCCAGTCAGGACTGTTCCTCAGGCCCAACCCCACCCGAAACATCACCTGTGCATTCCTACCTAAGATGCTGCCTGACCCGCTGAGTTACTCTAGCACTTAGTGTTTTACTCAAGATTCCAGCAACTCTACTCCTTGCACCCCATTGAATTTAGAGTTGCATTTCCCTCAGCTTACAGAGCAGTACCACACACTGCACAGACCCGGGTCTGACCCTGAGCTTGGGTACTGTCCATTCAGAGGTTGCACATACTTCCTGATGGTTTCCTTCGCATCCCAATGAAGTGCTACTGGATATGGGAAATTTCCCATGGCAGGATTAGCAGGAAGTTAGGGGGAATTAGGTGTGCGAGAGAACAGGTGATACAGTATGTGAGAGAGAACAGGTTACAGGAAAATAGCCAGAGGAATGGGATGATGGGAATGTTTGGCATGGACTCAATGGCCTGTGTCATTTAATTTAGTTTATTACTGTCACGTATACTGAGATACAGTGAAAAGCTTTTGTTGTGTGCTATCCAGTCAAAAAAAAGACGATACAATCCAGCCGTCCATAGTATAAAGATAATAGAAAAATGAAACTCCAAATATATTGAATGTAGAATACAAACACTAACCATTCAGGCAAAATTCTCGGCATGGGGCTTATACTACAGATCTTGGGCTTTTTCTCTGGCAAGGTAAGCTAAACCATATTCTTCACTCTGGTATTTTTCTCTTTGCTTTATCTGTTGTGCATGTGGCTTGACTAAATCCAATTGTGGATTGATATCTGTTTTAGACTTTTAGACTTTGGAGATATAGCACGGAAACAGCCCTTCGACCTACTGAATCCGCACCGACCAGCAATTACCCTGTACTATAGCGCTATCCTACACGCTAGAGACAATTAATACTTTTTTTAACCAAAGACAATTCACCTACAAACCACTCCATCTTTGGATTGTGGGAGGAAACTGGAGAAAACCCATGCTGTCTCAGGAAGGACGCACAAACTCCGTACAGACAGCGCCCATTGTCAGAATGGAACCCGGGTCTCTGGTGCTGTAAGGCAGCAACTCTACTGCTGCGCCACCGCGCCGCACCCATATTTAATCAGATAGCACACAAACAAAAGCTTCTCACCGTATCGCGGTACACGTGTCAATAATAAAACGATACCTATGCACATTCTCCAAGTAACTGCGTGGGGTTCCAGCTGGGTGCTCTGATTTCTTCCTTCATCCCAAAGATGTGTGAATTTGAGGTTTAATTCGTCACTGTAAATTATCCCTAGTGTGTGGATAAGTGGAGGAGTCTTCTGGTGGAAGAGGGGGGGCAAGTTAACGGGGATGTGGGGAGCTTAGGTCAGAGAGAAAATCGGTGGGTTGAAATGACCTCTTTTTACGTCGTGGGGAAGTAAGTATGGAGCCCCCAGAACCATAATGGTGGTTATCCACAGAGTGAGTATAACATTAACTATTTTCACATCCTTCCACTGGAGCCATTTTCCGATCCTGCGATGAGAGCCTTTCAACTCTTACATGGTGGCATCTGCATAAAGCTTTGTCTTTTCACCTCTGGCCTTTGTCCAACTATTTGCCAATCACCCCCCCCCCCCCCCCCCCCCCCTCATCATCGCCTGTATCCACCTATCTCTTGCCAGGCTGAAGAAGAGTCCAGACCTAAAACGTCACCTATCCATGATCTCCAGAGATGCTGCCAGAACCCTGAGTTACTCCAGCATTTTGTGTGTTTTATTTTATAAACCAGCATCTGCAGTTCCTTGTGTCTACATTTAACAGCTTTGTTTGTTTATCTTCTCGCAAAATATTACCTTCATGAATGTCAAAACAAAGTGAAAAATTAATAAGTTTCTGTTCTTAATTATTAAATCACTAGCATTTTAATTGCTGCACTATGGTACAACACTGAATGCTTTTGGAATGCTTATATTCTTATCTCTTCCAATCGCTGAAACATGTCAAAGGAAAACCTATAAAATTGCTCCTAATTATTAAAATCAAGCAACATAAGGCATATGTTTTCCCTTTTAATTTGCAGAGTCTTTAATCATAGCTTCCCATTATTTGGAGAGGACGGCTGTGTGTGCTTTAATGCAGGCGCTTGCCAGTGTATTACCAATCAATGTATTGTCCTTCAACTTTCGGAGATGTACAGTGAGCAGAAGGTGAAGCTGAGGGGACTGGCAGGATTTGGCATTACCTCAGCCATTCGTGAACCAGGACATGCTGGCTGCCTCGTACAAATTCAGACGGCAAGCTTTCTCCCATCACAGCTGAGACATTGGTTGGAACAGCCTACCTGCGCGAGCCACATAACCTTTGCTGTATCACCGCGTACCTCGAAGGATTTCATAAGGTTCCCCCCCCCTAAAGAGAAACTCAGGGCTCTGTGATGAATTAAGACATCTCCACATTTCACCAGTTTTAAATCCACCCACATCGCAGATCTTGATTTAATTTTTAAAGATATATATAAAAAACTAATGCAAACAAAAAAAAGTTAACACTGAAAAGGAGCGGGGGTGGGGGGGGGGGGGTGAAAAGCACAACATCATAGATCAGTGCTCACAGCTGGTGGTCCCTTTGATCTAGGAGCCAGTGCAGTCAAGTTCGGGAACAGCATTGATGAGGAATAAAGATAAAGGAGCTGTTTATAAAAAAATATCAAAGCAGCAGCCCCTGTGAATTTTCCTTAAACATGCGGCTGATCTCTGTACATTTTGTTCTACATTTATCTGGTGGAATATACCCACTGCCATCTATTAAATTAGTATTGAATCAATGAAGATCAATTCTACTTGCAGTTAACAGGGCAAGGGAGCATTATTACAAATTATGAGGATTGTGGATCGATGCTTTATAGTAGCTGCTTCTTTCTATGTTGTGAGATGTTGCAGCAACTAACGTCAGGGAGCTGCAGGCCAGCCAAAGGTTTCAAAGGGGCCATCCTGAATTCTGATCCGGTGCAGTTCAACTTCTGCTTTTTCTGTGGACTCTTTTAGAATTGGTTTGAACATTTCACTGTCCACCTTTATGCCAAAACGTAGAAACAAGGAACTGCAACCAAAATGCTGGTTTACCAAAAAAAAAGACGCAAAGTGCAGGAGTAACTCAGCAGGTCAGGCAGCATCACTGGAGCACATGATTGGTGAACTCTGTTGAACAGAATCACCCCATATCCTCCTCCAATTTTCACCAATGGGTCTTTTGCGCTAAACTGTTATGACAAAATAAAGAACATTATTTTGTCAAGGAGTGATTTCCCGACCCGAAATGTCTCCTATCCATCTTCTCCGGTGATGCTGCCTGACCCGCTGAGTTACACCAGCACTTTGCGTCCACATTTTGCCAGTTTTATTTTCTTCAATACCGAAAAATTCTCCAGAACTTAAATTTTCTGACAATAACCAAATTATCGAAGAGTAAGCACAGTGGTGCAGCTCGAAGAGTCGCTGCCTCACAGCTCCAACGGCCCGGGTTCGATCCTGATCACCGGCCACTGCGTGGAGTTTGCATGTTCTTTCTGTGGCCACGTGGGCTTACTCCGAGTGCCCCGGTTTCCTCCCCCATCCCAGAAGTGTGCCGAACCTAGGAAATTCCCCCTTCGTCTCTTGCTGGGTGGTAGAATATGGGGCGAGTGCATGGGGATGTGGGAGAATGAAATGGATGAGTGTAGAATTAGCGATTGATGGTCAGCCTGGGCTCAATGGACTGAAGGGCCTTTCTCCATGCTGAATCTTTCCAGCTCCATGATTTTCATCATCAGTTCTCTTCATACTTGGACAAAGAGTTTGTGTTAACATGCCCAGAGTAGACTCTGCTTGAACAGACCCCCCACCTAATTTCACCAATGGGACATGTGCTAAACCCTTATGACGGGATGGAGACTAACTTATTGTCGAGGAGTGAGTTCTTATCAACCTCAGAGCTAATCCTATAACATTGAACTCGGCAAATGAAAAGGCCATCAATTCACTAAATAACTGATCTCTGAGTGAAAGTAGTGAAATTGAAGACCACAATTTAACTGCACAACTTGGAATGATAGCATTATTATGGCAGGGAAGGAGTCCATTGGGCCCTTCAGCCCACCGAGTCCGTGCTGACCAGCAATCACCACGTACACTAGCACTATCCTGCACACTAGGGACAATTCGCAATTTTTTTTTTACCGAAGCCAAATAACCTACAAGTCCATACGTCTTTGGAGTGTGGAAGGAAACCGGAGCAACCAGAGAAAACCCAAGCTGTCACAGGGACAACGTGCCAACTCTGTACAGGCAGCACCCATAGTCAGGATTTTAACCGGGTTTTACATACTTTAGAATGAAGTGTTTGGAAATGTGAAAGTGTCATGCACTACAAAGTCATAAACAATAGCAAATTTATGCAACACCCTCCGGTTATTTTTCTCGCAGTCATGCTGTGTTTATTTGATCAGTAAAATGGGTGTTAGAATAATACGTAAGTTTATCACTGGTTGAGAGCAAACGGAAAATCTACATGATAGAATTTCCTCCACAGATGTTGCTTGACCCGCTGAGTTCCTCCAGCACTTTGGGCCCACGAGTCAGCACTGACCAGCAATCACCCCGTGCACTGGCACTATCCTACACACGAGGGACAAGTTTACGGATTACCAAAGCCAATTAACCCATAAACCTGTACTTTTTTGGAGTGTGGGGGAAAACAGGAGCACCAGGAGAAAACCCACACAGTCACAGGAAGAATGTACAAACTCCATACAGACAGCTGCCGTAGTCAGGATCGAACCCGGGTCTCTGGCACTGTAAGGCAGCAACTCTACTGCTGCGCCACTGTGCCACCTGACTTGCTGTCTGCTCTCTCGAGGTTGATCCCAATGCCGCCTGGTTTTAGACTTAAAGGTTCCCTGCAATACGCAGTCACAACAGGCAGGAATTACTTGTTGGAGGAGGACATTTTTTGACCTGGTAGGCGGGTGAGGGGTGGGAGAGGTGGAGCAGTAATCACAAACTAGGGGAAGGTAGGGGCAACCTACAGCAGGGGTGAATTAAGGTTTAGAGCTTTAGATTCCTGACCACATCATTCTGGCTACTTTTCCTGCCTTCCCTCATTTTTAAAGGTGATTAAAAAATTATAGACCCCTTAAAAGTTTAATTCTAGTTTAGTTTAGTTTGGTTTAGTTTAGTTTAGTTGAGTCTGGTTTATTGTCACGTGTACTGTGGTACAGTGAAAGGCAGGAGTAACTCAGCGAGTCAGGCAACATCTCTGGAGAACTTGGATAGGTAAAATTCCGGGTCGGGATCCTTCTTCAGACTGATGGTGACAAAATGCTAGAGTAACTCATCGGGTCAATCAGCATCTCTGGAGAACGTGGATAGGTGACATTTTGGGTGGGACCCTACTTTAGACCATCTCTTTAGACCTGTCACTTGCCAGGCTTTGTCCTGTCAATGCCTCTCTTCCAGCTGTCTCCCCCCACCAATACAATCAGTCTGACCTGCTGAGTTATTCCAGGACGTTGTGCCTGTTCTAAATTTGTCCAGTTTGCAGTTGTCATTAATCTCTCTATCATCCCATTGAAGATGTAGTAGTTTTATCCAAATCTACTCACTGTTACGACTCCCTTCAGTCCCTAGCCCCTCACACTCCGCCCTCTTTATTTCCCTGCAGTCATTCTCTCTCAAGTGTACATCACCTCTTTGATTGCTTTACCACTTATATAGACAAAGGGGTAATTCACAGCAGCCGTACCTTCTCAGCGCATCCAGAATCTTTGTTAAATAAATATTTCATGTTATTTTGATTATATTTTTATAATATATTTCATCTTATCAGGCAACTGAACCATCCTACCAACTGAAGAGCAGTCCTGAACTACTATCGACCTCATTGGAGACCCTCAGACTATATTTGCTGGCTTTATCTTGCAATCCAATGAGGTAGATACAGTAGTAGTTCAGGACTTCTCTCTAGTTGGTAGGATGGTTCAGTTACCTGTATCATGTATCTGTACACTGTGAATGTCTCCATTGTAATCACGTTATGTCTTTCCGCTGACTGGTTAGCACGCAACAAAAGCTTTTCACAGTACCTCGTTACACGTGACATTAAACGAAAACTTAACTACGCTAAACAAAATTTTGCTCCTTTTCAAATCTAACATTACATTTATTTTGAGCAGTTCCTTCCCTGTTAGATCATGCACTAAATCTGGTTCATCACTAATCATTAAATTTGCAGTGTTTTTGGCTCCGGAATACTTTGCTCTTGAAAACCACCTTGATTGCACTCGAGAGATTTACTACCTTCCCAATCAGAGCTGTTCTGCTCCTCCTGCTGTAAACAGTTCTGCTTTGCCTCCCAGCCTCTTTAACTACACAGTTAGTTCTTCTACATGATGCCACCTCAGCGAGGCTGTCAGGAGGCTTCAATGGGTGGCACAGTGGCGCAGCGGCAGAGCTGCTGCCTTGGTTCAATATAGGTTCCCCGGTTCGATCCTGACTATGGGTGCTGTCTGCATGGAGTTTGTATGTTCCTTCAGATGCGCCGGTTTCCTCCCACATCCCATGGACGGGCGGGTTTGAAGGTTAATTGGCCTTTGCAAAATTGTTCCTAACGTGTGGGAAGTGGATGAGATAGTGGCCCTATATTCGCTCCTAACGGCCTGCAGGGCTGTAGGAATTGCATGTGCACAGGATCATGACTGATTTAGAAATAAAACATGGAAGGAAGCTGTTCCGAAGAGCAATATAAACCCAAAGTGCTGGAATAACTGAATGGATCCATAGCCCCAAGGGCATGTTTCCATGCTGTACCTCTAAACTCTATATTCTATGACCTGTCTTACATTCTGTTAGACTCCCTAGAAGTCAATGTGATTAGAACACAAAGTGCTGGAGGAACTCAGTGGGTCAGGCAGTATCTGTGGAGGAAAATGGACAGACGGCATTTAGGGTAAGAATCCTTCTAAAGACCTGCCTGTCCATTTCCCTCCACAGATGCTGCGTTCCACTGAGGTCCCCCGGCACTTTGTGTTTGGCTCAAGTTTCCAGCATCTTTGCTGCAGTTTTTGTGTCTCCCTAGTAATTAGACTGGCCCAATATTCAGTCTGCAGTCAATGCAAGAAGCCAACATTTGGGGGTTAATTCAAAACTAACCCTCCAGATATTGCTGGAAGATATTATTGCACTTAAAACGTATCCTTTTGTCATTACTTTTAAATTATTTTTTATGATTTTGTGTAAGTAGGACCCAGGTTCATAATATTTTGCTGACCCAGGCAGCAGTAGATGTAACTGCAGTGGGTCAGAGAATCCTCTGGTGGTGGGGGATGATGACTCCTGGAAATTGCCCCTAATGTTTAGGGAATGGATGCAAATGTGGGATAACAGAAATAGTGTGAACGGCTGATCGATGGTCGGTGGGCCGAAGGGCCTGTTTCCATGCTGTACCTTTCATTCGATCAATCAATTTAAAAACTCTTTAAAGGTGATTTTGGGGACATTCTCTTTCTCTTGGCCATGCAGAACCAATTCCTCAACAAAGATCGTTTTTGCATCGTGCCTGAAGTCAGGTCTGTCTCAATGCTGCTTTTATTGTTACATGTGCAAAGTGCAAATGCATTATGAAATTCACAGTGAAAATGACTGAAACTCACTCGTCACCAACTACTTTCTGAATGGACACAAATAGCTGGAGTAGGCAGCGGTCAGGCAGAATCTCTGGAAAAAACGAATAGGTAACGTTTCAGGTTGAAACCCTTCTTCAGCCTGACCCGAAACGTCACCTATTCCTTTTCTCCAGAGATCCGGCCTGACCCACAGAGTTATTCCAGGTTTTTGTGTCTATCTTTGGTGTAAACTAGCATCTGCAGTTCCTCTCTCTCCATAATTTCTGAGTGTGATCCTCATCAACCATTTTCCAGTTTCCTGACAAAACGTCTTCAGCGTGTGTGTGTGAACGGAAAGAGCTCCAATTGGCACCCAGTGTTGAGTGGTGCACCCCAGGGCACAGTACTTGGCCCACACCTATTTTTGCTTTACATCAATGACACCCATGAAAAAGTCGCAAGTACGACCAGACTATTCGCTGATGATTGTTTGCTGTACCGTCCAATTAAGTCAGCTGATGACGAAGATGCTCTCCAAAAAGATCGCGATACTATGGTCAAGTGGTCACAACAATGGGGCATGCAGTTCAACCCTTCCAAATGTGAAGCCATGCGTGTCACCAGAAAGAGGAATCCAGGCGTCACAACATACTTGGTGTCACCCTTGAAGAATCCAAACAAAACCAAGTATCTTGGCATCAAATTGCAGAACGATCTACGTTGGAACAGTCAGACTCATCATGCAACAGGGAAAGCAACAGATGTCCTAAACTTCCTGAGGCACAACTTCCATCATTGTTCAGCTTCTGTCGAAGGAGGAAGCTGTATTTCACCCTCGTTAGACCTCATCTGGACTATGCAGTTGCAGCTTGGGACCCATTCACAGATAAAAACATTTCATCCATCGAACGTGTCCAAAGACAGGCCGCTCCATTTGTTACTAACACCTACGAGAGAGAAGCGAGTGTCACCAAACCTCTGAATTCTCTGGGGTGGAACCCTCTCCAAGACAGACGTGAAGCTCACCGTTTGACCTGTTTTTTGCAAAATGTTAAATGGTCAGCTAGACATAGATCACAAGACCAACACCAACCCCAAACCAATTAGGAGCAGACGAGGGCATTCGATCCAATTTGTGGTCCCAGCCACAAAGACAGATGTGTACAGCAATTCGTTCTTCCCACGCACTATTAAAGCATGGAATAATCTCCACCAAACCACGGTTGCCCAGCCAGATGCAACTAAATTTAAAGTGGCACTTTCTTCCCAATAACCCTCTCTGGCTAAACCCCTCCCTTCACAACCTCCAGATTAAATTCCAGTTGGAATATTTTGGAGGACCAAGTAACCAAGAACCAAGAACCATACAGCCGCTAGCTTACGTGATTAAGGGGCTTTTCATTTGCGATAATTTGTACAAGTTTAGTATGATTGTTTTAACTTATAATGAAATGCCTTGAGACAAGTTGCAGTTGCTCATTAGATTTGTTGATAAAGTATTCACATTGACAGTATACTTTCAAGGCATGATAATTAATCACACTTTTACTTTGGACACCCTCTCCTGTGTTCCCTGTTCCAAAATGCATATCCTTACATTTGGCTATACTCAAAACCATCTGTTGTGAGTGATTGTACTAAGATAATCAGTCCAGATCTCTGAACGACACCACCTTGTTTAAACTGGCCTCATATCGAAGTATTACATCTAAATGTAATATTGCAACAAGCACATTATTTATGAATGATGCTATGTCCCGAAACATTTGTAATGAACTTTGTTTCGCTTCAGCCAGATGCTTCTTATATTATTCTATTTCTCTCACCTTCTGCTTCACAGTTCCAAGCCAATTGTCAATCCAATTAGTTAATTTGCCAATGATTCCACAGACTTTTATCCTATCGTGTTATCAGATATTTCCTTAACACTCATAGAGGCTGTAGTTTCTTTAACTTCCATTAAAACAGTTTGTCGCAGTATTCGCTTGGATTTTCAGTTGCTAATGAGGCCACAGTGGCTCTCGTTGAAACATTGTGTGTTGAGTTCATTTCATAAAATTCACATTCACATGTAATAGCAAAAGAAATGCTCAGCATGTTGGGCAGCAGAAATGCTCACCATGTTGGGCAGTAGAAATGCTCAGCATGTCGGGCAGCATTAATGATGTGATGTTTCAGCTCAATCTTCTTTCATCAGAATATTGATCCATTTTTGAACTTGAAATTAGGAAAAATCTAACACTGGTTTTAGATTAGTTTAGAGATACGGCGCGGAAACAGGCTCTTCAGCCCACCGAGTCCATGCCGACCATTGATCCCCGCGCACTAATACTATCCGACACACACTAGGGACAATTTACAATTTTACCAAAGCCAATTAACCTACAAACTAGTATGTTTACTATATTACCAACCTACAAACCTACAAACTAGTATGTCCTCGGAGAGTGGGACGAAACCAGAGCATCCGGAGAAAACTCACGTGGTCACGGGGAGAATGTACAAACTCCATACTGACAGCACTCGTAATCAGGATCGAACCCGGTTCCTTGGCACTGTAAGGCAGGAACTCTACCGCTGCACCACCATGCCACTCTGAATACTCTCAGTCCACCAAATATATCTACCCTTCTCATTATCAGTAACAACAATATTCGATAGAACAGATCGATTAAGAGTCAAAATAATCAAGAGTGTTTAATTGTCATATACGGTATACCAACAACAGAATTACAGACCCGTAAATGTAATAACACACATATTAGTTTAGAATAGTTCGGTTGATTATTACCATGTGTACAAGAGGTACAGTGGAAAGCTTTCATGTGCGTGCTATCCGGTCAACGTAAACAGTATACCTGAGTACAATTAAGTTGTCCACAGTATACAGCTAAAGGATGAAGGGTACAACATTCAATGGTAGATAAATCAACTAGTCCAAAGATTAAAGACAAAATATAATAATCCACATACAATACAGTAATACCAGTTAACCATTGTAGTGCAGAAAACTGAAGTCCATAATGCCACCAAAGACACGGTCCACAGATGATCATAGAGGTTAGTATTTTATAGTGTTCAAGAGCCTGATGTTTGCTAGGAAGAAGCTGGTCTTGAACCTTGTGGTCATAGTTTTTAGACTCCTATACCTTCTTCCTAATGCTAGGAGTGAAATGGGAGCATGGCCAGTGGTGAGAGTCTTTGATGATATCAACTGTGTTTTAGATCCCTTCATTGGTGGGGAGGTCAGTATCTGTGATGGACCTGGTAATGTCTACCATCCTCTGCAGTCTTCATTCTAGTTGTTAAACAAGGCCGTGATGCAACCAGTCAACATGCTCTCCACTGCACACCTGTAGAACATGTGAAATAGAGGCAGGAATAAGCGGCTGGATCTCCCCTGCCATGCAACAGCCACGGATAATCTGATCAATATCAGTTACATATTGGTTCCAGTTCCTTATAATCCCTACTTCTCCTGCATTCCTGAAACCCACTCAGCCTTTAGAATACACACACACATACATATTTATATATATATGTATGTGTGTATATGTATGTGTGTAAATGTATATATATATATATATGTATATATATATGTGCGTGTATATGTATGTGTGTATATGTATGTGTGTATATATATGTGTGTATAATATATATGTGTGCATATATATGTGTGTATATATATATATGTTGAGCTTCTGCAAGTAAGAATGTTATTGTTCTCTCTGGGACATGACAATAAAACACTTTTGACTCTTGACTCTATCCAAACTAGTTTATTACCTTCAACACCTAGGCCTTTGACATGGAACCCAACCAAATTACAGACTTCTTCATTTGTGTTGATTTTGTTTCTAAGGAAGCACCCACTCAGATCTTAGATTCCTCCATTTAAATAACTGGATCTGAACCCACAAGAAACAGCAGATGCTGGAACCTTGAGCAGAAAACAGAGTGCAGTCGGAAGTAGTCTGTCCATTCCCTCCACAGATGCTGCCTGACCTGTTGATTTCCTGCAGAACTTTGTGTTTTGAATCTGGATCCAGACGGTCTTTATATTAACTGATTGAAAATATTTTTCTGCCATATTTCTTTAAATTAATGATGGTGTCAGTGCTGAAAGGGCCAAGATTATCATGACGTTTTAAAAATTTTAAACCTTTGGAATTGTGCATTGAAGTATTGCTGTTGAGCCCACGTCTGGGATCACTTCACTGTGCTGCTTGTAACAGCACGGGAAATGGCCACAATACATCACTGTAGAACCATGTCTATGCTTAGGGTTAGGTTAATTAATGTCACAGATACTGAGGCACAGTCAAAAGCTTTGTTTTGTATATTATCCAAATAGATCAGATAAACCAGACGTTAATACAATCGCATAATAGATAGAGCAAAGGTGAAGATACAGAGTGCAGAATATAGTTCTCAGCATTGTAGCGCATCAGTTCCATAGACAAAGTCCAATGTCTGCAATGGGGTAGAGATGAATCGGATAGTACCCAAGCTTATGGAAGGACCATTCAGAAGCCTGATAACAGAGGGAAGACACTGTTCCCGAGTCTGGTGGTGCACACTCTCAAGGTGCTGTACCTTCTGCCGGACGGGAGCAGGTAGAAGAAGGAATGACTGGGGTGGGACACGTCTTTGATTAGTATATTGTAGAAACAAAGAACTGCAGATGCTAGTTTACACAAAAAGATACAAAGTGCTGAGGTAAGTCAGTTGGTCAAGCAGCATCTCTGGAGAACGTGGATAGGTGAGATTTTCGGTCGGGACCCTTCTTCAGATCCAGTTTATAGATAGAGCGGGTCAGAGATGCTGCTAGACCCACTGAATTATTCCAGCACACTGTGTCTTTGATAATGTTGGCTGCTTAGCTGAAGCTGAATGAAGTGTAGATGGAGTCAGTAGTGTCTGGTCTGTGTGATGAACTGGGCTACGTCCACAACTAATAAGGAAAGGAATCAACCTCTGTGTCAGTGGTAAGGAAGACATTCATTGTGCCCTGGAGAAGGTGGTGGTGAATTGCTCTGCTGTCCACGGCAGTCTGTGTGATCAAGGTGGCCCCCCGGCTGCCATAAGGTAGAAAGTTCCAAGATGCTCCATGATGATGAAGAAATGATGACATTCTGATTTATCAAGTGAGGATGATACATTGATAAAGTGAATTTGTGGGAGACACCGTTAAAACTTTGGTGAGATTCTGCAAAGTAAACGCAAGACACAATGCAGATGCTGGAATCATGAGGTTCACCAGACTGATTCCTGGGATGTCAGGACTTTCATATGAAGAAAGACTTGATAGACTCGGCATGTACTCGCTAGAATTTAGAAGATTGAGGGGGGATCTTATAGAAACTAATGCCCCTGTCCCACTTAGGAAACCTGAACGGAAACCTCTGGAGACTTTGCGCCCCACCCAAGGTTTCCGTGCGGTTCCCGGAGGTTTTTGTCAGTGTCCCTACCTGCTTGGACTACCTGCAACCTCCAGCATCCACCTGCAACCTCCGGGAACCGCACGGAAACCTTGGGTGGGGCGCAAAGTCTCCAGAGGTTTCCGTTCAGGTTTCCTAAGTGGGACAGGGGCTTTACAAAATTCTTAAGGGGTTGGACAGGCTAGATGCAGGAAGATTGTTCCCGATGTTGGGGAAGTCCAGAACAAGGGGTCGCAGTTTAAGGATAAGGGGGAAGTCTTTTAGGACCGAGATGAGAAAAACATTTTTCACACAGAGAGTGGTGAATCTCTGAAATTCTCTGCCACAGAAGGTAGTTGAGGCCAGTTCATTGGTTATATTTAAGAGGGAGTTAGATGTGGCCCTTGTGGCTAAGGGGATCAGGGGGTATGGAGAGAAGGCAGGTACGGGATACTGAGTTGGATGATCAGCCATGATCATATTGAATGGCGGTGCAGGCTCAAAGGGCTGAATGGCCTACTCCTGCATCTATTTTCTATGTTTCTATGTTTCTATGAGCAAAACACAAAGTGCTGGAGGAACTCAGGGTCAGGAAGCATCTGGGAAGAGGATGGACAGGCAATGTTTTGGATCAGGACCCTTCTTCAATTCCCAACCCGAAATGTCCTCCATCCATTCCCTCCCCAGATGCTGCCTGACTCATTCAATTCCTCCAGCACTTTGTATTTTGCTGTAGTGTAGTCTGTGAACAGTAAAAACTGCAGTTCATCAGAGAATTGTTATTGCTTTTGGTTTATTATTGTTGCGCAAACGGAGATGCAGTGAAAGAATTTGTGTGTGCTCTCCAGGCAAATCATACTAAACATGAGTACAATCAAGCCACACACAACTACAACAGGTAGTGCTAAGAAAAACATGGCAGAGTACAAAATATAGTGATACAGCTTTATAATGTTGTCGTTACAGAGAAAGTGCAGGTAAAAAGAGGATTTAAAGTCCACAAGAAAGTGATTGGGATATTGGGACTGCACCCTAGTTTATGAGAGGATTGTTCAGTAGTCTGACAGCAGCGGGAAGAACCTGTATCCTAATCTGGTTGTATGTGCTTATGAGCTTAGAACAGAATAGCACAGGACAGGCCCATCAGTCCACAATGTCCACGGCGAACATGATACAAAGTTGAAACAAATCCCCTCTGCTTGCATGCGATCCATACCCCCCCTTACCCTCAATATCTATGCCAATCCAAAAGCCTCTTTCATGCCACTATCATATCTGCCTCCACCACCATTCCTGGCAGCGCATTCCAGGCCCCCACCACTCTCTGTATAAAAGATTGCTCTGCACATCTCCTTTAAACATTTCCTCTCTCACCTTAAAGCTATGCCCTCTAGTCTTTGATATTTCCACCTGAGGAAAATAAGTTCTGACTGTCTACCCTATCTATGCTTCTTATAATTTTATAGGCCACATATCGGAGGAAGGATGTGCTGGCACTGGTGAGGGTGTAGAGGAGGTTTTCGAGGATGATCCCAGGAATTATTAAGTTAACATATTATGAGCGTTTGAAGGCACTGGGCCTGTACTCGCTGGAGTTCAGAAGGATGAGGGAGCGACCTCATTGAAACTTACCGAATAGTGAAAGGCCTAGATAGAGTGGACGTGGAGAGGACGTTTCCACTCGTGGGAGAGTCTAGGACCAGAAGCCATAACATCGGAATAAAAGGACGTACCTTTAGGAAGAGATGAGGAGGAATTTAGGTTGAATCTGTGGAATTCGTTGCCACAGACAGCTATGGAGGCCACGTCAATGGATATTTTTAAAGTGCAGATTGACAGATTCCTAATTAATACGGGTGTCAGGGTTATGAGAAGGCAGGAGAATGAGGCTGAGAGGGAAAGATACCGAAGATAGAAACGTTGGACAGCTGCAGAAAAAAGAATCCAAGGTTTTGTTTCACGCAATGGTGCAGAGAGTGTGGGTTTAAACTGATTGAGAGAGTGTAAGGTACCAATAAATTACACATTGGAACAGTGGCACAGCGGTACAGTTGCTGCCTTACAGCACCAGAGACCTGACTATGGGTGCTGTCTGTACAAAGTTTGTACGTTCTCCCTGAGACCATGTGGGTTTTCTCGGAGTGGTCCGATTTCCTCCCACACTACAAAGATGTGCGGGTTTGTAGGTTAATTGACTTTTGTAAATTGTCTCTAGCATGTCGGATGGAGCTAGTGTATTGGTGATTGCTGCCCAGCATGGACTCATAGAAACGTAGAAAATAGGTGCAGGAGTAGGCCATTCGGCCCTTCGAGCCTGCACGGCCATTCAATATGATCATGGCTGATCATCCAACTCAGTATCCTGTACCTGCCTTCTCTCCATACCCCCTGATCCCTATAGCCACAAGGGCCACATCTAACTACCTCTTAAATATAGCCAATGAACTAGCCTCAACTACTTTCTGTGGCAGAGAATTCCACAGATTCACCACTCTTTGTGTGAACATTTTTTTTCTCATCTCGGTCCTAAAAGACTTCCCCCTTATCCTTAAACTGTGACCCCTTGTTCTGGACTTCCCCAACATCGGGAATAATCTCCCTGCATCTAGCCTGTCCAACCTCTTAAGAATTTTGTAAGTTTCTATAAGATCCCCCCTCAATCTTCTAAATTCTAGCGAGTACAAGCCGAGTCTATCCAGTCTTTCTTCATATGAAAGTTCTGACATCCCAGGAATCAGTCTGGTGAACCTTCTCTGTACTCCCTCTATGGCAAGAAAGTCTTTCCTCAGATTAGGAGATCAAAACTGTACGCAATACTCCAGGTGTGGCCTCACCAAGACCCTGTACAACTGCTGTAGAACCTCCCTGCTCTTGTACTCAAATTCTTTTGCTATGAATGCTAACATACCATTCGCTTTCTTCACTGCTTGCTGCATCTACATGCCTACTTTCAATGACTGGTGTACCATGACACCCAGGTCTCATTGCATCTCCCCTTTTCCTAATCGGCCACCATTCAGATAATAGTCTACTTTCCTGTTCTTGCCACCAAAGTGGATAACCTCACATTTATCCACATTATACTGCATCTGCCATGCATTTGCCCACTCACCCAACCTATCCAAGTCACCTTGCAGCTGCCTAGCATCCTCCTCACTGCCCCCCAGCTTCGTGAAATCCGCAAACCTGGAGATGTTGCATTCAATTCCCTCGTCCAAATCATTAATATATATTGTAAATAGCTGGGGTCCCAGAACTGAGCCATGTCCAGTGACCAGTAGTCACTGCCTGCCATACTGACTCGGTGGGTCCAACGTCCTGTTTCTACGCTATACTGTATATCTAAACTAAACTAAACTAAAAATGGACACAAAGTGCTAAAGTAACTCAGTGGGTCAGGTAACATCTCGGGAGAAAAAGGAAGGGTGACGTTTTGGGGCAGAAGTCTGAAGAGTGGGTCCCACCAGAAACATCATCCATTCTTTTTCTCCAGAGATGCTGCCTGACCCACTGAGTTAAGCCCCTGTCCCACTTGGGCGACCTCCACCGCAACTTCTGGCGAGTTTGCCCGCGACCCATAGTCGCGGCAAGGTCGCCACGAGGTCGTAAGAGGTCTTCGTCACTCTCCTTCATGGTCGAGAGTGGTCTCCGCGTAGTCGAGGCTTCAGCTAGGTCGCGGCGTATTTTTTAAAATGTTAAAAATTGAACTCGACTAAAAATAGGTCGCCTTAAGAAAAATTCGAAAATATCTTTAGTCGTAGGTCTAGTCTGGTGTACTGGGACAGTCCATCACATCATCTCCATTCACCCATTGAGACCTCTTCTTGTGCTTCCTCTTCACCCTTGCTCTTCCCCTTCTGCCTTTCTTAAAAGGCTGCTGAAGCAAAAGGGCTACTGCAAACAGCAGTAGTTGTATTTTTACTAACATCCTCCGACTTGTTCCTTCTTTGCTTGGACGGTTCAGAATGAATTTTTTTTTTAAACCTGGGAGGCATTTTTTAGTGAGAAAAAAATGCAGACGTGACATCATTTTATCAGGTGATCATTTGAGCTGTAGACACTCGTCACTGGTCATTGCTGGTTTACGCTGTGGTCCTCTGAGGTGGAAGGGGGTCGTGCTCATTCACGGACCAATTTGCCAGAGACCATCCTCGAGTAAAACGTACATGGTCGAAGCCAGTCTTCAACATAGTCGAAGGAGGTCGAAGGATGTCGAAGGAGGTCTTCTTCATAGTCGAGGGAGGTCTTCAACATAGTCGTAGGAGGTCGTACATATAGTTGAGGAAGGTCGTAGGAAGTGGTATGCCACCGCGACCTTGATTTTTTTTTTAGTCGCTTAAGGTCGCCAGAGGTCGCAGTGGAGGTCGCCCAAGTGGGACAGGGGCTTTACTCTAGCACTATGTTTCTATCTTCAATATAAACCAGTATCTGCAGTTCCTTCCTACAAACTAAAAGTGGACTGCAGTGTCCTGGAAATCACCGAGTTACCCAGACTGAGTCCTTCACGTGGCATAGCCCACCGGGCTAAAGATTTAACCTACAACAAGGACTAAATAGCCCTTTCTCACCTTTGAAGTGCTCTTGCTGGTGCGCTGAGCATTTGCTTGGAACAATCCCGGGTCTTCCCCCAGATTTGCATGATTTTCCCACTTCCGATGTTTAAGCAGGCAGGCTGTTAATTTTGAAGTTGGCTCCAGCAGTAAGGTGGACCAGCCAACTTGAAAACCGACACACAGCGAGCTTGTGTGAGCTGAGTCCTATGTAAGGAGGGAGCACAGCATGTGCTGAATGACATCCAGCTGGTCCAGTCTATTAATCACACACTCTGATGGTTGGCAAGCAGTCTGCTCCACAAGACAGGTTCAGGCAAAGTCGGAAGTGAGCAGATTCTAAAGTCATCCAGCACGGGGAAAAGCCCAAAAAGCTCAAGAGTTTTGCATGTCTATTTAAGAAAAGTCAGTGGCACAAAGTCATAGAGTCATGCACCGTGGAAACAGGCCCATCCGATCAATTTGCCCACACTGACCAACATGGCAACGGATCCATCGCACCAACAAGTAGACAGCAGTCATGAGCTACTATCTACCTCATTGGAGACTCTAGACTATCTTTGATCAAACTTTACTGGACTATCTTGCACTAAACGTTATTCACGTTATTCTCCTTATCATATACACTGTGGATGGCTCAATTGTAAGGGTGGGGGGACGGGCCTTTAGAAAGGAGGAATTTCTTTAGTCAAAGGCAGGCACGGAAATCGTTATCAAAATATGGGGGGGACCGGGGGATAGGAGGGACACAATTTCTTGGCGGCCGCTCACACACACACACACGCAAGGCTTCGGAGACTTTAGCCGTGGGCCCTGTGAACGGTAATTTCAGCTCAATCCGGTGCTAAATGCAGCTCAACTCTGCCTGTCTCGCCCGGTTAACCTACAGCCCTGCCTGGACTGACAGGACACCAGTCCGGAGCCGTGGAGCTAGCGCTGCTTCTCTGCGCTGGCTGTAAGCCTGGGCTATATTTCCCGTATGTCCAGGCAGGGCTGTAGGTTAACCTGGCGGGACAGGCAGAGTTGAGCTAGATTTAGCATCGCTTCTCTGCGCTGGCTATGGGCCTGGGGGCACCACTCCCATCTGACTCCCAACGTATCTGGCCACCCCCGGGCGTGGGGAGGGGGAGGGGCATGAGGGTGGGGATGGGGATGGTCCAGTGGCGGTTCGGCAGCGATTGCAGCGCCGGAGACCCGGGATCGATCCTGGCTGCGGATGAGGCACAGGTCTGTGTCCAGGGCTGCCGAGAGTGACCTTTTCGCTTATGGCCTATGACCTAGGCACGTCTCCCTCCTCCAATCACCGCGCTCTATCCTCAGTCCCACCCCCCTACTTCCGCCTCTGACCGACTCCTCCCTCCGCCAATCATCGCACTGAATCAACATGTCCCGTCCCCACTGCCTGCTGACTGATGTCTCTCTCGTCCAATCGGCGCACTCGATCAGCAGTCCCACCCCCACTGTCTCGCAGAAAGCGGAGATTTCACCGAGTTTTAAAATCCGGATTACAAAAAATGGGGGGTATGTCAAAACAGGGGGGGTGGGGGGGCATGTCCCCCCTGGCCCCCCCGGGATTTCTGCCCCTGGTCAGAGGGTGGCGAATCTGTGGAACTCATTGCCACAAACAGCTGTGGAGGCCAATAGTCATTGGCTATTTCTAAAGCGGAGATTGGCAGAATCTTGATTAGGAAGGGTGTCAAAGGTTATGGGGCGAAGGCAGGAGAATGGCATTGATAGGAAAAGATAGATCAGCCATGATTGAATGGCAGAGTAGACCTGTTGGGCGGAATGGGCTATTCTATTCCGATGACTTATGAACTTGTGAACTTAGGACATCGACAATATCGTCTGGCCAGGCCAATCCCTGCAACTCCAACCTTGTGCAACCAACAAGTTCAGCTCCTAGGTCACAGCAATTTTTTCCCTTGAATTATTTGCAATTTCACATTCACATTTTGAAGTGCATTCTGCTCGGGAAGAAGCTAAGGAGAGGTTTGAAAGAGTGTCTTCTGCAAAGATTAAAGTAACATCATTGCCTTAACCACCAAATCCAAAAGCAGGGAAAGGTAATTGGAAACATCAAAGCAAAGACTATGATTAGAAATTAACTGAAAAGTTAACAAGTATGAAATTTTAGCTCACAGACCATCGAAGGTTTTGGTCAGTCAATAATCTTCAAGAATGCTCCGAGCAGCAAGCCAGATTGTTTTTCTTCAGCCCATAAATATTTTTGCATAAATTTGTACATCTCAGTATTAATTTGGAGGTAGCAAAAAAGGGCTTTTGTTAAGGAGAGTGGGGGGTGCGGGGGTTAGTTGATGGTGGGAGGGGTAAATTCCTACGTGTTAAAATAACTAACCAAACTACCTTCAAACTATCTTTAATCGGACCTTATTTGACTATCTTGCACAAACTTTATACTCTTTATCCTGTAACTGTACACTGTGGATGGCTTGATCAATGTGGATAGTTTGATTGTGATCATGTATATTATTTTCGTCGACTGGATAGCATGCAACAAAGTAGTTTTTCACTGTACCTCCGTACACTTGACAATACAGTAATAAACTAAACTACCTCAGAACTGCACTGGGACATGGCTGAAGATGCAGTAACTTACACACTGGGTATGCCCCACATTATACTTGGTCAGGCATGGTGTGCTGGAGTTTCCAAACTACTAAATCTGTTGGCCAGGAGTTTTTTGTTTTGCTTAGTACCGCTGTCCCAGAGTGACAGGCCACACACTGTATGCACTCACTGAGGACAAAGGACTGAAACTCTGCTACTACACACACCCGGCAATCATTCCCCCCTGTATGGAAAGAACGGGGAAATGGGAATGCACAGGCTTGCTTTACGAGGGGAGTACAAAGACTCGATGGGCCAAACGGCCTGCTTTTGTAACCTCTCCAATGGTTTCAGGTGCAGCACTGTGGCGCAGCGATAGAGTTGCTGCCTCACAGCGCCAGGGACCCGGGTTCGATCCTGACTACGAGTGCTGTCTGTACGGAGTTTGCGCGTTCTTCCTGTGACTGCATTGGTTTTCCCCTGGTGCTTTGGTTTCCTCCCACATTCCAAAGGTTTGTAGGTCAACTGGCTTCTGTACCTTGTCCCCAGTGTGGCGGATGCAAAAGTGGGATAACAGAACTAGAGCATGGGTGATCGTTGGTCGGCAGGGACATGGTGGGCTGAAGGGCTGTTTCCATGCTGTATCTCCAAACTAAACTAATGTGCCTGTCCCACTTACGCGACTTTTTTGGCGACTGCCGGCACCCGTCATAGGTCGTTGCAGGCCGGCGAAAGTTTTCAATATGTTGAAAATTCAGCGGCGACCAGAAAGACGTTACGACTCTTTGGGTGACTAGGAGACTACTCACGACCATACAGGCGACACGCTGGCGACATGTCATGGGGTGAAGCCTGTATGGTCGTGAGTAGTCGCTCAAAGAATCGTACCTCGTTCTGGTTGCCGCTGGATTTTCAACATGTTGAAAATTTTCTGCGACCTGCAATGACCTATAACGGGTGCCGGCAGTCACCGAAAAAGTCGTGTAAGTGGGACAGGCCCTTAAATAGGATTTCATTGTCCTATTTGGGGCATATGACAATAAAACACTCTTGCCTCTTGTCTCTTGAAAGTATTCCCTGTGACGTCCATACCATGAAATTTGGCACTTGCAACCAGAGGAGCAAATATTGCACAGTAAATTATGTTATTTAATAACAGCGCCAGCTGAACCTTTGGAATATCAGTCGTATGCAGTAAGCAACATCACTGGGGGGAATACTCTGCCCAAGACCGCAAGAAATTGCGGATAGTTGTCCGTGCACCTATTCCTTCTCTCCGGCGATGTTGTCTGACCCGCTGAGTTACTCCAGCTTTTTGTGTCTATCTTAGCCCAGTCCATCACACAGACCGGACTCCCCGCCATTGACCCATTTACCCTTCACACTGCCTCGAAAAATCAGCCAACATAATCAAAGGCTTGTCCTACACCGGTCATTCCTTCTTAGGGTATTGTTCATTCCACAGTTAGGGTATAGCACATTGCACCTTGTCCACAGAACTGTTGCTCTACAATGCTGAGAACTATATTCTGCACTCTGTATCTTCCCCTTGGCTCTACTTATTGTTACGTGAGTTTGACTTTATTGTTTTAATGTCATAGAGTCATAGAGTGATACAGTGTGGAAACAGACCCGTCGGCCCAACTGGCCCACACCAGCCAACACTGTCCCAGCTACCTTAGTCCCACTTGCCTGCACTTGGTCCATATCCCTCCAAACCTGTCCTATCCTTGTACCTGTCTAACTGTTTCTTAAACCTTAGGATAGTCCCAGCCTCAACTACCTCCTCTAGCAATTTGTTCCATACATCCACCACCCTTTGTGTGAAAAAGTTACCCCTCGGATTCCTATTAAATCTTTTCCCCTTCACCTTGAACCTATGTCCTCTGGTCCTCGATTCCCCTGCTCTGGGCAAAAGATTCTGTGCATCTACCCAATCTATTCCTCTCAATATTTTGGATACCTCTATTAGATCTCCCCTCATCTCCTATGCTCCATGGAATAGCGACCCAGCCGACTCAACCTCTCCCAATAGCTCATACCCTCAAGTCCTGGCAACATCCTCGTAAATCTTTTTTGAACCCTTTCAAACAATATCTTTCCTATAACATGGTGCCCAGAACTGAACATAATATTCTAAATGCAGTCTCACCAACATCTTATACAACTGCAACATAACCTCCCAAATGTTATACTCAATACTCTGACTGATGAAGGCCAAAGTGCCAAAAGCCTTTTTGACCACCTTATCTACCTGCAACTCGACTTTCAAGGACCAATGCACCTGTACTCGCAGATCCTTCTGGTCTACAACACTATCCAAAGGCCTGCCATTTACTGTGCAGGTCCTGCCCTTGTGCGACGTCCCAAAATGCAACACCTCACACTTCTCTGTATTAAATTCCATCAACCATTCCTCCTCCCACCTGACCAATCGATCCAGACCCTGCTGCAATCGTTCACAACCATCCTCACTATCCGCAAAACCACTCACTTTGGTATCATCAGCAAAGTATATGTATAGTATTATCTGATCTGATGGAATAACATGCAAAACAAAGCTGTTCACTGTACCATGGTACACGTGACAATAATAAACTTAAACCTCATGCAAAATATTAATTAGTAACTCATCGCTGTGCAAGCAAAGGAATTGCAATAAAATTCTCAGCCATAGAACAGTTCAGCACAGGAACAGGCCTTTTGGCCCACAATGCCTGTGCCAAACATGTTGCCACCTTAAACTAACCTCTTCTGCTTGTATGCGATTCACTTCCCTCCATCCTTGCATGTTCATGCGTCTATCTAGCAGCGTTGTAAACACTACTATTGTATCTGCTTCCACCGTCTCCCTTTAAAAGAAATAGGTGGAAGCTTATTCACCCTATTACACATCCATATCCTAACTAGCATCATAGGCCAGCTGCAGTACATACTATCTCCAGTATGTATGGTGATTCCATCACTAGGAAAGCTCATCAACACCTCTACTTAGAAGATTCGGATGTTGGCACTATGTCTACAGGTGTATGGTAGGAAGCATAATGACTGGTTGCATCATAGCCTGGTTCAGCAACTCAAATGCCCAGGAAAGACAGAGATTACAGAAAGTGGCAGAAATTGCCCAGAGCATCACCCATAATGATCTCCTCAACATTGAAGGGATCTATAGGAGGCACGGTCTCAAAAAAGGCAGCCACGTCATCAAAGACCCACACCACCCCAGTCATGCTCTCATTTTGCACCTTCCATTGGGAAGAAGGTACAAGAACCTGAAAACCATGACCACCTGGTTCAAGCATTTTAGGGGCAGCACAGTGGCACAGCAGTAGAGTCACTGCCTTACAGTACCAGAGAGCCATATTCGATCCTGACTACGGGTGTTAACAGTACGGAGTTTGTACGTTCGCCTTGTGTCTGCGTAGGTTTTTCCCGGGTGCTTCAGTTTCCTCCAACACTCCAAAGAAGTACAGGATGACAGGTTAATTGGCTTTGGTAAAAATGTCACCAGGGTGTAGGATAGTGATAGTGTGCAGGGTGAGCGCAGGACTTTGATGTTTGCATAGTATTATAAAGTTATTAATTCCTTTAATTATCATATGTTATCTGAGTGTTTTGTGTATATTGGCCTGTTAATCTGCTGCAGATAAGAATTTTGTCCCACGTGTCTGGACTGCTTGACCGCACTTTCCAAACCTGTGACTTGCACAAGTCAGGATGTTAGGGAAATGGATGCTTGGGATGAACCATCCCCTTAGGTCTCTCCTTCAACAAGTGTCCTCACCTGGACTTGGACTTTGATCGTCACAACCCCCAGGCCAAATTCCTGTGACATTGAGATGATCTCTGTGGGCAAGGTCCCACATGGACTGTAGACATTCTCTCATCAACTCCTCACTGATAACAAGGGATAGCATTTTATCAGCAAGAAATTGCAGGGAATTGTGGATGCAGCCCAGACCATCGCACAAACCAACCTCCTTTTCATCTACTCCATTTACACCTCAAGCAGCCTCGGCAAGGCCACCAGCATAATCAAGGTCAGGTCTCACCCCGGTCACTCCCTCTTCTCCGCTCTCCCGTCAGGAATGAGGTATAGGAGAGAGAAAACGCACACCTCCAGATTCAGGGACAGTTTCTTCCCAGCTGTTATTAGGCAACTGAACCTTTCTATCAACAACTAGAGAGCGGTCCTGAACTACTATCTACCTCATTGGAGACCCTCAGACTATCTTTAATCAGACTTTACTGGACTTTATCTTGCAATAAATGTTATTCTGTTTATCATGCATCTGTACACTCTGGATACCTTGATTGTAATCATGTATAGTCTTTCCGCTGTCTGGGTAGCACGCAACAAAAGCTTTTTCACTGTACATCAGCAGAGGTGACAATAAACTAAACTAGACTAATGGGAAACAGTAACAGCCCTGGCAACCCTAGAATGAATAAGAAAGTAGATGTCTGATTTCCCTGACGATACTCAGCTGGTATCACAGCGCTTTCATTCATTTTCAACAGTGTATGACAGGCACAAAGGAAATAATTTTGATCTGGTGAGGTTGAAAGATCATTAAAGCCCTCCCTGAATGGAAAGGTTATTTAGATTTTTATGGCAATGATCTTGTAAACACTCATTCCTTGGGGAATGAAGATATAACAGAGTCCAGGAAAGCCTGAAGGGAAATTAATCCATCACTATTTAAGTTATAAGAAGGCTCTTACATTAAAGGTAAAAGATGACAGAGCAAGCAAGGAAAAGAGGTTATTAAATTTTACCAGCATAATTAAATGACTCAAATAGTTCCATTAGGCTTTTCACTCAGAGCATTTAAAAGCAACAGTTCACCTGTCAGCATAAATACAATGTTGTAGGGATCAGAGGGCTTCATCATGACAATGACAGCACAGTAAATATATCTAAATTAGGAGGAGACATAAAAGACTGCAGATGCTGGAACCTTGAACACAAAGCAACCTGCTGGAGGAAATCAGCGAGTCAGGCAGCATCCGGACAGTCAATACTTTAGTCAGGAGAGGTCCCAAAAGACTGTAAAATTGAAAATGTTACTCCACTGTTTAAGAAGGAAGCAAAGCAAAAGAGGGGAAACTATAGGCTTGTTAGACTGACTTCAGTGGTTGGTAAGAGTCCATTATTAAGGATGAGCTTTCTGAGTACTTGGAAGCACATGATAAAATAGGTCGTGTCAGTGTGGTTTTGCGAAGGGAGACAAATCTGTTGGAATTTTTTGAGAGAGTAAATAGCAGGATAGACAAAGGAGAGTCAGCGGATGTTGTATGCCTGGATTTTCAGAAGGCCTTTGATAAGGTCTATCAAATTTCGTACAGGACGCGCAATTTTAGAAATTTTTAAAAAAGTACAAGCCTGAAAATGCTTGTTAAGAAATGCTTGTTTAACAAATGTTAGTTAAATGCTTAAAGTTATAAAGATTCTAAAACAAAACATGTAGCCCTATTTAATTGAGGGAATAATCATGAATAGGGAATAAAAAACAAAAACAACTTTTATCACCAATATGAAGCACTAACCATGAAATAACAAAGATTGACCCTATCAAGGTTGATAAGGTTAAACAAGGTAATAACCCATGGTATTAGAGGGGAGACACTAGCTTGAAGAGAAGGTTGGCTGGTAGAAGGCAAAGAGTGGGAATAAAGGGTTTTTTTTTCTAGTGGCTGCCATTGACCAGCGGAGTTCCGCAAGGATCGGTGCTGGGGCTGCTACTCTTCACGTTGTATATCAATGATCTAGATGAGGAAATTGAAGGCTTAGTGGCCAGATTTGCGGATAATAGGAAGATAGGTGGAGGGGCAGGTAGCGTAGAGGAAGCAGGGACTCTGCAGAAAGACATGGACGGGTTGGGAGAGTGGGCAAAGAAATGGCAGATGGAATATAGTGCAGAAAATTGTGTAGTCATGCACTTTGGTAATAAGAATAGAGGTGTAAATTATTTTCTAAATAATCAGTGGTGCAAAGACACTTGGAAGTGTTGGTGGAGGATTCACAAAAGGTTAATTTGCAAGTCGAATCGGTAATGAGGACGGCAAATGCAATGTTTGCATTTATTTCAAGAGGACTAAAATATAAAAACAGGGATGTAATGAGGCTTTATAAGGTAGTGGTCAGACCGCATTTGGAGTATAATGATCAGTTTTGGGCCCCATATCGAATGAGGGATGTACTGGCCTTGGAGAGAGACCAGAGGAAGTATACGAGAATGATCACGGGGATGATTGGGTTAATGTGTGGTCACCGTTTTTGGCGGCACTGGGCCTGTACTCGCTGGAATTTAAAAAGATGTGGGGGGGACCTCATTGAAACATACCAAACTAGTGAAAGGTCTGGATAGAGTGGATGTGGAAAGGATGTGGGAGAGTCTAGGACCAGAGGGTACAGCCTCAGAATAAAAGGATGTACCTTTAGAAAGGAGATGAGGAGGAATTTCTTTAGTCAGAGTGTGGTGAATCTGAGGAATCCATTGCCACAGATAGCTATTGAGGCCTAGTCATGGGATAGTTTAAAGAAAAGATTGACAGATTCTTGATTAGTAAGGGGGTCAATGGTTATGGGAAGAAGGCAGGAGAATGAAGTTGAGAGTTAAATAGTGATCAGTAAGGAAGGTACTGATACCGAGCCCAGCTACTGCTCACCCCAGAAGACAAGGAACCAGAGAAAAGGTGGAGGGGGTCGGCGGCAGCTGTGGTCGCTGGACAAAGGGTCGGTAAGAAGAACCGGGGTTTTATCTTCCACGCCCTCAAGGTCGGCTGCGGGTGGCACCCCCGGGGGATGAAGGTTGAAGGTAGCTGGGTGAGGTGACCAGATGGAGGTGACGGCAGCAATGGGCCTTTATGGCCAGGTGCCAAAACCTGGCGACCATTGCATATAGACCCAGTGGGTTGTTTCTATGCATTCTGTATTTAACCGGAGATTATACTCATGTATAGCAATAACCTTACTGACCTGTATGCAAAAAAATAATTTCTCCATAGCTTGGTGCATGTGATAATAAGGTAACCATTAGAAAAAATGGAAGCATTAAAAGGATACTAGGCTGTGTACTGCGAATATGAATGAACTGGATCACAGGCAATGTTGTTCCAAATTACCTATTGCCCTCTAAAATTTCCAGTTATACTCCTGAGAAGTTGTCCCACAACCAGTGAAAATAAATGTTCACTATCTATCTCGTCAACGCACCTTCACTTCCTGAAACTTTCAACCCCACATCCCCTAACCTTCTAAATTCCAGGAATGCGGTATAATTTCACATAATGGTCTGATTTTCACCAGGCAGTAGAACTTAAAGTCGGAGCCAAATACTTTCTTTGTGAAACAACTTGAATTAAAATTTAGGAATTAATTTTGTGCTGAAAAGATTAGTCACAAAATTGAATTTCAATTGTTATCATTCTTCTCCTTTTATTATCGGAATGCATCCAGTAGAAGATGAAAGGAATATCCTCCAGGAATATAAAAGTTACAGTCTACAATAAAGTGGAACATTATTCTTGCACAGAGAGGCCAATGTGTAGGGTGGTGAACTGCTTCCTGTGTAATTCGTGTTACACCAAGGCTCGGTCTTGTTTAGGACTAACCTCCCATAAACGTCACCATTGTTGCAAAGCTGTTGCACTAATGGCTGTAGAGTTGCTTACAGCACTAGAGACCTGGGTTTCTTCTTCTTCTTCTTCTTGCGTATGGCGTGCACAGCCTAAAGTTGTAAGACAACTTGTTCTGTTTGATCTTCTGTTTGTGCATGCCAGGTTAATTGCATTTGTTGAAACCGGGTGCACCACGTGAAGGTTGCAATCTCCCACCCCAAATACCCGGGTTTGATCATGACTATGGGCGCTGTCTGTACGGAGTTTGTACATTCTCCCTGTGACCACATGGGTTTTCTCCAGGTACTTCGGTTTTCCCTCACATTCCAAAGAAGTGCAGGTTTGTGGGTTAACTGGTTTCTGTAAATTGCTCATAAGTTCATAAGACATAGGAGCAGAATTAGGCCATTCGGCTCATCGAGTCTACTCCACTATTCAATCATGGCTGATCTATCTTTCCCTCTCAACCCCATTCTCCTGCCTTTTCCCCATAACCCTTGACATGATTACTAAGCAAGAATTTCTCAATCTCCACCTTAAAAGTATCCAATGGCAACCTCCACAGCCGTCTGTGGCAATGAATTCCACAGATTCACCACCCTCTGACTAAATAAATTCCTCTTCATCTCTTTTCTAAAGGTACATTCTTTTATTCTGAGGATGTGCCCTCTGGTCCGAGACTCTCCCACTAGTGGAAACATCCCTTGTGTGCAGGATAGAACTGGCGTACGCGTGATCGCTGATTGGCACAAACTTAGTGGGCCGAAGAGTCTATTTTCATGCTGCATCTCTAAACTGAACTAAAAATCTAAACGTACAGACTCCCAGCCACTCGTGATCAGAAGATCTTCCATTTTTAAGTTGCATGTTAGTGATCAAGTTAAATTGGTAAGGGTGCACAGTTGTGGCAGGTTGTTGGATGGTCTTCTTACTGTGTAACTTTGGGATTTATGTTTTGCATGCTAGGACTGGACATGCACACCTCCCTCATCACATGTCTTAATTCAACTGGCATTCCTCTTAATGGTCTGGCCTGAGGTGGGATCGTTAGTGCACCAAAGTGCACAGGTTTCAGCTGGGAAAAGACTAGAATTACTGCACACATGGACCTCAATGTCAGCATTTAACATCATCCACATAGATTAACAATGTTAAGGGAAGCTGTAAATCTCATCATCATCATCATTGAAAACATCAACGGACATGGTGCCTTACAATGCTATGTACAACAATGATCGCAACTTCTACTGAAGTGTGGATGGCCGTTGGCTAGCTAGGAGCTCATCCGCCCTTTGACAGGTCTTGTTTATGGTCCTGCTGGGGGTCCACAGCTCCCTCCTCACCTGGCAAACCAGGTGGCGAAGATGGTTTACAATGGAGCAGGTAGCACGGGATTACATGCTACCCGTGGGCGGTGGGAACTCACCCCGACCTGAGTGGTAATAATAAGCACAGCATGGCATAGTGGCGCAGCGGTAGAGTTGCTGCCTTACAGCGGCAGAGACCCGGGTTCGATCCTGATTATGGGTACTGTTTGTACGTCCTCCCTGTGACCGCGTGGGTTTTCTCCGCGTGCTCCGGATTCCACCCACACTCCTGTTAATTGGCATGGTAAAATTATAAAATAGTCCCTGGTGATAACGTGATCCCTGGTCAGCGCGGACTCAGTGGGCCAAAGGGCCTCTTTCCGTGCTGTCTCTCTAGAGTCTAAAGCCTAAAGCACATCAGCCCATCCCGCAGCTCATAAAGGTGTCACAATAGATCCTTACTTTATAAAAGTGTGGCTAGAATTGGAGTCTAAATGGATACCAAAGGGTGTTACTATTTGGATCAAAAGTGACTTGATTGAATAATAGATGGGTAAGCTTAAGTGAGGTGACTGTTTAGGAAAGAGGCCGGAAGTATGTGCTTGATGATAGCGTGTCTAGAACCCCAAGGCAATCTGGGATAAAGTAGAATTGATTAGACGGAAAGATAGATTGCCACTAATTAAATCAGTCTCCTTTGGCTCTGCTTTAAACACATTAAGAGAATTAGGATGGAAAGTCCTTAAACATGTGTGGGCTCATTCTCATAAATCAAAAAGAGATTTTGCTAAACATGTGAAGTACCTTGAAATTCTTTCATAATCGAGGTAAATGCTTTCAAAATAAATGAAAAATTGTGACAGGTCAAAACGAATCTCAATTACTTCAAATTTTAAAGAGTTCCAAGGTAATAAATTTGCTAAACTTATAAACCATGTAATTTATCCTTTTTCATTTCAATTGCTGCATGATTCTTGAGTTTTATAGTTTTAGTTTTAGAGATACAGTATTGAATCTCCCTTCAGCCCACCAAATCTCTGAGGACCAACGATCACCCATACACTAGTTCTATCCTGCACACTAGGGACAATTTACAGAAGCCGATTAACCTACAAACCCGCATGTCTTTCGAATGTGGGAGAAAACCAAAGCACCAGGAGAAACCCACATGGTCACAGGGAGAACGTACAAACTCTGTACATCCCGTAGTCAGGATCAAACCTGAGTCTCTGGTGCTGTAAGGCAGCATCTCTATAACTACGCCACTGTGCCGCCCCATAAGACTCGGTATATTCCAACAAAAATTCTGTGATAAATTTGCAGAGGTTCTTCTCCAAACTTTATCCAAATGTTATTCACTGCACATTCACAATACCTCAGTGAAAGATGTGTTCAAATACTCTGAGAAATGCTGTGTTGGGAAGAGGCAGAATATAAGATATGTTCCGTTGACCCCATCTGCAACATGCTGCCTCAGCAAGGCCACCAGCATAATCGAGGACTAGTCTTACCCCGTACACTCCCTCTTCTCCCCTCTCTCATCAGACAAGAGGTACAGAAGTTTGACAATGCATATCTCCAGATTCAGGGACAGTTTTATTCCCAGCTGTTATCGGACAACAGCTAGAGTGCTGTCCAGACCTACCATCTACCTCATTAGAGACCCTGAACTATCTTTATTCGGACTTTATTTGAGTTTATCTTCTGAATGGAAATGAGGAGGAATTTCTTTAGTCAGAGGTTGGGGAATCTGTGGAATTCATTCCCACTGATGGCCATGGGCCCAGTTGTTGGATATTTTTAAGGCGGAGAGTGACGGGTTCATGATTAGTAAAGGGCCTGTCCTACTTGGGCGTCATTTGCACGTCATTTACCCGACATCCTAAAAATTGTTTGGCGCGTCGCGACGCACGTGTGGTGCGTGGCGAGGCATGGTGGCGTATGCAGTGACGCGCGGTAGCGCGCGGCGCCCCAGGATTTTGGGGCGGCGCTCAAAATCCTCGCGCGACCTGCGTGATGTGCAAATGACGCCCAAGTGGGACAGGCCCTTAAGGGAGTCAAGGGTTATGGGGGAAAGGCAGGAGAATGGGGTTAAGAGGGAAAGATAGATCTGCTATGATTAAATGGCAGAGTAGACTCGATGGGCCGAATGGCCTAATTCTGCTCTTATGACATGAACTTGTTGACACTAAACATTATAACCATTATACTACATCTGTACACTGTGAACGGGTTAATTGGAATCATGTGTAGTCTTTTCTTTGACTGGATAGCATGCAAACATAGGCTTTTAAATGTACCTCGGTGCACATGACACCAATAAACTAAACTAAACTGAAGAGGCCAGTTATTTGGTGACTCGATCCCCAACATCTGTGATCCTTTCCACCACCTGTGTGATGAAATATTCCCCTAGTTGATGTGTGATACTCCAGGGTGCATCATCCATGGCTAAGTTTGCTTGATGACCTTAGCATCCATGATTTGAACTCATGCCCAACCTCATACCATAGGTCCTCTTTCAATGTTAGTACAATCTCCCTGTCTACACAGCACACGTTTACCATTGGATACATTTCCAACTATGACCTTCTGTGCACATTGGAAACCAGTTGGAACTCATCATCACATTCAGCTTTCAAACCTTTTTTATACAAAGGGTAGTGGGTGTACGGAATGAGCTGCCAGAGGAGGTAGTTGAGGCAGGTACTATCGTAACAGTTAATAAACATCTAGATACGCAGTACATGGATAGGATGGGTTTGCATGGAATGGGCCAAATGCACGCAGGTGAGACGAATGTAGCTGGGACATGTTGGTTTTGCGTGGACAAGTTGGGTCGAAAGGCCTGTTTCCGTGCTGTATCACTCCATGACTGTAAATGATCAAAGTTGTTAGATTCTAGTGTGAGGTAAAACACAAAGTTGGTATGGAGGAACTCCGTAGGTCAGGCGACATCTGTGAAGAAAATGGATAGATGATGTTTCAGGTTGGGATCCTTCTTAAGACTGATTTGATTGCGTGGATTTTGTCCAAGTGTTCCGGTTTCCTCCCACATTCCGAAGACGTGCAGGTTTGTACATTAATTGCCACTGTATCCCCACTGTATCTCTAAAACCTAAAAAAAGTCTAATTGTTCCTATATTTCCATATAAATCACAGTTGTCTTTCATTAATTTACCTAAGACATAATTATATCTAAAATATAACATTTATAATATAAGATAATTCATATATGAATACATAAAAAAACAGAGATAAAAAATTCACTGGCTTCAGTGGAGCCGAACCAGCTTAACTGGCACCCAATATTCCGGTGTGTGTTTAGTTCGAGAATTATTTTCTGTCTGCAAGGTTTCCCTTTATCCTGCAACTGTTCACTGTGCATGGCTTGATTGTAATCAGGGACAGTCTTTCTGCTGACTGGATAACACGTTACAATAAAGCTTTTCACTGTACCCCTGTACACGTGACAATAAATTAAACGAAACTAATCTAAAAATGTAGGAAGGAACTGCAGATGCTGGTTTAAACCGAAGATAGACCAAAATGCTGGAGAAACTCAGCGGGCCAGGCAGCATGATGTTTCTGGTCTAGACCCTTCTTCTGTCTCATTCAAACACATTCCTTCTCTCCAGAGATGCTGTCTGTATTGCGTTTGAGGCAGCAGAAGTTATGTAATGTCCTCCAGGTGTTGTAGCCAGTTCGATGTGCTGTTGTCGAGGGCTGTGAGATACTATATTGCTGAGTTACACCAGCATTTTGTGTCTATCTAAAAAAAAATATGTGGCTAATTTACCACGAGGGAACACGGATACCAGTTAGTTTGATTAAAGCAGGCGAAACAGAAACACAGTGTGTTTTGAATTCCTGCTCCAATGATATTGCTCACGATAGGCACAACTGGGAACTGTCCAGATAGACTCTTAATTATTAAAGGTGCTATATATGGAAGTTGTTGTTGTCTCCCTGCAGTTTGACAGGTTGCAGAGGCAGCTAAATGCCTGCACACAGCCTGTGAGCTCTGCATGAATCAAGCACTTCTAACTTCTACTGCACAATTTTTACTGTACAACTACGGAAAGGAATATTAAATGTACTCAGTGACCTTCCTTTACTTAATATTCAAGATAGGCAGTAAATACAGTAGATACATAAATTTAACTGTTGGCTGAGATTTTCAACCCAGAGGGAGAATATTTGTTAACATCCTCAAGGCAGTTTCTTTTCTTTAAAGTTTAAGTATGGTATTTGTTCATTCAAAAAATAGGTGTAGATAGCACCTGTTTTCAATGAAAAAGAGTGAAGACACAATGAAGAGGGTTCTCCCCCCCTTCTGTCATCCCTACTCTGTTATAGTGGTAAGTCACACTGAGTGTGTGTCTGTGTCAGTGAACACACATCAGGCCAACACAGTGGCCAAACTGACCCTCCCAATGAATCCCTATCAATTTTTGCCATTAAGGGAATAATAATTACCATGACCTCAACGATATTCAGATTCACAATGGTGCAACTGGTGGAGCTCCTGCCTCGCAGCACAAGAGACCCAGTTTCGAACCTGACCCTGAGTGCTGTCTGTGCGGAATTTGCATGTTCTACCTGTGACCACATTGGTTTCCTCCTGAACTTCCGGTACCCTCCCACATCCCAAAGGCGTGCAGGTTTGTAGCTTAATTGACTTCTGTAAAATGCCCCTAGTGTGTGGGGAGTGAATGTGAAAGTGGGATAATATAGAACTAGTGTATGGGTGATCGATGGTTGACATGGATGACACGTCTGTTTTAATCTCTGTTTTAAATATACTCATTGACTGAGCCTCCACAGCCCATTCAGAAATGCAAAGATTTACAACATTCTGCATGAAAAAGATTTTCATCTTTTAGCTGAAAGGCCAACATTTTTAAAAATAATGTGCCCCTCAGCTTGAGATACCTCAGCCAGGGGAAACAATACCTCACATCTATTCTGCCAAGGCTGATAAAAAATGTATACATTTCAAAACCAGTACATTATTCTTAGCTAGGGAAATTAAACTAGGCCCAATATTCCAGACATGGTCTTGCCAGGGCTTTATCCAACTGAAGCAAATGCTTCCACTGTAAATGACGAGTGGCGCAGTGATTGAAGCTGGTAGAGATGCTGCCTCACAGGTTTACAAGAATGATCCCAGGGATGATTGGGTTAACAAGATGAGCATTTGACGGCACTGGGCATGTAATCATTGGAGGTTACAAGGATGAGGGGACACCTTACTGAAACTTACTGAATAGTGAAAGGCCTGGATAAAGTGGGTGTGGAGAAGATGGTTCCAGTAGTGGGATAGACTAGGACCAGAGGACACAGCCTCAGAATAATAGGATGTACCTTTAGGTATTGATTCTTGATGAGTAAGGGTGTCAAAGGTTATGGGGAAAAGGCAGAGAAATGGTGTTGAGAGGGAAAGATAGGATCAGCCATGATTGAATGGCGGAGTAGATTTGATGGGCCGAATGGCCAATTGCTGCTCCTATGACATATGAACTTATGAACCCCCCCGTGCCAGAGACCCGGATTCCACTCTGACCTCCGGTGCTGTCTGTGTGGATTTGCACATTCTCCCTGTTTCTGCATGGGTTTCCTCCGGGTGTTCCAGTTTCCTCCCACAGCACAAAGACATGAGGGTTCACCGCCAGATGTTCGAGGTGTGGAGAGCAGGAGTTGGAAAGGACTGCCACTTCTGAGCACCACGCAGAGTTGCCCATCACGTCCGCTCCCTTTCCCAGATGCCTACGTACGGTCCATACGGTAGATGGGGAGCCCTTCAGGCTGGCCCGCTGAATCTGGCGAGCTGGGGGTGAGCCATGTCTCTGTGAAACAGAACACAGAGCTTTCCCTCAGCTCCCTTTGATAAAGCAGCCTTGCCCTTGTCCTCCACTTTATTTTCAATGGACTGTATGTTGGCCAGTAGGATAGTAGGGAGAGGGGGCCAAAGTCCCCTGCTCTTCAGTCTGACCTGAAGTCCTGCCCGTCAGCCACGTTTCCGGACACAATGGAGGCCTCCTCTTCTCATCTTCTCTGAGGAGACCCTTCCTCAGACTGATGTCAGGGGAGAGGAAGATACATAGATAAGGAAGTGTAAGGTGTGAAAACAAGACAAAGGGGATGGAGATCAAGGAACATGTAGAATAGATCATTGTTAGCTGGGACAAGTTAACATCAAAGCAAACAGAGAAAAAATGTAGTCAGATACAGTAAGCCTGGTCGGAGAACTAGGAAGGGGGATGGATGGAGCGAGAGGGAAAGCAAGGGTTACCTGAAGTTAGAGAAGTCAATGTTCATACCGCTGAGGTGTAAGCTGGCGAAAAGAAATACGAGGTGCTGTTTTCCTCCAATTTGCACTGGGCTTTGCTCTGACAATGGAAGAAGCCCAGGACAGAGACTAGTCTACTTTCCTACTTTAAGGAAAACATGAGGAAACAGGTGTACAGTCATTACAGTTTCAGTTGTTGACTGGTTTCCTTTATTGATTTGACCTCAGTGCCTTTTCCTCTCATTGTACTCATCCCTGGAACTAAAGGAACTAACAACCTCTTGACTTGACTCACCACTGTTCAGTGACTCTTCAACAGCAGTTCCTCCAATTTAGAGATGTCTATCAGAGATGTCTAAATGATGGTGTCTTGCTATGATCATGTAGAAATCTTGACATGACTCCTAATGGAAACTAAGGACTTTTTTTGCAACCACAGCATTGGACTAGTTCACTGAGGTTTCACTAGCGAGTCTTGCTGATCTACTCATCCCTCTGTCAAAATGTATCCTCTCCTTGGCAAAACACTGCTTCAGTTTCTGCCTCTCTCTCTCCTCTTTGAGTTAGGTTGCAACAAGCTCAATTGCGTAAAAAGATGCATTAAGTGCTCTGCTGTAGTGAAACAACAGGAGGAATGTGGAGTCATACAGTATTTAATCAATGACTCATTGAGAAGCCGGAGTAATCTCGCAACACTTGTTTCTTCAAGGTTTCTTTTCACACATCTTCAGATATTTCTGGTGTCCCAATGAAAGCACAAAGATGCAGTGGAATCAACAGATTAATCGCACAAAACACAAAAAATGCAAACTGACTGTATCTATTGCCACACGCTATTTCCACCAGTATCCAACTCAGCTCTACAATAGTACATTGCACAGTGAAAGTGCCTTCAAGTCTAACGTCAATCCATTTTCAGTTTAATTTAGTTTAGTGTGGTTTAGTTTAGTTTAGTTTAGTTAAGTTTAGTTTAGTTTAGAGATACAACATGTAAACAGGCCCTTCAATCCCCCTAATCCACATTGACCATCGATCACCCATCCAAACTTATTTCTATGTCATTCCACTTTCTCATCCACACCCTACACACCAGGGACAGCCTCTACAGTGACCAGATAAGCTACAAAGCTGCACGTCTTTGGGATGCGGGAGGAATCCAAACACCTGGAAGAAAAACCCACACGATCCCAGAGAGAAGGGCAAACTCAGCACAGACAGCACCAGAGGTCAGGATCGATCCCAGGTCTCCAGCGTTTAATGGCAGCAGCTCTACCAGCTGTGCCACAGTGAATTTGAATATCATTAAGTGCAAGGAAATTATCATTCCCTTTATGGCAAAAATCACCAGGGATTCATTGGAAGGTCAGATTGGCAATATTCATGGCTGCAATGATATCTTAAGTATTTTAGTTCAGCATTATTCACAAACTGCACATGGACACAACTTTCTCCACTTCCATCAACGTTCAACCAATATGTGGCAACTAGTGGCCACAATGGCCCGCATCTCTCCTTCTGATCCACCTACAACTCTCGTACACCCCCTTCTTTGCAACCACCTCACCGGCCCCTTTCACCAACTTTCTTTCTCCTCCCACATCTGCTTCCACCTGCCTATCACCCACACGCTCATAGAACATAGATCATAGAAAAGTACAACACAGGAACTCCCCCACAATGTCTGCACTGAACACGATGCCAAGTCAAACTAATCTCCTCTGCCTGCATACGATCCATACCCCTCCATTCCCTGTTTATCCATGTGCCTATTTAAAAGCTTCTTAAATACCATTATCGCATCTGCCTCCACCACCACATCTGGCAATGTGTACCTGGCACCCACCACTCTATTAAAAACTTGCCCACACATCAACTTTAATCTTTTTCTCTATATATATACACATACATATAAAATAAACAAACAAAAACATAATATTGCAGAAAAACAAAGCCAATGCATCCATGTCTATGTAAACTCTATTTGGAGGCTGTGGTGTTCAATAGCCTGATGGCTCAGGAAGAAGCTGTTCCTGAACCATTACAGTTTTCAGGCTCCTATATCTTCTTCCCGATGGTAGGAGTGAAATGAGAGTGTGGCCGGGATGGTCTGGGTCTCTGATGCTGCTGGTTTCCCCTTTGAGGCAGCGATTCTTTGAGTGTGGGGGAGGTCAGTACCCATGAAGGACTGAGCAGTGTTCATCACTTTTTGCTGTCTTCTTTGTTCTTGGGATTTCGAGTTGCTGAACCAGGCCATGATACAATTGGTCAATATGCGCTCTACCTCTTATGTCTCTATTACTGGTTGTCAATTGCAATTCAAGCCAGAAGTGACCATAAGATTTATTTCAGACGCTCTCCAAGCTGGCGCATCCCTTTAATTTGTTTCTGTGGAACTGCTTTGATATTACTTGATTAATGCCTCACCAATCTCATTAGTTGTTCCAGGAAAATCTGCACCTTGCAGAAGCCCCTCTGCTCATTTAATTTTGAATCTTTTTAATCAATCCTTGCCAAATATCACAATGTCAACCTGCACGAGCAGGAGTAACCCCATACTTTGACTAATACGTTATAACACGCATTGCATGTCCCAAGACTTTCCAAACTGCCCCATGCTATCTCTTCAAGCTTATCTTGTTCTTTCTTATTTTTTAGTTTAGTTTAGTAATGCAGCATGGAAGCAGGCTCTTCGGCCCACTGAGTCTGTGCTGACCAACGATCCCGTGTACACCAGGATCCTCCACTCTAGGATACACTCCCAGTTGTATTTCGCTGAAGTAAAGCCACACATATTCATGTGAGGCTGCTAAGAAAATGCCAATATCTAACAGAAGTTTACTGCAACTATATTAAACATTTCTACTTTCATAAGATCATAAGATGGTAAGTGATAGTAGCAGAATTAGGCCATTCGGCCCATTAAGTCTACTCCGTCATTCAATCATGGCTGACCTATCTCTCCTTCCTAACCCCATTCTCATACCTTCTTCCCATAACCTATTTCTTGATCTATTCAAGCAACGGGAATGCATCTGCATCTTTTTTAACCTAAGAAATTCATCAGCACATCTGGTAGTCTTATGTTGCACCGTCTATATAGCTTTTACTATGGGTTTGAGCTTTAAGTGTCATCTCTCATGCTGACACCCTATAGTTGCAGTCACCTGGAAGAGAGGAACATGTGAAAGAAAATGAGATATAACCGGCCAACTCACAGGCATGTGGGATTATAAAGATGATGGCATTTCGATGTCTTTTCTCAGACATCTATCACATTGGTAAATTATTGCATCTTACAGAGAATATTACCGTCAACACTCATGAAGAAGTGGCAAAGTTGATGTGAACAGCATCACGGTGGAGACACAAGGAGCTGCAGATGCAGAAATCTTGAGTGCTAGAGTTACTCAGCGGGTCAAGCAACATCTGTGGAGGATATGGAGAGGCAAGAAAGGTCAACTAGAGTCTGAAGAAGGGTCCTGACCCGAGGCTTTGGCTGCCCATTCCCTCCGCAATGTGGCCTGACCTGCTGAGTTCCTCCAGCACTTAGTGTTTTACTCAACATCAAGGTGGAGATGCAAAATCTGCAATGATGGAACAATCTGCCAAGATGGCAAGGCCAGCAGCATAATCAAGGATCAGTCTCACCCCGGTCTCTCCCTCTTCTCCCCTCAGACACGAGGTACAGAAATTTGAAAATGCTTATCTCCAGATTCATGGACAGTTTCATCCCAGCTGGTATCAGGCAACTGAACCATTTTACCAACAACTAGAGAGTGGTCCTGATTTACTTTCTACCTCATTGGAGACGCTCGGACTATCTTTAATCTGACTTTACCAAACTGCAGACGGCTTGATTGTAATCATGCACAGTGTTTCCCATGACTGGGTAGCATACCAGAAAAAAACTTTTACTGTACCTCGGTACACATGACTAAATAATAAACTAAACGAATCTGGTTTTGAGATATTGATCTGGAATAAACAATGCCCAGTATACTGGAACTGGCACCCTGTACACCTTCAAAGTTTTGTTCTGAGTTACATCATTTTTAAGATGAATAAAATGATTCACTGCTATGGTATAAGAATAATCTTATCAAAGACTGAATTGTATAAAAGGAAACATATATATCATTGGTTGGGGGTAAATGCAGTTTTGAATTTCTTTACACACTGAAATAATGGAAATCCCCTCATACACAGTGAAAACGAGCATGTATACTCCGATAAATTGAATGCACATGCCCACACAGTTAAACGCTGAAACAGTAGATAGTGTTTTAGTTTTAGAGATACAGAATTGAAACAGGTACTACAGGTCACTGAGTCCACGACGACCAACGATCGTCGTACACTAGTTCTATCCCACACACAAGGGACAATTTACAGAAGCCAATTAACCTACACATTTTTGGAATATGGGAGAAAACCGGAGCACCCGGAAAAAGTCCATGAGGCCAGTGGGAGAACGTACAAACTCCATATAGAGTCCATACTGGGATCAGGATTGAACCCGGATCTCTGGCGTTGTAAGGCAGCAACTCTATCGCTGCGCCACTGAGCCGTGTTGGAGATAGGGCCTGTCCCACTTGGCGATTTTTTTGGCGACTGCCGGCATCATTGACTGACGTATCAGGTCACCAAAAAAGTTGCGGCGTGATTACGTACTGACGTGCGTGGTGTTTCTTCAAGTGTCGCAAAAGATTTTTTTGTCGCCACTGGATTTTGAAATGTTCAAAACACTTTTGGTGACCCTGATACGTCAATCAATGACGTCGGCAGTCGCCGAAAAAAATTGCCAAGTGGGACAGGCCCTATAGTGCAGCAGGTCTTTTTGTCATCCAGGATTTTGTACAAGGGACCAAATGGAATGAAATATGATGTTATGTCAAGGTTACAGTAGATGTAAGGTTAGACTTATGGGACATGAACACTCATATGGAAGAAGGAGAATTTGGGATGGCATTGAGAATAGGACATGCATCAGAAGTACCTTGAAGCCTTGTGTGGAATGAGTGCATCACCTGACTAGCTACCACTTCCTCAGGTACTACATGTACTATACTCTGTGGTTCCCACGTTGGCCCCATTTTATCGGCTCAGAGCCCACAAATACGGAGTGTAATCATCCTCAACCCCAAGGGATTGTGAAGATAGTTTGGCCCAATTCTTCATGGAACTTGTGTAAGTAAAGGCCTTCCACATTCAATCTTTGGAGGGAAACAACCAAACTCACCATTCATTGTAATTGTAATTAATGTATTTTCCAAGTGCATACAAAGAATTTGATTTGCCATTCAGTCATACCAAGAATGCAACAAGACACACAACAACACAACAATTAACATAAACATCCACCACAGCGCACTATGATGGAAAGGCAATAATGTATTATCTTCTTCACTCCTTCTCTCCCGCGGTCGGGGCACTCGAACCATCCGCAGTCGGAGCGATCAAAGCTCCAGCAGCCGGTGATCGAAGCTCCTGCGATGGGGCAATCGAAGCTCCCGCAATCGGGGCAGTTGACGCTCCTGCAGTTGGAGCTCCCGAAGTCGATCCCCACCAAAGGGACCGCCAGCTCCACGATGTTAGGTCGCAGTGCGGACGGAGTTACAATACGGAAGAAGTCGCATCTGCGTCGAGGAAAGAGATAGAAAATAGTTTTCCCCACTCCCCTCCCCACATAATACAAAACTAAAGATACACCAAAACATACATTTAACAACAGACTCAAAACAACAAAAGAAAGAAAGGACGAGACAGACTGTTGGCGAGGCTGCCATTGTGCGGTGCCACCCGCCACATAGAAACATAGAAATTAGGTGCAGGAGTAGGTCATTCAGCTCTTCGAGCCAGCACCGCCATTCAATATGATCATGGCTGACCATCCAGAATCAGTACCCCATTCCTGCTTTCTCCCCATATCCCTTGATTCCATTAGCCCTAAGAGCTACATCTAATTATCTCTTGAAAACATCCAGTGAATTGGCCTCCACTGCCTTCTGTGGCAGAGAATTCCACAGATTCACAACTCTCTGGCTTCTTAAACTGTGCCCCTGGTTCTGGACTCCCCCAACACGGGAAACATTTTTTTCCTGCATCTAGCCTGTCCAATCCCTTAAGATATTTTTATGTTTCTATGAGATCTATAAGATTGATATGAAAGCTCTGAAGAAGACAAATGTCAAAACATTTTTTCAACCTCCCCATGGTAATAAAACAAGCTTCTATATAAATGCAGTTTTGAAATTCACTCCTGCCTTAGCCATATATTGCATGATTCATTGAAAATCTAAAAATCTGTCATTATCATTGACTGAGTCTCTACAGTCCTTTAAGTGACAGGATAATATTTGACTTGCTGACTGCCTGCTGCACCTGAACATTGGTTTCTGATATTCCTTCTTATCCCTGCTCTCGTCAGGAACAAAATACAGAAGCTTTAAAGCACACACCACCGGAACAGGAACAGCTCCTGCATCAAAATGACACAAAATGCTGGAGTAACTCAGCAGGTCAAGCAGCACCTCTGGAGAACATAGATAGGTGACATTTTGGGTCGAGACCCTTCTTCAGTCTGAAGCAGGGTTTCAACCCAAAACATCACCTACCAGTCTGAAGTAGGGTGTCAACCTGAAACATCAGGCCTGTATGAAGCTTTTCAAAAAGGGGGGTGGTGTGACAGGATTACCAAATACCCCCCTCCTCTCTCTCCCTCCCTCTAACCCCCCCCCCACAACCTCTTGTATGGGTGTGTGCGTGTGTGTGCGTGTGTGTGTGTGTGTGTGTGTGTGTGTGTGTGTGTGTGTGTGTGTGTGTGTGTGTGTGTGTGTGTGTGTGTGTGTGTGTTTTCATTTGTTTGTGCGCGATCACATCTTCTCAAAAAAACGACGTGTGGACGGTGAAATCATTACATATTCCGGTAGAGATTTATCCCGCGAAGACAAAAATCACCTTATCTGAAAAATTTATGCATTATTTCTCGAGTTATTAATCAAAATGTTATCACATCCGATAACATTTTGAAATCAAAAGGCCTATTTTTGGCTGATGATTGGCTGATGACGTCACAATGGATCTGCCCGCCTGCCATCTGCTCGCGCTGGAAGAGACGTTACCCCACCACCCCTCCTTCCACCCCCAAGGCGCGAGCGTGCGTCGACCAAAGGCACGAGCGTGCGTCGACCCCCAACTGCGCAGGCGTGGATGGACTCAAATCATCCCGCGGGCCGGAACCAGAATTTCGGGTAATTTCCTTGAAAGTGGAAACACTGATTGCGCTCCAATTTTTCTTTTTTTACAGGATTTTTTTCTCTGGGAAGAAAAGGGGTGTGCGACCACAGCCATCGCACCACCCCTTCGGACGGCCATGAACATTACCTATTATTTGAAGTTCTAGGAACAGAATTAGGCCATTCGTCCATCATGTCTACTCCGCTATTCAGTCATGGCTGATCAATCTTTCCCTCTCAACCCCATTCTCCTGCCTTCTCCCATAACCCCTGGCGCCCTTATTAAGAATCTGTCAATCTCTACCTTAAAAATGTCCATTGACGGCCTCCACAGCCATCTGTGGCAATGAATTCCACAGATTCACCAACCTCTGACTAAATAAATTTCTTCTCATCTCCTTTCTAAAGGTACATCCTTTTATTCTGAGGCTATGGCCTCTGGTCGTGGACTCTCCCACTAGTGGAAACATCCTCTCCACATCCCCTCAATCGTGGCCTTTAACTCCGGAGATGCTGCCTGACCCGCTGAGTTAAGGGCCTGTCGCACTTGGCCGTCATCTGCGCGCCATTTACGCGACCTCCAAATATTTGGTCGTTACATTGTGACGCACGGGTAGTGTGTCATGCTCCCATCGAGCGTGTGGGTAGCTCGGGACGGGCGAATGGAGAGGCATGAAGCAGTATAGAGTTGCGCGCGGCATCGCGTGACGCTCCAGGATTTTGTTGTGCACAAAATCTTCGCGAGCCACGCGGACGTACTGCAGTTGCACGCTGACGTCCTGACCTCGTACGTGTAGTGCATGGTGACGCATGATTACGTCACCGTGCGTAACCATGCGCCGCCGCGCACCGCCCATACGCAGTCGGCCACAATGAGAAAATAATTACGCCGTAGGCATCAATGCTTTCAGAGTAATGCCTCCAGAATAACACATTAATAAGTATTTTTGAAACATCCTTAGTTAAGAATGTTTCAAAAGTTAACATCCAGGTAAGGATTGCAGATTTTATATCCTAAAAAAACACTAGTAACCAAATTCGTTTTTTTTTTAAATAACCACAAAACAATATTACTATCACCATTTAAAAAAAACATTTGTATACTAATTCTTAAGCTGGGTTCAAACCCTCAAACTGCTATAATGGAATACAATTTTGTGTTTGTTGGGAGTATTTCAGAAAGTTTAAAAGTAAATGAATTTTTCCAGCAAATAATTTAATCAATGTTTCACTTAACAAATGATGTCAATACGCTGACTAATACTGCTTGCAGAGCAGATAAAATATTTGAAGGCGCATGATGACGGGTGATGACGTGCGCGACCGTCACTACCGAGCTGTCGCGTAAATGACGGCCAAGTGGGACAGTCCCTTTTCTCCAGCATTTTGTGTCCATTTATTGTATGTTAAATCTTTATAGATTGCAATTTCCTGCATCCATTTTCTGTGCATTTGTGATGCTCACACTGAGATATCACATGTTGAGTGTGTGAAACATGTAGACAGTTTGAGCTGGGAATTATTTTTATATTTTCTGCAGACCCAAATACAGGCCCATTCATTTACATCATTACTATCTGCTGTTTCTATTTACTTCAACAAAGAGGCCTCATACCTTGAAGAGGGGGAAAAATATTAACAAAGAAAAGAAACAGAATACCACAAGTAGCGCTGTTTATATGAATATTAAACAACTTCTGGTTTGGCATAACTGATCAGAATGATAGGGCCAAAGCCACATCAAAGACTCTGCAGCTCTGCAGTAAAATTTATATTTATCAGCTGCTATAAGGAAGGAGGGTCTGGTTCATTTTTTTAACTTCTGACAATAATATCTGTAGATATGACTTATGGACTTTCACAGAGAGGGAATCCCCAATATTTCCCCATCCCTTTCCCCAGTCCCCTTCGTCAACCCTGTCGTTCAACCCTCTGGTGACATGTACTTTTTGTTGAGTTTACTTTAGATATACAGCGTGGAAACAAGCCCTACAGACCACCAAGTCCGTGCCGACCAGTGATTACCCCGTACACTAGCACTATCGTACACATCAGGGACAATTTACAAATGTTAACATAGCCAATGAACCGACAAACCTGCATGTCCTCGGAGTGTGGAAGGAAACCAGAGTACCCAGAGAAAACCCACGCAGGGAGAATGTATAAATTCGGTACAGACTTCCACCCGTAGTCAGTATCGAACCCGGGGCGCTAGCTCTGTAGAGCAGCAACTCTACCGCTGTGCCACCATGCTGCCCTGGTTCTTTATTCTTCTACAAGAGCTGGTTATGTCCCAGATGTTCTCCTTCATTCTTCAGGTTCAAGCAGTAGTGTTGGTGGAAGCAGTTGTTCTCATGCTAGATTTAAGAGGGTATCTAAACAAGCACTTTAAATGTCAAAGCATTGAAGGCTGTAGAAGTGCTGAAAGTTGGTATGAAAGATGGGTATCGATGGTATGGACAAGGTGGGCCTATTTCTGTGCTATGACTCCATAATTCTATGACATCAGTGGGAAATTCATCAGTGATGCTACCAATTAGTGCCCATTTCCATCCGCTGAAATATATTGTTGCACTGAATGACTGATGTGGAAAGATCCCTGCCCAGATTGCTAGCGTTAATTTTAGTTTAGAGGAAGAGCGTGAAATCGAGCCCTTCTGCCCACCGAGTCCATGCTGACCATCTATCACACCGTCCACACCAGTTCTACATTATTCCACTTTCTCATCCACTGCCTCATTGGGAGCAATTTTACAGAGGTCAATTAACCTACATCTTTGGAATGTGCGTGGAAACCGGAGTACCCATGTGGTCGCATGGAGAACGTGCAAAATCCACACAGACAGCACCAGAGGTCAGGATCAAACCCGGGTCTCTGAGGCAGCAGCTCCACCAGCTGCACCATGGTGCTGCTACTATTGAAGATTATTCAATGATAACCCGACACTATCTGTTTGCACTTTTAGTGGGCTGAATCGATTGTTATTTTTTTCAAAATGTCCTGGTTTAAGTCCACAATATTTGGGTTACAATTCACAAACTAAAATGAGAACAGTACAGCACAGGAACAAGCCCCTTGGCCCACAATTGTATGGTTACTGCATCTATTCATTAGTCAGAGGGTGGTGAATCTGTGGAATTCATTGCCACAGAAGGTTGTGGAGGCCAAGTCAATGGATATTTGTAACGTGGTGATTGATAGGTTCTTGATTAGTATGGGTGTCAGGGGTTATAGGGAGTAGGCAGAAGAACGGGAAAACAGGAGAGAGGGGAGGATAGATCAGCCACGATTGAATGGCGTAGACTTGATGGGCTAAATAGCCTAATTCTGCTCCTATATCTTGTGAACTCATGAACTTATCCCAGAAATACAGAATCTTGTTGATGTACCCTATTGTTACATAGGCCAGAGAGATTAAATTATTGAATTTTCCAAGCACTCTTACTAGTCTCTTGTTATTTACCCCCACACAATTGAGAATATGGAGGATGTTTCCATTTAAAATTTCAACACCAAGCGTAAAAGTTTCTCAAATGCATCTGATTCTAGTAATAGAAAGAAGAGAAGAAAGCCATTTGTGGAAGCACCTCTCACAAACTTGGTGGAGTCATTAAGTCACCTCGAATCATAAGCAAATTCGTGAAAGGGAGATTCGTCTTTGTTAAAAAAATATCATCACCATTTTAAATTGGGCAATGTAACATACAAGTGAAGATTTCAGCAGACCCAAGTGCAGTCGATTAAGATGTGCTAACATGTCTTGTGATGAATTGGAGGCTTGCCAATCAGGAACCACTTTGATGTCGGAGAAAGCCGAGGCTTCTGAAGATCAAGGGCATGACAAATGGAGTGATCAACACCTCATTCACCGGTTTAAACATTCACTACCAACGCTCCCTGATGCAGAACACACTGTCTATTCCACTGGATATTCCGCTCCCAAACTCACAATCATTGCTGCCGAGGAACAGAAAGGCAGCAGATGTCCATGATCACCACCACATCTAGGTCAGGCATCCCCTGGCTTGTGCTCACTCTTTGCTGCTTGGCCAGAAATCCTGGAACATGTCAGGTTTGCAGGCTAATTGGCATCTGTAAATCGCTCCTTAGTGTGCAGGGTGTGAAAGTGGGATAACATACAACTCGTGTGAACGGGTTTATCGATGGTCAGCGTGGACTCAGTTGGGCTGAAGGGCCTGTTTCCACGCTGTATCACTAAACTAGTATTTCCCCTGACAGCACCAGTGGATTATCTTCAGTGAAGAATACCAGTCAGACTTCCATAATCCTCTCAAGGGCAACAAAGGATAGCCAACAAATGCCTAGCTCATGATTGCGTTATTATATTGGCCAAATAGCCTGTTTTCATGATGTTAATTCTATAACTTAAGGACACTTCTCTTCTCTTTGATGATATCGATGTCCTTGTGAATGAGCAACAATGGCTGCCTCTCAAGGAGACACAAGCCTCTCGTCAATGTGAGTCTTTATATTCATCTACATCTATATACTTTACATTAATTGCAAACAAAACTACACATAGTAGACCGGGCAGAGAGGGGGAGGTCAGGCAACATCTGTGGAGAATAGAACAGATTTAACACTTCAGGATAAAAATCCTTCATCAGAACTGTTTCTTCTTTCACAGATGCTCCCTGATCTGTTTAGTTTAGTTTAGTTTAGTTTAGTTTAGGGACACGGCATGGAAACAGGCCCTTCGGCCCACCGAGGCCACACCTGGCATCGATCACCCGTATACTAGCTCTATGTTATCCCACTTTTGCATCCTACACACTAGGGGCAATTTACAGAAGCCAATTAACATACAAGCCTGCATGTCTTTCAAGTGTGGGAGGAAACGGGAGCACCCGGAGAAAACCCACACATTCAGAGAGAATGTACAAACTCCGGACAGACAGCATGTGTAGTCAGAATCGATCCCGGGTCTCTGGCGCTATGAGCCAGCAGCTCTACCCCCTGCACCACTGTGCCGTCCTGAGTATTTTTTTTGTAGAAACAAGGAACTGCATATGCCAGTTTACACAAAAGGACACAAAGTTCTGGAGTAACCCAACAGGTCAGGCAGCATCTCTGGAGAACAGAATGAGTTCGATCTCTTCTTCAGAATGTGTTTTGGAACTTGGAAAACTTTATTGTCATTCAGACCTTGCGGTCTGAACGAAATTTCGTTGCCTGCAGTCATACATATAGTAAATAACAAAACACACAATAAACACATATTTAACATCCACCACAGTGAGTTCACCAGACACCTCCGCACTGTGATGGAAGGCAAATAAGTGATGTAAATAAGTCCCGCGCTCCACTAAGTGGGCCGGTTCAACTCCGCGGCCCGGGGCAGTCGAAGCTGCCGAAGCTGCCGCCCTCCAGTCCAGCGGACGCAGCTGTTGCCGCGGGAGCTCCAGAAAAACAGGTCACCAACCTGTGACCTGCGAGCTCCCGACGATGTCGTCCACTGGGCCCGCGGCCGGGCCTCCGAAGTCGGGTCGCCGCCACCGCCACCGGAAAGCCGCCACAGCTCCGAGTCGGGCCGCCGGAACGCCTGAACCCGCCGCAGCCCCGAAGTCAGCCAGCACCACGCTGGTAAGTCCTGGCTGGCTCTATCTCCGGAGCCTCGGGTCGGTTGCAGTTAAAGTTGGAGGTTGCTAGCTCCGCGATGGGCCTCAGCGCAGACGGAGACGGGGACGGGGGATACGACAAGAAAAGTCGCGTCCCCCCAAAAGGAAGAGACCAAGAACGTTTCTCCCACCCCTCCCACACACATACACTACCTAATAACTCAAACTAACGCTAAAAACAAGACAAGAAAACAACAAATAAAAAGAAAAACAGACGGACTGCAGGCGAGCCGCTGCTGCCAGGGCAGCGCCGCCACTCCCAGCTATATTCGCTATATTCTGTTTTTATTTCAATCTACCAGTAGCTGCAGTTTTGTTTTAGATTTTCAGTCAAAGAGTGGGCCAAAATAAGGTCTAAAAGCGAGATCTTCCTGGCTTTGTCTGTACTTGGACCAAAGAGGATATTACCAATGGCATGGTAAAGGAACCATTTACAGAGATGTCGGGTAGGATAGAATGAGATAAATAACATGTGGTTAAAAGATTGGCAGTGCTCAAAGTGAAAATGTCACCCAGTTTGAATGGGATGAAAGGATTAGAGGAAAGGAAGGGTGGAATTTGTAGAAGCTTTGGCAACAACCTCTCAATCCTCCTCAGCTTGGTGCCAGAAGAGTAAAATTACCATCCCGAACAAATCCAGCATCTATAAGCCAATTGTCTATGGAAATGATGCGTTACAATGCGCTACAATGCTGAGAACTATATTCTGCACTCTGCATCTTCCTACCTATTGTACTTGAGTTTGAAGATTGCAATTATGTGTGGTATATCTGATTTGATTGGATGCCATGAAAAACCATTCAGACTTGGTCTGAAGAAGGGTCCCGACCCGAAACGTCACCTATCCTTTTTCTCCAGAGACGCTGCCTGACCCACTGAGTTACTCCAGCACTTTGTATCTATCTTTATTTTTTCATGAGGCTGTTTAGGATCCAACCATGAACAATTCTGTACACAACACATGTGGAAGGATGTCCTGATCTTGGAAAGAGAGCGTAAGGGACATCTTTCTAGAATGCCATTGGTAAGGCAGAGAGTAACAATGAAAGTTGCGATTACATCTTGGGGGGGGGGTTGATGTTTTAAATACAGAATAAGATAGAGGCAGTTAGAATCACAAAGAGTTCGGACTGCAGCCCCTTTAAAATTGTGATGTTCGACAGAATAGGTAGAGAAACAGGAGTTTTGCCGCAGGGCAAAACTTTCAGCTGTGTGGTGTGGAATCTCCCTCTTCAAGATTTAAAACTGCTTTGAAAAGATTTGTTGAATTAAAATAAAAGGTACTTTTTCCTCAACATAAATTATAACTGGGTGTTCAGACTAAATGCTCTGCGGTTGGATTAACCCTTGGTGCATCGTTTTTAACCAACAGAATAGAGTTACCCACGTACAGTTATAGTAGCATAATTAGAGGGAAATGGATCTGAAACGTGTTGTTTTCTGTCATGGTTGTCTGCATGTTCTCCCGCAGTTGTAATTGCTACCTATTACCACATCATACTGAGGGCTATGCATTTAAAGGCACAGGATCATCTTGTAAAACTGTCGTTTAAGTCAACTCCCCACAATTTGCTCAATGGTACCACTGATAGAGCTGATGCCTCACAGCGCCAGAGACCCAAGTTCGATCCTGACTTCAGGTGCTGTCAGCGTGAGGTTTGCATGTTCTCCCTGTAACCGCATGGGTTTTATCTGGTGGGTCCAGTTTCCTCGGATATCCCATATCCCAAAGATGTGTGGGTTGTCATTTAATTGGCTGCTGTAAATTGCCTCGAGTGGTTAAATTTGGGGGCAATTGATGCAATTAAAAAGTGGCATTATGGTTGGATTGGCGTGCAAATGGGTGGTTGCCAGTTAGCATGGATTCAGTAGTGATTCTGTGTTGTATTTCACTATAATCCTTTGCTCAGCATCATTGGCACTGAAAGTTACTGTCAGCTGGAAGGATTCTGGCAGTGACTAAGTATTATGTAAACTCACCCATGATCGAAAAACTTCTTTCAATAAAATCTACTCATGGCCGAACACCTTCTGATATCTTTAATTGGACTTTACTGAACTCTATCTTGCATTAAATGTTACTCCCATCATCATGTATCTGTAAACCATGGATGGTTTGATTGGAATCATGTTTAAGGGCCTGTCCCACTTTCACGACCTAATTCACGACCTTTTTCATCAGGCTAGAAAATACGCCGCGACGTGCTTGTTGCTACGAGTACCTACGACTAGCATCGCGGCCTGCTACGACCTACCTACGGCCTCCTATGACCTCCTATGACCTCGTGCCAACCATGCTGCGAGTATAAGTCAAGGGCAAACTCGGCAGAGGTCGTGAATTAGGTTGTGAAAGTGGGACAGGCCCTTTAGCCTTTCTGCTGACTTGATAGCGCACAACGAAAGCTTTTCACTGTGCCTCGGTACATGTGACAATAAACTAAACTACACTACTCTAAACTAATCCTCAGGCATCTTGGAGATATCTCCATCAAAAGGTAGCTCTTGGAACAAACTCCAGCTTCTCCTAAAATGGTCTCCACTGACTGAGCTTCCACTCTCTGTGCACCCTGATAAAGGAACTGACTGAGCTTCCACTCTCTGTGCACCCTGATAAAGGAACTTTAGTCATCTGAACTGAAGTTATTGGCATGATGGATGTCCTTTCGTACCAGTGCTCAAACTTTGCCTGGAATGGGTTTTCAAGGTACCCAGCCCTTTTAACTGTAAGAATTTCATGAAGAGTAGTCTGATTTTTAATCAATAACATTAATGTCTAGAAACAGAATAATGTTCTAACCATTTTACAGGCAGTGTGCAGATTATTCATTGTCCAAAATGAAAGTAAACTAGATTCGGAGTTGTATAGTGCATATGGTGCCTATTTTAAAGCTGACATCCCAGTTCACTTTACAGACTATAAAGTACTTTACAATTGCAATTACACTTCCTATGTAGTAATGTTGGCTGTGAGTTTATGCATCACGAGCCTCCACAAACAGCAGCCCCAACCAGATTACAACCAGATAACCTTTCGGAAATATTAATTGAAGTATCAGTTTTGGCCAAGCTACCAGGGTAACTTCCCTGCCCCTCTTCAATATTCTGCCATAGACTCCTTTGCTTGATATCTTCCTTAAGGCAGCAAACCTTAGGCTTTAGACTTCAGACATACAGTGTGGAAATTGGTCCTTCGGCCCAACATGCCCATACCGGCCAACATGTCCAAACTACACCAGTCCCACACGCCTGTGTTTGGTCCATATTCCTCCAAACTGATCCTATCCATGTACCTGTCTAGCTTTCTTAAATGTTGGGATAGTCCCAGCCTCAACTATCTCATCTGGCAGCTTGTCCTATGGGAGCAAAGTGGACCAGCGATCACTCCATTCACCAGCACTCTCCCTCACACTGAGGAAAATTTACAATTTTGCAGAGGCCAATTAACATACAAACCTGCAGCTCGTTCTATGCACCCACCACCCTTTGTGTGAGATTAGTGTAGATGGGGCACATTGGTCAGCATGGACATGTTGGGCCGAAGGACCTGCTACAACGCTGTCTATGACATTTGATTCTCTATGATTCTAGAGGGCAGAGGCTAACAATGAGAGGGCAGATATTTAAGAGATACCTCAGGAGGAATGTACTCACTCAGAGAGTAATCTGCAACTGGAATGAGCGTCCAGGGAAAGCTATAGAAGTGGATACAATTGTGACTTTTACAAGACATTTGGACAGATGTATGGACAGGAAGATTTAGAGATTCCGAACATTTAGAAGATTTTGCTATGAGCCAAATGCAGATAATCTGGACTTCAATCACAATAATAATACTTTATTAGTAAAGTATGTTTTGCAACATACGAGGAATTTAATTTGCCAAGTCAACAGAACACACAAAACACATTTTAACATAAACATCCACCACAGTGACTCCTCCACATTTCTCAAGGTGACGGAAGGCGAAAAAAAGTTTAACCTCTTCCCCTCTTTCTTCTCTTGCGGCCGGGGGCCTCGAGCCCTCAGTTGACACCCGTAGCTTGTGGCGTTTGGGCCCTCTGCATCGGAGCGATCAGCTCCTGCATTGGGGGGATGTCAGCTCCCCCGCACCGGCGATCGGACCCCGGGTCGGGGCTGGTCGAGCCTCTGCGTCAGTCGAGCTCCCGACTAGTCTCTCCCAAGACTGCGAGCTCTTGATGGTAAGTCCGCAGGCTGCGTTTGGAGCGTTCCCAGGCAAGGGATCAGCTCCTATGTTAAGTCCACGCCCCATGGAGGGGCTCAAGTCAGTACGAGGAGGCCTCCAGCTCCATCGATGGTAGGCCGCAGATCGGCCGGAGATGCGACCCGGAAAACAATCGCTTCCCCGCCAAGGTAATAAACTGAAAAAAAGTTTCCCCCTCCCCCCCATAAAACAATCCGGAGAACATTTACACAAAGTTTCAACACACACTAAAAATTTTAAAAAGATGAAAAAACAGGCAGACTGTTGGCGGAGCTACCAATGGTGTTTGTCAGCATGGACAAGGTGGGCTGAAGGGCCTGTTTCCGTGTTGTATAGCTCTTTGATTTTGTGACTCTCTGACTCTCAAGTCCCACACCACCAGGTTCGGGAACAGCCACTTCCCTACAACCATCAGGTTCTTGAACCGACTTGCACAACACTAATTCTACCTCAGCTATGGGATACCTCGGACCACCTTTTGTCCACTAGCACGGACTTATTTTACTAAGTAAAAACAAAATTAGTGGAGGGACCCAGTGGATCAGGCTGCATCTGGGGAGCAAAGTGGACCAGCAATCACTCCATTCACCAGCACTCTCCCTCACACTAAGGAAAATGTACAATTTTGCAGAGGCCAATTAACGTACAAACCTGCACGTCTTTGGAGTGTGGGAGGAATCCGGAGCACCCGGAGAAAACCCATGCCTTCGCTGGGAAAATGTCCAAACTCCATATAGGCAGCACCCTCACTCTGGATCGAACCCAGGTCTCTGGCACTGTAAGGCAGCAACTCTACTGGTGCGCCACTGTGCCACCCATCACATCACAATCCTGCATCCTCTACCATCTGGGGCTGTAGGTGCATGAGATACCAGCACCTGTGTGATCTCTACCAAACCACAACGCATCCTGATTTGGAAATACACTGGCCCTCCTTCATCATCACCTGGTCTAACTTCCAGGACTCCCCACCCAGCAACCATATGGGAGCACCTTCAAGAAAACTGCCCACTACCAGCTAATCAAGGCAAGGCAATAAAAACAATGTCATTGCCAGCAATGTTCACATTCCATGATTGAATCATAAATATAATAATCATTAAAGGAAACTGAGGATTTGTCATTCAACAGTTTGCCATTCTTGCCCCGGGGTCAAAGACTGGGAGTCCCTTGCTGACATGTCTAAACTCCATCAATTATTTAATCCATTCTTTGTTTCAAACTCAATTTTTTTCCTCAGGTCTATGAGTCTCGCGGTGTAGGTTAAATATCCAATTAAACCCCATTAAGGGATTTTTTTTTCAATTCCCACCATAACTGTCCCACCTCAGCCAACTGTGTAGCCCACCTTCATGATCCCTGCAGGCAGAGGTATTTTATGTGAAACCATTAATTACTGACTGTACAGACATGCATGGAGAAGAAAAGGAATAATAAACAAAAATACAACCCTCTTTGATTTAGATAATGAAAGACGTATAATTATGGCAAAACAAAAACAAAGTCTGTCATCTGTAAAGTACATATTCCGGCACAAAATTTTTCTTCAATGGATTCAAATTCCTTTCTAAACTCAGTTGGGATCATGTGAGCTCCTCCTGTTTGGAGATCTCTGCGTTCTTCAAATTCTGGTCCCAGATATCCTTCAATTCACCACTGCCACCTGTAGCTAATCAAGCTCTCTAAATGCATGGCCGATTATTGTCCTGATATTTGGAAGGTTGTTAAAACCCAATTCTGTCCACATGATTTGCAACTGTTTTAATATTTGCTTATGTGGCTCCAATATCAAATTCTAACATCAACTCCCCAGCACTGTGGTGCAGCGGTATAGTTGCTGCCTCACAGTTGCAGAGACCCGGGTTCGATCCTGACTCCAGGTGCTGTCTGTACGGAGTTTGTACGGTCTCCCTGTGACCACGTGGATTTTCTCTGGGCGCTCTGGTTTGCTCCCACCAATCCAGGCATGCAGTTTGTAGGTTAGTGGATTTGGTAAAAATCGTAAGTTGTCCCGGGTGTGTAGGATAGTGCTAGCATACGGGCAGAACGCTTGTCGGCAGGGTCGCGGTGGGCCAAAGGGCAGATTGGTGCCCAACCTAAGCAACTATTTGTGTGCTAATCACAGAAGCGGATCTGCAATCACACATTACTCTTGCTCCACACCTTTAAATCTCTAATCCTACAGCAAGATTTCTTACTTTAACAATGATCTTCTTAAACTCCTCTCAGATACCCTTGGACTATCTTTGATTGAACTTTATTGGTTTTATCTTGCACTAAATGTTATTGCCTTATCATGTATCTGCACACTGTGAATGGCTCGGTTATAATCATGTATAGTCTTTCTGCTAAATGCATAGCACACAAGATTTTCACTATACCTTGGTACACATGACATTACACTAAAATAAACTAAACTAAACTAAATCTAATCTGGTTGATCCCCAGCTGAATTTGCTTACTTTCGGCTACAGAGTTTTGTATCAAACCAATAAAGGAACTTGGCCTGCACAGCCGTTTGTGGCAATGAATTCCACAGATTCGTCACATTCTGACTAAAGAAATTCCTCCTTATCTCATTCCTAAAGGTATGTCTTTTTATTCTGCGGCTGTGCCCTCTGGTCCTACACTGTCCCACTAGTGGAAACATCCTCTCCACATTCACTCCATCCAGGCCTTTCATTATTTGTTAAGTTTCAATAATGTGTCCCATCTCTTTAACACCAATCAGCCTGAACAAGGTTTGGTCTACTCACTCACCCAGGTTTCTCTTTCATTTGGTAATGCCTTCAGTTGGTTTGTTGCCTGTCCTGTGTAGGTCATTGTTTACTGTTACTGTTAGGTTTACCAAGAATGGTAACATTCCAATCAGCTAGCACCATCTGGACTTTAGCAGTGCAAGATGGCAGATTTTCCAGACCACTGTACATTATTCCTATGTCCAGTTTGAGACCCAGGTTCGATCTTGACTACGGTTGCTGTCTGCACGTTTACAGAATATTGGGAGGGGCCACAGTTTGTGAACAATATGCTATCGCCCACCAATGCTAGCGACCAAAGGAGAATTGCTACCTTTCTGGACTGGGTGGTGCTTTGGTGGTTAGCCTCGCCTAGAGTCTGTCCTTTTTCTTCTTTTTATTTTTTATTTTTAATGTGTTTAAAAAGTATGTGTTCATGTTTGCTGGTTTGTTTTATGTGGGAGGTGGGCGGGAGGGTCAGGGGAAACTTTTTTTTCAATCTCCTACCTTGCCGGGGATGAGATTGTTTTCCGGATCGTATCTCCGTTGGCTCTGCGGCCTAACATCGGGGAGCTGGAGGCCTTGCTCGAGACTGACTTTCAGTCCCACGATGGATGTGGACTTACCATTGGAGCCAATCCCTTGCCTGGGATCTACGCTCCAACCACGGCCTGCGGATTTCACCATCGAGGAGCTCGCAGTCTCGGGTTGAGAACGACGACGGGAAGCTCCAAAAGCCGCACGACGTTCGACTAGCCCAACCCGGGGTAGATCGCCCGACGCAGGAGAACTGAGATTCCCCCCCGATGCAGGAACTTGATCGGCCCGATGAGGAGGCCCGCCATCGTCTAAGGGAGTAAGATCGTCCCGTCAACGGAAGTTTAGAGGCTGCCGACCGCTGGAGGACAAAGAAGGGAGAGACTGAACTTTTTCGCCCACACATAATGTATAGTGAGGAATGTGGAGGAGTCACTGTGGTGTTGCTTATGTTAAAATGCATTTTGTGTGTTTTGTTGCTTTTTATTGGTATGAATGTATGGCAAATTAAATTTCTCATATGTTGCAAACATTCTTGGCTAATAAAGTATGATTATGATTATGATGATTAATGTCACATAAAAGCACAGGACCCAAACTTCCATAAAATGTTTGAGGCAATTGTAAGGGGCTGTGTTTTCAAGTTTTCTAATGCTTCCTGGGCGATATTTGAAGTCTCATTTTACTTCGGAGTCACGTGAGTAACTACGTGAAGAACCCCGCCTGGCGCTGGAACGGCATTACGTCGACGCTGACGGCAGAAGGAAGAGCTGCAGAGGCTAGCTCGTCGACAGCGGTAGGTACGGAACCGGCAGGTAAGTGCAGTTGAAAAACTTTTAGGGTCTGGAAAACTCCGTGCCTGGTGTATTGAACCAGGATTTGAAATGAATTTAAAAACAAAAATAAAATAAAAGAGTAAAATAGAACAAAAATACTCTGTATAATACAACGGAGTTTAAAAAAGAACGTCCCCGGGGAATACCCAGCGATCGGGACGGGAGATTAATTACGGAGCCGGTTCCGATACTGGTGACCGTTAAAAATACGTTAGGGAGTTTTAGATGCTCCACAAACCTTTGGCAGGGGGGGGAAATTTTAAATAAGGCAGAAAGGCCATAATTTAAAAAGTTAATAAAGGCCTTCAGACGGAAAATAATGGAAATATTCCCTAACCTACCCTAAGGGGGTTTCACATATAAAAAGGAAAAAATATGATGAAATATGGTGGGAATATCTACCTCAGATATTTCTGAAGGTAGTCTCCTTGAGGGGAAAAAACTCAGGAGAAACAAGGGCAGTGAAAAATAAAATGGAAAAACTGACCCTAAAAATGCACTGATAGTGGTGGCTGGTCATGAAGTACCCACCACAGCACCAAAATATATATATATATGTATACACAGGTGTATGCACAACACCTGAATAAGAAGTGAGGCCATGGAAAATTACCATGGAAACCAAAATTAGTTGGTCTCTCACTAAAAGCTGTTATGGTTAAAACAGTAGAACTAATGATGAGTGAGGCCATGAAAAGTAAACATGGAAAACTAAAAACTCACCAAAGCTGTAATGATTGAAACAGCAGAATATGATAAAACCTTTATGTTTTATAAAGATATCAATGGTGAATCTGTTTATAGAAACATAGAAACATAGAAATTAGGTGCAGGAGTAGGCCATTCAGCCCTTCGAGCCTGCACCGCCATTCAATATGATCATGGCTGATCATCCAACTCAGTATCCCGTACCTGCCTTCTCTCCATACCCTCTGATCCCCTTAGCCACAAGGGCCACATCCAACTCACTCTTAAATATAGCCAATGAACTGGCCTCAACTACCCTCTGTGGCAGAGAGTTCCAGAGACTCACCACTCTCTGTGTGAAGAAAGTCTTTCTCATCTCGGTCTTAAAGGATTTCCCCCTTATCCTTAAGCTGTGACCCCTTGTCCTGGACTTCCCCAACATCGGGAACAATCTTCCTGCATCTAGCCTGTCCAACCCCTTAAGAATTTTGTAAGTTTCTATAAGATCCCCTCTTAATCTCCTAAATTCCAGAGAGTATAAACCGAGTCTATCCAGTCTTTCTTCATAAGACAGTCCTGACATCCCAGGAATCAGTCTGGTGAACCTTCTCTGCACTCCCTCTATGGCAATAATGTCCTTCCTCAGATTTGGAGACCAAAACTGCACGCAATACTCCAGGTGTGGTCTCACCAAGACCCTGTACAACTGAAGTAGAACCTCCCTGCTCCTGTACTCAAATCCTTTTGCTATGAAAGCTAACATACCATTATGATATCCATGTCTCAAATTATATGATATATAGAAATACAATTTCAAAGTATTTCAAAATGGTGCATGGCATTACTATTCAAAAAGAAAAATAAAATAAAATAAAACGTTGTGCAAATAACTAATACTTTTAAAATAAAATAAATTGCCATCAGTTTGTGGAGCTCAATGGGAAGAAATATATATAATTTACCAAATCTGCACTCTAGATTCGCAGATCAATATAAATCAGGTTATGTTAAACTCCTGATTATTATGGAATAAACCTGCCTTATGATAAATCAAAGATATTGATTACAAAAGAACAGACTACTGATCTTTAAACTTTGGGGGAAAAACTATGATCCAATGAAAGATTTGATAATGGATCAAAACAAAGGCAAAGATCTTTAAACCTGGGGGAAAAACTATGATCCAATGAAAGATTTGATAATGGATCAAAACAAAGGCAGAAGTGGTATAATCCAACATAGCCTTATCCAAACCCATATAATTGGGAAAAGAAGGCTTGAAGTACGTTGAAGAGGTGCAAACATCTTGTTACAAAATAAGTTCATGAAATCTCCAATTGTGGGTGATTACAGGTGTATTATGATCATTAATTTAATATAACTAAGGAAGGATTGGTTCACCTGTATAAGAAAACCTTAAAAATTGATTTTAGGTTTGCACTCAAAAGTAACTCCAATAAAGAAGAGGTACGTACATATATATTATAAAATTACCTCGGTGTAAAGATTTGATGGTATAAACCATACAAAACATCATTTTATATACACTTTCACAGTGAAAGAACATTTATTAAAATGGAAACATCTAGAACATGGAAATACAGTTGCTATTAACAAATTGTTAATCAATATTACAGGTGCTTGAAATTAATTAAAATGGGTCAAGCTGTGCAAGTTAAAACATTGTCCAAAGGATTAAACCAGTTCAAGGCTGTTAAACAGAATACTGGAGGAACTATTATGCTGATAAAAGATCAGCACTTGCACTAATGAGGTCATGGTCATGGGTTATCTTGATTACATTTAAATTGGAAGGTTATAAGAGTCGGCTGCAAATTAGTGCTGCAATTACAAACCGGGTGGTAGGCAAGGACCTGATCCATTATATAAAGCGTATGCTTAGGCATTAATAAAATATTCATAAATTACTATTCTGAATTTAGAAGTAATTCAGCACCATAAGAGGGGGAAAATTGTTCCATGATACAAATATGTCTCATTGTTGTTGACATACTTTGTCCCTCCATTAGGTTAGGTAAAGAGTAAATAAAGCTCCAAAAGAAGGAATACAGAAGCTTATAAGAAAATGTATGCCTTTGTGAGAGGCTTATGCAAATATCAAATGATACGTTATCATTATTAAAGTAATGTAAAAAAAGTTCACAAGCTGCTTCAACTATAAGCTTAACAGCTGTTGCAAACTGAAGCAAGTGTTACAGATGATGTACAGCTTCTTTGAATGTTTGGGTAAAGATAAGAATATTATCTATTCTTATAAGAATAATTGATACGTCTCTTGTTGGGACTACGGACAATAATACCAGGTGAGCATTAATGGATTGTCCTAAGAAATTTTCCAAACATTTGTATTAATTATTGAAGTATAAGGAGTTATGGATTAAATATCGATTGTTTTATTATGGAAGTGCCCATGTCGTATCAAGGTGAACAATACCACGACTGTGGCATATGTTAAAACACACAAGATAAGTCAAATAACAATCATGGGATTATCTGAGTAAACAGATGTGGCATATTCTAAAAAATTTAGTCCAGCTGTTTATCTCTAAGGAAGAGACAATGGTATCGGAGACAACAAATTTGGGAGGAAAAACACATTGTCATTAATATGGATTATTTACGATTAATCTGGTTGCATACAGATTAAATCACCGATCTTTCAAATGTTTCTTGTGGGTAAACCAAGAACAGGAAAGATGGATGCTTTTCTCTCAATTACATGAGGAAAAGATGTTCTTTTGTGTTCCTCATTTTGTTTGATAGGGCAGTGTCTGATGAAAATGTAGCAGGACACTGCCAGAGGCATTTTGGTGGCCCAATACGGATCCTTCATGGTTTCATAAATATTGAGTGATGTTGAACCACTTGTGATGATTCATAGTTGCAGTAATTTATTGAAGTCTGAGGAAGGGTCTCGACCCGAGGCGTTGCCTGTCTCCTTTCGCTCTTTGGATGCTGCTGCACCCACTGGGTTCTCCAGTTTTGTGTAACCCTGCAGTAATTTATTGTTATATATATAATCTGTCCAAAATTGTAATATATAAGTCGGGAGATAAATAATCCTGAATTGCCTTAGGCAATGGACTCTAACTCTATCAATGATTCAAAAAAGTTAATATTGAAAATAATAATGCTGATGACTTTAGTATCAATATAAGAGTGCAAACATTGCAAATGTTACGTTATAATTGCATGTGGATACAGATTGCATTATCATATATGTTTATGAATTTACCAAACAAAGCACACCAAGAGGAGCTGAAACCAAGGTAAACCTATAAGCATATCCTGTCGGCCTTAGGTTGTGTGTGTGTGTGTGTGTGTGTGTGTGTGTGTGTGTGTGTGTGTGTGTGAACATTGATGAAATATGTTGAAGTAGGTAAGAGTCTCTGTGGTAATGAGACAGCACTACTTATTACACACAAAAACCACATTAGCGTTCAGTAAAAACTGATGGTTCTAGAGGAATGTATTCTAGATGGTTAGAAATTGGATACACTCAATGGAACTAGACACTGAAAGGTGGAAAATCACTCTGTTAATGAGGTAGATACATTCACAGGAATGGCACGGGATGAGCCGCTCGAGCAAAGATGCAAGGCCGCAGGAGGGTGTAAATTAATGTTAAAGTAAAAAGGAACCAGTCATGGTGTCAGGTTTGGACACGGAGTGTTGGGTTCTCTATAATTGTTGCTTTGTCATACCATCAAAATATATATATCAATTGATATTTTGTGATAAACTTGCCTTTCAATGGAAAGGGCATTACTTTTATTCTTTATAATGTGAAATAATTTATCACATAACTTGAGGCAATGTTTGGGGAAAAATGTATTATTCGCTCGTCACTGTGTTGAATGAGCCGGACTGTCGTATGGAATAAATTCTACGACATGAAAAACACAGAAAGCTTCAAAATCTTCACGTAGTCACTCATGTGACTCCGAAGTAAAATAGTAAGATTAAACGAGAACTTACCAGTTTGAAGTTTGATCTTTATTTTATGAGGAGTAACGATGAGGGATTACGTGCCCTCCACTCCCCACCCTCATAAAATAAATGAGCCTTACTATCTTACTCCGGCTATTATGGTCTGTGTTTTTCATGCCGCTGCTTTGAAGTATGCCGTTCCAGCACCAGGCGGGGTTCTTCACGTAATCCCTCATCGTTACTCCTCATAAAATAAAGATCAAACTTCAAACTGGTAAGTTCTCATTTAATCTTACTATCCTTGCTCTCAAAATACTTTACTGCTTACAAAATTGTGGCTTGATAAGAAGCAAGGCCCCACTATTACTGCAAGATGATTGCGGTATTGACTTCGTTGGGAGGTGGGATTGGAAAAAAGGGAATTGGAAGCAGGAGGATTTCTGACAATGATTGACTGGATGGCATAGCTGTGAGAAGAGATAACATTTAAAAGCAGATATGTGCAGAAGCGTCCACGTCGCAAGGCTGGAAACTGGAAGTTTTTGAGCTAATTCCGCTACCACCATCATCTATTGCGACAAGTGATGGCTTCCACCGATTGTCGCTGGAAGCTTGCGTCCTTTTCAGGACGGACGATGACAGCGAGGCCAACATTTGTAACAAGATGGACACAAAAAGAAGAAGAAGAGTGCCTTTTATAACTCTTAAAGGGTACAACAGAGTAGTTCATATGTTTCAGCGCTAGTGGCCAGTTACAAGTTCAAATCCCATCCATGACAACAGAAGGTTTTTAAATCCAGATAATACAACCAAATGTACTGTAGTTTATAAACATGTTAGTCTCAGTAACTATTACACAACCAGATTGTCATAAAACCCTTCTAATTCACCAAAGACCTTCAGAAAAATAAATCTGTTATTTGTAATCCAGTCTGACAGATATGGAACATAGAACATATCGGTTTGCTGCCTTACAGCACCAGCGACCTGGGTTCGATCCTGACTACGGGTGCTGTCTGTACGGAGTTTGTACATTCTCTCTGTGACATCGTGGGTTTTCTCTGGGTGCTCGGTTTTCTCCCACATTCCAAAGACGTACAGGTTTGTACGTTAATTGGCTTCGGTAAAATTGTAAATTTATTGTGTAGGATTGCGCTAGTGTACGGGAATCGCTGGTCGGCACAATGTGCTGGAGTAACTCAGCGGGTCAGGCAACATCTCTGGAGAAAAAGATGATAATCTCATAATTTTCTATACTTCTTTCAAGTTCAAGTTCAAGTTACATTTATTGTCACATGTACCAATTGGTACAGTGAGATTGAATTACCATAGAGCCATACAAATAAAAAGAACACAATACATGATAGAATTTAACATGAACATCCCCACACAGCAGAATCTTTGAGCCCTCTGCAGTCGCCACTACGGCGGCCCAATGTACAGACCCTTCAAGTCTCCCCTCAACCTCTGACGTTCCAGAGAAAATAATCCAAGTGCATCCAACCTGTAGCTGAAACCCTCTAATCTACACAACCTTCTAGTAAAGATAGACACAAAGCGCTGGAGTAATTCAGGGTGTCACGCAGCATCGTGTTCCAGAGATGCTGCCTGATTCACTGAGATACTCCAACACTTTGGCACTTTGTGTGTATCTTTGGTATAAACCAATATCTGCAGTTCCTTGTTTCTACATCTTTCTGGTAAACCTCCTCTGCACCCTCACCACAGCTTCCACATCTTTCCTGAATGGGGCAACCAGAACTGCACACAATGCAGCCCAACCAAAGAGCTACATCCCGACTTCAAACCTTCCAATATAAAAATGTGTTGGATATTGCTGCAAGTTCTATACTGAATATTGGGATACAGATGGAATCAACACCTCAGTGGAGTCTACTAACTTTACACCATCTATATTACTAAAAGTCTGTAACCAATTCCTATTGTCCTGTATATTGATTTTAGAAATAACGCTGCGACTTACGGCTGTGATTTTTGGCCATCTTAGTCAGAGTCCCCCTCCGCTGTGCAGGACAAGAGGATTTTTCCCATTGGTGAAAAATATTAATGCTTAAAAAAGTTATTAATGCTTAAATAATGTTGAGATTCTCTCTCCTGAAGGCCACGCCCCTTCCGGAGGGACTATAAAACCCAGAAGTGTTGAGTGCCTCAATCAGTCTCTGCAAGATGGGGGAGCGAGAGGGTCACGTCTCTCAGTCTGAGTTGTGAATTACACTGAACACATGTCTAATAAACTGTGAGTATGGTTTTACTGACCTTGAATGCCCTTAATGCGGTTTGAAAATGAAAATGTGGTTAGAAACATAGAAACATAGAAATTAGGTGCAGGAGCAGGCCATTCGGCCCTTCGAGCCTGCACCGCCATTCAATATGATCATGGCTGATCATCCAACTCAGTATCCTGTACCTGTCTTCTCTCCATATCCCCTGATCCCTTCAGCCACAAGGGCCACATCCAACTCCCTCTTAAATATGGCCAACGAACTGGCCTCAACTACCTTCTGTGGCAGAGAATTCCACAGACTCACCAACGATTTTCTCATCTCGGTCCTAAAAGACTTCCCCCTTATCCTTAAACTGTGACCCCTTGTCCTGGACTTCCCCAACATCGGGAACAATTTTCCTGCATCTAGCCTGTCCAACCCCTTAAGAATTTTGTAAGTTTCTATAAGATCACCCCTCAATCTTCTAAATTCCAGCGAGTACAAGCCGAGTCTATCTAGTCTTTCTCCATATGGAAGTCCTGCCATCCCAGGAATCAGTCTGGTGAACCTTCTCTGTAGTCCCTCTATGGTAAGATTGTCTTTCCTCAGATTAGGAGACCAAAACTGCACGCAATACTCCAGGTGTGGCCTCACCAAGACCCTGTACAACTGCAGTAGAACCTCCCTGCTCTTGTACTCATATCCTTTTGCTATGAATGCCAACATACCATTCGCTCTCTTCACAGCCTGCTGCACCTGCATGCCTACTTTCAATGACTGGTGTACCATGACACCCAGGTCTCGCTGCATCTCCCCTTTTCCTAATCGGTCACCATTCAAATAATAGTCTACCTTCCTGTTTTTGCCACCAAAGTGGATACCCTCACATTTATCCACATTATACTGCATCTGCCATGCATTTGCCCACTCACCCAGTCTATCCAAGTCATCCTGTAGCCTCCTAGCATCCTCCTCACAGCTAACACTGCCCCCCAGCTTTGTGTCATCCGCAAACTTCGAGATGTTGCATTTAATTCCCTCGTCCAAATCATTAATGTATATTGTAAATAGCTGGGGTCCCAGCACTGATCCTTGCGGCACCCCACTAGTCACTGCCTGCCATCCTGAAAAGGACCCGTTCACTCCTACTCTTTGCTTCCTGTCTGCCAGCCAGTTCTCTATCCACATCAATACTGAACCACCAATACCGTGTGCTTTAAGTTTGTATACCAATCTCTTGTGTGGGACCTTGTCGAAAGCCTTCTGAAAGTCCAGATACACATCCACTGCTTCTCCCTTATCCACTCTACTAGTTACATCCTCAAAAAATTCAATAAGATTTGTCAGACATGATTTACCCTTCGTAAATCCATGCTGACTTTGTCCAATGATTTCACCACTTTCCAAATGCGCTGCTATCCCATCTTTAATAATTGACTCTAGCAGTTTCCCCACTACCGATGTTAGACTAACTGGTCTGTAATTCCCCGTTTTCTCTCTCCCTCCCTTTTTAAAAAGTGGGGTTACATTAGCTACCCTCCAATCCGCAGGAACCACTCCAGAATCTAAAGAGTTTTGAAAAATTATCACTAAGGCATCTGCTATTTCTGGGGCTACTTCCTTAAGTACCCTGGGATGCAGCCTATCTGGCCCTGGGGATTTATCGGCCTTTAATCCATTCAAAATTATCGGCCTTTAATCCATCCATCCATTGGTTTGAAATAAAGCAGAGCAAATGGTTGGTGATGGTTGGTTTGAAATAAAGTACAGCAAATGGTTGCTGGTGGTTGGTTTGAAATGGCAAATGATTTAAAGTCTAAACTTGACAACTTCCTGTTTGCATTCTATATTGATTTTAGATAAAACGCTACCACTTACGGCTGTGATTTTTGGCCATCAGGTGCAGAGGATTCTTCCCATCAATGAAAAATAAAAGCGGTATTAGTGTTTTAAAAATGTTGAGAATCTCTCTCCTGTCAATCATGCCATGAAGGCCACACCCCTTCCGGTAGGAGGGGGAAGGGTTTTACAAAACCCGGAAGTGTAGGTGTGGCTCAGTCTCTGCAAGATGGGGGAATGGAGAGGTCACGACTCTGTCTGAGCTGTGAATCAACTGAACACACTGAACTGTGTGTGGTGTTTATGTGGTGTTTTTGGTGTAGTGTGTGGTTTTATGGTGGTTTCAACCAGCTTGAAATGGTATGAAACTGCATTTGAATGTGGTAGCCTTGCACCTGTGTAAAATGGTATGAAACTGTATTTGAATTTGGTGGCCATGCACCCTGCTTGTAATTGTATGAAACTGCACTTGAATTTGGTGGCCTCGCACCCTGCTTGAAGTGATATGAAACTGCACTTGAATTTGGTGACCTTGCACGCTGTTTGAAGTAGTACAAAACTGCATTTGAATTTGGTGGCCTTGCACCCTGCTTGAAGTGGTAGGAAACTGCACGAGTTTGGTGGCTCTACACCCTGCTTGAAGTGGTAGGAAACTGCACTTGAGTTGGGTGGCCTTGCACCCTGCTTGAAGTGGTAGGAAACTGCACTTGAAATTGGTGGCCTTGCACCCTGCTTGAAGTGGTATGAAACTGCACTTGAATTTGGTGGTCTTGCACCCTGCTTGAAATGGAATTTCAAGAAATAGACGCGAGTCAACTGCCAGCCCACCAGTGAGTGAGCTGCCAGCTAATCAGGCTTGAGTGACTGAGCTTCCACCCCAAGAATCCATTTGGCCCACAATGTCCATACTAGCACTCTGGAAACCAGTCCCTTCAGCCCACAACACACATACTAGCGCTCCAGAAAGCCCCCCCCCCCCCCCCCCCCCCCCCCCCCCCCCCCAGCACTGGACACCAATATTGGAATTGGTGGAGAAGTGGAATATTGTGGTGGGGGACCAGCCCTCCCGTGTGAACATGGGACCCAATGGGTCCCACTTAGTCTGGTTCTTTTCTTAAAAAGTCCAAATGATTCACCCATTGTTAACAGGAAAAGTGGGGGAAATTTTGAACAGAAATGTTTTTCTTCTCACCACAAAACAATTGGTTTCAGTATGAGCACAATAAATTTTATTTTGCTTTTTTTTGCAAATGGTGATGTAGGGTGGCAGGCAAATGGTTGCCCTAAGAGTGGCATTGAGCACTTTAGGTTGTAGAGTGACACCTCTTGTGGTGACACTGTTTCTGCAGTGATGTTTACCTAATGGATCCCAGGATATATTCGGAGATTTGGCCTGGATTTCCCCAACCGTGGTCAGTTTTGGTCGGGACGGAAGGAAAGAAAATTGAGGGAAAGACACAGCACAGTATTCCCTATTCTCCTCTACCATCCAAACCAGGACGAAGAAGGGAGCTCATCCATGTTCTCCAGAGATACCTCCTGACCCGCTGACTTACACTTTGTGTCTTTTCTTGTAAACCAACATCTGCGGTTTGTGCCTAAAAGGGTTCTCTCCGTTTATCTAAGCCAATATTTACCCCTCAATCTGACAACCCGTATATTTACGGCCGTTCAAGCTACAGATATTTGCTCTCAATTAATTTATATAGCACTGCTTAATTTTTCAATTGGCGCGAATTAGACTTTAAACTTCAGACTTTAGCGCTACAGTGTGGAAACAGGCCATTCATACCACCAAATCCACACTGGCCAGCGACCACCCCATACACTAACACTATCCTATGCACTAGGGACAATTTACAATTTTTACCAAAGCCATTTAACCTGCAAACTATCTTTGGAGTGAGGGAGGAAACCGGAGAACATAGAACAGTGCAGCACAGGAACAGGACTTTCGGTCCAAAGTGTCCGTGTCAAGCATTTTCTAGGACGGGGGTCACCTGTAATCATTTACCTCAAAGCTCAGTGTGAGAATCTTGCTGTGCCAAATTGTCTTCCACTGTTTCTCCACATTACTTGGGACTGCTCTTGAAGGTGCTATTTTAATGCAGGCCACACTTCCTATTCTTTCACATTTACAATTATTATATAAGTGCCTCTCTACTGTAAGCAACACGTTCTAAATATGTTTTCCAGGATGGTGACCAGAACAAACTAAGAGCCAGCCAAAAAAGGTTGAGGATGTGAAAAACATGGTCAATTGGGTAGTATTTAGGAGAAGTGGGGGTGAAGGTGTGACTCAGAGTTTAGCATCTTGACAAGTGAAGACACAGCTGGTATTGGCAGAATACAGGCGCAGGAGATTAACAAGTTGCTGATCAGGCAGTAACTGTTGAGGGAATAGAGAAATGTTTCGGCCCACCAAGTCTGCGTTGACCATCCATCACCCGCTCACACACATCTGAAGAAGGGTTTCGGCCCGAAACGTTGCCAATTTCCTTCGCTCCATAGATGCTGCTGCCTTTTTTGCTGAGTTTCTCCAGCATTTTTGTCTACCTTCGATTTTCCAGCCTTTGCAGTTCCTTCTTAAACACATCTATATTATCCCACTTTCTCATCCATTCCCTCCATACTAAGGGCAATTTACAGAGGCCAATTAATGTAGTAACCTGCACATCTTTGGGATGTGGAAGGAAACCAGAGAACCCGGAGGAAACCCACGTGGCCCACCTGACTTTGCACTATTATTGCTTATTTATTTGTCTTTTTTTTAATATGCACTGAACTTTCTTTTGATGTTTTTTATGTGTTTTATATATCAGTTGTGCTGCTGCAAGTATGAATTTAATTGTTCTGGTTTTTGGACGTCAATAAAACACTCTCCTCTTGACTCTCCCATTCTGGCTCTAAGACTCTGACACCGGTTCTAGAACGAGACTCTGGATCTAGACTCTGATACTCAAAGTCACAACAGGGTAACCGGAGCCCGAATGAAGGTCGCAGAGGTGGAGACAGATGATCCAAACAAGCACATGGGTTTTTGTCAGCACTGGGCCTGTACTCACTGAAATTTAGAAGAACAAGGGGGACATACAGAATAGTGCAAGGGTTTGATAGAGTGGATGTGGAGAGGATGTTTCCACAAGTGGGAGAGTTTAGGACTATAGGTTATAGCCTCAGAATTAAAGGATGTTTTTGTTTTAGGAAGGGGATGAGGGGAAATGTACTTGGTCAGAGGGTGGTGAATCTGTGGAATTATTTGCCACAGAAAGCTGTGGAGGCCAAGTCAGCAGATATTTTTAAGGCAGAGATAGATAGATTCTTGATTATTACAGGTGTCAGAGGTTAAGTGGAGAAGGCAGGAGAATGGGGTTAGGAGGGAGAGATGGATCAGGCATAATTGAATGGCATAGACTTGATGGGCCAAATGGCCTAATTCTAATTTAAAAAATATATATATATATTTTATGGTTGTATGTAAATCACTTTGGTTTCAACGCGAGTTGATTTAAAGGTGCTATATAAATAAAAATTACTTACTTACTATTCCTATCACTCATGACCTTATGGCCTTCTGTCCGATAAGATCATGGGACAGTCTGGGAATTCCAGCTGCCCACTGACATTACAGTCAGTCATGGGACCAGCTTCAGCCTGCAGGAAAACAGTCTCAGACAAGGAAGCAGCAGTCTGAACAGGCAGTAGGATCAGCAGCACTCAAACATCCAGCGCCTGTATATGCCTGCCACGTGCTTGTCGAAAAGTTCTCCCTGCGGGATAGTTATCTATTTGTGGTTTTCATTGTAGAGTTGTTGTGCCACAGAAATAAATTACAGATTGTGAGTTAGGGAGAGCACAGGGTATCAAACTAAACCTGCCCACGCTTTAAACGGTGGAACTGTATCAAACTTTAAAACATATGTGTGCGAGCATGTGTGGGTACACGTGCATACGTGTCAATGCGTGTATGTCTGTTTGCATGTGTTTATGCATCTGTATGTATATCTGTGTGTGTATCAATGTGCGTGTGTGCGCTTGTGTGTGTCTCTGTGTATGTCTGCGTACATGTGCGAGTGAGTGCCTGTGTATGCATATCTGTGTGTGTGTGTGTGTGTGTGTGCATATGCGTGTGTGTCTCTGTGTATGTCTGCGTACATGTGTGAGTGAGTGCCTGTATATGCATATCTGTGTGCATGCATGTGTGTGTGTGCGTACATGTGCTTGTGTGTGCGTGTGCGCCGTCTGCATGTGAGATCCTTGTTAACGATTGTTGGCTTTGTGCCACAATTCTGCTCCTTTCCCTGTGGCAGGGTGATAGTCCCCTTTATGTACACACTCACGAGAAGTGTGTCACTTTGAAATAGACTCGGTTCTGTATTCTTCCTAACACTTGTCCAACCACCTGTGGTGTTACCAACCTCCTTCATAAACCTAGCAGAGGGATCACATGGTAATCACGGTTGTTTTTGAACATCCCTACCCGGCACATTCCTGTCCACCTTGCTCACCCTCAGAGTCCCACACCTGGCATGACTCACCCCGAGACCGACTCCTCTCCATCGTAGGTTCCTGGCTTTGTTTTCTGCTTGTCTCTCTTCACCCTGGTATCAGGTTGTCATACCTGGCTATTGTCCCTGGGACCTGACCAGTGTGTCTCCCCCACTGTGATATAACTCATTGAATTACACGCCATTGTCATGGACTCGAATGCTTACATTCCAGCAGAATTCCCAGTGCTCGGGTTACCGAGAGATTCCAAGACCAACAAGTCACCCTCATCTTAGGTCTGCTTATACAGAGGGTGATCTCAGTTTGGGAACTTAATTTAAAAAAAAACAACTCCATCACAAGTATATGCCAAATAAAACCAAAAGAACTCTTCATGCCGGACTGATTGGGGAGATAGTTCTTTGAAATCGGATCTCAGTGCGAGTGAGTTTACTAGGTGTACACAATGAAGATGGGACAGAGGAGGCCACCTGAAATTTAGGGATGTAGAAACAAGGAACAGCAGATACACAAAAAGCCACAAAGTGCTGGAGTAAATCAGCGGGTCAGGCAGCATCTCTGGAGAGCGTGGCTAGGCGACAATTCAGGTTGAGACCCTTCTTCAGACTGAAGAAGGATTGTAAGCGGCAAGGGAGGCAGTGCAATCCAAGGGTGACATCAGCACCCTTCGATAGGTCCATCCACAATAACCAAAACCCATTATAAGAATTACTGTTACAACTAGGGTTTAATGTATTATTGAGACATATGTATCTCAAAGGGCATAACAAGGCACATATTGAGGCGTGGGAAAGAATTGAATCAAAAGACATAGTTATAAGATAAGAGGACAGTTATTTAAAACTGACCTGCAGGTATTTCTTCTCACAGAGGGTGGTGAATGTCTGGAATTGTCTACTCCAGAAGGTGGAGGTGTTTAAAAAGGTGGTAGAGAGATTGAGGTATTGAGGGCCATGAGGATCTGGCACAAAAGATTCATGGAGTCATACTGCATGGAAACAAGCCCTTCGGCCCATTGCGTTCATGCCAACCAAGATGTCCCATCTAAGCAGGTTTCATTTGTCCACATTTGGCCCATATCCCTTTCTATCCATGTACTTGCCCAAGTGTCTTTTAAATGCTGTACCTACCTTGACTACCTTCTTTGGCAGCTTCTTCCAAACCCCCACTGTCATAGAGTCATAGAGTTACACAGCTTGGAGACAGGCCCTTCAGCCCAATTTGCCCACACCGACCAACATGTGCCAAGGCCTGAGGCAGATTGGAGGGGCATGCTTGATGGGCCAGGTGGTCTACGTCTGCCACTCTTTCCTTGTGTGCATTCATGTGTGTCTCTGCCCTTCACAGTATTACGATCCAAGTTTTGGGATAATTGAAGACCCCCCCCCCATTACAACCGTGCTATACTTCTGCGAGCTTAGGAAGCAAAAGCTACTTTTGCTGAAGGACACAAAGTGCCTGAGTAACCTAGCAGGTCTGTCAGCCTCTCTGGACAACATGGAGAGGTGAGGTTTTGAGTCGAAACCCTTCTTCAGCACCTTGTGTCCTTTTGTATTTTAACTGGCATCTGCAGTTCTTTGTTTCTACAGATATTTATGCCTCATTTCCTCTTTCACGTAGCTATTTGGCTTAACAGCAGAGCAACAATTAAAAAATTACCTTAGGATAATAAAGCAAAATAATTGCAACTGAGGTGACAAATGAACTGCTGTGGAATCTCCTCCGTTTGTTGGGCTGTTGCGCGTGCTATCATCTGTTCCTGATCACCACATTCACATATTGGAGAAGCTCGCAATTTCCTTTCTACGTAAATTGTCCACATCTGCTTTAATTTGTGTGGAAGCAATTTAGACCAAGCATAACCTACATGGGAGATCAAAGTCAGAGACCCTGTTGTGTCAGCTCTTAACAAGGTGCTTATTTGTACTTCTTTCGAGTTCATTGCTGTTTTCCAAGTTTCAACAGGGTCAGATTGGTCTGGCTGAAGATTCAGTGGGTGGATTTAAAAAGGGAGGGACTTGCTCCAACCTCACTCTGACTGGGTTGGTTTAGTTCCCCCATTCCAAAGACGTGCAAGGTCGGTGGGTTAATTACACCACCACAAATTGCCCCATATGTAGATGGGTGGTAGAGTCTGAGAGAGTTAAAGAGTCATAGAGTCATACTGTGTAGAAACAAGCCCATCGGCCCAACTTGCCCACACCGACCAACATGTCCAATCTACACTAGTCCCACTTGCCACCATTTGGCTCATATCCCTCTAAACATATCCTATCTATGTACCTGTCTGAATGTTTCATAAACATTGTGATAGTACCTGCAAATAGAAATGGAAGTGTAGGGAGGATAATGGAGTTGATGGAAATGTAAGGAGGATAAAATAGGTTTGGATGGGATGAGTGTAAAAATGGGTGCTTGATAGTCAGTGTGAACTCGTTGGGCCAAAGGGCCTGTTCTATGCTGTACTTCTCTACAATCCTGTGACTTGCAGGATGAGGGCACCAGTGAGACCCTAGTCTATGGCGAGGTGTATATTTTCCTCAATTTTGGTGAGCTTGAGGCATCGCTGCACTTAGTAGAGGAGCAAAGTTAACCAGCTCATGCAGTCAGAAAGCTGGAGAGGACCCAAGTGTTTCACAGGGCACTGCAGCATTTAGCAAGACATTGGCAAGGCAGCCATCTGAAGAAGGGTCTCGACCTGAAATGTCATCTATCCATGTTCTCCAGAGATGCTGCCTGACCCGCTGAGTTACTCCAGCACTTTTTGCTCTTCGCAAAATTCCAGCATCTGCAGTTCCTCCTGTCTACATTGGTAAGACAGCTGTGGGTCTATTAGGCCCATACTATTGCACAGAACCCAGCTAGAGTGAGTGTGGTAACTATCACAGATGGTTACCCCATTCCTATCACACCCCTATCACTTATGAAATGTGTCCTTAATTTCTCCTTAACAATTTCTGGATTAGAGTAACCCTCGTCTTGGTTTTTACATTTACTCACAACACAAAAGGAGGCCATTCAGCCTATGGAGTCTAGGCTGGCTCTAAGGGTATTCCCCTCTGCTCAATTCCCTGCTTATTCCCCTGTAACCTGCTCAGACACATACTCATCAAGTTCCCCCATTCTCTAGTCTGAAGAAGGGTCTCGACACGAAACATCCTCTATCCATGTCCTCCAGCGATGCTGCCTGACCCGCTGAGTTATTCCAATACTTTGTGTTTTACTCATGATTCCAGTATCTGCAGTTACTCGTAACACCATTCTCATATTCTTATTTCAGCACTTTGTAGAGCAAATATTTTAATTGGTTTTATTTAAACCAGCATCTGCAGTTCCTTGTTTCTCTCATTCCCCCACTGCCTCCACACACACAGGGGATTAATTTACAGTTAGTCATAGTTATAAAGCATAGATACAGGCCCTTTGGTCCAACGTGTCCTTCACTACCTCAGCCAGTTAGTCCCCTGATTAACCTACTAACCGAAACGTCCTTAGAGGATATGAGGAAACCGGAGCACCCGGAGGAAACTGAAGCAGTCACAGGATGAACGTGCAAACTCCACACAGACAGAAGCTGAGGCCAGGATTGAACTCGAGTTACCAGAGCTGTGAGGCAACCACATTATTTGCTGCAGCTCTGTGTCTTGCCTGGATAATTGGCATAATAATGGAAATTTCCTGTTGCTGTGTATATTGGATTGACTGCCGTTAAATGCCATTGGAGAGGTTTAATTCAAGTGAAGCACCTTGGATGTTCCAACAAATAAAGCGGAAATTAAAAGTTACCGGTTGAGATTTAAATTAATTGATTAATGATTCTCCACTGTTTATGCTCTGCGAAAAAAGATTGGAAGCTCAAGGCATGTTTCAATGACCTCGAAGACAGAATGTCTGAAGAATGAGTTGGGAAAACAACCTGAGAACCATAAATTGGAAGGAAGCTCGTCCAAAATTTTTCTTCCTGAAAATTGGCAATTTTAAAAGTCTAAACAACGGTTCAAAGAAAGCAAAGGACAAAGAGCTTCCAAGTGTATCCCAAATTATTTTCTTGGCACTTACTACTTGCCTGAATGCTTTTTGGCAGAACAGTTTCACCTAGAGAATCTTTTAATTCAAACAACCCACAAGAAACGACTCGACTCCTGAGCTAACTAAAAAGGTACTTTCCATTGTGGTAAACCCTGGGCAAATTGAATAAATACATTGCACTGGAAGAGTGATAGGTCTAAGCTCAGACTGTTTGTGATCAACCAAAGCCAATTATGTTATTTCAGTCTAACTACTTCCATTAGTTGCCATGGTTAAAATGGTATGCAAGAGCATGCTAGATCTAAGACAAAAGGCAGGACAGAAATGAATGATTGAGAGAAGATGTGATGAGAAACATAGAGTGCAGGCTTGACTACATATTGCCAGCCATTTAGGGGATTTTTTTTGTTCACAATATCAAGAAAGTACGTTTGGGCTCCAGCAAAGGATGTGGTTGGGCAAAATTGTGCCTATTTTATTTTAGGTGTAAAATAATTAGCTATTTTTTAAGGCCTGAAATTTGAGTGGAGAAGCAACAATATGTGCAAGAAGGAACTGCACATGTTGCTTTACACCAAAGATAGAGACAAATACTGGAGTAACTCAGCGGGTCAGGCAGCCCAGCCTCCTTTTGTCCACAGATGCTGCCTGACCTGTTGAGTTACTCCAGCATTTTGTGTTTATCTTTAGAGACGCAACAATACTTGGCTTTGTTGTGGAATGTCGTATGTAATTGTTTACGTTACAGCAAGTCGTATAGACTTGAGACAGACTGAGATCTTTGATGCTGTAATATGCAGGCATGCTTTGCAAAAACGGATTTTGCAAACCGGGATGTGATCTCGGAGATGAGCAATAGATAGAGAGCAGTTGCACTGACAACAGCCGCAAGAGTGAAAGTTTCATTTGCGGGTTTGTCAAATCTCAAACACTTTAGTTTTGAAACATAATTTACTCCAATATGAAAAATACACTTCCTTCGATCCGAAAACATTTCTCTAACACTTTGCCATTTGTTCTTTGAACTTTTCAAAATACTACACCGGATGCATTATTTTGTCCCTATTATAATGTCGGCAAGGCTGCAGCCAATTTATGTTCAACGAGCAGGTATTGTACAGTGTATTAGCTAAGATGATGGACTAAGAATGGGCTATTTTTTTACTCGTGGACATTTTTTATCATGCTGAAAAAACGTCCCGACTTACCTGATGCCCCGAGTACCAATGGCTGGCATAATGAGCCACTACAATATATCCACGGACTCCTATGGCCTCCTACAGACTCGTTATGAACATTCTGTGAGTTTGAAAATTCGGGAGAATTTGTGAATAACTCAGGAGAATTCGTGAATAACTCGGGGAAAGTGGGACATGCCGTTTACACAGTAGCCCTGCTCTTGAGAGAGTGAACTATATCAAACAGTACTTCACCAGCTGCGTGAATTTTGAGATAACTTCATGTAGAAACACATCTTTTATTTTATTATAGAGATGGATTTTCCCTTTGCATATTCTGTCCATATGAGCGGACCAGTTTAGTTTAGTTAAGCTTAGTTCAGTTTAGTTCAGTTTAGTTCAGTTTAGTTTAGAGATACAGCATGGAAACAGTCCCATCAGCCCACCAAGTCTGCACTGACCAATAATCACCCCATACACTAGTTCTATCCTGCACAATAGGGACAATTTACAGAATGCAATTAACCTACAAACCTGCACATTGGAGTGTGGGAGGATACCAGGGTCATCCGGATAAACCTCTCGTGGTCACAGGGAGAACCTATATACTCCGTATAGACAGCACCCGTAGTCAGGATTGAACCTGCGTTGTAAGGCAGCAACTCTACTGCTGCGACACCATGCCGCCCAGTTAGTTCCAAATAATTTTATACCCTGGGGTGGCATTTGTTGAGCACTTCACATATCCACAAGTAGATTTCATAGGCAAAAATTAATCCGAGGTGGATTTGATCATCGTCCCTGAGGCAGGAGCTCAGATGTAGAGAGATTGTATGAATGGATAAGGTGGATAGGTTTGAAAATGCAGAGCTCCAGATTCAGGGATAGTTTCTTCCCAGCAGTTATCAGAGCGAAAACCGAATGGCCCTCTCATCAGACTTCCCATCTACATATTTGGAGACCTCGGAAGTATCTTTATTCAGACTCTATATTGCACTAAATGCTCTACCATTTATCCTTTATCGCTGCACTGTGGATGGCTTGATTGTATTAATGTTTAGTCTTTTCTTTGACTGGATAGCACGCAAACAAAAGCTTTTTACTGTACTTCGGTACACGTGACAATAATAAACTGAACCAAACTATTCATCTTATTTCGGAGTCACGTGAGTGTCTACGTAAAGAGCCCCATACAGCCGTTCGTGCGTCATTACGTCAGACTCTTTCGTGCAGACGACCGGTGGAGCAGTGTAGCTCCTCCAACGGTAAGTCTAAACTTCAGGTAAGTGCTATTCCTTACCTGTTGTAGGTCTCCTGCAGGAACCTCCAAGGTTTTTGCGGGGTGTTCGCGATGGCTGACGAGGGAACCAGCCTAGGGCTTTGGGGGAAACCCTGGTCTGTCCGCAGAAGCGGGGAGCTGGCGAATGTCTGGTTTTGCGATCGGAGTCACTGATAACGCGATAACTGATAAGTGACTCCACACGTTGGGTTCCCGGGGAGTGGATACCCAAGAATAGATGGTTCCAGACCGCTGTAGTCCCCAGGGTATGGGGCTAAACTGACCTGAACGGTCAGCCTGAGTTCCCGGGGAGGGGAACCCCAAGAATATGCAGTTTTCAAACTGCAGTAGTCCCCAGGAGATGGGGTTAAAACTCACCTAAATGATTAGCCCAGGTGCCGGGAGGGTTACCACGGGTATGTATAAATATATATTTATATTGATTCCCGGGGAGGGGAAATTCAGCTATGCGGTTCCCAAACCGCAGATATCTCCAGGATACGGGGACAACTGACGAAAATGGTCAGTACAATAAAGAAAGATGTTGGGAGATTTCCTCTCTGGGAATGAATTTAGAGACACTCCTTCAGCAGGAGTTGGGTCAGCGCGGGTTAATGTGAGAGCCCACGTCAGCAGTATAGTTTATGACAGTGTCAGCCTAATGGAGAGGCTATGCCAGCAGCACATTTAGGTAGGGCTGCTTCATGGGGATGCCAGGTTATGGCAGTGCCAGCCTATGGGAAAGGTTGTGCGAGCAGTACCTTTGTTCAGGACTGCTCCAGGGGGATGCCAAGCTATTGCAGTGCCAGCCTATGGGAAAGGTTGTGCCAGTAGTACCTTTGCTCAGGACTGCTCATGGGGATGCCAAAGCTATGGCAGGCTAGCCTATTGGAAAGGTTGTGCTAGTAGTACCTTTGCTCAGGACTGCTCCAGGGGAATACCAAGTTATGGCAGGCTAGCCTATTGGAGAGGCTGTGCCAGCAGCACCTTTGCTCAGGGCTGCTTCATGAGAACGCCAAATCTATGGCAAATACTGGCCTATGGGAAAGGCCGCGCAAGCAGCACCTTTGTTCAGGGCTGCTTCATGGGCGCCAGCAGTACCTTGTTCAGGGCAGCTTCATGGGAATAGGCTACTTAGTAGGGTATTCCCATTTACAGTGATCATGGGGGATGAGGAGGCATTGCTAGGATAAGGCAATATAACAGAATGATGACAAAAAAGCATTCAAAGAGAACTATTCACAGTTCAAAAACACTGGTTATGTATGTACTAAAATCCACTGTTAAGTCTCAAACTATATTTGAGAAATTGGGCTCCTCTATCCAGTAAGATTAAGTTCCTATCAAATAGACTTGTAGGACATTGGGATCCACCTTTAGGTATTCAATTGGCTGTTGACGCCGGCCTGGGCAACAGATTGCGGTCAATAGACTCCGGCAATAGTTTTGTTGTTATAAAACATCTTTTTCTAGTTGTTAGACTAATTGGTAATAGTATAGATACGATTCAGCTGTGCAAGTAGGACAACTGTTATCTTGTTAAATGGTTAACTATTAAGTGCCATGTAGGTCTTTGTTAACACACCTTATCACCAGCTGAAATTTATTAAGTCACAATGATGGACAAACAGTATTCATTACTGCTCCAGCAGTTGTTAGGTAAATCTTTCATTATATCGCAAAATGGTGCTAATGGGCCTAAATAGGAAATTGCATCAGCAGCGCTTTGTAGCAGGCCTGCTTAATGTCTCCCTCATGTAGGAGGAGAGCATGCCACGTCAGTATTAATCTGACGCTGGGGCCATGGCAAAGTCAGCGTATTGCTGAAGCTGTGCCAGCAGCACCTTGTAACAGGGCTGCTTAATGACTCCCTCATGTAAGAGGAGAGCATGCGGGATTGGTATAGTCTAACGCCGAGTCTGAGGGTATAGCTGTAGAGCATGCCCAAGGGATACAGGGCATGTGCCAGAGGTCTATGCCTGGCAGAAAAGTTGCCATCCCAAACACATATGCAGTGAACACCGCTCTCAGGGGACATTACAGTTGGCCGCCGAATCTCCTATTCAGGTAAGACCTTTCCATAGGCGAAACCCGGAGGACGAAGCACAAGCTATTGGAACGAGTAAGGTTTCATAGTTTTGGCGACAACGCACCCCACGTCTTCATCGGCAGTAAGCGGTTCACTGAAGTTGGTGGCAGCATGAAAGCTGGCCAGAGGTTCCACGCACTGTACCTGTGCTGCTCTACAATTAAGGGACCACTTACAACTTGGTAAGGTGTACACTTAGTTATACATCACAAATGATTGAGACATTATCAGCTACTTTGAGGGGTCTAACCATGTAAAATGGACAATACTAGCATTTCAAGCAGTAGGTTCAGTAGGAGCCAAGATTGTCTTGCAAGACTGGCTCGGAAATCAGGCCACAGTTGCTGTTTATGACAGATACAAATTGCAAATATCATCTCGAGTTTGGAGGTGGAGCAGACTTGCATGACTTACCAATTTTTCTGTCATTGGTATCAACTATCTATGGACCTTACGGGCATTGTATGGTTTAAAGAGTGATTGGGCAAATATGCATATTGTCATGCTCAGGTTCAGGTTGATGCATTATGATGATGGCATATGTTAGTCACGAGGGTGCAATCAGTTAAAGACCCCTGGAATGGTTACATAATCTTGTTTGCCACATGAGAATCATCAAGTATAGGTTAATGGCAACACAGAATATATATATGTTGCTTTCATGCGTATTCACTGGTTGCAAAATATGTGGCATAACAGTGGCGAAAGATACAATCTCGCTACAAGGAGAAGGAAGATCTTTAATGGCTCCCTCCATTTTGCTTCATCAATCGAGGCTTCAAATAAAGTCATTAAGAGGCCGCTTTAGGTTCCTATTGTGTGATTATGCAAATTGATTCCCAATTTGTCGGGAATAATAATATAACCTTATTTTGTTATTTTAAATGTAATTTTGCTGGTTCAGCCTGAGGCTTGGGAAATCAGCCGTTGCATGATAAACTCAAATTATGTTCTGGAAGTTTTATAAACTACTCTAAGGTTTGGGTTGTTACATCTATCCTTCTATGTGTTCAAAGTGCTTGGATAGCACCAAAACGCAGAACTTTTCTTTTCCAGGAGATGAAAGAGTTTGTTTATGCTCGTGTTACATTGTAAATAGTATAAATTGCTAATGTTTGGAGTTCATGTTAAATGATCGTTTGTTAATTGAGTTGTACGGCCATTAATTGTGTCAATGTGCTTTCTCATTGAGTTGGCTGTAGCAAACAAGACCTGCTCTGTCGGGTTCACGCCGCATATCAAGTGGTAGGATATCTTCAACATAGGTCTCCCAGGACCAGTACAATGCCATATGCGATGTTGATATTTGTGAACACTATTTCACCAGGAGGCTCCAACTATATCCTTAAATTTGGCTGGAGTTTATTAGGTAGTTATCCTTCAGGCGCAGGTTCAGTCGCTACATAATTGTGATGGTACAGGATGATTACATCTGTAAATTATAATATATAATATTATGTTATAAATAATTCAGCAGAGCAGGAGGGGGTCAGGTCTCAAAATAGTCACAGGCATGCCAGGGGACCTTTGACTAGTGATGTTGTTAGTCAAAAAAAATTTTTGCCTAGCGATGTGACTAGCAATGTTGTTAGTCACAAAAAATTTGGGAGAACGTATTTGTTCAGGCCACTCCAGATGATAAAAACGGAGTTTGCGTTATGTAGGAATGGATTCTGATTCCAGATCTCATTCCACCAGGGCTGCTACAACATCAGCAGCAAGGGTATTTACGTTCCGCTGGGTCGCATTGTTACGGCTGCAGCATGGTCCAACGAACGAATCTCCAAACATTTATAATAACCCATTGCTGAACCAGGGGTATTTGTTAACTCTATTTATGTTCTGGTTATATTTTCCATCTGGGTGAGAGATGGAAATATTATTATTTCATTTAAACAGCATCAACATGTTTTACATCTATGTCATGACTGTATGCATTATGAATGTTTTCCCTTCATTTGTCAATGAAGCAGCTGTGGTGTGTATACTCGTTTCACACGGCATGAAATCACAGCTTTGAAATCTTCAAGTAGTCACTCACGTGACTCCGAAGCAAAATAGTAAGATTAAATGAGAACTTACCAGTTTGAAGTTTGATCTTTATTTTATGAGGGGTTACGATGAGGGATTACGTGCCCTTCGCTCCCAACCCTCATAAATATCATCTGGTAGTTCTAGTCTTTTGTTCTTACTATTATACTTCAGTCACTATTACCTGTGATTTCACACAGTTGCTTTGAAGATTGACGCACGAACGGCTGTACGGGGTTCTTCACATAATCCCTCATCGTAACTCCTCATAAAATAAAGATCAAACTGGTAAGTTCTCGTTTAATCTTACTATTATATAAGGTAAATAAAAATGCTGGAGAAATTCAGCGGGTGAGGCTGCTTCTATAGGAGCAAAGGAAAAGATGACGTTTCGAGTCGAGACCCTTCAGCATTATATAATGCTCTAGTTGGTACTCAAATGTAATCAAACAATCTCCCATTCACCACTAAAATCTCTGCCGTCAAATGCACAGGTCACATCTAATAGAATTTCCCAAACTTCTCTTGTTCTTACTGGTTGCTTCATGGTTGCTAACTCCCTTTCCCATACCGACCTTTCTGTCCCTGGCCTCCTTCAGTCACATAGTGAGCCACACTCGAATGAGAGGAACAGCACCCCATGTTCCGTTTAGGTTACTTACATCCCAACAATATGAGCATTGAATTCTCCAATTTTAAGTAAAATCCCCCTTTTGCCACTCTCTTTCCGATGCGCCTTGAGTTTGGAGCGTACACATTTCTACCACTATCCTACCTCTTTCGCATTCCCCTTCCACTTAAATACCTTCCTCTGGCTTTACATTTCACTCCACTTCTCTCCATATTTGACACCCATTTGTCTTTTCATCTCCAGACTGTCCACATGACTGCACATCAAACCCCTCCCACCTGTACCTATGAATTGCCAGGCTTTATCCCACCCCCACGTCTTTTCCAGCTTTCTCCCCCACTACTACTATCAGCCTGAAGAAGGGTCCCCACACAAAACGACACCTATCCATGACCCCCAAAGAACCTGCCTGACCCACGGAGTTACTCCAACACTTTATGCTTCAGTCAAGACTCCATTGTTTGCAGTTAGTGTCTCCATTCTTATGTTCTTACTTCCTTTTAGAACAGAACATAGAAAAATACAGTACAGAAACAGGCCCTAGCCCTCAATATTTGTGCCAAACATGCCTTCTTCTTCTTCTTCTGTCGTGTGTCTTTTAGACCTGCAGCTCCATTGAGGCGAGCCAGGCCGATGCGTCACTGTCCAGGTCAATCAGACCTCGTTCACCATTCAGTGGCCAGTGTTTGGGGCAACTGGTGACTATGTGCTCCACTGTCTGTGTTGGGTCCCCACACTCGCAGGAGGCGCTGTCCACCTCTTCATCGCTACTCCATAGCGTCCGATGCCTGTCCTCAAGCGGTTGAGGGTTGTCCACTGCTTTCGGGGCAGGTCCTGGCCAGGGACGTCCATGGGGTCATTGATGTACTACTGGTGTAGCCTAGATGGTTCTGCTGACTTCCACTGGTCTCTCCACCTCGTCTTGACCCAGGCGGCCTTAGAAGCGTCAGCCGGTGTTGTGCAGAGCAGCTCTTGGGCTTGCGTGGCAAAGGGGTACTTGTCCTGGTGTCTCTGTGACATCTGATGGAGGAGGTGGGATTCACTGGTTTGTGCCTTTCGAGAGAGGGCCAGCGTGGCTGCTTCTCGTCTGATGTTGGCTGGGGCGATGCCAGCGAGGATGGGCAGTTGGTTTATTGGGGTGGCTCGTAGGCATCCAGAGGCAGTCCGCAGGGCGCTGTTGAGGGCAGCATCCAGGTTCTTGGCGTGAGGCACCAGACCAAACATGATGCCAAGTTAAACTGATCTCATCTACCTGTACGTGATCCATATCTCTCTATTTCCTGCACTTCCATGTGCCTATCCAAATATCTCTTAAATGCCACTATCATATCTGCCCCCGGCAATACACTCCAAGCCCCCACTACTCTGTGTAAAATAACTTGTTCCGTGCATATTTCCATAAAATCTTCCCCCTCTCACCTTATAGCTATGGCCTCTAGTGTTGGATATTTCCACCCTGGAAAAAAGGTTCCGACTATCTACCCCAATCTATGCCATTCATCATTTTATATACTTCTATCAAGTCTCTTCTCAACCTCCAATGTTCCAAATAAAACAATCCCAGTCCATTCAACCACCTCCTGTATCTGAAACCCTCTAATCAGGGCAGCTTTTTGGTAAACCTCCTCTGCCTTCTCTACAAATCCTCCACGTTTCCTGCAATGGGGCGACCCAAACTGCATGCAATACTATTCCTTTGATTCTCCTTAAAATCTACACTTCTTGCTTGCTTTCCTAAAATCACTTTCCACAACTCAAGTGTTTTTCCACTCTAGTTTTGGCATTTTTCTGCAAAAGACAGTTGAATATTATTTTCATGCAGTTGGCATATTCTGCTGACGTCAATTACAGTTAGAACACTGAAACTTTCCTACACAGGGATTAGAGAATGGAATATATTGCCTGAATGTGCTCGTGGAACCAGAGTTGTCTGGGGTTTTCCAAAGCAAATTAGACGGGCAGTTGAGGAAAAATAATTAGCAGAGTTATGGGAAAAGGGTGGTGGAGTAGAATTGATAATATGGCTGAGTTAGTAGCCAACAGTAAATCAATGGACTGAATGTGTAGAAAGGAACTGCAGTAGATGAACACAAAATGCTGGAGTAACTGTAGGTCAGGCAGCATCTCTGGAGAAAAAAGATGGGTGATATTTTGGTACCAGAAGTCTGGTCTGAAGAAGAGTCCCGACCCGAAACGTCATCTATCCTTTTTCTGCAGAGATGCTGCCTGACCCGCTAAATTACTCCATCACTTTGTGTCTATGGAGTCCTCAATGGACTGAATAGTCTCCCTCTACGACTTAATGGGGGACTTAATGACAACAGATCTGGAATAGAATTATTATGTTGCATAATGTTACACCTTGCATTCAGTGTAAGGATGAATTGATTTTATTTTGCAGCCAACCAATGCATTACCTGTAGACACAAGGAACTGCATATGCTGGTTTACGAAAAAAGACACCAAGTGCCAGAATAACTCAGCAGGGCAGGCAACATCTCTGGAGAACGTGGCTAGGCAACATTTCAAGTGGGGACACTTCCCTGTCTGAAGAGGGGTTGTGACCCGAAACAGCATCTATCCATGTTCTCCAGAGTTGCTGCCTGACCCGCTGAGTTACTCCAGCACTTTGTGTCTTTCTATCTATGCATTACCTGATCTGAAAGAGAAGGGAGCAGAGATGTAGACCATTCTATAGTACATGCTAAAATATCTGAAAGTACATGTGTGGCAAAGATCTGAAGCTCCTTTAAATATATCTGATGCAACAGCTCAGCTGAGATTCACATCTTGAAGTGGGCATTGAAACTAAATTAATAACAGGAAATTCCTAGTTCTACCAGCCAATAGACCAACAATACTGCATTTGCATAGTTCCTCGCTTCGTCAGTTCAAATAATGGTGTAATTCTAAGGAGCAGTTAATTTGAAGTAAGTTAGCAATATGTTCACTGATTTTCCTAAAATATAATAAAGTATAATTCTATTCTTTATCTAGATATTAGCAGACTTAAATTTCTCATGAAATATAGTTTAGTTTAAGTTTAGAGGTACAGCATGAAAACAGGCCCTAAGGCCTACCCAATCCATGCCGACCATTGATCACCCGTTCACACTAGTTCTATGTTATCCCACTTTCACATTCTCTCTTTACACACTTAATTGCTCCTTAATGGCCAATTTATAGAGGCCAATTACCCTACAAACCCACACATCTCTGGGATGTGGGAGGAAACCGGAGCACCTGGGAAAAACCCAAGCGGTCACAGGGAGAATGTGTAAACTCCACACAGACAGCACCCGAGGCCAGGATCGAATCGGGGTCTCTGGCTCTGTGAGGCAGCAACTCTACCAGCTGTGCCACCCATGAGTCGTAGAGTCATTGTTACTGTTGAATATTCTTATTGTAAATGCTTGTGTCCGACTATGTAATTCAAGTTGATTTTAATAATGTGCCCTGTTGTAGATATGACTGCTTTGATAGCTTGTGGACAATTATTTTCTGATTGAAGGCCTGTGACCAGTGCTGCAAGGATCTGTGCTGGGTCCATTGTGAATGAATGAAGACATTTTCATGCGCGTCATGGTTAAGTTATTTTGTAGATGTTAGTTTAGGTTAGGTTTATTATTGTCGCATGTACCGAGGTACAGTGAAAAGCTTTGATTTGCATGCTGTCCAAACAGATCAGATATATTATACATAGATACAATCACATCAAAGTCTAGTGCAATAGGAAGGGGAAAGAGGAAGATGACGAGTGCAGGTTATAGTTCTCAACATTGTAGTGCATTAGTTCCATAGACAAAGTCCAATATCCACAATTGGGTAGAGGCGTATCGGACAGTAACCCAGCTTATGGAAGGACTGTTCAGAAGCCTGGTAACAGAAAAAGAAAAAAGCCGTTCCTGACACCTTGTTCCAGACCCACTTCAGCTTTGCAAGTAAAAGGCCTATTACGCTCTGTTAAATAGAATTATCAAATGATCTGACGATCAGTCAGAATGGGCATGAGACACAGAGCCATTTTAACCTGTAATATTGGTGAAGTACTTTTGAGAGATTGCATGGTCTTCCTCTATTCCTTTATTCATATACACTACAGCCTTCACCTTCTATTCCTTTATTCATATACACTACAGCCTTTAAATGCAATTCAAACATAGAACATAGAACAGTACAGTGTAGGAAGGAACTGCAGATGCTGATTTAAACCAAAGATAGACACAAAATGCTGGAGTAACTCAGCGGGTCAGGCAGAATCTCTGGAAAATAGGAATGGGTGACGTTTCAGGTCGAGATGTCTGTAGAAGGGTCTCGACCCAAAACTCATTTCTTTTCTCCAGAGATGTTGTCTGACCCGCTGTCTTACTCCAGCCTTTTGTGTCTATAGAACAATACATCACAGGAACAGTCCCTTCTGTCCACAATGCCGGTGCCAAACTTGATGACAAGTTAAACTAGCCAAGATTGTGAATCTCCTCTGCATGCAATAATTCCTATTCATTTTTTTCTATCACACAGAATTAAGCAATAATGCAGGAGGCCATTTGGCCCATTGAATCAGTGATGCCCTCTTTGGAGACTCATTCTTCTGCTTTCCCCACATCTCTACATCACTTTAATCTCCTTTAAGTAAACATGGCTCAAGAACATTTTTTTTCACATCTCAAATCTAATCAAAGGCTTCAGTCTAAAGGGAGTTTCGTCATCTCACATTATGGATAAAGGAAAACCATATATTAATCTTTTATCATGTAGCAGTGGGTTTTAATTGCACACTAATTGGACCAAGCTAATTAGTGTGCCATCGCTGACGGGGGGCGATGGCAGCCTCGCCAACGGTCTGTTTGTCTTTTCGTCTCTTTTGTTATTTTTAGTTTGTTTTTAAAAGTTTGTGTTAATGTTCTCTGGTTTGTTTCATGTGGAGGCTGGGGGGGGATTGAGTGAAACCTTTTTTCAATCTCTTACCTTGCTGGAGATGCGATTGTTTTCCGGATCGTATCTCCGGTCGCTCTGCAGCCTAACATCATGGAGCTGGCGGCCTTGCTCGAGACTGACTTTGAGCCCCACCGCGGGGCCTTGGACTTACCATCGGAGCCTGCGATCCCTTGCCTGGGATCAACGCTCCAACCACGGCCTGCGGATTTCAACATCGAGGAGCTCACAGTCTCAGGTAGAGACCGATGTCGGGAAGCTCCAAAGTCTCAGGAGGTTCGATTAGCCTCAACCCGGGGTCCGATCGCCCGGCGCGTGGGAGCTGAAATCCCCCGGATGTGGGAGCTTGATCGCTCCGACGCAGAGGACTCGACCGCCGGCTACGGGAGCCAAGATCATCCCTTCAACGGAGGGCTCGAGGCCCCCAACAGCAGGACAACAAAGGGAAGAGATTTAACTTTTTTTTGCCTTCCATCACAGTGAGGGATGTGGAGGGGTCGCTGTGGTGGATGTTTATGTTAAAATGTATTTTGTGTCTTGTTGCTTTTAATTGGTATGATTGTATGGCAAATCAAATGCCTCGTATGTTGCAAAATATACTTGGCTAATAAAGTATGATTATGATTATGAACATCAAAAGTCACTAATAAATACATACTTTTTTTGTTGCCTTGGAATAATCATTGTTTGCTTACAAACAACAATTACAAATAGGACAGGAATGCAGATCCTCAATTTATTGTGGGATTCAGATCCTGGAGAGAAATGGGATTTTTGCAGTTGTGATGCAACGTCATCAAGGGAATGCGTGGAGCTGGAAAGAGTGAGTGAAGTATCTCGACCTTTGAAATGTACCCTTGGCTGCAGTAATGTGGGTCAAATTTGTACTCCCCAGTACAATGGTCCAAAAACCTCCACATGCATCTGCATGCAATACTTTTCCTTTGACTCCTTAAAAAATGATGGTTTTTCCACTCTAGACATTTTGGGGCATATACGGAACCCTTCTTCAGCACTCAAGAGTCCTGACCACGAAACGTCACCCGTCCTATTTCTCCAGAGGTGCTCCCTGAGCCGCTGAGTTACCCCAGCACTTTGTGTCTATCTTCTGCAGACTAACTGTATCGTACGAGTCAACTCATTCTCGGCTTCTGTGCCTAGGCATGGCAACACGCAGGTCAAGAGAGACCTCGAGGTTTGATGTCAGATAATCACGCTTCCCACTCCATTTCAGAACTCAGAGTGAGTCCAGATATAAGTTTTCAGATTTCTATATAGTCAAAGCCTTTCCATTCCATTAATCTGTCCAAATGTCTTTTAAATGTTGTTATTGTACCTGCCTCAACTACCTCCTCAGACAGCTCAATCCACATACCCACCACCCTCTGTGTGAACATATGACATGGAAGAAGATCAATTCAGCCCATTGGCTCACAGTTCAATCTCATTAACCCACTCATTTTCCTTATACCTGATTTTCCCCAGACTCTCAACCCATGAGCCATAGACACATGGAGTCTTAGAGCCATACAGCATGGGAACAACCTGTCACTACACAAGGGTGCACAGCTGGTAGAACTGCTATACCACAGCATCTGAGACATGGGTTCGATCTCGTTGTTGGGTGCTATCTGCACGGAGTTTGTACGTTCTCCCTGTGACAAGAGGATTTCAGTATAGGAGTAAAGAGGTTCTTCTGCAGTTGTATAGGGCTCTGGTGAGACCACATCTGGAGTATTGTGTCCAGTTTTGGTTTCCTAATTTAAGGAAGGACATCCTTGTGATTGAGGCAGTGCAGCGTAGGTTCACGAGGTTGATCCCTGGGATGGCGGGACTGTCATATGAGGAAAGATTGAAAAGACTAGGCTTGTATTCACTGGAGTTTAGAAGGATGAGGGGGGATCTTATAGAAACATATAAAATTATAAAAGGACTGGACAAGCTATATGCAGGAAAAATGTTTCCAATGTTGGGAGAGTCCAGAACCAGGGGGCACAGTCTTAGAATAAAGGGGAAGCCATTTAAGACTGAGGTGAGAAAAAACCTTTTTACCCAGAGAGTTGTGAATTTCTGGAATTCCCTGACACAGAGGGCAGTGGAGGCCAAATCATTGGATGGATTTAAGAGAGAGTTAGATAGAGCTCTAGGGGCTAGTGCAATCAAGGGATATGGGGAGAAGGCAGGCACGGGTTATTGATAGGGGACAATCAGCCATGATCACAATGAATGGCGGTGCTGGCTCAAAGGGCCGAATGGCCTCCTCCTGCATCTATTTTCTATGTTTCTATGTTTTCTATGTCTATGTTTCTATGACTGCGGTGGGTTTCCACTGGGTTCTCCGATTTCCTCCCACATCCCAAGGATATGCAGGCTTCTAGGTCAATTGGCCTCTGTAACATTGGTCCTAATGTGTAGAAAGCGGGATAACATAGAACTAGTGTGAATGGGTAAGCAATGGTCATCGCGGACACAGTGGGCTGAAGGAGCTGTTGCCAGGCTGTGTCATGAACCTAAACCAGACTATAACTTTCTGTTTCCTGTTAGAAACCAGTTTCAGTTTTTAGTTACAACATGGCAACAGGCCCTTCAGCCTACCAGGTCTACGCTGAATGTCAATCAACAGTGAAGGGAAACGTGGACCGAAGGCTGTGGATGATGACGACAATCATCGTCAGGCTAGCTGTGGAAAGGTTTGGAGCAGTGGAGAAGAACACCTTTCACCATGAACCAACGAGCAGCAAAGATCCACAAGATCCAGCAGGAGCAGAAGTCCCTCAAGAAGCAGTACAAAGAGGCCAGCGAAGAGCAACGTCCCCCCTTGGCTGAACTGCCAACCATCCTGAGGAAGAGGCTGCTGACCCTCCGCAGAGCTGAGTGGCACCGAAGACGCCGGAAGGAAAGAGCCAAGACGCGAGCGTCCTCCATAGCCAACCCCTTCGGCTTCACCAAGCAACTGCTAGGGCAGAAGCGCAGTGGGAGTTTGGCTTGCTCTAAGGAGGAGATCACCGGCACATCCAGACCACCCACAGTGACCCCGTCAGGCAGCAGGAGCTGGGCCAGTGCAACATCCTGATAAAACCACCTCCACCCATCAAGGAGTTTGGTAGTAGAGAGCCACTCCTGAAAGAGGTCCAGGACGTTGTGAAGAGAGCAAGATCTGGCTCAGCCCCTGGCCCGAGCAGAGTCCCCTACAGGGTCTATAAGAACTGCCCCTTGTTACTGAAACAGCTGTGGAAGATCCTGAACGTCATCTGGAGGAGAGGGAAAGTGGCGCAGCAATGGCGATTTGCTGATGGAGTCTGGATCCCAAAGGACGAAGATTCCAAGAAGATTGATCAGTTTAGGATCATCTCCTTGCTAAGGCAAGATCTTTTTCAGTGTAATGGCGAGGCAGCTGACCAACATCCTCTCCAGCAATGGCTACATCGACAGCTCAGTGCAAAAGGGAGGCTTATCTGGAGTGCCGTGGTGTCTAGAGCACACAGGAGTGGTGACCCAGCTCATCAGAGAAGCCAGGGAGAATAAGGGGGACCTGACTCACCTAAGACCCAAGTGCTCTGGCTTGACCTAGCCAACGCCTACAGCTCCATCCTGCACAAGCTGATCCAGACAGTCATGGCCAAGCCTCATGTGCCGGGCCAAGTGGCAGATCTCAACCTGGACTATTACAATCAGTTCAGCATGAGAGTCTCAGCAGGGTCAGTAACATCAGAGTGGCACAGACTGGAGGTTGGGATCATCACAAGCTGTACCATCTCTGTGATCCTTTTTGCCTTGGCAATGAACATGATCATCAGGTCTGCTGAGCCAGAGAGCCGGGGCCCTCGGACCAAGTCAGGAGTGCGCCAACCACCAATCAGAGCTTCATGGACGACCTGACTGTCGCCGCTGAGTCAGTGCCAGGAGGCAGGTGGATCCTGCAGGGGTTGGAGGAAACATTGGATGGCAAGGATGAGGTTTAAACCAGGAAAATCAAGGTCACTGGTGCTGAGGAAGGGCAAAGTCATGGACAGGTTCCGCTTCAGCATCGAAGGGACACCAATCCCAACTGTCTCCGAAAGGCCAGTGAAGAGTCCTGGCACCAGCAGCCTGAAGGATACAGCATCTGTCCAGGCAACCTGTCAGGAGCTGGAGAGTTGGTTGCGAGCAGTGCACCAGTCGGGACTTCCCGGCAAGTTCAAGGCATGGATTTACCAGCATGGTATCCTGGCCACTGCTTGTCTACAAAGTCCCAATATCCATCATAAAAAGGTTGGAGAGGAAAGTCAGCAGCTTTCTCAGGAGGTGGCTGGGACTGCCCAGGAGCCTTAGCAGCATCGCCCTTTACGAAAGTAGCACCAAGCTCCAGCTGCCCCTGGAGGAGGAGTTTAAGGTGACTCAGGCTAGAGGGGTGATGCAGTACAGGGACTCCAACGACCCCAAGGTGACTCAGCCAGGGGTGGAGGTGAAAACTGGGAGGAAGTGGAGAGCCGGCGAAGCCGTGCTGCAAGCGGAGTCTCGGATACGCCACAGAGTCCTGGTGGGAGCAGTGACTCGGGGAAGGGCTGGTCTGGGAATCTTCCCAACTCCCCAGTTTGACAAGGCCACGGGGAAGGAGCGGCGCAGGCTGGTCCAGGAGGAAGTGAGCGCAGCGGTGGACAAGGAGAGGTCTACAAGAGCAGTTGGATTGAGGCAGCAGGGAGCCTGGACAAGGTGGGAGCAGGCCATGGACCGAAAAGTTACATGGACTGAGCTCTGGCATGCTGAACCACAGCGCATCAAGTTCCTGGCCCAGGCAGTGTTTGATGTCTTGCCCAGCCCATCGAACCTCTTCATCTGGGGCAAAGGGGAATCTCCATATTGCCTGCAATGCTCAGGCAAGGGGACGTTGGAACACATCCTGAGCTGCTGCCCATAGGCTCTCGGGCAGGGCAGGTACGCCTGGCGTCATGACCAGGTTCTTAAACCCGTTGCAGAAGCCATCAGCATGGGAATCAGCAGCTGCAGATGAGCACGACCCACCACCCAGATGATCACCTTCGTGAAGGCCAGAGTGCAGCTGCCAAGAACCACAGCAGCCAGGAATCCTGGCGACTGCGCAGGACTGGCAGCTTTCTGTAGACCTGGTGAAACAGCTGAAGTTTCCACAGCACATTGCCACGATCACCCTGAAGCCAGACATCCTCCTGGTCTCGGAGGCGACCAAAAACATCGTCTTGTTGGAACTTACAGTGCCGTGGGAGGACCGTCTGGAGGAGGCGCACGAGAGGAAGATGACCAAGTATGAAGAACTGGTCATTGACTGCCGTAAGCAGGGCTGGAAGGCAAGGTGTATGCCCATCGAGGTTTTGCTGGGCAATTGCTCGACAAAGCCTTGAGTGCACTGGGCATCAACGGAGTGACGAGGAGAAGAGCCATCAAGAACACCACAGAACAGTGGTGAAGGCCTTGAAATGGCTCTGGATCAGGAGAGGAGGTCCATGGGGAGGAGTGAATGCCACCTGAACACGACGTGGTCTGATCAACCACGGCTGGGTCACCTGGGTGAGGGTGTCTGATGTTGAAAGACCTAATGACCCCAGGTTACATTACTGATGATGTGTTCAGGAGTATCAATAGATGTATTTTTATCTATGTTATCCCACTTTCTCATCCACTCCCTACACATTCAGGGCAATTTACAGAGACCAAATAAATTTAAAACCCACACCTATTTGAGATGTGGGAGGAAACCTACATGGTCAAAGGGAGAACGTGTGAACCCCATGTAGACAGCACCCAAGGTTAGGATCGAACCTGGGGCTCTTTTTCTGTGAGGCAGCAGTTCTACCAGCAGGGCCACTGTGCTGCCCTTTCCTTGTTTTTCTTGTCCCTACAGTCCCTTTTATTTATCTGCACAGGGAAAGGTACATTGGTACCAGCTTTTTATTCATAACGAGCTGAATCCACATTTGGAAGCTGCCATGATGGGATTGGAATTCACTCGCAGAGCTGAGCCCAGACCTCTGGACTGTCATTCCCGTAGCATACACACAATGCCATCTTCCTCATAGCTGCAGTGACCTCTGAATTGGCAGAGCCAAGCAGAGTGTGACGATGCCAACAGGCACATATGGTGCCTTTCTCGCCTGGCATCTGAGAATGCTTGGGTGTGTGCCTCCTTCTTGAAGCAGAGCTACAAGAGTATGCCACGGGGAGAGAGATTTTACCGATCAAAGCAGAAGATGCAGCCCTTTGAATGGGAACCCAGTCCCCTTTTGCCCAGCACTTCACAGGTCTCCAAATAACGAACCTCAAAGCTCAAAGGTCCGGCCCGACACCTCCGGCTGCCTCTGGCTGCCCCCTGGACAGGAACAGGACACTCGGGAGGGGACGGGGACGGCCCAGCAGCAAATCAGCAGCGCCTACAGCGCCGGAGACCTGGACCCGACCCCAACCACGAACAAACACAATCTCGCTCACTCACCAAAGCATAAAGCAATATAAACGACAAAATAATCTTAGCTTTTAAGAAAGGAATAATAAATACAACTAATTCATAGTTTGAAAGCAGTATTTTCTTACCGAGAAGAATCAAACCTGGAAAGAACGGAATATATATACACAGCTCCACTGCTTTCCAGCCATGTTTATGCATAGTGACCTTTGACCTGGGTATTTGCAGTCGGAATACTGAGCTCGCTTATTGTCATATGTACCGACAACAGAACAATTAAATTCTGACGCAGCAGTATAATAGGCCCATAAATGCAATACACACAAATAAATATAATAATATTTTATATGTTTTTCTTTTTTCCCAGATTCTATCACCCACCTACAAACTAGTTGTAATTCATAGAAACAAGGAACTGCAGATGTTGGTTTACACAAACTTTGACACAAGCTGCTGGAGCAACTCAGCGGATCAGTCAGCATCTCTGAAGAACATGATCAGAAAGTCTGAAGAAAGGTCCTGACCCGAAATGTCACGTATCCATGTCCTCCAGAGATGCTGGCTAGCCTGCTGAGTACTTTGTGTCCTTTAGGGGCAATCTATAGCAACATATATAACTTACTAAAAGTATTTAAAGAAATAAAAAGCATTCTTGTTCAAAATATATACCCACATTAGTGTATTCACTTTCAGTCTGATGAAGAGTTCCGACCCAAAACATCACCCTCCTTTTTCTCCAGAGGTGCTGCCTGACCCGCTGAATTTACTCTAGAACTCCAGCTCTCCAGCACACTGGGTAGATGACGTTTTGGGTCAAAAATCTGAGGTTGTGAAAACCCTGTGTAAATAGAAGATCTTCCTTTAGCACCATTTTGTTCTTGCCCTGAATTCACCAAAGATCAGACTCAAAGATCAAGGAAAGGAAAGTTTTTACAACTTTTAAATAGACACAAAGTGCTGTCGTATCTCTGGAGAAGAATGATGGGTGACATTTCTGGTTGGGACCCTTCTTCATACCCATCTTTAATAACCTTTGAATTAATACTTTATTGTCACACGTGACAATAGACAATAGACAGTAGACAATAGGTGCAGGAGTAGGCCATTCGGCCCTTCAAGCCAGCACCGCCATTCAATGTGATCACTGCTGATCATCCACAATCAGTACCCGTTCCTGCCTTCTCCCCATATCCCCTGACTCCGCTATCTTTAAAAGCCCTATCAAGCTCTCTCTTGAAAGTATCCAGAGAACCGGCCCTCTGAGGCAGAGAATTCCACAGACTCACAACTCTCTGTGTGAAAAACTCACGGTGAAATTCCTTGCCAGCATACGCAATGTATGCAAATAATCACCATATAATGGGCGCCAACAAAGTTACAAAGCATTCCGTGCCAGGTCCACCTTTGTGCTCCCCTCCCCCCTCCCCCCCTTGATGGCAGTCTTCCCACGCCGGGTCCTCCGTTGTTCCTCCAGCTTCTCCCGCCTCCTGGGAGGCGTTCTCTTCTCTAAAGAAAACTTAAGGTTGAGTAGATTGGCAACAAAATTGTGTCAGTAATACTGACCAGCATGCCCCAGCAAATCTTCATTGGACCTTTGAAAGGAATTCTATTGTCATTAGTCAGGCAGAACAACCTGCTAGAAATTTAAAAGATAATGTCTTGTTTTCATGTTTGTGTTTGAGTAACTCCACATTTAGAAATCTTTGTTCCGGCCGCATTTGGAGTATTATGTGCAGTTCTGGTCGCCCCACAACAAGAAAGATGTTGAGACTATGGAAAGGGAGCAGGAGAGGTTTACCAGGATGCTGCTCAATTACAGAGTATTGGCTATAAGGAGCAGTTGGATTGTTTTCTCCGAAGCATCAGAGGTTGAGCGGAGACCTGATTAAAAGATATACAATTATGAGAGGCACAGATAAGGTATACAGTCAGAACCATAGAAGATAGAAAAGTACAGCAAGAACAGGACTCACAACCTCTGTGCCAAACATAACGCCAAGACCATCTCTTAGAGTATCTACCTGCCCATAATCAATTTCCCCCCATTCCCTGCATATCTATGTGCCTATCCAAAATACCATTATCATAACTCGCTCAACCACCAAACCCAGAATCACGTTCTAGGCACTCGCCACCCGCTGTGTAAAAAACATGCCCTGCACATCTCCTTTAAACTTTGCCCCTCTCACCTTATAGCTATGCCCTATGGTATTTAATGTTTCCATCCTGGGAAAAAGGTTCTGTGTTTATCCTATCTATGCATCTCATAATGTTTACCCTATCTATGCATCTCTATGTATCTACTTCTATCAGGTCTCCTCTCAACCTCTGATACTCCAGAGAAAGCAATGCAAGTCTGTCCAATCTCTCCCCATAGATAATAACACAGAATCCAGGCATCATTCTGGTAAAACTCATCTGCACACTTTCCAACGCCTCCACATACTTCCTGTAATGGAGTAACCACAACTGCATGCAAAACACCAAATGTGGCCTAACGAAAGTCTTATAAACCTGCATTCTGACTTCCTGACTCTTATACTTATTGCCCTGACCTATGAAACCAAACATGCCAAATGCATTTTTTACCGCTCTATCTATCTGTATTGCCACTTTCAAGGAGTTATGGACGCATCCGAATAGCCCTTTTTACATCAATGCTGTTAAGGGTCATGCTCTTAATTGTGTATTTTCCCCTTATATTTTCCCCTAACATTTCACCTCCAAATTGCTCACACATGCTCGGATTAAACTCCATCTTCCATTTTCCGACCATTTTTGCTGGCCTATATTTCTCTGCATTCTCTCTACTTCCACTCATCAGTCCTCCGGGACCTCACCTGCGGCTAGAGAAGACGCAAAGATCTTCCCCAAGGCTCCCACAATATTCTCACTTGCTTTTCTCTAGGAGCCCCAACACCTCCTCCTTCTCAGTCTCAAATTGCCCCTGCATTTTCATCATTATCGGCGGTCACCTGAAACTAGTATGACTGTTCTCTCCTCTCCATAGGGTTGTCTACTTGTGGGTCTGCAGAGGCCAATCCGCAATCCACACACCTTGGTGCAATGTGGGCAGTGGAGACTGGCGGTGGTTGGTAGTTGTCGAGCCCCCTTCTCGCTCTCTCTCTCCTTACGGTGCTGTCGTTTTGTCTCTGCGACACGGTGTAGTTCCATTTCGTGACGTGCAGCTCCTTCCTGCATGGATTTCATCCAGGAGCGCCTGTCCAGTGCAATGTGCTCCCAGTTGCTTTTTAGTATACTCCACACTAATCGAACTGTCCTCCATGTACTTCTCCATGGTGAAAACAGATGCAAAGTACTTATTTAGTACCTCATTTAGAACTCGTTTTAGAACTTTTCCCAAGGTGGAAATGTCAAAGACCAGAGGACATCGCTTCAAGGTCAGAGGGGGCAAGTTTAAAGGAGATGTGCAGGGCAAGTTTGTTTACACAGAGAGTGGTGGGTGAATGGAACACGCTTCCAGGGGTGGTGGTGGAGGCAGATATGATAGTGGCATTTGAGAAGATTTTTGACAGGTGCGTGGATATATTGGTGCGTGGAAGGATGTGGATCACGTGCGGGCAGAGGAGTTTAACTCGGCATCATGTTCGGCACAGCTATTTTGGGCCAAAGTGCCTGTTCCAGTGCAAGGTTCCAAACTCAAGCTCTTTGTTCTATGCCGAAGAATGGTTAGTGGAGCTGAATCCCATTCTAAACGCAGCCAATACGAGAATGATACTTAATCTGCATCCAACATTGGACATCAGACATATAAACCCAATGGATGTTCTAAAATGTTACAAAATGGCCCAGAGGATGCTGGTTTAGGTTTAGGTTTATTATTGTCACATGCACAAAAGTACAGTGAAAAGCTTTGCTTTGCATGCTATCCAATCAAATAGAAATATTCAATATAAATCCAACCAAGGCCAAACTCGAGTACAATAGGTAGAGTGAGGGGAAAGATACAGAGTGCACAATGTAGCTCATGGTGTCACGTTTCACACTGGAAAAGGTTTTCTTTTTAGTTGCATAACGTTGACAGCTCCATGAGATTCAGCTTCAAGGCCAAAGCTTTGATTTTTTTTCTGGCTGATTGATGCCAGAGAAATGATTTATATGTAATAAAAGCAGAAGAAGAAGCTTTTGTGCCGCCACAAAACTCTGCTCCACAATTCACCAACAGTGCATTAATCCTTGGAAGGGGAAGGATGTGAGGAGTGTGTGGTTACTAAAGCTAAAGGTTCCTGGGGTTTATGAAGGCACACACAGAGTACAAAGCGGTGAGTTATGATGAATGTAGATACAAGGAACTGCATATGTTGGTTTATGGAAAAAGACACAAATTGCTGGAATAACTCAGAGGGTAAGGCAGCTCCTCTGGTGAACATGGATAGGTGATGTTTCGGGTTGGGACCCTTCTTCAGATTGATCGACATCTATCCATGTTCTACAGAGATGCTGCCTTAAAGGCCTGTCCCACTGCGACATCATTTATGCGTCACAACGCATGACACGCACATCATGACGTGCACGTGATGCGTGCATGGTGCGTGGTGACGTAGGCAGTGACACGCGGTCGTGCGTGGTGCCTCAGGATTTTGGGATTCACGAAATCTTCGCACGCCACCTGTGTGATGCGCAAATGACGCCCAAGTGGGACAGGCCCTTAACCTTCTGAGTTATCCCAGCACTTTGTATCTTTTTTGAAAACCAGCAGCTGCAGTTCCTTGTGTCTACGCCTTCCTGGTGAAGTGTCGTTCATAATCAATATCGCCGCACTCACTCACTCAGTAATACCAAGGCACCAAGCCTCAAAGTGTGAAATCCTTAGGCCAACATTGGACTTGATATTTTCACAGGCACGAGACTTTAAATTTGCAAGATGGTACCTCAGTCTTTGGGATGCAGGAGGAAACTGGAGCACCTGAAGGAAGCCCACAGCAATAATGTGCAAACTCTGCAGACAGCACCCCAGGTCAGGATCAACCCAGGCTCTCTTGCGCTGTGAGGCAGCAGCTCTACAGCTGCATTACTCTGCCGCCCGCAAAGGGGACTCAAAGAGGACTGTCGCAGAAGTGGATCTACTATTATCCTCTAATTATTCATTCTTTTACTTCTGTATGATTCTACTCATGATATGATTTGACTGATAGCATACAAAACCAAGCTTTACACTGTATCTCAAGTTTCACCTCTGCATCCACTCCCTACGCACTAGGGCCAATATACAGAGTTTTAGGTTTACTGTTGTCATGTGTACTGAGGTACAGTGAAAAGCTTTGCTTTGCATGTTACCCATTATATCAATAATAAACTAAACTGAGCTGAGGCCCCCAAAGTTACAATCCAATTAAACTGAGCTGCAAGAGGAATATGTTTCTACTGCCATCTACTGTTTCTTTTATTTCAAAAATGAACGTCATTCAGAGTGAAAAATATATGCAAAGCAAAAACTGTGTAAAAGCTCTTCATACATTCTCTCTACATTCCATTGTGTTAGTCTCAGTAGTGTTTGCATCTATCTTGAACAAGGCACTTCACACTGCCTCAGGAAAGTAGGCAATGTAATCAAAGATTTGCCCCACCCCGGTCATTTCTTCTTCTCCCATCTGGCAGAGATACAGAAGTTTGAAAGTACGCACTGCCAGACTCAGGAACGACTTCATCCCCTCCATTGTCGGGCTTCTGAATGGTCCTTCCATAAGTCAGGAAACTGACCGATTCACCTCTACCCTCAAGATTCAAGATAGTTTATTGTCATGCGTCCCAGATAGGACAATGAAATTCTTGCTTTGCTTCAGCACAACAGAATATAGTAGGTATCATTACAGAACAGATCAATGTGTCCATATACCATTGAATATATATATATATAATAACACATAATTTATACACACATAATTAAATAAACAGATATTAATGTTCAGAGTTTTGTTTGAGCTGTGTTTAATAGCCTGATGGCTGTGGGGAAGTAGCTATTCCTGAACCTGGATGTACCAGATTTCAGGCTCCTGTACCTGAAGATTGCGGGCAGATGAGTGTGTGGCCAGGATGGTGTGGGTCCTTGATGATGCTGCTAGCCTTCTTGAGGCAGCGACTCAAAGAACCCTATTGTGCACATTTGACTTAGTCTAAGGAACTGATGTACTACAATTGCTGAGAACTATATTCTGAACTCTGTATCTTCCTCTTTGCTCTATTTATTGTACTTGAGTTTGAACTGGTTATATGAATGTATGAACAGTATCAAGCAAATGAACCATTCTACCAACAACTAAAGAGCAGTCCTGAGCTATTATCTACCTCATTGGAGGCCCTCAGACTATCTTAAATCGGACTTTACTGGACTTTATCTTGCACTAAACATTATTCATGTTATTCCCTTTATCATGTATTTGTCACTGTGATACAGTGTATCACAGTGTACAAATACATGATAAAGAGAATAACATAAATAATGTTATTGTAATCATGTATTGGCTTTCCACTGACTGGTTAGCACGCAACTAAAGCTCTTCACTGTACCTCGGTTCCCGTGACGATAAACTAAATGCAAACTTAACTCGATCTAGGATGGTAGACACAAAAAGCTGGAGTAACTCAGCAGGACAGGCAGCATCTCTGGAGAGAAGGAATAGGTGATGTTTCGGGTTGAGACCCTTTTTCAGACTAGTTAGGGATAAAGGAAATGAGAGAAATAAAGGGTCTTGACCCGAAACATCACACATTCCTTCTCTCCAGAGATGCTGCCTGGGAATAGGTGACGTTTCAGATTGAGACCCTTTTTCGGACTAGTTAGGGATAAGGGAAATGAGAGAAATAAAGGGTCTCGACCCGAAACGTCACACATTCCTTCTCTCCAGAGATGCTGCCTGTCTCGCTAAGTTACTCCAGCTTCTTGTGTCCATCTATTATGTGTGGTACATCTGATGTGTTTGGATAGTATGTAAAACAAGGTTTTTCACTGTACCTTGGTACATGTGACAAAAATAAACCTGAACCTAAACCTAAAAATAAACTGAAAGTTCACTTAGCCTAGCGGCCTGAATTATTCAGTTGTGATTCCACTCATTAGAAGCTGCGGGAGATGCTTAAAACCAATAGTCAATCATCTTTAACTAGCATCCCTGAAAATGTGCGGTCCATTTTTGCCCTTCCTCTGGGTGAACTTTAATCAAATAAAAAGCTTTGTACTTTGATAGCAGATTTTGCGATATTTGGGTGTTTTAAAGCAGCTTGCATCTTTTGTAGCTACGGCAGTTGCCAATTTATGCTCACCAACTTCCTGCCACAAGCTATACGATGTGGACAAAATGATCTGTGTGGGTCTTATGGATGAGCGACTGAATGTGGGTTAGGAGACCAGGGATAAGAAACCAATGTTTCTGTAATGTTGCAAGATTTTAAAAGACAAGGCAAGACCTCCATTAAATATCTCATCTAATAGATAATTCCTCCCATTATACGGCATACACACTGGCTAAAGGTTTAAGCACAAGTTTCTGATAAGGATGGCACAGTGGTACAGCTGGCATTGTTGTCTCCCAACACCAGGGATTCGCATTCGATCCTGATCTCGAGTGCTGTCTGCGTGGAGTTCACATGTCCTCCCCATGACTGCATGGGTTTCCTCAGGGTGCCCCAGTTTCCTCACACACTCAAAGATGTGCAGATTTGTGAAACAGATGTGCTACAATGCTATATTCTGCACTCTGTATCTTCTCCATTGCTCTAATTATTATAATTGAGCTTGACTTAAATATATTTATGTATAGTATATCTGATCTGAATAGGTAACATGCAAAACAAAGCTTTTCACTGTACCGCAGTGCACTTGACAACAGTAAACCTAAAACTAAACCTCTGTATATTGCCCCTTGTGTGTAGGGAGTGGATGCAAAAGTGAATAACATAGAATGATGATTTGCATGGCCAAAATGCCTGTTTCCATGTTGTATCTTTCAATCAATCCTTCAAGTCATAGTAATCATTCAATAAAGGAAATGCTCAGCAGGTCAGACAGCAGCTGTGAAGGGAGAGTTCAAGTCAAAGAGCTTTCTTCAGAGTTTGAGATAGGTTTTTGGATGCAGAGGAGGAAGCAAGAATAGCAAAGTACAAAATTGTATTTGTGGAGAAATCATCGCTAGACAGTTCACCACGATGAATCTGAAGAAGGGTCCCGACTGAAAACGTCTCATGCAAATTCCCTCCACTGATGCTGCCTGACCTGCTGAGTTCCTCCAGCACTTGTTTTGATCAAGATTCCAGCATCTGTAGTTTCTTGTGTCATCAAAGATAAGTAGGAAAGGCAATATTTGCTGGCTTTGCCATCAATGGCCACAGCACAAAGTTGAGGTTAAGGTCGGTAACAGGGGACAATGCAGAAGGCACAAGAGACTGCAGATGCTGGAATACTGAGGCTTTATCAGGTGCTTATGGGCTCATTTGGAAAATTATGAATGGTTGTTTTGAGCCCCATTTCTGAGGAAGGATGTGCTGACTTTTGTGAGAATCCAAAGGAGGTTTACAAGAATGATCACGGGGATAATAGTGGTAATGTGTGAGGAGTGTTTGAAGTCTGCGGGACGGTCCTCGCTGGACTTTAGAAGGGTGATGGGGGACTTAATTGAAACTTTTCGAATAATGAAAGGCCTAGATAGAGTGGACGTGGAAAGGGTGTTTCCAGTAATGAGAGAGTCTCGAACCAGAGGGAACAGCCTCAGAATAAATGGACGTACCTTTAGAATGGAGATGAGGAGGAATTTCTTTAGCCAGAGGGTGGTGAATCTGTGGAATTCATTGTCATAGACAGCTGTGGAGGCCAAGTCATTAGGTATTTTTAAAGCAGAGATTAAAAGATTCTATATCAATAAGGATGTCAAAGATTTCAATGAGAAGGCAGAAGAATGGAGTTGAGAAGGAAAAATAGATCAGCCATTATTGAATGGTGGAGTAGACTCGATGTGCTGAATAGCCTAATTCTGCTCCTATGTCGCGCTCCTATGGAATCTGGAACAACAGACCATCTGTTGTCTCCAGACATTCAGTGGTTCAAGCTTCACGTTTCAGGTCAGCATCGGGTCTGAGAGTAGAGAGGTGAGGTAGCTGGTATAAAGAGGAGAGGAAGAGTGGTGAGACAGAAGTGATAGGTGATTAGCGGAAGATTTTTGGGCATATGGAGCCAGGTGGGGCAGGGGAGAGATGGAGTTTGGAGGCAGAGGTAGATGGGTGGTGAGTAGAGGAAGACAAAGGAAACAAATCGGGCTTGAGACGCGTGTCTTCTTTTGTAAACCTGCATCTGCAGTTCCTTTTTTCTCCAGATCAAATCATTGTGAATTTCAAGAGAAACGTCTTTACATAGCTGATGGGGAGAATATGGAATGCCACATGGTGAAGAGGTTGATGCAATAGTATAGAAGCAGAATAGATATATAGTCAGAGTCATACAGCATGGAAACAAGCCCTTTGGCCCAACCTGCCCACACCGGCCAACGTCCCATCTACTGAATCCCACCTGCCTGTGTTTGACCCATATCCCACTAAACCTGTCCTATCCATGTACCTGTCTAAATGTGTCTTAAACATAGCAATAGTACCTGCCTCAATTACCTCCTCTGGCAGCTTGTTCCATGCACCTACCATGCTTTGTGTAACAAGGTCATCCATCGTGTTCATATTAAAGCTTTCTTTCCCTCACCTTAAACCTCTGTCCTCTGGTTCTTGATTTCCCAACTCTGGGCAAGGGACTCTGTGCATCTATCTGATATATTCCTCTCATGATTTTGTACGTATGAGATATGATTGAGAAGGGAGTAGGAGGATCTGTTGATGGATTGAGGAGTCAGTACGAAGAATACTTAAGTATCAACTCCAGTTTTGGTCAGAACGATTTTCTTTATACTCTTACAATATTCAATGTAATTTGCTTTATGTACACCCATGGACTTGTTTTCTAATTGTGCACTTTAGCACTAATATTTGGTTTTCTTTGCACATCTTTTTACTCTCGCTATCTTGTGGAATTGATGTGTAACGTTTGTATGATTTGTGCATCATTTATATTCTATATGTTGTTTGAGTGTATGTGCCTGTGATGCTGCTGCCAGTAAGGTATTTCACGCACCACTACCTCACTGTACTGTGCAAATGACAATAAACTCACCCTGGCCTGACTTGACTAAACTGCTGGATGAAGCCGTGCTTCAGATATTGTGCGTGTTACTATAATTTGTTGGAATATTTGGTATAAAAGAACACTGCTTGCCAGAATCTGTCACTGGAGAAATTCCATATGCAGAATATAAAAGGAACAACTTTAAATGTATTTGCATCTAAAACCAAAAAGGAAAAATAAAATCATTAGTCCTTGACAGGAGCTGTAGTTGAAAACAATGGAAGCATCTACCCCTCAGGCTGACGTCGCCAATTATCTTGTCCTACAAGTGGACAATTTGAGTTTAGTTTACAACCCAACGGTATGAACTTTGAATTCTCCAACTTTTAGTAACTACCCCCCCCCCCCTTCTCTTCGCTTTGCCCCAACTGGACACACAGCTAGTCCCCCCCTCAATCTTCTAAATTTCTAGCGAGTACAAGCCGAGTCTATCCCGTCTTTCTTCATATGAGTTTATGCAAACATGGATTACGTGTAGGGAGGAACTGCAGATGCTGGTTTATACCGAAGATAGATACAAAATGCTGGAGTGACTCAGTGGGAGCAGGATTGTTGGGCTGAGGGACCTACTCCCATTCTTAATTCATAGGCTTGTCACACCAAAGAATCTAAAGCCTGAACAGTGTGGCGAGACAAAAGCCAAGTGGTTGACATTTGCACGAAACAGTGGGCTCTTTTCACAATAATCTCAATCAAGGTATTCTCATTGAAGACGTTCATAGCAATGCTTGCTTCCACTTCTGTTTTTCTCTTTTGCCTTTTGTTAGTAACTCAGGTTCTGTGGCTGTGCAACATTGCCCTCAAGTGGACAATCTCTGCACTACTCTCCATTTGCCTTCCCACAGCGCTGAATATCGAATCAGAGTACTGGTTAAAATAGACTTGAGTAAGTGGGCCCACCAAGTAGATCTGAAATTTAGGGAGAGGTTTGAGGTTTGCGGTGGGATTTATGTGCAAGGAGAAAGGTCATGTCTTTCTTTCATCCTCGCTTCACACAAACGTAAGCCCCAGGATATCTTTAAACACATTCAGTCGGTGGCAAAGTGGTGGAGTTGCTGCCTTACAGCGCCAGACACCGGTTTGATCCTGGCTATGGGTGTTTGTACGTTCTCCCTGTGACTACGTGGGTTTTCTCCGGGTGCTCCGGTTTCCACCCACATTCCAATGACGTGCTGGTTTGTAGGTTAATTGACTTCTGTAAATGGTCCCTAGTGTGCAGAATGTAAATAGTGTACAGGTAATTGTTGGTTGGCGTGGACTTGGTGGGCGGAAAGGCCTGTTCCCACGCTGTATCTCAAAAACTAAAACTAGTCACCTATCCATGTTCTCCAGAGATGCCTGGTCTGCTGAGATAGTCCAGCACTTTGTGTCCTTATAAGTCACTCAGATCTCCACTGTCCATACCATGACACACTGAGTCTTGGTCACTGGCTCTCATGTACTTGGCTACCTATCCTTGCTCCAGGCTAAACTATCCCATGAGTAGAAAGTTCTAATAGGGATTTCATATCCTTCTGTAGCATTTTTCATCTCTTCATGTGCAGTATTTAGTTTAGAGATACAGCGTGGAAACAGGCCCTTCGACATAACAAGTCTGTGCCGTTCAACGTACACTAGTTCTATCTTATACATAAGGGACAATTTGCTGAAGCTGATTAACCTACTTTAAACCTGCACATCTTTGGAATGTGGGAAGAAACCGGAGCACTCGGGGCAAACCCAAATGGTCACAGGGAGAACGTACAAACTCCATACAGGCAGCACGCGTGGTCAGGATCGAACCAGGGTGTCTGATGCTGTAAGGCAACAACTCTACCGCTGCACCACCATGCCGCCCTATACAGCTCTATGACTCTCTGATAGATGTGGATTGAACACAGATCACTGGTGCTGTGAGGCAGGTGCTCTACCAGCTGCACCACCATGTGTTGGCTAGTTGGCCTCAGGATCACACTGGGCGGAGCAGTCGCCCATCACTACGTTCCTTTCTACAAGTTTGGGTTTTATTTCCGTGCCGTTTTCCTGGTCGACTTCTCACATTAGAAGGGAGCGAATCTTGAGTAGACTGCTACAAAGTTGCCTTCATTTCATCAAACATACACGATCCAACACTACTTAAATAATTTAGCAGCCGCAGCCTTGCTCCGACAAGGCGTGAGATGCTCATGGGAGACAGAGAGGTCAATTAAACAACTTTCCCTTCACCTCTCACAGTGGGGGGTCGGAATCATAGTTATTGGATTCCTTTACCAATCTAGGGACATACCCGGCAGCTGTTTCATTACTTTATCCAGTCAGGCAAAATTAGCTCTCAAGCCATCTTAGAGTCAATCTTCAAAGCAACCTATTCCTTATTCATCTGCTCTTTTCTTTTGCTTACCCCAGCTTGAATTCTTAGATAAATGTTATTGCCTAATTAATTCGAGTCCTCCAAAAGACTTCTTAAAAAGTGACTGTTCTTTGATGCTAGCATTTTATCAGTTTGCGGGCTCTCCATTTGTTTCTTCCATCAACTTGGCAGCTTATTCCTCTGTCGTTCTTGTCACCGAGTCGACATAACCTGTTTCAATTCAAAGTACAGGCTGTTCTTTGGAGTTCCTCTACTGTCAGTCCCAGTAAGGGCTCATGGTTTGACCCCTCCACTCTAACCTACACCAGCACTGTTCAACCCAGATAAGTGGGATGGAATAAGCTTTCCTCCCCATGAGGGAAAGCAGGAGATGGTGAGGGGAGACATAGGGAACTGCAGATGCTGGAATTTAAAGCAAAATACGTAGAAACAGAACATAGAGAATAGGTGCAGGAGTAGGCCATTCGGCCCTTCGAGCCAGTACCGCCATTCAATATGATCATGGCTGCTCATCCAAAATCAGTAGCCCGTTCCTGCTTTTTCCCCATATCCCTTGATTCCTTCAGCCCTAAGAGCTAAATCTAACTCTCTTGAAAACACCCAGTGAATTGGCCTCCCTTCTATTGCAGAGAATTCCACAAATTCACAATTCTCCGGGTGAAAACGTTTTTCCTCATCTCAGTCCTAAATGCCTACCCCTTATTCAAAGTGCTGGAAGAACTCTGCGGGTCAGACAGCAGGACATTGGATGAAGGGAGGATATTTCCAGTAGAGGGAAAGTCTATACCAGAGGGCACAACCTCAGAATAAAAGAATAAAAGGATGTACCTTCAGAATGGAAACGAGGAGGAATTTCTTTAGCCAGACGATAGTGAGTCTGTGGAATTCATTGCCACAGACAGCGTTGGAGGCCAAGTCATTGGGTATTATTAAAGCAATGACAGGTTATTGAATAGGAAATGCATCAAAGGTTACAGAAGAATGGGATCAAGAGGGAAAAATAGATCAGCCATGATGGAATGGAGAAGCAGACTTGATGGGCCGAATGGCCCAATTCTGCTCGTGTGTCTTATGGTCTTATGGAATTGATTGGTGCCATTTCGAGAGGACTCTTCTTCAGACTGAATGTAGTAGTGGGGGGATAGAAAGATGGACAAGAGATGAGGACAGGACAAAGCCTGACGGGTGGTAGATGCATGTAGGTTAGGGGGAGTGGATGAGGTTAATTGGCAGATGGGTGGAGTAAATGACAAGGTCTAGCAGTGAAAATGAGACAAATGGTTGTTAGATAGGAGAGACGAGGAGGAGCGTAATATGAAGCCAGAGGGAGGAGTATTGCTCCACCTTTCAACATAGTCATCATGACTATCACTCTACTTCAGTGCGCTGTTCAAGAGCAGGTGAAGGGTGATGAAATAGGTGGTCATACCTCTTGCACCCTTCTCATTGATCGTATTTAATGACAACCTCCGCCGCATTCTATGATGGAAAATTACACAGGTTCACCAGCATGTGGGTAAAGAAATGTATTTTAATCTCAGTTTTAAATGGTTTCCCTTCTATCCTGAATTGTGAATCCTAGTTCTCGATTTACCAGCCATTGGCATCCTCCTCCTTGCATCCGCTCTGAATAGTTTGGTTAGAATTTTATAGGTTTCGAGGAAACCCCTCTCATACTCCAATGTAGTGAACTGAACCGTCCTCTCACCCACTGGAGAATAGTCCTGGCTTACCATCTACCTTATTGGAGACCTTTGAACTATCTCTAATCGGACATTACTGGACCTTATCTTCCACTAAACTACCTTCAACTTTATCTTCCACTGTATATGAACACTGTGGACTACTTGATTATAATACATGCAGTCTTTTCGCTGACTGGATAGTGCTCAACAAAAAAGCTTTTCACTGTGCCTCAGTTCACATGACGATCTTGACCTAACCTTAACTGATCCAGTCAGTCAAGTGAATCTTCATTCACATCAGTTCTCCTCCTCCTCCATCTATATCTCCCTTCTGACCAGTGTTTCCAGCTCTGGTTTGGTAAATCTGGAAGATCTCTCTCTCGCCACTGCAATTTGTCTTTCTCCCCCACTCTCCTCTCCCTATGGCTGTCATGAAGAGTGTGGCTTGAAGGGCAGAAGCCCTTCTCTAATCATGTCATAGAGTGATACAGAATGGAAACAGGCCATTCAGCCCAACTTCCCCATGCCGACCAAGATGCCCCCTCTACACTAGTCCAACCTCCCTGCATTTGGCCCATGTCCCTCTAAACCTATCTTATCATGTACCTATCCAAATGTTTATTAAACGTTGTGTTAGTACCTGCATCAACTATTTCCTCTAGCAGCTCGTTCTTTGAACCATGTATAATCAGACCGGAGGGAGATATAGATGGAGGAGGAGGAGAACTGATGTGAATGAAGATTTACTTTGGTGGTGGTAAAGATGCTGGAGACAATTATTAAAGAGGTAATAATGGAGCATTTGGATAGCAGTAAAAGGATTAGTCCAAGTCAACATGGATTTCAGAAAGGGAAATCATGCTTGACTAATCTTCTGGATTTTTTTGAGGATGTGACAAGCAAAAATGGATGAAGGGGTGCCCGTGGATGTAGTGTATCTAGACTTTCAGAAAGCCTTTGATAAGGTCCCGCACGGGAGACTGGTGACTAAACTTAGAGCATATGGTATTGGGGGTAGGGTGTTGACATGGATAGAAAATTGGTTGGCAGACCGGAAGCAAAGAGTAGGAGTGAACAGGTCCTTTTCAGAATGGCAGGCAGTGGCGAGTGGAGTGCCACAAGGCTCGGTGTTGGGGCCGCAACTGTTTACCATATATATTAAGGATTTGGAAGAGGGAATTAGGAGCAACACTAGCAAGTTTGCGGATGACACAAAGCTGGGTGGCAGTGTGAACTGTGAAGAGGATGTTAGGAGGTTGCAGGGTGACCTGGACAGGTTGAGTGAGTGGGCAGATGCGTGGCAGATGCAGTATAATATAGATAAACGTGAGGTTATCCACTTCGGTGGCAAAAACAAGGGGGCAGATTATTATCTCAATGTGGTTAGTTTAGGGGGAGGTGCAGCGAGACCTGGGCATCCTTGTACGCTGGTCACTGAAAGTGGCTTACTGGTACAGCAGGCAGTAAAGAAAGTTAATGGAATGTTGAACTTCATAAAAAGAGGATTTCTGTATAGGAGTAAAGAGGTTCTTCTGCAGTTGTATAGGGCTCTGGTGAGACCACATCTGGAATATTGTGTACAGTTTTGGTCTCCTAATCTGAGGAAGGACATCCTTTTGATTGAGGCAGTGCAGCGTAGGTTCACAAGATTGATCCCTGGGATGGCGGGACTGTCATATGAGGAAAGATTGAAAAGACTAGGCTTGTATTCACTGGAGTTTAGAAGGATGAGGGGGGATCTTATAGAAACATATAAAATTATAAAAGGGCTGGACAAGCTAGATACAGGAAAAATGTTCCCAATGTTGGGCGAGTCCAGAACCAGGGGCCGCAGTCTTAGAATAAAGGGGAGGTCATTTAAGATTGAGGTGAGAAAAAACCTTTTTACCCAGAGAGTTGTGAATTTATGGAATTCCCTGCCACAGAGGGCGATCAGCCATGATCACAATGAATGGCGATGCTGGCTCGAAGGGCCGAATGGCCTCCTCCTGCACCTATTTTCTATGTTTCTATGTTTCTACTTGACTGACTGGATCATTTGGGGTTAGGCCAAGATCATCATGTGAACTGAGGTACAGTGAAAAGTTTTTTGTTGAACACTATCCAGTCAGCGAAAAGATTGCATGTATTATAATCAAGTAGTCCACAGTGTTCAGATACAATGGAAGATAAAGTTGAAGATATGTTTAGTGGAAGATAAGGTCCAGATAAGGTCCGATTAGAGATAGTTCGAAAGGACAACACACATTCCAAATGCACTCTAACGAATGTCCCATAAAGCAACATTGTGACTTCCTGATTCTTATACTCAATGCCCCGACCAATGAAGAAAAACATGCCATAAGCCTTCTTTACCACTCTGTCTACTTGTGTTGCCTGAAATAGTACCAGTGCTAAACATGACCATATTAGGGGGCATGGTGGCGCAGCGGTAGAGTTGCTGCCTTACAGCGCGAGGCCCGGGTTCGATCCCAACTACAGGTGTGTCTGTACAGGAGTTTGTACATTCTCCCTGTGACCACGTGGGTTTTCCCCGGGTGCTCCGCGTTCCTCTCACGGTCTAAAGATATACAGGTTTGCAGGTTAATTGACCGATAAAAATTATAAATTGTCCAAAGTGTGTAGGATAGTGCTAGTATACAAGTGTGATCGCTGGTCGGTGCGTGACACGTGACAATCAACTAAACTGAACTTGGTGGGCCGCACGGCCTGTTTCCACACTGTATCTATAAACTCTAAACTCTGGAATAGGAGAAATCGTGTAGCACAAGATCATTTGTAAAACCTTCAAAGCAGGTTGTTCGGTGGAAGACATTCATGAGACAAAGTTTTCTTTTCATGTCCATCATTCTCTGTCACAAATGACTTTTGTCTTCCAAATCTGCTTCACTCTGGGACACCCCACACCTGTTCTGATGTCGTCATTTACCTGAAAAGTTAACCCTGTTTCTTTCTTCACAGATGCTGCCTGACGTGCTGAATTATATTCAAATGTTCTACTTTCATGTCAAATATCTGCAGCATTTGCTTCTTCACGGAGAGAGATTGGCTAATTTGCCTAGATGATTCTGTTTAATAAAGGATGATTTAATTGTGGAGCATACATTAGAAAATCATATCTAATACACAGCAACTGTCAGAAGCCCAATTGGGTTTTATACTGCAATGCATAAAATTTAATCCTTTGAAGATTCTTGCATTTTGTGGCTTTCACTTTTCATGAGGTCCATAAAATTGAATTCTCTGGAGAAAGCTATAGGTCAAACATGAAAACGTGTTCTATTTTGTGTTCTTGTGCATGTGTGATGTCATGATTAATGTTTTGATATTGTGGAATTCTGTATTTTAAGATACAAATTGGAACCTTATCCTACGTTTTTTTAGTTGACCCAGTCTGGAATTATTCTTGTCACACTTAAAAGCATATTTATGAACAGTTGACTGACCTGACGACTTGATTGCTTCTCACAGGAGAAAAGGATTATTAGATAAAACACAACGTGCTGGAGGAACTCAGTGGGTCAGGCAGCATCTGTGCAGGGAAGACAGTGGAAGTCTGAGCTGTTGCCTCATAGTTCTCAGCACGACAGAACTATTACATATGTTCGATGCTGAGTCCCTCAGTGTGTTATCAATCAGTTATTGATTAAAAACATTCTTGCTGGCAATACCCATGGCGGCGTACAACACGGAAACAGGCCCTTCGGCTCATATTTTCACACAGACCATTGCACCCACCTGCATTAAACCAATTTATCTGCATTAGGTCCTTGGCCTTATATGCCTTGAAGATTCAAGTGCTTGTTGAGCTGCTTCTTAAATGTTGTGAGTATCTGCTTCCACCAGGTCCTCCGACTCCAATCACACATTGTACACAGTTCGAAGTAGGGTCCTGAGATACTATTATTTTTATACATTTGAGATACTATGGAAACGGGTCTGCGGGCTCCAGTTGGGCCGGAGTACCCAACCCCAGGCTGCAGGGGGCAAATTCAACCCGCTGATCGGCCGTGGAAGATGGCTTTGGTAATGGATGGTCCTGCCGCAGCCAGGCCGGATTTCCAGAGCTCTGGCCGCAAATTCGAACCCGCCGATCGACGCAGAAGTCCCGATGAGGTCAAGATCAGCCACGTCACCAGGTCTAGGCGCCCCTTAGAAGGACTTCTAGTGGGGATTTCAAGTGCGCCCTCGTAATATTGTCCAGATTAAATGAGGCACCAGACCACCAGTTACCGGAAAATCGGTGGTGGACCTGTACAAGTAAATGCAGACGCTTGAATCTTGCGTAAAGCACAAAGTACTGGAGTAACTCAACGGGTCAGGCAGTGTCCGTGGAAGGAATGGACAGGCGATGTTTCAGGTCGGGTCTCTTCTTCAGCCTCAAGATCTTCTTCAGTCTGAAGAACCCAAAACGTCGCCTGTCCACAGGGCCGGATTTACATATAAGCTAGACAAGCTTAAGCTTAGGGCCTCGAGATCTAGGGGGGCCTTGACCCACTACACCAAGGTGTATAAAACTTTTGACATAGTGGCGTGGTTACAAAACCTACCATCGGTGGCGCTGTTTCCACGCTGCAGACTCCAACTTCCCTGAGTTTGACTGCGCTGGGTCCTAGTGCTTGGCCCCCCCAACCCTGGTAACCTCAGTGACTGTTCCACTGGATCTTCCCCATTCCCTACAAACCATGTGACCCCAGCTCTTCCCTACCCACACTACAGTCCTCATACCCCCCTACCCCCTGACCACCCACCACCCCCCCACCAGACATCGCCTGGGCCTCAGTCCACTCACCTGCCTTCCTCCGGCCCCAACCCCCGTCCCTGCCGTGTGTTCACCATCCCCCCTGACCTCTCCTCTCAGATACCTAACTGTCTGTCCTCAGCAGAGGCCTCACCTTTGTCTCCCTCGGTCCCCACTTCAATGAGTTCCACGCTCGCCGCGATTTGGAGCTCTTCCTCCGTCGCCTCCGTCTCACACCGTTCTTCCATGGGAAGGAGTTCTCGCCCCCATTGATGATCCCTTTTCCCGTCTCCAACGGACCCCCTCCTCTTTGACCCCCCCTCATGGCCATCTTCTGGCTTTAGACCATTTTATTTTAAACTGCCGGTGGGACATCAACCTCCTCAACAGTATATAATACCATGTAATCCTGTGTTCAGGGAAATGGAGAGAGGACAGCCAGGTGTCTGTGTTGCTCACTTGGCTGGGGTTTGTTTTCCTTGCCACTTCCATCGGCCGATAATTAGCAAACTTTTGAATTGGTCTACTAAACTGCTTTGTGAGTTGTCTGTTTATTAGGAAGTGAACCTGTTTATTTAGCTATGTTAGCCTTCTTCAAGCAGATTTGATTCAGATTTGAATCAGGTTTTGCAATATAATTGTCAATAACGAACAGTTCTTTAAGAAATTGTTCCCAACGGGAGGCACTTGCAAAAGCCACAGAAGCTATTTTGGAAAGTTACACTCTCAGTCATTTAGAAACATAGGAACATAGAAAATAGGTGCAGGAGTAGGCCATTCGGCCCTACGAGCCTGCACCATTCAATATGATCATGGCTGATCATCCAACTCAGTATCCTGTACCTGCCTTCTCTCCATACCCCCTGATCCCTTTAGCCACAACAGTCACATCTAACTCCCACTTAAATATAGCCAATTAACTGGCCTCAACTACCTTCTGTGGCAGAGAATTCCACAGATTCACCACTCTCTGTGTGAAAAATGTTTTTCTCATCTCAGTCCTAAAAGACTTCCCCCCTATCCTTAAACTGTGACCTCCTGTTCTGAACAATCTTCCTGCATCTAGCCTGTCCAACCCCTTAAGAATTTTGTAAGTTTCTATAAGATCCCCCCTCAATCTTTTAAATTCTAAATTGTGTTAATGTGAAGGGTGATACCAGGCTTCAAGCTAACAATCTTTTGCAGAAAATGGAAGAACTGGAATTTGTTTATGCTGCATTTTTGGACCCGTCTGCTAGGTCATTTCCACAAGGTCAACAAAGCCATTCAGAAATCCAAACTGGTATTGAGTACTTGTGCAAGTTTGTACAGTTCACGTCAGGATTTTGTAAGCAAAATTAGAGAAGATTTTGATGAGCTTGATCAACAAGCAAAGGCCACCTTGCCAGATGTTAACTACAGAACTGTCACAGGGAGACAAAGAGTAAGGAAATGGCAAGGAAATGATGGAAGTGCACCTGGTCTTAATGCTTTAGATTGTAGTGTATTTGGCTGCTTGGAACTGACTTAAAAGAACACTCAGATACAGGAGTAAACTAACAAGCTTCTTTATTCTAGGACGCCACCTTGAGTCTCCCCCAGCGCATGCGTCCCCTCGCACAAGACATAACATATGCTAATTATATCACATACATCACACTGCTCCCCCTTTAACTTGAAGGCAGGTAACACCATTTACATTATATACATTACACTGCTCCCCCTTTAACTTGGAGACGGATAACACCATTTTGATTACATTAAATATAATTGATTAACACACTGTTGCAAAATTATATTATTACAGTCATCTTACATTAATTACATCCTCATAACTGTAATAATTGTATCTAAACATAGCACTTATAATGGTTTATTCCATTTATCTTCCTTAAACCACATACATTACCCCCTTGCTTTATGTGTTATCCTTTTCCGTTCCCTTCTGTGTAAATTGCGCACTCTTTCTAATCACTCTAGTTCTTCCTGTATCTCTGCCTCTTCCCTTTTTAAATATCCTAATCTAATTTGCAGATTTCTTCCTGTTCCTGATATTCTGCTAAAGTTAACATTTCCTCTGTTTCTGTTCCTTATTTGTAGGTGGGATCTGACACATGACTGCAGGTTTTCGTTTTCTAGCAGCTTCTCTGTTGCTCAATTTTCTGGCGCTCCCTATTTATCTGCTCTTGCTGTAAAATAACATTCTGCAATGCATAACCATTTATCCATTGCTCAGTGAAGGAGGCTCCATGCTGGACTATAGTGAAGTGTCCTAATCGCAATCGGTCCTGCATACTTTTGTCTCGACCGACAAGCCTCTCTTCTTTAGACTTTTCTCTTAACAGCTTTTTGCTCATCGTCACATTTATTTAACCGTTCTTTGTATCGTTTAAGCCTTTTCTGTTGTTCATCTTCTTAAATCACATTTCTGGTTATTCATCAAGAAGTAGGATCTGTATTGTCTTTGCAATACAACAGTGGTTTTGATTTGCGCTCTGTAGAGTTTTCTTACTACATAAGCATGGTAGTGAGACTGCACTACAACTGTTGTATATTTCAGTTTGAGGAAGTCTTTGCTACATCGTTTAATCCTTTTGTATCGTTTCAGCCTTTTCTGTTGTGCATCTATTTGTCTCCTTAGGTCTTTCCTACACCAACTCATACAAAGTACTGACTGAAGTTTTACAGTAGCCCTCTTTTGCTTCATCCACTGCCTAACCACCATACCCTTGTAGGCAGCCTGAATGGTAATGGTTACAGACCTCATTGACTGATATTGCACAAATTGGGAATGCCCTATTTTGCATGCTTTGTACCATCTCTGGATCGAAATGAATGCTTGTCGCATAGCTCTGTAGCATACCCTTGATCGGTAACCACGGTATGCAGCTTGCAGAGTGACTACAGCCGCCTTTTGCATCAAGAAATGTTTTCTTGTAATGCACATCATTAAGACTGAATTAATATGGCGTGCTGCCTTGATTTTCTCAACCAATTCTCTGGCTTTAATCCCACGGTTGAAGGCCTGAATACAAACCACTGCTTTTCTCAAACGATTATCATGTCTCACTTGGACATCTCTTATCTGGCAAGCTCTGTATCGTTGCTGTACCGTAATGGCAGACCAGCGTAGTTTTTTGAAATACTGACGCTGTTTATGCATCTCATAATAAGTCTGTATGACCTTGGCAGATTTGTGCATGCACCACAATTGTTTTCGAACAACCATTCCTCTGTAGGCAGCCTGAATCAGCACAACACTGCTGTGTACCTTCATGTAAGTCTTGCAATTTGAAGGTGTGCCCTATAATGGGTTTGTAGTGTTATAGCTGCCAATCTCATTGCCCTGTATGGACGGTATACTCTGTGCCTTCTAAATGCTGTTTGTATTACCGTTGCTGCCTTCTGTTTTTTCCGGATCTCTCTCCGTACCTTCATACCCCTGAATGCAGTTTGAATAGTTAGGGTTGCCCTCTGGATGGCAATGTCTCTTTGCATTTGACTTTTGTCCCTTTGCTTTTGACCTTTGGCCTTTTCCACTTGACCTTTGTCACTTGGCACTTGACTTTTGTCACTTTGACCTTGACTTTTGTCATTTTGCCTTTTACCTTTGGCCTTTTTCACTTGACCTTCGTCACTTGGCACTTGACTTTTATCACTTTGCCCTTGACCTTTGTCACTTTGCCCTTGACTTTTGTCCTTTGAGGGACTCCCTGCCCTCTTTAGTTCAGGCTCCTTGCCTCTGGATGCCCTTGGAGGTTTTGGCGAGAAATGAGCCATTAATGCCTCCTTACACTCCTCGTACACTTTGTCTGTGGGCTTTGCTGGCTGCAGTAACATACGTAAGGTCTGATAACCTTCTTTTCCTAAGCCTAATATGAACCATGCTCTCTTCTTCTCCTCTGTAGCGATATCATTGGAAATGAAACAAGCCTCCAAGACTTCGGTCCGTTTCTCAAAATTACACACAGAATCTAACTGGGGCACGTTTCCTACAATTTGAAAAACCATGCTACCTGTTGCTATTCAGATGCACTATATTCTTTTCTCTCACTGTGTTTCCTGCACTGGACCTAATCCTTTTACACACTAAGAAGTGATCCAGTCCACTGACTATTACCAATTCTTATAATAATAGATTTATACTATTAACCAACATTTCATGTCAATAGCCATTAAGAACATTTTAAACTATATTCCTTCTATGCACACAGATTTACTATTAATAACAGTAACCAATGCATTACATTCAAACAGTCCTGCTTTTACTGTGCCCATGCATTACATTCACAGAGGGCTTTTATTATGGAGTATTTCACAGCTCCAGCTTGTGGCCTGTGGACTCTGGTGCATCCTTGACCTCGCGAGCTGTCCCCACTGGTACCTTTGTTGATGACCTCACCGGACCTCTACTTTTGCTGGCTCTCCCGGGCTTCACCGTTACTTTTGCTGCCACTGGCTCGCTGCCAAGCCGACTCCCGCTGCTTTGCTGACTTGCCTGCTGTCTCCCTTGGACGCCCTGCGGAAGGTGTCGCTGCTGCTGGTCCCACTGCTCGGCTCGTCGCTGGCTCACCAGCACGCTTGGCTGCTCAGCTCGTCGGGACTGTGCCCTGCCGTCGGGGCAGGGTAAGCGCTGTGTCCCACTTCTCTCGCGCGCACCCACTTCTCTCTCAGCCAGTCCGCTTCTCTTGCGCGGCCGGCTTTCTCACTCAGCCCAAGTACTGCGTGCTTGAGTGCTGTGTCCTGCTTCTCTCGCATGAACCCACTGTTCGTTCGGGGCTGGATTTCCTCTCGCATCCGGGCTTTCCCCCCTCTCGGCCGTCTCTTGCGACTGTGCACTGTGTCCCGCTTCTCTCGCGGGGCCTGGTCCGCTTCTCTCTCGCGGTCGGCTTTCCCACTCAGTCGGTCTGCTTCTCTTGCACGGTCGGACCCACTTTCCTGCTCATGGTCGGGCTGACTCTGCTCGCGGTCATCTCCTGCGACCGGGCTTTCTCTCACGACTGGTCCGCTTCTCTCGCAGCCGGTTTTGTTTTTACTCTGCTGGTCCGCTGCTCACGCGGCCGGCTTTCTCCCTCAACCGGGCTGACTCTTCTCCCGGCCGGGCTTTCTCTCACGACCAGGCTGACTCTTCTCCCGGCCGGGCTTTCTCTCACGACCGGGCTGACTCTGCTCCCGGCCGGGCTGACTCCGTTTCGTCGGTGGTTTCTCCGGACCTGTCCGTGGCCTACCCGTTACTAGGCACTCACTCGACGTCGGTGGCGGCTCCTGGGCCTGGCTGTGGGCTACACAGCCCTGGAAAACGTCCGGTCGGTGGCAGTCACCAGACCTGTCCATGGCCTACACGGTACACGGCCCTGGAACTCACCCGAAGTCGGTGGCGGCTGCTGGGCCTCTTCTGCCCCTTTGCTGTGGCTGCACGGCCCTGGAAAGCGTTCCAGGTAAGTTGACACCGTCGCTGTCCTGCTGGTTAGGCTTCCAGCTTTCGGCTGCATTCTACGGTGACACTTACTTACTGCCCCACTTGTTTTCCTTGCTTCCTGTTCCGACCTTTCTTTTCTTTGGCGCCAATTCAATACGATTTGGCGCCAAATCGTTTTGCTTAGTGCCATTCCACTTTGTTTCCAAACACAACCACTTCTTTTTAACTTTTTTTCTCTTGACAGCCCTTTCTCTTTGTTCTTTTCTGTTCTTTTATGTTCGTTATCCTTGTTGTGTGTTTTGGTGTAACAATTCACCTAAAACTTAGCTGTACAAAGATTATTCAGCTTGAGGAATTCGACAAAAAAAACTCAGTCTAAAATGTGTAACAATCCGAAGGATGACATCTTGCCACGTAGACACAACATAGAGATAGCCTGACAAACTCGCCAACTTGTACAGCTGATGTTTTGAACTACTGTCCCATACTTAGAGGGATCTGCAGGCCTCTCATGTCCAGCTCGCAAACAACTGCGACACAACTCTGTATCTACTGTTTAAACTGTTAAACAATCCTGCATGTTGCAAAACAGTCCTGCGGGTGAGTTCACAAACTCCATCCCATCCTCGTCTCCAATTGTAGTGTATTTGGGTGTTTGGAACTGACTTAAAAGAACACTCAGATACAGGAGTAAACTAAGCTTCTTTATTCTAGGATGCCACCTTGAGTCTCCCCCAGCGCATGCGTCCCCTCGCACAAGACATAACATATGCTAATTATATCACATACATCACATAGATAAACTCTCTTCAAGAGATAAGTTTAGGATAAAATCCTTTATTCCTACTCGAGATGCACTTGAAACCAATTTAAAAAGAAGAGGTACTGTGTAAAGTGAAGTTGCACAACAGTTTTCCTTTCTTGCTAATCTGACCGAATCTAAGCAAGAAATTCAGCAAGGTGTTGAACTGTTGATGGAAGCATACCCAGAAGATGTTGACCTGAAACTTACTGATGAACTTTTGCACTTTCACTCGTACGTGAGACAAAGCCATAGGCATACAGAAGAGCACTCTCTGTCTCATACAGACCTTTATCAAATAATATACAAGGAGACAATTCAGATGGCCTTCCCTAATGTGGAAGCAATCTTGCGGCTGTTTCTTAGCTTAATGGTCACCAACTGCTCGGGAGAGAGGTCTTTTTCAAGACTCAAAAGAATAAAAAATGAATTAAGGTCCCCAATGTCTCAAGAGAGGTTGTCTGCACTGAGCATTCTGTGAATTGAGAGTGACAAACTTAGACAAACAGATCTTGGTGAACTTCTGGATGATTTTGCTATGAAGAAGGCGAGAAAAACAAATATTTGCACTTAGTGTATTTGTAGTTTCTTTATTTCTTAATATTCAAGATTCAATTCAAGAGACACTTATTGTCACATGCACCAATTGGTGCAATGAAATTTGGGGGTCACCATCCGACGTCGGAACGGGAGAACATTCTCAGCGGCTTGGATTTCCGAATCGGACACTTCCTACCGGAGACCGCGTCTCCAGTAGTCCACAGGCTGAGCTGGGCGGAGATTCATGCTGGCGGCCCTCGGCAAAGGGATGTTGAAATCAGCGTGGCCCGAGGCTGGGAGCTCTGCAAACCACAGCTCCATGATGTTGAAGCAGCAGGCCCAACACTCCAGAGCTTCAAACGGCGATCCAGGTAAAGCATCGCCCGCTCCGTGGTGAATCCAATATGTATTTTAAACCCAACTGTTTAATGACAACATACAATAGGATCCAAAAGTGTCACACTGTCACTGTTGGGTAGTCATGGTCCTCTAGTCGTGGGGATGGGGGTTTGGGAGGGAGGGTGGGGGGCTCACAAGTCAAATAGCTTAGGGCCTCTCTTCATCTAAATCCGGCCCTGCCTGTCCATTCCCTCCACAGACGCTGCCTGACCCGCTGAGTTACTCCAGCACTTTGCGCTATAATGATGCTGTTTTATTGATAAATATTGAAACAGATACTTATCACTGGAGAACATGGAGAGAAATGTTGGAAGTGCATGCAATGCTTTACTGATCTCCCACATATCAGATCCCATAGATGGACACAAAAAGCTGAGAGTCAGGGGAAAGGGAAACGAGAGATATAGACGGTGATATAGAGAGATATAGAACAAATGAATGAAAGATAGGCAAAAAAGTAACGATGATAAAGGAAACATGCCATTGTTAGCTGTGGGCTAGGTTAAAACGAGTTACAAACAATGAAGCTCAACAAGACGACATTGAAACTAGTTACGACTTGGGAGGGGGATGAATGAAGAGAGAGGGGATGCAAAGATTACTTGAGGCTAGAGAAATCAATATTCATACTGCTGGGTTATAAGCTGCCCAAGCGAAATATGAAGTGTTGTTCCTCCAATTTTCAGTTGGCCTCACTCTGACAATGGAGGAGGCCCAGGACAGAAAGATCTATGTGGGAAAGGGAAGGGGAATTAAAGTGTTTGGCAACTGGAGATCAGGTACGCCCGGGCAGACTGAGCGAAGGTGCTCAGCGAAATGATCTCCCAGGCTACGTTTGGTCTCGCCAATGTATAAGAGTCCACACCCTAAACAACGGATACAGTAGATGAGGTTGGAGGAGGTGCAAGTGAACGGCAGCTATTTACAATATACATTAATGATTTAGATGAAGGGATTAAAAGTAACATTAGCAAATTTGCAGGTGACACATAGCTGGGTGTCAGTGTGAACTGTGAGGAGAATGCTATGAGGATGCAGAGTGACTTGGACCGGTTGGGTGAGTGGGCAAATGCATGGCAGATGCAGTTTAATGTGGATAAATATGAGGCTATCCACTTTGGTGGCAAGAACTGGAAGGCAGATTATTATCTGAATGGTGTCAAGTGAGGAAAAGGGGAAGTACAACGAGATCTAGGTGTCCTTGTTCATCAGTGACTGAAAGTAAGCATGCAGGTACAGCAGGCAGTGAAGAAAGCTAATGGCATGTTGGCCTTCATAACAAGAGGAGTTGAGTATAGGAGAAAAGAAGTTCTTCTGCAGTTGTATAGGGCACTAGTGAGATCACACCTGGAGTATTGTATGCAGTTTTGGTCTCCAAATTTGAGAAAGGGCATTCTTGCTCTTCAGGGAGTGCAGCTTAGGTTCACGAGGTTGATTCCCGGGATGGAGGGACAGTCATTTGTTGAAAGAATGGAGCGACTGGGCTTGTTTACACTGGAATTTAGAAGGATGAGAGGGGATCTTATTGAAACATATAAGATTATTAAGGGATTGGACATGCTAGAGGCAGGAAACATGTTCCTGATATTGGGTGAGTCCAGAACCAAGGGACGCAGTTTAAGAATAAGGGGTAGTCCATTTAGAACAGAGATGAGGAAAATCTTTTTCACCCAGAGAGCTGTGAATCTGTGGAATTCTCTGGCTCAGAAGGCAGTGGAGGTCAATTCTCTGGATGCTTTCAAGAGAGAGATAGAGCTCTTAAAGATAGCGGAGTCATGGGATATGGGGAGAAGGCAGGGACGGGGTACTAATTGTGGATGATCAGCCATGATCACAGTGAATGGCGATGCTGGCTCAAAGGGCTGAATGGCCTACTCCTGCACCCATTGTCTATTAACCTCAGCCTGATGTGGAAGGACTGTCGGGGTCCCAGGACAGAGTCGCGGGAGGAGGTATAGGGGGGACATGTGTTGCATCTCCTGCGGTTGCAAGAGAAGGTACCTGGGGATGGGGTGGTTTGGGTGCGTAAGGATGAGTGGTTTGAGTCGTATTGACAGGTTGCATCACGGCCTGGTTTGGCAACCTGAATGCCCAGGAGCGAAGAAGACTGCAAAAAGTTGTGAACACTGCCCAGTCCATCACCGGCTCTGACCTCCCCACCATCAAAGGGATATACAGGAATTGCTGCCTCAAAAAGGCAGCCAGCATAATCAGAGACCCACACCACCCTGGCCACACACTCATTTCACCCCTGCCACCGGGAAGAAAGTACAGGAGCCTGAAAACTGTAACGTCCAGGTTCAGGAACAGCTTCTTCCCTATAGCCATTTGGCTATTAAACACTACAACCTCAAATAAGCTCTGAACTATAATAGACTATTATTGTTATGTTGTGTGTGTGTACCTGTGTGTCTGTGTAGATAGGATCTATATATATATATATGTGTATATTTATGAGTATGTGTATATATACACACACTGAACTTTGTTTTTCTTCCTCTTTTTTAATATTACTGCGTTTACATATTCTATTGTGCTGCTGCAAGAAAGAATCTCATTTGGGAAGATGTGACTAGTGATGGGATCCCGTTGGAGGTGGTGGAAATGTTGGAGAATTGTGTGTTGGATGTGACGGTTGATGGGTTCTTCTTCTTTCGTGTCCATCTTCCCTGTTTCAAATGTTGACATCGCTGTCATCGTCCGTCCTGAAAAGGACGCAGGCTTCCGGCAACAATCAGTGGGAGCCACCACTTGTTGCAATAGAAGCTGATGGGTTGAAAGGTGGGGATTAGGGGGATTCTGTCCCTCTTGCGACTTCGGGGAGGGGGAGCAAGAGCGGAGCCGTGGGGGCCCGAGGAGACACGTGTGGGGCCCTCATCTGTTGAGAGAATTCCGTCCCTTTGAGTTTAACACCATTGTGGGGGCAGAGTTCTGGGAGATCAGTGCAGCATCCCATGCACTTCCAACATTTATATCCATGTTCTCAAGAGATGCTGGCTGACCCACTGAGTTACTCCAGCACTTTGTGTCCTATTGTGTGCATTCGTGTTGCTTGTTTGTGGATGATAATTTTGTGACCGAGCTGTTTGTAGTCGCCCATTACAGTACTTTGCGTGTTATTGACCGCGAATGCTGCAATTACCGTCGGTGCGTCCCCGCAGCTGCGCGCTGCCAGCGAATGGCCTTTGCCGTACAACAACATGGCGGCCCCCAGCGCCACTTCCGCTGATTGGCTCCGTGTGACGTTGACCTCCGCCCCCCCCCTTGCTTGCTCCTTCCTTTTCCGGTGAGGCCGGCTGCAGGTAATGGCGCTGACGGAGGGAGGCTGGGTGTTGGCAGACAATCGGGCGCCATCGGCGGCCGCGGCCGGCCCGAGTGGCCCGACCCCGGCGGGGCGGCGTTGCCCTGACTCACGGGGTCTCCCTCGGACCGGTATTGTCAGGGTCCTGTCGGCGATGCTCCCTAGGCCGCGGAGAGACGGCGCCGGCACCCGGCCCGCCCGGCCCTCACTCGCGGGGCTGCAGAGCGGCTTTGTGGGGCCCCGAGCCGAGAGAGGGGGCTGCGGAGGCCTCGGGGATATATATTTGGTTCGCGTCCTCATGACATCTTCCATGTTGTCACTGGATGCCGTGGAGACATTTAGATGCGCCTGTGTTTGGCACAGGAAGATCCCACAGGCAGGGACCAGCGTATTGTTGGTGGAGAGGCCGGGTAGACGTGGGTCAAGGTAGAAACAGCAAACTGCAGACACTGGTTAATATACAAAATGTTGGAGTAGCTCAGTGGGTCAGGCAGCATCTCTGGAGAACATGGGTAGATGATGTTTCGGGTCAGGACTCTTGTTCAGGCTGGGTCTCGATCTGAAACATCACCTATCCATGTTCACCAGAGATGCTGCCTGACACGTCGAGTTACTCCAGCCCTTTGTGGGTAGAGGAGCTGGGTCGACAAGATACCTGAGGTAACTGCAAACCAAAGGAGCTGCAGAAGCTGGAAATCTGAAATAAAAATCAAAAATCCTGGAAACATTCAACAGGGATATTGGTAGCATCCATGGGGAGACACACTGAATGGGTTGAAATAGTGTCCTGACTCAAAACATTGTTCATTCCCTCCATGTATGCTACCTGATGTGCTGAGTTGTGCATTTCACCTATGTGAACTTTTTGTGTGTTCTTGGGTTTCCATGTTTTCAGTAACTGAGACTATGGTGTGGGTGTACAAGAAGATACCCTTCTTTGGTCCTTTGGGGGTGTCATGAGACCACAGAGAGGTCCCTTAAAATTTGTTGCCCTGAAATATCTCTATGTGAATTAATGTCAATATGTGCTTGTGAATCCTGCTGAGAAGCATCTTGATTAGTTTTGGAACCATTCAGTTGTTGGATGAATGGATGTTTCCTTAAAAGATTCCCTGACAAGTTTTCTTAAGTATTAATAGATCCACACAGAGGTGGTGGTTATATGCAACGAGATGCCAGAGGAGGTAGTTGAGGCAGGTACTATAACAGCAGTAAAAATACATTTAGACGGTACATGGATAGGAAGGGTTTAGGATGGGCCAAACATTGCCAGGTGGGACGTGTATTTGTGGCAAGTTGGGCCAAAGAGCTGATTTCCATGCTGTATGAGGCTAGTGTGAGGGGAAACGTTTAATAGGAACCTGAAGTCTCCATGGATCCTGAAAGTAGCCCACTTGTCAAATGAAGGGTACCAGGGACTGAATTTGATGCCTACCAACATCTGATCCTAGAATTTGAAAACAGTTATTTTCAACTCGAGACATTGCATTATGTCATCTTCACAGATTAAAATTAATTCTATTCACAAAGTTCTGAATCTTAAATCCTGTACATTAAAACTTGTCTAATTATATATTTAGTTAACTATTTTCCTTTTATTTCAGCTTTAAAAGATGGTTCAGCGCCTGACATACCGTCGCAGGTTATCCTACAACACGACGTCCAACAAGAAAAGACTGTAAGTACTGCAGGAGGAAAGCTACACTGTTCAGCTCCTCAACTATTCTTTTTCAAATATAGGTCTTTTGAATGCCACTAATGTATTTTGGCATTCAAAAGGACCAATGTTTGGCATTCAAAAGACCAATTTTGGCATTCAAATGTGATGTACTGTTTTATGTTCAGTTGTTTGGGTCTCTAGCTTTTGTGGGAGTGTGTTCCAAATATCGTTTGATAATTGCGTGATGAAATGGTTCTTAAAATCACGCCTGATGGCTTGATTCTTAACCGAAAAGATTTACTGCCATATTGTGGACTCTCCTGAGAATATTGTCTCCCTCATTAACAACTTTATAACTTACTTCAACCCCTTAATCAGATTAACCTGTAATCTATATTTGAAAGATCATAACCTATCTCTCCCCCACACCGCTGAAAAGATAATCTTGCCATTTACTTTTCTGAAAAAGTGTTTTTTAATTGTAAAGCTCCCGGACACCTGGAAACCGCATTGTGTTCCTGTACACCAAGAAAGTTGGCAAAGCACCAAAGTCTGCATGTGGGATCTGCCCTGGAAGACTCCGTGGTGTAAGTCATTTTAAAATATGTACTCTATTTTGGGGCGTTTTACAGCACAGAATTCTGACCAACTGATCCTTTGCTGGATGTTAAGATGCAGCTGGATGTTCCTCGCCTACCCCTATGATGTGTAGCCTGAGCTGATTTGCAAACTTCCCTCAGATTCTAAAAGGTAACCAAACCTAGATTTGTTTCCATGGTTTCCTGATCTTGTGGGCATTCTGGCTTTAGTTATAACAAGGGACTTGATATATCAGTGACCAACACTGGTTTAAGCAAATACATTAGTGGCATTCAAAAGACCGTTGGATGGTATATGGATGTGCAGGGAATGGAGGAATATGGGATATGTGCAGGTAGATTAGTGATGGGCATCATCCAGCACAGACATGGGCCGAAGGTTCTGTTCTTGTGATGTACTGTTTTATGTTCAGTTATTAAGTTTTCAAGTAGATAAGGAAAGAGTAATTTCTCATGTTTGGTGAGTCAGTGAAGATAATCAATTCAACATTATCCTATTGAGGGAAAATGTTAAACATTTTGTGAAGCTGCCGTGCTCTGCCTTGAGGTTGAGGTAGACTAGTCCATCGGGTAACTACCTAAAGCAAAGGAAGGTATAGAGCTGGTGGAGGTAGTTTTTAATTCTTCAGGAAGAATTGCTGAAGGCATAATGGGCTGAATAATCAGCATTGTAAACTGTTTTGTAATTGTGCTGAAAAGGGAAAGCATTCCATTCAAATTGTGTAATAAATATTAGAAGTTGTAGATCTTCAATCATACCTGAAAACTTTCTCGCAAAGTGTTTTATTAATGACCATGCTGTACACTAAATTACTGAGTTTCAATTTATTATAGAGATGACTTTTAAGTCCAAAAATGCAGTATTTAGCAATTGGGTATTGTTTCGATTCAAAAGGATCCACTCCAAGTTTAGTTGAGATACAGTGTGGAAAGAGGGTCTTCAGCCCACCAAATCTGTGCCAACCAGCACTTGTGGTCACCTGTACACTAGTTCTATGTTATCCCAGTTTCACATTCTATACTCAAGGGGCAGTATACCTGTGAAACCAATTAACCTACCAACCTGCACATCCTTGGAATGTGTGAGAAAACGGGAGCAGCTGGAGAAAACCCACAGTCACGGAAAACGTGCAAACTCCACACAGACAGCACTTGAGGTTGTCGAACCCGCGTCGCTGACGCTGTGAGGAAGCAGCTCTACCACTGTGCTGCATGGATAGAATTTTAAGTGTATAGTTGAAGGAAACCTTTCGAGATCAGAATTAACAGTTCAAACAGTGTCTGGTTAATTATTTGTGTGTGTTGGTTTGTTCTGGTCTTAACCCTCAGTTTCTTTTAAGGAGACTTTGTGAAAACTGTTTTTGTTGATAGTTTGTGGTTGAAGCTTGTAAATTCCTTTAGTGAAAACAATCCATGAGTTTCTGACTTGGTTTCCATTTCTTTATATGTTGAGAATCAGTGCAGAATGCATGACATTTCTCATTTATGATTGCTCTTTTAGCTGTAGTATCTGTAGAGCTGAATAAAAGCTGTATTAGGACTTACCATGTTCTTTTCACGTAACATTTTATAGAATACAAAGTGCTAGAAAGCTGAGCAAATCTGTTAGCATTTTTGGAGTGAGAACCAATTAATATGTGTAAAAAGGAACTGCAGATGCTGGTATGTACTGAAGATGGACATAAAGTGCTGGAGTAACTCGGTGGGTCAGGCAGCATCTCAGGAGAAAAGGGATGGCAGTCTGAAGGAGGATCCCAGGCCAAAACATCACCCATCCTTTTTCTGCATAGATGCTGCCTGGCCCGCTGAATTACTCCAGCATTATGTGTCTAACAGAGTTAATATTGTGGGTCAATGGCCTTTCAGCAGTACCAACAGAACGATGGAGCAAAACAAGATGCAGAGGTGAAAGGCAAGTGAGAAAGACAGGACCAAAAAAAAAAAAAAATTGCTGGAGGAAATTTGGGCCAAGGGACAATGGTACAGAGTGAAACAGGGTGGTGGGATTAGTGAAATAAACAAAAGATTGGTTTGGCTGAGGTGTGAAAAGAAACTGAATAATCAAGAAAGTTAATGAGAGCAGTGCTGTAGACTTGATCTATATGGATAAGGTTCAATATGATATATTTCTCTAGAAGGTTAAATCACATCATATGCAGGGGCAGCTAGCCAACTGGATAGAAAATTGCCTTCATGATAGGAGGCAAAGGATGGTGATGGAAGGTTGTTTTTTGGACCAAAGGCCTGTGACTAGTTTGCAGGTGACACCAAAATGGGTGGTATCGTGGACAATTAAGTTGTTTATCATGAATTCTAACAGGATGCTAAGTGGGCCGAGGAATGGCTGATGGAGTTTAATTCAGATAAGTGTGAGGTGTTTCATTTTGGGAAGTCAAACTAGGGCAGTGAATGGTAATGTCCAGGGAGGTGTTGTAGAGTAAGGATCTAGAGTAAAAGAACATTGTTTCCTGAAAATGGTGTTGCAGGTATATAGGGTGGTAAAGAATTTAAGAAGGAACTGCAGACTCATAATTGGGTTCAGTCTGAAGAAGGGTTTCGGCCCAAAACGTTGCCTATTTCGTTCGCTCAATAGATGCTGCTGCACCCGCTGAGTTTCTCCAGCAGTTTTGTCTACCAGGGTGGTAAAGAAGGTTGTTTGTATCAGTCGGAGAAATGAGAAGAAGTTGTGATGTTATGTTACAGTAGTACAGAATGCTAGTGAAGTGCACTTGGAGCGATGTGTTCCATTTTGGTTGCCCTGCTTTGAGAGAGAGACCATTAGGCTGGAAAGAATGCAGAGAAGATTTACAGTGATGTCGCCAGGCTCAAGGGCCTGGACTATAGGGGGAGGTTGGGAAGGCAAGGACTTTATTCCTTGGAGCATAAGAAGCTGATGGTTGATAATATAGAGGTGAACAAAATCATGAGAGGAGTATTGGGGTGAATGCTCAGAATTTTTATCTCGGTGTAGGGGAATTAAGAATTAGCAGGCATTGTTTTTTGAGGGGAAAGGCTGATAGAAACCTGTGTCAACCTTATCATACAGAGGGCGGTGGGTATATGGAGCGAGCTGACTGAGGAACTAGTTGAAGCAGGTAATATAACAACATTTAACAGATATTTGGACAGATACGTGATTAAAAAAAGATTTAAAGGGATACGAGCCAAACCCAGGCAAATGGGACATCTTGGTCAGCATGGATAAGTTGGGCCAAATGATCTGTTTCGGTCTTATAGGAATAATTTACTTAAATTATCAGATGATAAAGGTTTGAATGTTGAAATGTAAAGTGTGAAAGCCAGAGCAGGAGATAATCTGCGATTTGTTGAGCCTGGAAGCCTGTTATGTAGAAGGAAGATGTTTATCAAGCGTATCAAGGTGTGGACCCTTGCAACCTCAGATCATCTTTACAATGTCCTTACTTTGAACTGAACTGACTTGTCCACTGGGTCATTGATTGTTGGTTCCTACTTTTGTTTGAATTATTTTTATTCCATGGATTTGCTTACAACTGGTTTATTGTGTCTTGCCTTGGGATGGATTGATTTTAACCCTTTTTGGTGATCACTCTCTGTTCGAGCTGTTGTCAGGAAACACACTTTAAATGCTTCTTCTTAAATTTGTGCAGATTCGGGCTGTTCGACCCAAGGTCCTCATGAGATTGTCGAAGACCAAGAAGCATGTTAGTAGAGCCTATGGCGGTTCAATGTGTGCCAAGTGTGTACGCGACAGGTAACCCCCAAAAGTGACTTGTTTCTTGTTCTTTCTCGTGTAATGTGTGAGACTGTCATGGCATTTGAATGTAATGAAGTGGGGCTTTCCCATCAGTAACAAGTTGAGGCTTAGGAATAGTGTAGTAGGATGCTCTGATTTTGGAAGTGGGTAATGCATGATTATCCAGCAATCTGAAAATTATACGGTTTACCATAAAGCTTACAGTTGGCGTGATGGTTTAGCAGACCAAATGTAATTGGTGCACTGGTGACCAAAACCCGGGTGCTTATTGGGCAGTGATGATACAGATTCACATCAAGCTCACTTGCTACCAGCAAATGTGGAGGTTGGTAGTGGTGTACCTTGGGTTTATCTACCCCAGATTCACATACATTCTGGAGTTACCTTTCAGGTGCTAGTTTTAGAAATACTGCACAGAAAATGGCTCACCAACTCCCATACATTAGAACTATCCTTCACATCAGGGACAATTTAGTTTTTACCTAAGCCAATTAACTACAAACCTGTATATCTTTGGAGGGGGGTGGGGGGGAGAGAAGAGGAACCTATGCCCTCACATGGAGAACATACAAACTCCGTGCGGGCAGCGCCCATAGTCACGATCAAACCCAGGTCTCGGGTGCTGTAGGAATGCAACTCAACCAATGCCGTCCCATGTTATCTGTGGATTGACTTCACTGCCAAGGCCAGGAGAAAGAGCAGCTGATATGCTGCTCCAAAGAGTTGTACCCCAATTGATGATTTGAATGTTAGCCTGGAGCGCCTGAGATGCCAGTCATGTAAATGTGTGGGAATGTGTAACTGGTATCTGATCGGCATTTTATTTCAGGATTAAGCGTGCATTCCTTATCGAGGAACAGAAGATAGTGGTGAAGGTACTGAAGGCACAGGCACAGAGCCAGAAGGCAAAGTGATTCGTCTAATTTTGTAAGCACGTGGAAGTAAAAAACTAATTGAAACTTTTTTTTGCTTGAGAATGTTTATTCACCCTCAAATATAGATGTGTGCGATCACAGGCAGAATGGGCTCTTACTCAAAAAAAACTATCACCGTGGTTAAACAATCCTTATAACCTACAATGTTGAAGTGGGAAGTGTCATAACAAAAGCTATGTCTTATTTGGATGTAGAAAGGATGTTTCCACCGACTGGAACCAGAGGGCACAGCCTTAGAATAGAGATGAGGAATGGCATAGATGGTTTGGTATTTGGAAAAGTTAAAAGATTGGGAAGGACTAAAGGAACAGGTACACAATGTATTCTGACCCATTGAGCTATATAAAAGGATCTTGAATCTACAATACAACTGATGAAAACAATGATCATCATTGGTTTCAAGTGAATAAGTAATCAGATACCTGGTATTTGAGATTTGAGAAACTGGTTTAATTTGAATGTATGCTGATATCTGCAGGATGCGGACCTGAGAATCGTATCTATGGTGGCACATGGCTGTACTTGGCCAAATATGCACACCTGATTAGAATTATGTTCAAGTGTAAAAATGTTCATTCCTGGGCACATAATCTCACTGTTTTAAATTACATTCTAGTATTATTGCTAGAAAAGGTCTGAAAAAGGGTCTCGACACAAAACATCTAACCATGTTCCCCAGAAATGCTGCCGAACCGCTCCAGCACTTGGTTTAAAATTAGTTTAAGGTTTATCCCGGAATGGTCAATGTGGCCCACCAAGTCCACATTGACCAACAATCAGCTGTACACTAGGGACAATTTAGATTAACCTGCAAGTCTTTGGAATGTGGGAAGGAACCAGAGCACCCATAGTTGGGATTGGTCTCTGCTTGCGGCAGCAACTGTACTGCGTGTGCTACCCCAATGGGCCAAATTACTGTAAGAAAATCTAGGGGAGGGCTCTGACCTATTTTGAAGACTCAAGGTCACCATGACAGCATCTTCCCGTTGACATCAAGGTCTTCATGTGAATATTTAAATGGAAAAACATCTCAGCCACTATTTTCACTCTAAAATATGTTAGAGTGAAGGAGGCTGGGTGTCAATGGTACTTTACAAGGAATCTAAAACTAACATTACATGGAGGGCAGGGACTGTTAATGTTCATTCCACATTCCGTTCAATGGGGAGAGTAATACAAGAACCAAGTTAAAGTAAGAGAAATGCTGCAATTTAAATCCTACCAGAACTGAAGCTTAGAATTTTAGAACCCTATGTGATAACTGGTGATAATGAAGCTACCACAATGGGTAGGAAGGTTGCTCTCTGTAGACTGGCTTGTGACTATCTGGCCTCAAAGTAGCAGATATTTAGTTCAAGGCATCAAAGATGAGTAAAACTAGAGCAGTCTTTTCTATGTAGACGAGTCGCACTGAACTAGAAAACAAAGACTTATTTCAAGCAGATTTTTAAGTAAGAGTATATCTGCACTGAGCACCTATTGATAGCTAGCAATGAATTCTATTGCTAGACTTTTATTTATATCAATAAAACTGGACTAGCATTAAACACGTGGCAAGGTACAAGACGAGAACCACATTCCCACTCTTTATGCATGTTTATAACCTCAGCTGTCTACAACAGTCAGCTTTGGAAATGCCAACTGCTTGAACCCAAGAATCCCGAGGAAGATATTTAGAGAGACTTGCTTATAGATTCAGCAAATCTTAAGTACTATTCCACGTGGTCACTCAATTCTGCTTGTGCTTCAGGCTGATAGATTTGAGCCAATCCTGTTTCGAACTTCTGAACCTAACCCGATATATCAACTTAATTTATTCCTATTGCCTTTGTTCAAAATTAACAATTGATCAAACACCACATGTGCTGAAAATTACCACTTTGTACACATGATTTCTGAAACAGCTATTTCCCTTTATGCTGCAGAAACAAACAAAAAGTTTCAAAATGATTAATTTCTTGATAATACTTCAATAAAATCATCCTTTTATCTATATTCCAGGGAAGACAATTCTCCCTATTGAAAGGAGGTTAATGCACACATGGAATGATACAAACTTCACAGGGGAAGATAGACAATCATAAAGTCACATTGTAGAATTAACTTTAATAGGTGCAAGAATAAAGCATTCTAGCATTAATATGGTATTGAACCATATTGTATGGATCAATATAATATTTACATAATGGTGGCCAATAGTATTGCTTCAAGACAGCTAGAAAAAAATCTTAAGAGTTGAATTAGCCACAAGTTTTGTAAATTCAAGCAGTTTACATGCTCCCAACTCAGATTTAAGGTGTAATTATCTGTAAAGACTTGCTTGCTTTTAGGAATACAAATGACAAATGAAGTTAAAGCAAACTTGCTCTGATGCTTTGAAGAGAGTCACAATCTAGCATTGTTTGCAATGCAAAATCTGTACATCAGTACTAAAAGCCACCCCCACCTCGACAGCAGCATTAACACAATTTTATTCTTCAATGATTACCTGTTGACTTTGCATTACATCAAATACTTGTTTCCACTCAAATAATTTTAAAGGCTGGTTTGAGTTAAATAATATGAACCATAGTTTAAGCTATTACCCATGTACCGATGAACCAATTTACTACATCAACAAATCTGGTTTAATCCATTCCCTTTGTCTTTACCGTGAAACTTTGACTAGGAAAGTATTCCAGGCATCTGTAGCTATTATTACTAGTGCTGCTACTCCCCGAATCACATAACGTGCTTTTAGTCTAATGGAAATAATTTATGAAGAACAAATCCTAGAGTAACTTGGATAACAAGCCATTAAGCACTCATCTACTTAAAAAAAAAAATGCCACAAGTAATTTAATGAGGTTTCTTTTTGAAAACAATAAACCACAAAATAAGCAATTGTATTCCATAGCATAACAAAAACTAGCAAGTTTGACACTCCAACAGGACATTCAAAATAGTACAGCAGTACAGAGTTTCTCAGATTTATGGATTTCGACTGACAATGACTTAACACAAAGTATTTAAACATTCATATGGAACACAAGTCCCATTACTTCCTTCAATACTGGTCTTTAAACTAGTTCTGCCCCAAGTATTTTGTCTGCTTTTAGATTTATGCCAACTGTGGACTATGTAGAAATTCTGGAAGAGAATGGTACCTAAAATCATCTATAAAAGTGGAATATATCTTGAAACATCTCCGGTATGACACCAAGTCCGAAGGTGTGTTGCATTTCGTTGGTAATATTGGCACAAAAAAATCCATACACCAGTAAGCACAAGTTGAACCACAAAAATGATTTGGGGATGATTTTAAAACAAAGTAGCCATTGAAAAAGTCACAGAAAAAAGGATAAACGTTAAAATATAAATTAAAGTACTAAATCATTGCTGTCATACTGCCAAAGTTTTATACACCTTGCATTCCACTGATCAATAAAGTCAAAGTGGAGTAATAAATAGTCACTGCTCCACTTGCTAAGAGGTTTCATGGAGCACACTGCAAGCTCAAATTATTACTAGTTACAAATGTTATGCATGGTTATCTTGTCACTATATTTAAAGGAATCACAGGCTGCTAGTGATATAATACATGGTGCAAGCAGAGATTTTTCACTGCGTTGCAGGATTCCTACTAGGGTCACTTCTCTTCGCACCATTGGTTCTCCTTCCGTACCTGAAAAAGAAGTACAGTTATATCATTCTCCTGCACCCTTCTTCAGATAAATGTTCCATCATCTTTCCACCATCCCTACAGTCCCATCCCTCATCTGATCACACGTTTGGATGTCACCGAGCATGCACAAGTGTATATACACAGGATGTGCAAGGAATAGTCAACCCAGTGAAAGAGGGCAGAAACAAAATCCATAAAGGGTTCTTCAATTTCACCAATTTAAATAAAAGTAACAAAAATTCATTGTACGCAAATTCGTCTGTCATTACTCCACATGACGTCAAGATCATAAAAATTGCAGAGTGGCAAATTATTTATAGCATGGGAGTGTTGACTTTGAGCTCTATGCTGTTGTAATAACATTCTAATACACAGGAAACTTCCCCATCACAGACAATAGCGGATGAAACAAGTTCAATATTTCAAGTAACGTAATAATCTTTGCTCCAGATGCCCATCAAACAAGAAATGGGCTAATTAGGCAGCTTTTGGCTCTTCTGATGGGCAAACCATAGCCAGGAATTGTTTAGAATAGTCACATTATCCCCAGTATTTATTTCAAGCAATGCTTCTAGGGAAGATGAGAAATGGATGATCCTTTCCTTTAAGAGAAGTCACCTTAAATGTGCCAAAACAAAAATTCAAAGAAAACTGCTTTGGGAATTTCAATAAATGCTCAAAGCTGATCTGACAGTACCTGTGCTTCCTCTTCCTCAGTAAAATCATTCTTGATATTGAAAGTTTTGCGAATTTCTTCCGGTGTTTTTCCTTTAATCATGTTGGCCACTGTTTTACAAGTTACATCTAGTAGCCCTTTTATATCAAGGTAGTTTGCCGCCTATTAAAATACAAGTTACATTTAATACGTTAAAGAGGAATACAAAATTCAAGTCCTGCAATTCAGAGTTTGTTCTCCAGCTTTGCTGGGTACAGTATTGGTTGTGTCGTGGACTCAATCCAGAAAAGACCATGAATTGATGAACGCACGTCCTACTCCATCCCCAGCTTTTTAGAGATTGAAGCAGATTGTGTCTGCATGTGAGAAAATAGACATTTCAGAAAAGACTGATGATGTATCATTTATCACTAATCATGTATTGTCTTTCTGCTGACTGGTAATGAGCACGCAACAAGCACTTTTCACTGTACCTCAGTACACGTGACCATAAAGTAAACTGAAACTGATGGTCTAATTTCTCAAGCTTGATGTTTAATGCCATTAACAAGGCCCTGTCCCTGACCATCTATATCTAAGTAGTTATCATTGACCAGAAACTCAACTGTGATTAAAGAGGACAGAAGCACTATCAAGAGACAAGTGCCTCTCCTCCCGACACCCCAAGGACTTCCTGTCATCTACACAGAATGAGAAAGAACTTATGGAATATAGCCCACTTGTCTGGATTGGGTGCAGCTCCAACAATACTCAAGCAGATTGAGAACAAATAGTCCACCTGATTAATGCCCAGGCAACACCCAAACCATTGCAGCCACTGCTGAAGGAACGAGTGTCTATAAAATGCACAGCTCAAACAGCACTTCCTAATCTCCAACTTCTGCCAGAGGGCAAGATCTTCAAGCATTGTCATATCAACTTGTGGTGTTTTGCTCAAGTCACACATCTTCCCAACATGGAGATTCATTCCTTCAACGATAGGGCAAAATTCTTGAACTCTCCTTAACATTTTACCCTCACCTGAAGAACTACAGCAGTTCAGAGCACAAGCTCACAGCATTCACTCAGGATTGCGGATGACACTAAGCTGGGGGGCAGTGTTCGCTGTGAGGAGGATGCTAGGAGACTGCAAGGTGACTTGGATAGGCTGGGTGAGTGGGCAAATGTTTGGCAGATGCAGTATAATGTGGATAAATGTGAGGTTATCCACTTTGGTGGCAAAAACAGGAAAGCAGACTATTATTTAAATGGTGGCCGATTAGGAAAAGGGGAGATGCAGCGAGACCTGGGTGTCATGGTACACCAGTCATTGAAAGTAGGCATGCAGGTGCAGCAGGCAGTGAAAAAAGCGAATGGTATGTTAGCTTTCATAGCAAAAGGATTTGAGTACAGGAGCAGGGAGGTTCTACTTCAGTTGTACAGGGTCTTGGTGAGACCACACCTGGAGTATTGCGTACAGTTTTGGTCTCCAAATCTGAGGAAGGACATTATTGCCATAGAGGGAGTGCAGAGAAGGTTCACCAGACTGATTCCTGGGATGTCAGGACTGTCTTATGAAGAAAGACTGGATAGACTCGGTTTATACTCTCTGGAATTTAGGAGATTGAGAGGGGATCTTATAGAAACTTTCAAAATTCTTAAGGGGTTGGACAGGCTAGATGCAGGAAGATTGTTCCCGATGTTGGGGAAGTCCAGGACAAGGGGTCACAGCTTAAGGATAAGGGGGAAATCCTTTAAGACCGAGATGAGAAAGACTTTTTTCACACAGAGAGTGGTGAGTCTCTGGAACTCTCTGCCACAGAGGGTAGTTGAGGCCAGTTCATTGGCTATATTTAAGAGTGAGTTGGATGTGGCCCTTGTGGCTAAGGGGATCCGAGGGTATGGAGAGAAGGCAGGTACGGGTTACTGAGTTGGATGATCAGCCATGATCATATTGAATGGCGGTGCAGGCTCGAAGGGCTGAATGGCCTACTCCTGCACCTAATTTCTATGTTTCTATGTTAATTAGGGCCAGAAAATGTGTGTCTTGGTCCTAAGTGAATGGAAAGTAAACCAAGAAACCACAGACCTTTCAAAATATCATTCATTAGTGACCTTTGAAAATGTGCCATCTATCAGGTTGATGTGCAACTCTTAATTGTCCTAAGACATCAGAGTAGAATTATGCCATTCAACTCAGAGGTCTACTCAGCCACTGATGGTTGGTCTTTTTTCCCCACTTATCTCCATTCTCCCAGTAAACTTTGATCTTCCTAATTAAGAACCTTTCAATCTCTGCTTTAAAGATGCCCAATACTTTGGCCTCCACAGTCATCTGTGGCAATGAATTCCATTTACCACCCTCTGGCTAAAAAAAATCCTCATCTCCATTCTAAAGGTCTGAGACTGTGCCCTCTGGTTCAAGACTCTCCTTCCCATGTCCACTCTATCTAGTCTCTAACATGACAGCAGGTAGGATCAATTAAACAGGAATAACAGCATGAATAATACACCAAATTATAGAGATAACTAGAAAGCAGGAGCAACGAGCTGATGCACATTGAAACATAGAAAATGGGTGCAGGAGTCTGCCATTTGGCCTTTCAAGCCAGCACCACCATTCAACATGATAATGGTGGATCATCCAAACCCCAATCCTGCTTTCTCCCCATATCCCTTGATTCTGTTAGCACTGGGAGCTAAATCTAACTCTCTCTTGAAAACATCCAATGAATTGGCCTCCACTGCCTTCTGGCAGAGAATTCCACCAATTCACAACCCTCTGGGTGAAAAGCTTTTCCTCATCTCAATCCTAAATGGCCTAACCCATATTCTTAATCTGTCACCCCCCCCCCCACCGCCGAGTCTGGACTCCCCCAACATCAGGAACATCGGGAATATTTTTCCAGTATCTAGCCTATCCAATCCTTTAAGATTTGTATACATTTCTATAAGATTCCCACTCAACCTTCAAAATTCCAGTGAATACAAACCCAGTCGATCCATTCTTTCAATGGAAATTCCCCCAAGATGAAAGGAGGCATCTCCAATCGGAGTAATGTCATTACCCATCATAAAAATCATTACCCATCATAGAAGTCATTACCTATCATAAAAATATGGCCATGCAGGATTCAGCCCCCCCCCCAACATACAAATGGCTTATGGCTCATCTGCAGCTTAACTCTTTACCCACCGTGACATTGTTATCCAACGCAAGTCTGTCCACATTAGTGAAAATGTCTCTTGGCACTGCAATCACTGCCAAGACTATTAGTTTAGTTTAGAGATACAGCGCGGAAACGGGCCCTTTGACGCACCGAGTCCTCACCGACCAGCAATCCCTCACACACTGGGAACAATTTACAATTTTACTGGCCAACTAACCTACAATCCTGTACATCCTTGGAATGTGGGAGGAAACCAGAACACCCGGAGAAAACCAACGCAGGTCACAGGAAGAATGCACAAACAGCACCTGTAGTCGGGATCGAAACCAGGTCTCCGGCGCTGCAAGGCAGCAACTCTACCGCTGCCCCAAGTCGCATGGTTTCAGAAAAATAATATCTCTGCTAGTTTTCTCCGGCCAAGGAAGCTTGAATAAAGTCAGGAAGAAATTCATGGAATCAAAGCCTGGACTTCACCAGAAGTTGTGCCCGGCAACGTGGCCAGTGTCAAACTGGTCTGGCAAAGACATATATCCTCCCAATATCCTCCTTGACGGCACGGTGGTGCAGCAGTAGAGCCGCCGCCACTTATATGTTTTTGCTATTCAAATGTTGTTAAATTCCCATAATACAACATCTGTAAAGATATTGTTGCCAACCCATCCAGTAACTGATCAATTCAAAATCTAGTGTTTGAATGTGCATCCAACAATCATATTCAATCTCCTGACAGCACAGTAAAAATACAAAATGCTACACTTGTCAAAGACAGAAACATAGAAATTAGGTGCAGGAGCAGGCCATTCGGCCCTTCGAGCCTGCACCGCCATTCAATATGATCATGGCTGATCATCCAACTCAATATCCTGTACCTGCCTTCTCTCCATACCCCCTGATCCCTTCCGCTACAAGGGCCAACTCCCTCTTAAATATGGCCAACGAACTGGCCTCAACTACCTTCTGTGGCAGAGAATTCCACAGATTCACCACTCTCTGTGTGAAAAACGATTTTCTCATCTCGGTCCTAAAAGACTTCCCCCTTATCCTTAAACTGTGACCCCTTGTCCTGGACTTCCCCAACATCGGGAACAATCTTCCTGCATCTAGCATGTCCAACCCCTTAAGAATTTTGTAAGTCTTTATGAGATCACCCCTCAATCTTCTAAATTCCAGCGAGTACGAGCCGTCTATCCAATCTTGCTTCATATGGAAGTCGTGCCATCCCAGGAATCAGTCTGGTGAACCTTCTCTGTACTCCCTCTATGGCAAGAATGTCTTTCCTCAGATTAGGAGACCAAAACTGTACGCAATACTCCAGGTGTGGCCTCACCAAGACCCTGTACAACTGCAGTAGAACCTCCCTGCTCTTGTACTCAAATCCCTTTGCTATGAATGCCAACATACCATTCGCTTTCTTCACAGCCTGCTGCACCTGCATGCCTACTTTCAATGACTGGTGTACCATGACACCCAGGTCTCGCTGCATCTCCCCTTTTCCTAATCGGTCACCATTCAAATAATAGTCTACCTTCCTGTTTTTGCCACCAAAGTGGATAACCTCACATTTATTCACATTATACTGCATCTGCCATGCATTTGCCCACTCACCCAGTCTATCCAAGTCATCCTGCAGCCTCCCAGCATCCTCCTCACAGCTAACACTGCCCCCCAGCTTCGTGGCATCCGCAAACTTCGAGATGTTGCATTTAATTCCCTCGTCCAAATCATTAATGTATATGGTAAATAGCTGGGGTCCCAGCACTGAGCCTTGCGGCACCCCACTAGTCACTGTCTGCCATCCTGAAAAGGACCCATTCACTCCTACTCTTTGCTTCCTGTCTGCCAGCCAGTTCTCGATCCACATCAATACTGAACCACCAATACCATGTGCTTTAAGTTTGCATACCAATCTCGTGTGGGACTTTGTCAAAAGCCTTCTGAAAGTCCAGATGTAACACATCCACTGCTTCTCCCTTATCCACTCTACTAGTTACATCCTCAAAAAATTCAATAAGATTCTTCAGACATGATTTACCCTTCGTAAATCCATGCTGACTTTGTCCAATGATTTCACCACTTTCCAAATGCGCTGCTATCCCATCTTTAATAATTGACTCTAGCAGTTTCCCCACTACCGATGTTGGACTAACTGGTCTGTAATTCCCCGTTTTCTCTCTCCCTCCCTTTTTAAAAAGTGAGGTTACATTAGCTACCCTCCAATCCTCAGGAACTACTCCAGAATCTAAAGAGTTTTGAAAAATTATCACTAAGGCATCCGCTATTTCTGGGGCTACTTCCTTAAGTACCCTGGGATGCAGCCTATCTGGCCCTGGGGATTTATCGGCCTTTAATCCATTCAATTTACCTAACACCACTTTCCGCTAACCTGGATTTCACTCATTTCCTCCATCTCATTTGACCCGCGATCCCCTGCTATTTCCGGCAAATTATTTATGTCTTCCTTAGTGAAGACAGAATCAAAGTAGTTATTCAATTGGTCTGCCATGTCCTTGTTCCCCATGATCAATTCACCCGTTTCTGACTGCAAGGGACCTACATTTGTTTTAACTAATCTTTTGCGCTTCACATATCGATAAAAACTTTTGCAGTCAGTTTTTATGTTTCCTGCCAGTTTTCTTTCATACTCCATTTTCCTAATTAAGCCCTTTGTCCTCCTCTGTTGGTCTCTGAATTTCTCCCAGTCCTCTGGTAGGCTGCTTTTTTTCTGGCTAATTTGTACGCTTCATATTTTTCTTTGATACTATCTCTGATTTCCCTCGTTATCCACGGATGCACCACCTTCCCCGATTTATTCTTTTGCCATACTGGGATGAACAATTGTAGTTCATCCATGCAGTCTTTAAATGCCTTCCATTGCATATCCACCGTCAACCCTTCAAGAATCAATTGCCAGTCCATCTTGGCCAATTCACGTCTCATACCCTCAAAGTTACCTTTCTTTAAGTTCAGGACCCGTGTTTCTGAATTAACAATGTCACTCTACATCCTAATGAAGAACTCAACCATATTCATTGTTTCTGAATTAACAATGTCACTCTCCTATCCTAATGAAGAACTCAACCATATTATGGTCACTCTTGCCCAAGGGGCCATGTACAACAAGGCTGCTAACTAACCCTTCCTCATTACTCATTTATATTATAAATCGGTAGGCCAAGAACTATTTTATAAGGTACAACATTTAACTAGTGCACATAGATTACTTGTTAATCAATCAACAGACAAAAAAAGACAGTGCTGGAGTAACTCAACGGGTCAGGTTCCTTGTTCATGTTGGTTGGGATGTGGCAGGCAAGAAGGGTTTTATGATAGGCAGATGGTTGGAGAAAGGCTGGAGATGAAAAAACAGGTGTGAGACAAATGGATTGAAGAATTGAAAACTGAAGCCAGAGGAAGGAATGTTGTTGGAGAGGGAGAAATAGGTATGAGTTTATGTGGGGCACAGGAGGGGGGGGGGGGGGGGGGGGGGAAAGAGACTGTAGGTTACCTAAAATTAAAAAAATCAATGTTCATACAGTTGGGTTGTAAGCTACCATCAAGCAGAATATGCACTTCGATTCCTCTGGTTTACGATCACGATGGAGGCGGCCCACGACAGAAAGGCCAGTATGGGACTGGAAAGGGAGTTAAAATGGTTGGCAACCAGGAGGTCTAGTGGACTTCTGTGCACCGAGTACTTGTTCTACTCTTGATACCGGATGCAGTAGATAAGGTTATGGGGGGTGCACAAACATGCAATTTGACACATTTGGTTTGTGGCTACAACATCACTAGATGAGCCACATAAACACATACTGGCCACAAAAACTGCACTCTACAAAAATGAACAATTACCCAACTCCCAAACCTTCCCTAACTTGAGAAGTCATGCTGAAGAAATAATGTTTGCCTACCTTGCGGGCAACTAAAATGATCTATTCCATCCGGATTAGAGAGCAGCACCACACCCACCATTCATAACATTCACTTCCTTCACCGCCATTACCAATGATGTCTACCAACTGCAAGAGGCTACATAGTAACTTGCCACTGATAACATCCTGCAGAGAATTATGGCCACTTACACAATGAAACACCACCACGCCCAAATTATTTAGTCAGAGCCTACTTACATAAAGCACTATATCATGGATCACAGTCAAAGAACAAGCTTCCAACAATTGCTTAAAGAAACTTCCAAAAATTGCAAGATATACCAACCAGGATTAATTCAAAGAGAGTGCCCTGGTCAACTTTCAGAAACTCTTGATCCCACACAGGAATGTCATCAGTCCTTTTCTCTTTGTTTTCATCATCTTCTGGTGGTGGAGGATCATCCCGGTGATGTGTGCACCACTGGATAACCTGGGTACATAAACAATGGGTCAGTTGAATGTCTGTCAGCGTCCGTGCACGTCAGTCAAAACGGCACACACTTAGCTAACAGAACTTGTGTAAGGAGGAAGGTTTAAACCAAAGATACACAAAAATCTGGAGTAACTCAGCAGGACAGGCAGCATCTCTGGAGAGGAGGAATGGGTGACGTTTTGGGTCGAGAAGAATGGTCTCTAGAATGTCACCCCTTCCTTCTCTCCAGATGCTGCTTATCCCGCTGAGTTACTCCAGTTTTTTGTATCTGTCTTTAGTTATCAGAACTGTTTAGCCAACTGGGTCAACTGTATGCCCAAGAAAATAGGAACAGTTTTACATGGTTTACAAGAGGAACCTACTTGTATTTCTTCAGCAGCTTTTACCACTTTAGAAAATCATTGCAGCTACTGTATTTCCCAGCAACGAAGACACACCCCCATTTTGAGTTGCTAAATTTTGAAAAAAGGCTGGCGGGACATAGAATTTCTCACGCTCAAAAGAAGAAAAAAAGAAAGCAACAATTCAATTTGCCCAAGGCTTCCAGATCTCCTCCATTCTGAATGAGTGAATGGGTGGGGAGGGGGCCAACGGGTGGAGAGATAGTAGGAAAAATGGCGCACACCAGCACAAGTTGAATCAGTTGTGATCTTATTGAATGACAATACTAGTTCAAGGGACCAATTGAGGTTACTCGCGCTGACACCGTCCGGTCTCCAAGCCCGGTCAAAAATAGGGGTCACGGGAATTTTAAAACTAATATCCAACTGCTTTTGTGTGCATCTGTTGACAAGGCAGCAACATTCTTATTCTCTCTGGGGTACACAAAATGTTGGAGAAACTCAATGGGTGCAGCAGCATCTATGGAGCAAAGGAGATAGGCAACGTTTCGTGCCGAAACCCTCTTATTCTCTCGGTTCTTCTCAATTGACCGACAACCGCCACACACCTCCCAAGCATGTCCCCATGCAGATTTACATTGAAAGACACGGACCAGGCAGTGAATGCCATGCAGTGTCATCCAGCGATGCAAGTGAGGCCATGTCCTGCGAGACATGAGCGAGGTGTTCGGACGGAGAGCACTGCCAGAGGTGAGCGGGCCGGCAGAAGGCGCTGAGGTGGCAGCCAGTTTCCCGGCGGCCGCTCGCAGCCACTTCCCTCCCTGGCCACAATGCGGTGGCTCCGCTGCCCGGAGCGCCGGGGCAGCGGTGGGCGAGTTGCTGGCATGATCCCCGCCCCCTCCTTCTCAACACTCTTGCCCTCCCCACAACTTTACCCCTGGCGGCCCAGCCAATTTGTGCAGCCCAGGCCGTGCTGACCCTGGCCAGTCTCCTCACACGCTGTGAAAGGAACCCCAGCACCGCCGTCCTTTTACAGCCGCTTCCCATCAGCTGCTAGCAATGAAGGATAGACTTGGCTATCCCTTAGTACAGCAACATCGTTCTTGATGTTGCTGTACTGAGCGATAGCCAAGTCTATCTTTCTTGGCTAACAACTTAACCTTCGGCCTCCAAGACGCAGGTAAATGTTCATGCCTTCTTTCGGGGTAAAAGAATAGTGTCTTCATTGCCGGTAATTATTTTTGGGGCAGCAGTGGTACAGCTGCCGTCTCACAGCACCAAAGACCTGGGTTCGATCTTGGCCTAGGGTGCTGTCTGTGTGGAGTTTGTGAATGCACGCGTTTCCTCCCACTTCCAAAAGACGTGTGGGTTTGTAGATTAATTTTCCTCTAAAATTACCCCGTTTTATTCTGAAGACCCCGTTTCCAAGCTGTATCTTTCAACCAATTAATGTAGTTACTATTGCGATGAAGGAACACATTGTACACAACATGGCAGCATAGAAATAACACAACAGCTTTCACCGCGTTAGCTGTGAGACTGTCAGGATACCAGAAATAACTCCTTTGGGGGTGGCAAAGGTGTCCTTGATTTTTTACATCGGCCTCAGGCACCATGCTGGATTGAAAGATATTATCATCAATAGTACACACTTAACAGACAGCCTGAATTGGGTATTCAAATCTCTGCAACCTCCCAAAGATGACACTCATCAACGTAATCGAATGATTGTACATCACCAGAAATATTAGAGGAAACATTTTGCCATCTTACCTTTTTCAGTATAGCAGCATTCACATTTGGTAGTGGAACTGGATCATCATCACCATCATCCATTCCTAGATCTGGGATATGGAACAAAGCAGATGGCAACTCAATCACTCAGAGTGATGCAAACATCAGAAATGTGTCGTTCTAGTCCAGCAGAATTTTACAATAAAAACAGAAAATGTTCAGCATCACAGGAATGGAATCTGAAATTCTCAGTGGCTCTGAGACACATGATCAGGTACATGGATAAGAAAGGTTTAGATAGATATAAGCCAAATGCAGGCAGGTGGGGCTAGTGTAGATGGGACATGTTAGTTGGCGAGTTGGGCATTTTGGTGAGCATGGATGATATTGGGCAGAAGTGCCCGTTTCTGTGCTGTATGGTTCTATGATATTACCAGACACTCTGCGTATTACTGGCATCCACTCAAGGTTTCAAGGTCAGTTTATTATCACATAACCAATTAAGGAACACTCTTAAGCTTTTGTGGATTTTTTCCACTGCAACTGACTAGACAATTGCCAATGTTAAAATAGTATTGTTTTCAGGTTAGATTTTGCTGTATGTGTCCCCAATTCTCTCCCTACTCTTTCAGAACCACTTACTACTATTAACGACCAATTCCTACTATCTGATTTTTTGAAAAAAAATTAAAGATTCCCATTGCAGAAAGGCTATTGCCAGTTTATTTACTGCACAGTCACGTTATCATCACTGGATAGCTGCCATATCTATCAATAGTCTCTCGCTTTGGCATTGCGGTCTGTTAATCCCCTGCTGCATTCAGCATTGTTTCAGCAGCAGTAAGCACATTCTGTCAACTCATAGCACAGTGGGCAGAATGATTAGCATTTGGTAAGGGGGAAAAAAAGCATAAACAGAACAAAATACAGTCAAGCAGGGGCTGATTGATGTATAGACATTTTCAATTATAGTTTAAATATTGGTAAAACAATAATAACTGCCTGTAGACAGACCCACCTAAGAAAGCAAAGTCAATGCTTTCTGGTACTATGTCAACGAAGAAGGAAACAATTTATCGTTGACCTGGTAATGATAACTGTGCATCTGTGTTGGGGAGAAAATGGGGGGGGGGGGGGGGGGGGGAGATAACCTCAGACATACAAAACTAGGCTGTAGGAGATCTGCTAATTTATTATGCATATTAAGAATCACTGGGAAGCTTCTAGAATCTGTTATTCCAAAAATTCAAACTCAGTCCTGAGAATAAAAACACAAACTATTCAAATTGCAGCTAAGAAAAAACAATTCTTCATTAGAAAACAATTATGCAATTACCTTGCAATACATACTGAATTACGAAACTGTAAATCTGAACACTTAAAGTCTTTACCCAAATTTTACACAACAGTAGCAGGTAAACATTTAATGTATGAAATCCAGCCAGTTAGATATTTTGCAATAACCAAGCCAACCTCCCGGTGGCTCAGCACTTCAACTCCCCCTCCCATTCCGCATCCGACCTCTCGGTCCTGGGCCTCCTCCACGGCCAGAGTGAGCAACACTGCAAGTTTGAGGAACAGCACCTCATATTCCGCTTGGGGAGTCTGCATCCTCTGGGCTTGAACATTGAATTTTCTCAATTCTGTTAACCCTTGCTGTCTCCTCCTCTTCCCACCTCTCCCTCAGCCCTCGGGCCCTGGCATTCCCTCTATCTCGCACTAGCTTCTCATTTTCACACCACAAACAGCTTACAATGGCTTGTTCCCTTTATCATCGATACTTTTTTGCATATCTTTCATTCATTGTTCTTTATCTCGCCACATCACCGTCTATATCTCTCGTTTCCCTGATCCCTGACCAGTCTGAAGAAGGGTCTCGACCCGAAACGTCGCCCATCTCCTTCGCTCCTTAGATGCTGCTGCAGCCGCTGAGTTTCTCCAGCCTTTTGTGTACCCTAGATATTTAAAAATATTATTTCAGAGCTTATACCTTCCAACATAGTCTTGATAGTGATGGATTGTTTTGCTATTTCTACGTCGACCTCAAAGATCTCGCCATCTGAACTCTGCAGTTTAATGGCTGGCATTTTCTAAAAAGAAAGAAAAATATTAATACTGAAGTATCTGTATTTGCCTGCAGAATTATACCATGATGTCAGATTGCCGATATTAAACCAAGTTCAAAGCTCCACATTCATAGCACCCTTGCAACTCAAATATTGTTCATAACCAGAAGGGTCCCATCCTGAAACATCATCTATCCATTCCCTCCACAGATGCTGCTTGCTCTGCTGAGTTACTCCAGGACTCTGTTTTGCTCAAGATAACAACAGTTCCATGTCTCCATTGTCCTTCATCCTTACTATCCAGGGATTGGCCTTACCTTGCCATCCCCATCAATATCTAACTTCCATCCCCCAATGTTATCCTTCAAATCATTACGTCAAGGCTACAGGGTCCAACTTTACCTCTGCTTCTACTAATGTCTCAACTCTCAGTGGCTTATTTTTCCTTCTACTCCCCTCCCTACGGTTCCTCTTTCCTTCAAGTAATCGTATATCTTCAACCAGGAACACTAGACTTTATAAATAGCAATAGATATTTAAAGCATGCTAAAAGCATCCAGAAAAATATTTTTTTAAATGGTAAACTTTTGCTCTCAACACAAATACAAAATGTAAGCCAAAATTACATTTTAATTTTCAAAGCAAATATTTTACAACAATTCTCATTAGTAAATACAGCTCAGCCTGGACATTACACCAAAATAAGACAACTACCCAGAGTGAATGACAGTTAAAGTACATGTGGAGGCAGGGCGAGGGATGATGCTGCTGCAAACATTGGACTTTGCCTCTGGAGCTACTGCAGTACAACATTGAGAACAAAATGTTGCACTCCATACCTTCCCCCCACACTACCTATTGTACTTGAGTTCAGGTTGATTGTATTTATGTCGAGTATTATCTAATAGTATGCAAAACAAGAATTTTCACTGCTCTGTACACGTGACAATAATAAACCTAACCCTGTCGCATGTGAGCATTGCCAACCTCCACCGCCACAATACGCTGCAGATACTACGGGCGGGGGGGGGGGGAGGGATATATTAAACCCTTTCCTCGAAAAAAGACACAAAATGCTGGAGTAACTCAGCCCGTCTAGAGAACGTATAGGCGGCAGTTTCTTGTGTCTGCATTACACTTATCCCTCTGTTCCATTGCATTAGCGATGCAGCACGCCGGCGCCGCGCGGGCCGCGAGCATGGAACGCGGCGCTGGCGGTTTCCACGGTTACCGGTGTCCTGGCAATCAGCTCGCGCCCGCCAGCGGGCCGACCGGCCCCACGTTGCTGCTGCAGCAACACACTCATTGTATTGACACCGCCGCCGCTGCACACACCCACCGCACTGGCCCCGATGCTGCACACTCCCGCCGCACTGACCCCGATGCTGCACACTCCCGCCGCACTGACCCCGATGCTGCACACTGCCGCCGCACTGTTGCTGGTGTTCTTGTTGCCGCCGCTGCCCCGCGTGATTTATAGCCCGCGCCCCCTCCCCCTCCCCCCGCCGCCGCCGCCGCGGTGACGTCACAGGCCTTGCTGCGCAACGCCAGGACCCCAGAGAGGCCGCCGCCGCGATGCCTACTTGTCAATAAATGTTCGATTAAAACCAAAGGCGGCCCTTGTTGCCTTGTTTCAGGCGACTGTAAATCGCACACATTTCTTCGTTAAAACCGCCGAATATGTTTCTGAGAACATATGGAGCATATATCTGAGAGCAGCGTGGAGGGCGTTGGCATCGGTAAACCTGTTCGCCAAACACAGCGGAGACGACGCGGGAATCGATCTAATTTATAAAACTCGGGGGGGGGGGCGGGCAATGTCGAGTGGCAGAGCGTATTTACCTCAGCTGTGAAGCGCCGGTTGCGGTGTCTGCCCTCGGAAAGGGTCGGGGACGCGGACGCGGACGCGGAGAGATGTCCAACACGTCCGTGGGCGGCGCAGTTCGCCGAAGAACGAGGGGGGACAGGAAGATGTAGTCACGTGACCGCCCGGCGCCTTCTGGGAGTTGTAGTTCATTGGCGATAGGAGAGGAAGTGGGGCCGACAACTGAATCACATGACCGCCCGGCGCCGCGTTACCCTCTGGGAGTTGTAGTTCAACATGAGCAAGCGCGCCGACGGCCCCCATGATGGCGACACAAGGAACTGCAGATGCTGGAGTCCTGAGCAAAAGTACTGGAGGAACTCAGCGGGTCAGGCAGCATCTGTGGAGGGAATGGATAGGAGATGTTTAGGTTCAGGACCCTTCTTCGGACTGATTGTAATAGAGAGGAGAAAGCTGGAAGAGGGGTGAGGGCAGGACAAAGTCTGACAAGCGATAGGAACTGCAGGTGAGGGGGAGTGTGGATTGGCAGATGGTGGTCAAAGGGGTGTCTCCTTGCAGTTTGGAAATCTGAAGGGAATAAAATCACGAGGGGAGTAGATAGGGTGAATTTGCAGTCATTTACCCAGAGAAATCTGGAAGGGGGTGAGGATAGGCCAAGTGATAATGTAGAAATAAGGAACAGCAGAAGCTAGTAAATACATAAAAGGACACAAAGTGCTGGAGTAACCTGCTGAGTTACTCCAGCGTTTTGTGTCTTTTCTGGCAAGTGATAGATGGGTATAGGTTAGGGGGAGGTTGATTGTGTGATGGGTGGATATAGGCCAGAGGTGGAGAAAACAAAAGGTTTTCTCCTCGTAATGTAGGAATCTGAAGGATCAGAGGTGTATAAACACCTGAGGGGAATAGATTGGGCGAAGGCACAGTCTTTTATCCAGGGTAGGGTAAACCCTCGTCAAGAGAGTTGATATATATACCAAAATTAGAAAAGTGAAATTCTTACTAGCAGTGCATAACAAGACTATATACACCAATACTCATAGATACATAATAAACAAAAAAAATCAACAAATTAAAAATCCCAAAAGTCCTTGGTTGTAACGAATAATAAATGTACAGTGGAATAAGTGTTTGTCGTGTTCAAGAACCTGATGATTGTTGGGAAGAAGCTGTTCCAGAACCTGGATGTCATGGTTTTCAGACTCTTATACCTTCTTCCCGAGGGCGGGAATTAAATGAGTAGCCTGAGTCGTGCAGGTCCTCAATGATGCTGGCTGCCTTTTGATGGTTGGAGGTCAGTACTCAGGCTGTGTCCACCACACCTTGTAATCTTCTTTGTTTCTGGGCATTCAAGTTGCTGAACCAGGCTGGAAGCAACAAGTCAATTTGCTCTCTACTGTACATCCGTAGTAATTCAAGAGGGTATTCGTCAACATACCGAATCTCCTAATCTTTTAAGGAAGCAGAGGCGTTGATGGGCTTTATTTATGATTGCATCAATGCACTTGACCCAGGACAATTCTTCATATCACCAGGAACTTGAAGTTGTGGACTCTACCACCAACCCATTGATGAAGACAGGGTTAGTGGATCCCTGGCCTCCCTTTTCTAAAGGCAACAATCAGCTCCTTGGTCTTTCTGACTTTGAGAGCAAGGTTGTTATTTTGTAACAATTCAATCAGACAATCAATTACCTGTAATTGATCCAAAAATGGTGGGTGTTGCCGGTGAATGTAAAGATGGAGTTGGAATTGTGTATGGCTTACACGGTCATGGGTATAAAGTGAATGGAACATGGGTTTGAGCACACAGCCATGAGGTAACCCTGTGCTGATGGATACCGAAGAGGAAGTGTTGTTGCCAATTCATACCAATTGTCAGTTGATGAGGAAGTTGAGAATCAATTTGCATAGGGATGCGCAGAGATCTAGTTACTTGAGCTTGGTAACAAGTTTGGAACAAGATGATGGCGTTGAATAACGAACTGAAATCGATGAACAGCCTGACGTATGTGTAAAGGGGGCTGAGAAGCTCTCGGGAGTTGTCGGGAAACCCAAGCCGAGGTGCGAACGTTCGTCGACCAAAGCTCTTGTGAGTTCGACAGGGCGACTTTTCAACAACGGAGGAAGGAGGGAGGGGGGGGAGGTGACGTTAGTTGCAGCGCGAGCAGTTGGCAGATCCATTGTCACGTCATCAGCGAAATAAAAAATAAAAAAACAGACGTTTTGAACAGAAAGTTGGATTGGATTTGTGAACATTTTTATTAATTACGGAAGAAAAAGCAGGACATTTTCAGGTAAGCCGATTTTTTTACTCCAGGGGGTAATTCTCTACCAGAATATTTTATAGTTATAAGGATACTAGACCAAGTGGGACCCGCTGAGCCCTGTTCCCCAATGCAATATTCCACCACTCACCCATAGCCCCCCAACAGCACAGGAGCGGCTGACGTTTTAAAAGTATAAAATGGCAATAACTTGTGAAATCAATGTGAATGCATCTCCCTCTCCCTCTCCTGTTCCCCTCCTCCTTTATCCTCCTTCCCCCACCCTCCACCAACCCTCCTCTGCATACTCCCCTCACCCCCTCCCTCTTCCCCCTCCCTTTCTCTATTACCTCGCCATCCTTCCTACCCCTATCCTCCATTCTCCCTCATCCCCCGCTCTCCCTCCCCCTCCTATTCATCCTCCCTCTGTCTCTCTGTCTCTCTCTCTCTGTCTCTATCTCTCTCTGTCTCTATCTCTGTCTATCTCTCTGTCTCCCTCGCCCTCTCTGTCTGTCTCCCTCTCCCTCTCTGTCTGTCTCTCTATCTCTCCCTCTCTCTCTCTGTCTGTCTCTCTGTCTGTCTCTCTGTCTGTCTCTCTGTCTGTCTCTCTGTCTGTCTCTCTGTCTGTCTCTCTGTCTGTCTCTCTGTCTGTCTCTCTGTCTGTCTGTCTCTCTGTCTGTCTGTCTCTCTGTCTGTCTCTCTGTCTGTCTGTCTCTCTGTCTGTCTCTCTGTCTGTCTGTCTGTCTGTCTCTCTCTTTGTCTCTCTCTTTGTCTCTCTCTATATCTGTCTCCGTTTCTCTCTCTCTCTCTCTCGGTCTGTCTCTCTGTCTGTCTCTCCCTGTCTCTCCGTCTCTCTCTGTCGGTCTCTCTCTCTCTGTCTCTCTCTCTCACTCTCTCTCTGTCTCTGTTTCGCTCTGTCTCTTTCATTGTCTCTCTCTCTGTCTCTCTCTCTGTCTCTCTCTGGAAGGCCGCCGCCTCCAGACCTTGCTGCAGGCTCAGCGCCGTGATCATTTCAAATGCCGCACTCCGGGCCGACTTTCAGTTATGCGTGCGGCATTTTAAAATAACTGAAAGTCAGTCAGTGAGTGAGTTTTTGGGGCTCCCATCTTGAGCCGTGGGAGGGGGAGTGAGGAGCGCGGCCCCGGGCCTTGTCTGTGTCGTGTCTGTGTCCAGCGTGCATTAATCGGGGACAGCGAGTTATTTTAAATGTAAATTAGATCCCGCACACGTGCTGCTGGTTGCCTCTCCCCCTCCCCCGGCTCCATAAATGAAAGGGCATTTATGAAACCTCTCCCCAATTCCACCCCCACAATGAAAACCGCATTTTTTTTTGGTAGGTGGGCGGTGTCGGCTTATTGGAACTGTTTCTCACTAAGTGCTTGCTATCGAAACTATATTATGTGAGGCGGCAACAGGAATTAGTTGGATCAATATATTCCCTATAGCTTTGTTTCAGATGCGTGTCACGCCTGCAGGGAAATCGAGACTGAGCCCATCTGAAATTATTTATGGACGTCGTTTAAGAACCCCGTGGAACCAAAATGACACAAAAATCGTAACCATGACTACGGAGATGACCGATTACATTCTGGCTTTGACTCGGGCACTAAGGGCTTTGTATTCTAGGGTGCGAGCAGCATATAGTGAATACCCTCTTTTGGTTTCTGACGTTAAAGTCAAGCCTGGTGATTATGCCTCGACAAAACCCTGGACCCACTGCAGTTTGCTTACCACCACAACAGATCAACGGTGGATGCTATCTCGCTGGCCCTCCACTCCGCTCTGGACCACTTGGACAACAAAAACTCATATGACAGGCTGTTATTCATCGATTACATCTCGGCATTCAACACAATCATCCCTTCCAAGCTGGTTACCAAACTCGCAGAACTGGGTCTCTGCGCATCCCTCTGCAATTGGATCCTCGACTTCCTCATTCACAGACCACAGTCTGTTCGTATTGGTGGTAATGTGTCAGACTCGATAACAATCAACACGGGAGCACCTCAAGGCTGCGTGCTCAGCCCCCTGCTGTACTCACTCTATACTCATGACTGCGTAGCCAGTCATAGTGCGAACTCCATCATCAAGTTCGCTGCCGACACCACTGTTGTGGGACGTATCACTGATGGGGATGAGTCGGAGTATAGAAGAGAGATTGAGCGACTGTCCATATGGTGCCAGCACAATAACCTGGCCCTCAACACCAGCAAAACCAAGGAACTGATTGTGGACTTTGGAAGGAGTAGGATGGGGACCCACAGCCCTGTTTATATCAAAGGGTCGATGGTTGAAAGTGTCAAGAGCTTCAAATTCCTTGGTGTGCACATCTCTGAAGATCTTTCCTGGTCCGAGAACACAGATGCAATTATTAAGAAAGCTCATCAGCGCCTCTACTTCCTGAGAAGATTACGGAGAGTCGGTCTGTCAAGGAGGACTCTCTCTAACTTCTACAGGTGCACAGTAGAGAGCATGCTGACCGGTTGCATCGTGGCTTGGTTCGGCAAGTTGAGCGCCCTGGAGAGGAATAGACTACAAAAAGTAGTAAACACTGCCGAGTCCATCATCGGCTCTGACCTCCCTTCCATCAAGGAGATCTATCGCAGTCGCTGCCTCAAAAAGGCTGGCAGCATCATCAAGGACCCTCACCATTCTGGCCATACACTCATCTCCCTGCTACCTTCAGGTAGAAGGTACAGAGCCTGAGGACTGCAACGACCAGGTTCAGGAATAGCTACTTCCCCACAGCCATCAGGCTATTAAACTTGGCTCGGTCAAAACTCTGAACATTAATACCCCTTTATCTGTTATTTGCACTTTATCAATTTATTTATTCATGTGTGTATTTACTTATATAATGGTATATGGACACACTGATCTGTTTTGTAGTCAATGCCTACTATGTTCTGTTGTGCTAAGCAAAGAAAGAATTTCATTGTCCTGTCAGGGACACATGACAATAAACTATTTTGACTTTGACTTGACTATGTACTAGTGAAGAATAATATTGGGCATTTTGGGTACCTGACAAAATGGAGGATTTCTGCTTTTGTAAAGCCTGCTTGACATATTTTGCAAAAACTGCAAAGACCATGAGGATCATAGCTCTAGAGTGTCTGGCCTGGGATGAGGTTGAATAAAGGTTGATGTCCAGATGGCCTTTTATTGTTAATATGTATGAGGTTTTGCAGAAGGAGCTAGGTCCTGCTGCAAATACATGCTTAGGATTGGTTTAGAAATGATGGGTTATAATAATGATGCTAATGGTCCTCGTGCCATTAGTCGTGATTGGTCAAGGAGTGGGGCCTTACCCAAATTGTTTACCTGATAGAATATTTCTTTGCTTAATGGAACTGTTTCTCACTAATTGCTTTCTATCGAAACTATAGAAACATAGAAAATAGGTGCAGGAGTAGGCCATTCGGCCCTTTGAGCCTTCAATATGATCATGGCTGATCATCCAACTCAGTATCCTGTACCTGCCTTCTCTCCATACCCCCTGATCCCTTTAGCCACAAGGGCCACATCTAACTCCCTCTTAAATATAGCCAATGAACTGGCTTCAACTACCTTCTGTGGCAGAGAATTCCACAGATTCACCACTCTCTGTGAAAAATGATTTTCTCATCTCGGTCCTAAAATACTTCCCCCTTATCCTTAAACTGTGACCCCTTGTTCTGGACTTCGGGAACAATCTTCCTGCATCTAGCCTGTCCAACCCCTTAAGAATTTTGTAAGTCTCTATAAGATCCCCCCTCAATCTTCTAAATTCTAGCGAGTACAAGCGAGTCTATCCAGTCTTTCTTCATATGAAAGTCCTGCCATCCCAGGAATCAGTCTGGTGAACCTTCTCTGTACTCCCTCTATGGCAAGAATGTCTTTCCTCAGATTAGGAGACCAAAACTGTATGCAATACTCCAGGTGTGGCCTCACCAAGATCCTGTACAACTGCAGTAGAACCACCGTGCCCTTATACTCAAATCCTGATGGTGTTATCTCATGTTACACCATGAGATAACACCAGTTTAAACCTGATACCTTCCCGCATTCAATGACAGCACCCACAATTATTTAAAGCGCAAAAAATGACAATTTTGGTGTTTTTCAACAGTGTCCTCCAGATGCATTGAGCTGCTCCGTGAGTCACACCCTTTGACCTGATGACCTTACGTGCAACCCCCCTATACTGGCAACACTTTCCCGCACTATTCCCGCATCCCTTTCTGCACCCACACTTACCGGTATTTTACACCCGGGGCAGGCACGGGGAACCTGTTACTACAACTATACTTCAGACAGTTACAGTGAGCCCGCCAGCGGATGTGTACACACACCTGATGTTATCATGATAGTCACTAACCGAGCAGCTGACTCTTATCTGGAATTAGTCAGTCAAGGTGCATCTGATGCAAACAGCACCGTCCGCTCCCAAAAGCAGCAGTTACCAAACGGAATAGCGTTTGATTTACGCCACACACTCACACGCATAAACGTGTGGACACAATAGTTCCTTCATTGTAACGTCTACCAAGGTACAGTGAAATTATTTTGCATAGAGATCAGTGCCATTACTGCCGTACCCAAGTACACTGCCCGGTTAGCACATAATGCACAGAAACAGACACTGAGTCTATATGCAATAGTCACCAGGTGTTGGCGCCATTTCATGGTCCCAACTGCAGGTGGCTATGAAGGCCTGTTGTAGCCGTTGTATCAACAAAACATCACGTCCCCTTCTCCCCCCGTTCACACACAAAACACGTGTGTGTGTGTGTATATGTAATACAGGACCCAGTAGTAAGCCACGGCTGTGATTGGTACGTGTAGTAACTAACAAGTGTGTCGGAAAAAATGTGGTCAATATCAGCTTCACAAGGCTGAAGCTTGAGATGCTGCCGGGAGCAGTCGTGCAGCGAAAGCGTGGCGGCAATGACAGCAGGTCACATTCCCCACTCCCTCCCATTCCCGATTCCCGCCCTTCATTCCCATTAGAGATAGCGCAGAAACAGGCCCTTCGGTCCACCGTGTCCATGCCGACCAGCAATCCCGCATATTAACATTATCCTACACACACTAGGGACAATTTTTACATTTACCAAGCCAATTTACCTACATACCTGTACGTCTTTGGAGTGTGGGAGGAAAGCGAAGATCTCGGAGAAAACCCATGCGGTCACATCGAGAACGTACAAACTCCGTACAGACAGCACCTGTAGTCGGGATCGAACCCGGGTCTGCGGTGTAAGGCAGCAACTCTACCGCTGCGCCACCGTGCCGCCCTGGTGTTGATAGTTGTTGGGAAGAAGCTACTCTGGAACATGGTGATCACGGTTTTCAGACCCGCTGGTAGGAGTGAAATGAGAGCCTGACCTGGGTATGTTGGTCTTTGATGATATTTACTGCCTTTTGAGGCAGCACCTCCTATAGATCCCTTCAATGGCGAGAACGTCAGTACCCGTGATAGACCAGGCAGTGGCCAATACGGTCTGTAATCTTTAGTTCCTGGTGTTCGAGTTACTGAACCATCCACATTGATATGGTTCTGGAGTCACAGCTTGTCAATGACAGCAGATAGCATAGAAATAAAGGACCAAATTGATAACTTGCGAACCCTGGGCCAGGAGAGAGATTTGAAGATTGAAAAACTGGAACGGAGAATGAATGAAAATACTCGAGCACTCCAGCAATACATGATTAAAAATATGGATCTGGAAAACAGAAGCCGTCCACTGAATTTGCGAATTGTTGGTTTGCCGGAAGGTCAAGAAGGAGATAATGTTATAAAATATGGTTCTAAAATAATAAAGGTAACTTTCAACATTGAACACTATGAAAATCTTCCATTTTTGGATAACGCGCACAGGATTGGGAAGAAATCTGGTAATAAACCGAGACATTTGATTGTTCGGTTTCACTTCTTGTAAATGAAGGAGAATATTCTCCAGGCAGCAAAAAAGTCAGATAAATAATAGGAAGTAGCTCTTCCTCTTGTGCTCCACTGCCTCCATGTACTTTTAAAAAAAAACCACAGCATTGACCGCGTTTTGGCTATTGAGTGGCAAATATGCTTTTTTTTACACTGGGTGATATTGTTAGGAGAGACGGGGGTAGGGTAGGGATTAGGTAGCGTACTGACTGTCTATTGGTCAGTTTCGGGTTTTACATGGGGGGGAGGGGTCCTTTGTTTCTTGCTTAGTGTTTTTCATTTGTGCAGAATCTGAACTACAAAAATGTCTAAAATGTCGTCACTTCTGGCTCTGCCCTAGATTTTTCTTCTTCCAGTATCATGAACTATTATGCTTTAAGAAATTAACCCTTTACATCCCACATGATTTTTACAAACAATATGGATAAAGTTATTAACTTCCTTTCACGGAAAGTGAATGGCTTGAACCATCCCATTAAGAGGACTTTTTTTTTAAAAAGTTCTCCGTAGATTAAATGCTCAGATTATTTTTGTTCAGGAAACTCATGTAAGGCAAGATGACAATCAACGATTTTTCAAGTTTTGGAGAGGACAGCAGTTTCATTCAAATTCACAGGCTAAGGTGAAAGGAGTCTCTATTTTTATTCTCCTCAATTCCGTTTGTTCATTATGAAACAATTTCTGATCCATATGGTAGATTTTTGGTGATTATTGGTGTTCTTTATAACCAAAACGTTGCTATGGTGAATGTTTATGCACCAAATATTGATCACCCTGAGTTTTTAAACAGTTAATTGCATCCTTTCCTAATTTAAATTAACACTTTTTAATAATGGGTGGAGATTTCAACTGTCGTTTGAAGCCCTTGATTGACAGATCTATATCTGATCATGTGCTTCCAAATAAATCAGCTAGTTTTATCAATTATTGTTTACTTGACTCTGGAATGTTAGAGGTTTGGACATTCTTACACCCAAATGACAAAGAATTTTCTTTTTTTTCTCATGTATATCATAGTTATTCTAGGATTGACTACTTTATAATAGATTCTCGGCAAGTTCCATCGGTCATTGCTATTTCCGATCACGCACCTTTGAAACTATCAATCCAACTACCTGATTCCAAGTTTAGTGCTAAACAATGGCGATTTAATGCTACTTTGCTTCAAGATTTAAATTTTGTTAATTTTATTAAAGATCAGATTGCTTTCTTCTTCTTAACAAACGCTACTAAAGAAATATCCAATGGTGTAGTCTGGGATGCTTTTAAGAAATTTATTCGTGGACAAATTCTTTCATACTCCGCGGGATTAAAAAAACGAACTCAAAAAGAAATACGCATATTGGCTGATGAGATTAAAGAAATTGATAAAAAATATTCAAAAGCTCCTAGTTTAGAGCTCTATAAGAATAGAGTTGAACTTCAATTGAGATATGATTTGTTATTAGTATCACCGATTGAGAACCAACTACTTAAAACCAAAAGTCAATTTTATATTCATGGCGAAAAATCTGGTAAATGACTCGCTAATCAGTTGAAAGCGGTGTTGGCCAAGCGTCAGATTACTAAAGTGAGTAAACGGGATGGTACACTAACTGTAGACCATGACGAAATTAATAAATCCTTTCAGGAATTTTATACCTCCCTACAGCAATCAGAATTTCCTACTGATTCCAATATAATGCATGAGTTTTTAAAGAAACTGAACTTGCCAAATTTACCACATATTGAGTCTCACGGAGGAAGCAATCCTTTCAATGAATTCTGGTAAAGCTCCCGGTTTAGATGGGTTTACAGTAGAATTTTTAAAGTATTTTTCAAGTTTATTGTCTCCCTGGCTATGCAAGGTTTTTAAAGAAGCCTTTTTAATGAATAGATTACCACAATCCTTTTATGAAGCATCTATTTCTTTAATTCTTAAAAAAAAGATAAAGACCCTACTGAAGTGACATCATATAGACCTATATCACTGTTTAATGTAGATTCCAAAATTCTTTCGGAAATATTAGCTATGAGATTGGAAAATATTTTACCGCAAATTATTTCTGAAGATCAGACAGGTTTTATTAAAAATCGTTACTCATACTTTAACGTTAGGAGATTAATGAATATCGTATATACAGCGTCAAATAAAACCCCAGAATGAGTCATTTCACTTGATGTTGAGAAGGCGTTTGATAGAGTAGCTTGGGAATACTTATTCAATACACTTGAAACATTTAAGATTGGTCCAAAATTTATTTCTTGGATCAAGCTGATATATCATATACCTCAGGCTTCTGTACTTACCAATAATCAGAGATCAAATTTTTTCAGGCCCTTACTAGACAGGGCTGTCCTTTAAGTCCTTTACTGTTTGATATTGCTTTGGAACCTTTGGCCACCGCTATTAGGGAATCCCCTAATATTTTTGGTATTTTCCTCAGGAATAAGACACATAAGCTATCGCTTTATGCAGATGATCTGTTATTATTCATTTCTAACCCTGAGAAATCTATTCCGGCAATAGTAGCATTACTTAATCAATTTAGTAGTTTCTCTGGTTATAAACTAAATCTTAGTAAGAGTGAGCTTTTTCCCTTAAACAATCTAGTTTCGAATTATGGACAGTTTCCACTTAGATTGACTACCGAAAGTTTTACTTATTTAGGTATTAAGATTACCAAGAAACACAAGGATTTATTTAAAGCTAATTTTACGCCTTTAATTGTCCATATCAAACATTTTACTAAATGGTCACCAATCTCTTTATCTTTAATCGGCCGAACCAATGCTATTAAAATGTTTATCTTACCTACATTTTTGTATTTATTTCAGACGATACCAATTTTTTTGCCAAATTTTTCTTTGATATGATTGATTCCAAAATATCTTCATATATATGGCAGAATAAAAATTCCAGACCAAGTAGAAAATGCTTACAGAAATCAAAAAAAGATGATGGTTTGGCACTGCCGAACCTTAGGGCAGTTAATGTTTGTTATTTAATGTTTTGGACAAAAGATTTAGAAGATACCCAATGTCCAGGATGGATAAATCTTGAACGTGATTCTATACAAGTGCTATCATTGGCTTCTATTCTAGGGGCCTCGATACCTTTTACAATTACGAGATTGAATAAATATACGACTAACCCAACAATAAGACATACATTTCGAATATGGTTTCAATTTCGTAAGTTTTTTGGACTGAATGATTTTATCTTATCAAGTCCTATCATATCTAATTTTCTCTTCCAACCTTCTAGTACTGATCAAGCCTTTCTGTTATGGGAGAGGAAGGGATTAGTAGCTTTTCACGATTTGCTTTTGGATGGATGTTTTATGTCTTACGAACAACTTTCCAATAAATATAATTTACCTAATTCACACTTTTTTAGATATTTACAAATTAGACATTTTTTGAAGGCTACTGTACCCTTTTTTCCGTTACCACATCAAACCGAAATCTTGGATAAATGGATACATTTGAACCCTTATCAGAATGGATTAATAACGACTATTTATGAGTTGATTTTGAAATTACAAATAGATATATTTGATAAAATTAAGAATGACTGAGAAAGAGAACTCCAAATTTCTCTATCTATAGAGAAATGGGAGAGGATTCTTCAATTAGTTAATACTTCCTCAATGTGTGCAAGACACGCTCTGATACAATTCAAGGTGGTTCACAGAGTTCATATGTCAAAAGATAAGTTAGCTCGTTTTTATGGTCATATAAATCATGCCTGTGACAGATGTAATTCTGAAGTGGCCTCACTGACCCATATGTTTTGGTCCTGCCCACTTTTGGAAAAATATTGGAAATAAATCTTTGATACTATTTCTGTAGTTTTAGGTATTGATTTACAACCTCATCCTATTACTGCAATTTTTGGGCTACCAATGTTAGATTCTATTCATTTGTCCCATTCCGCTCATCCGCTGATTGCTTTTACCTCATTAATCGCCAGAAGATCTTTTTTATTTAAATGGAAAGACTCTAACCCTCCGACCACACTCCATTGGTACTCTGAAACGATATCATGTTTAAATTTAGAAAAAATCAGGAGTGACATTGTTGGTTAAATTTGATAAGACTTGGGGAAGATTTATTCAACATTTTCACACTACATAAATTAGGTATGTTACAAAACTTACCTTCAGCGGCGCTGCAGTTCTGCCACTCCCCGTGTGTGCGACTTTGGTGCCTTTCAGAGGGGGGCGGGTTTAAAATGCCGTTTTTCTCCAGACAATTCAAATCGATCCATCTCAGGGGATTTCGTCGCTAAAGAGAAATCGCTCCGACATTCGTTTTATGAAGGTATTTTTAAACTACGCTAGATCATTTATTAGCAAGAGTAATTTAAAAATCATCTTCTAAAGCCGTGAACGCCGACAACGGGACGGATTTTACTTAGGGGATAAAAGAAGGTACACAGTTTATTTTTACATAAAAACGTGGTTCTTAGGAAGCCTTTAATCAAATTTTCATGTTGTGAAAAGGGTAAAAAAATATATACGAACCAGCAGTATTTTTCCTGCCGACTGTGGGTTAAATTCACAGCAAACCGCAAAGTTCCAATCTACCGCGTTCCACTAAAACCCACTCGCAAGTTGATTTAAATGGCCATTAATTTACGGGAATTAAACACAAAATTCCTTCCATTTGGCCTATAAATTCATGAATATGAGATTTAAAAATCATGTTATATTGTGAATTATTGTGTGAATGTTATTTGGACACTTAGGCAATTAAAAAATGTTTATCTTTTCTTCAGAAATGAATAGATGTTTAGATCTAGTAATTGAATTTTGTAATTAGCTACAATTAGGTAACTAACTAATTATATGCTTTAATTTCAGGTCATCCGAGTAAGATTGTTTCATATTTGTTTTGGAATGCTTCAATCTATAATAACTGAAAATTTCATTGAGTTCTCTTAATTATTAAGAAAGTTATGGGCTTTTGACTGTTCTCGATCACAGCTTTTGAGTTAAGTCAATGGAAAGGCAATGGGAAGCAAGATGCTAATTTCCGAGTATGAAAATGGCCATAACTTTTTTAATACTGAAGATATGGAAGTGAATTAGGTGTCAAATTAAACTTTTTATGCTTTATCTGATGGGATAAATTGCAGACTTGATTTTTAAAATCTTAAAATGTTGTAACATTGCTACATAAATTGCTCCCTCTCCAACCGTTATAAACATTATTTTACCTTTTTATGGTGGAACGGACTTGACGACAAACATGGACTTAAATTGTTGAAATTCTCAGCTCAGATTCTGTTTTGCTTTTTTTCTTCTAGTTTAGGGGGGTTTTGTTTCTTCCTTTTTTCTCTTTTTTTTCTTTTTTTCTTTTTATGTTTTCTTTTAACTATACAGGTCTATATTCAATGTGTATTTTGATACTGGACTCATAATTAGGTTATACCTGTTATTAATGTAATCCTGATCCCTATGTATCAATATAATTGTTATGTTTATCATTATTCTTTTTGTTTTGTTTTTGTTTTTGGAAAAGATTTTAAAAGAAAAGAAAAAAGTTAAGACGGTGGAATATAGTCCCTATGAGAAACGAGGATATGAGAAGGTGTATATTTTGCAGTGGATATCATTGCAGTGGATATCATTTCCTAATCTATCCCTTGAGATGGAAATAGTTGAAGGAAGGAAGGATCGAGTCAGAGGTGGACCGCATGAAAGTCAAAGAAGAATGAAAACTGTCAGAAATGTTGATAGGATTTTTGATCTGCTTACAAGAGCAGGAGGTGGCAATGATACACCAGTCAATGCATCCTGGAAACATTATCTGCCCATTATCATTTGTGAGAACACAGAGCTAGAGTAACTCAGTGGGTCAGGCAACATATCTGGGGGACATAGATAGGTGACGGTTTGGGTCGGGAGCCTTCTTCGGATTCTGCATTACAGTGGCTTGCAAAAGTTTTCATACCCCTTGAACTTTTCCACATTTTGTCATGTTACAACCACAAACGTAAATATATTTATTTGGGATTTTATGTGATAGACCAACACAAAGTGGTGCATAATTGTGATGTGGAAGGAAAATGATACATGGTTTCCAAATTTTATTACAAATAAATAACTGAAAAGTGTGGCGTGCAAAAGTATTCAGCCCCCTTTACTCTGATACCCCTAAATAAAATCCAGTGCAACCAATTGCCTTCAGAAGTCACCTAATTAGCAAATAGAGTCCACGTGTGTAATCTAATCTCAGTATAAATACAGCTTTGTGAAGGCCTCAGAGGTTTGTTAGAGAACATTAGTGAACAAACAGCATCATGAAGCCCAAGGAACACACCAGACAGGTCAGGGATAAAGTTGTGGAGAAGTTTAAAGCAGGGTTAGGTTATAAAAAAATATCCCAAGCTTTGAAAATCTCACGGAGCACTGTTCAATCCATCATCCGAAAATGGAAAGAGTATGGCTCAACTGCACACCTACCAAGACATGGCCGTCCACCTAAACTGGCAAGCCGGGCAAGGAGAGCATTGATCAGAGAAGCAGCCAAGAGGCCCATGGTAACTCTGGAGGAGCTGCAGAGATCCACAGCTCAGGTGGGATAATCTGTCCACAGGACAACTATTAGTCGTGCACTCCACAAATCGGGCCTTTATGGAAGAGTGGCAAGAAGAAAGCCATTGTTGAAACAAAGCTATAAGAAGTTCTGTTTGCAGTTTGCCACAAGCCATGTGGGGGACACAGCAAACATGTGGAGGAAGGTGCTCTGGCCAAAATTGAAGTTTTTGGCCTAAATGCAAAATGCTATGTGTGGCGGAAAACTAACACTGCACATCACCCTGAATACACCATCCCCACTGTGAAACATGGTGGTGGCAGCATCATGCTGTGGGGATGCTTTTCTTCAGCAGGGACAGGGAAGCTGGTCAGAGTTGATGGGAATATGGATGGAGCCAAATACAGGGCAATCTTGGAAGAAAACCTGTTGAAAGAAAGTCTGCAAAAGACTTGAGACTGGGGCGGAGGTTCACCTTCCAGCAGGACAACGACCCTAAACATACAGCCAGAGATACAATGGAATGGTTTAGATCAAAGCATATTCATGTGTTAGAATGGCCCAGTCAAAGTCCAGACCTAAATCTAATTGAGAATCTCTGGCAAGACTTGAAAATTGCTGTTCACAGACGCTCTCCAACCAATCTGACTGAGCTTGAGCTATTTTGCAAAGAAGAATGGACAAAAATTTCAGTCTCTAGATGTGCAAAGCTGGTAGAGATATACCCCAAAAGACTTGCAGCAGTAATTGCAGCGAAAGGTGGTTTTTACAAAGTATTGACGCAGGGGGCAGAATACTTTTGCACGCCACACTTTTCAGTTTTTTATTTGTAATAAAATTTGGAAATAATGTATCATTTTCCTTCCACTTCACAATTATGCACCACTTTGTGTTGGTCTATCACATAAAATCCCAATAAAATACATTTACATTTGTGGTTGTAACGTGACAAAATGTGGAAAAGTTCAAGGGATATGAAAACTTTTGCAAGCCACTGTATGTCTCAGTTTTACTGTTTCGCTGCAAATGTGTCTGAAGAAAGGTCCCGACACGAAACGTCCCCTGTCCATCTCTAGAGATGCTGCCTAACCCACTGAATTACCCCAGCACTTTAGTTGTTATGGGGAGAATGCAGAAGAATGGAGTTAAGAGGGAAAGATAGATCAGCTATGATTGAATGGCGGAGTAGACTTGATGGGCCGAATGGCCTAATTCTGCTCCTTTCGCATACGAACATATGAACAATGCAAGATTCCAGCATCTAGTTCCTTGTGTCTTCATCACTTGTGAGAGCTTGCTATGCATAGATTGACATTTCTTGCAATGTTAATGTCAACAATCCCTATGCTACTAGAGTACATCACTGGCTATTTATAAACCTCAGTGTTCCTTTATTCACACTACCAGCCTCCGTTCCCTCATCTCCAATGGTTTTTAGAACCAGTTAGCAGATGCGTTCAAAGAAAATGAAGGAAATGTTCCATTATTTTTGAAGCCTCTTTGATTACTCCCTTGCCTTACTGGCAGCAGTGTCCAGGACATCAATCATCAGTTCCTGGAGACTCCACCAGTGCTGGGGAGTTGGCAGGCATGAGTGCAACTGACTCCAAACAACACAGCTAATTCTGAAGCTCCAGCCAGTATTTATTTGGATCAGCCACAAATCCATTTGCTGTTAAAACCCTTGCCTTGTGTGCACGTCTCCTTTTATCCGCCAATTTCTGGCTTCTTGCTCAATAAGCTTGCTTTTCTCTGAAAAAGTTAAGTCAAACTTTATCCTTACATGACCATTTGTACTGTAGTCTAACTGGTGCCAATGTATTTTTGGCATTTGCTAGCCGAAGGATCATGTGATCGATTTGGAAGTGGGGGCTGTCGGTGTTACTGGTGGTGGTATTGGAGATCGTAATCCAGTCTACAAGTACTGGCTGACTGTGAGGTAGGTGGATCTCAACTGGCATCTTTAGAGTATAAAATGTGATGTCTTCAAACTTTTAAAAAAGAGCTTTGAAAATAAGTAGTTAGAAACGACACAAGCTGCTTGTACAGGCTAATCTGCTGGAGAAAACATTTGGAGAAAGTGAAGTCTGCAACATGTTGAAAGAAAGGCACAAAATGCTGGAGTAACTCAGCAGGTCAGGACAGCATCTTAGGATAGTTGACGTTTCGGGTTAGAGTACTCTGAAACATGTTGGTTTCTCTGTACCTTTCCCATGAGCAAAAGTGCCACAGAGAGGAATGGCTATAAGCATCAAAGGGTGAGATGGATTGCATCACCTGGGGAATTCCTGTACTGTTGAAGCCACAGCAAAACGAAATGTCCTGAAATCTTAAATTATTATTATAGTACGTATTTGATTAGTAATTTAGTAATAATTACTATAGTACATAATAATTTTTTTTTTTTAATCACTAATTATTATAATATGATTGGTATATAATAATATAATTACTATACATATACCATAATAATTATTACTAAATGACCACTAAATTATTACTTAAATCTGTGTGCTATTACTAAATATATACTATTATATTTATTACTAAAATACTAATATATACTATAATTATTATCTTTTATAATGACTAATTATTATATAGAATACAATAATAGAATAATCATATTATTATATTGTATATAATAATTCTATATAATAATTATTCTATATGATAATTAGTCATTATAAAATATAATAATATAGTATATATTATTATATATTAGTATTTTAGTAATAAATATAATAGTATATGATCTGTATACAGTAATCATAAACATAACAAAAATTGTTGGTGGTGCTCAGCAGCTCGGCAGCAGATATCCCTCCATTTAGACCATAAGAAATAGCAGCAGAATTAGGCCATTCAGCCAATAGTCTACTCCGCCATTCATTCGTGGCTGATCTACTTTTCCCCCTCAACCCCATTCTCCTGCCTTCTCCCCGTAACGTTTGATGCCCTTGCTGATCGAGAACCTATTCATCTCTGCTTTAAAACTACCCAATGTTGTGGCCTCCACGGCCATTTGTGGTGAGGAACTCCACAGATTCACTACCCTCTTGCTAAAGAGGCTAAAATGTGCCTGTCCAAAAGCCTCTTAAATGCCATTATCATATCTGCCTCTACCTGGCAGTCTATTCCAGGCACCCACCAATAGCTGAGTAATAAAACTTGCCCTGCACATCTCCTTTAAAACATGTCCCTTGCACCTTAAAGCTCTGTCCCCTAGTGTTTGACATTTCCATCCTGAGAAAAAGGTACTGACTGTCTACCCTATCTATGCCGCTTATAATTTTATAAAAGCCTATCAGGTTTGCCCTCAGTCTCCAACGCTTCAGAGAAAACAATCCATGTTTGTCCGAACTCTCCTTGGGGCTAATAATTTCTAATCCATAATCTTGGAATCTAGATGGTGATGTTATGACTATCAAGTTGTCATTGTCATAAATTTTTCCCTAACGTTTCACCAATTTGTGATAAATGCCAGTGTCAAGAAGCTACTATAGCACACTCATTCATCTTCTGTACAAAAATTCAAAGGTTTTGGATTGAAATCTTTGAAATTTTCACAAAACTGTTTAAAATAAAAATGACACCAAAGCCAGAATGGATTATTTTCGGAATGACAGAAGGTAGTTCGGAATTAAATGTGTATCAAAAGAATCTATTTGATTATGGCTTAATAATAGGAAAAAAACTAATCTTAAAATTCTGGAAAAATGCGCCTATACCAACATTAAATATGTGGATTTCAACTATGTTTGAGACGTTACATCTGGAAGATATGAGACTCCGCCTGGCAGGAAAATCAGATTGTTTCTATCAGACGTGGTCTGCATTGCTACAAAGATAGGGTGCAGGTGTACCTCAGGCCTTGGTAGGGGGGGGATGAAAAACTATCGAGTTGGTGGATTCCTTTTGCGTGATATATATAATATAGTAACTGGTTTTCTTTTTGGTTCTTTTTCTTTTCTCTCTCTTTGTCTCTCTTTCTTTTTTCCTTTTCTTTTCTAGGGTCTATCTCTTAATCCCCCTTTCTCCAATTCTTTGACCAAGGGTTTCTTCTCCCCTTTGGCACGCTCTTTCACTTTCACAACTCTTTTCACCAACCACTATCTTTCTTTCTATTCTTTTTCTTTAAAAGCCATAAAATTATGGGGTACAATGATTGTAACAATATATATGTGATGCACATTGATGTATTTGCCTCTAATAAATAAAAATATAAAAAATAAAAAATAAATAAAAAGTTGTCATTGTTATCCTCTATAGTACGGGTCACAGATAGCGGAGATACTGTTCAAGCAAGTGTGGAAAATTACTACAGCGCAACTTAATAGAGCAACTATTAAGCTGTTCATCTCTAATCAGGCTTCTCACAGATTCTTTGCCACGGCTACAGGGCTTGCATTGCAAATTTAGCAGAAGACAGTGGAGTAGAAACAATGAATTTATGCTGTTAGCTTGCTTAATCTTGCTTGAAATTTTCCTTGACTTTCCTCCATTGCTTAATATTTCCTTGAATCTAGAGGCATTCAGTTGATTAAAACGATTTCACTGTCAAGGAACTCCTGGCAAAAGGGCATTATTTTAAAATTATAACTGGGAATGAAATCAAGAATTACTTTCTTATTAAACTTGGATGGCACATGTATATTTTCGTCACTGGTGGCTCTTTCCCTTAAGTTTAAAAATGCAGCCATTTTTAATTGATTAATTGAAAGGAATAGGGTAGAATCGGGCTCTTCAGCCTGTCAAGTTCACGCTGACACTCGATCACCTGTTCACACTAGTTCTACGTAATCCCACTTTCTCATCCACTTCCTACACAAAAGGGCCAATTTTGCAGAGACCAATTTACCTCCAAACCCACACGTCTTTGAGATATGAAAGGAAACCCACGCGGTCACAGGGAGAACATGCAAACTCCACACAGACACCACCCAAGGTCAGTATCAAACCAGGGTGTCTTGTACCAGCTGTGCCATAGGGCCTCCATGTCTATTGAGGTGATATGATCAAAATGAACTGAGTAGTTCAAGCCTGGTTTGACTAACTTATTGTGCATGCAAGGAATTTCAGATGCTGGCTAACAAAAAAGGACACAAAGTGCTGGAGTAACTCAGCGGGTCTGACAGTATATCTCGAGAACATGGGCAGGTGACGATTCTGGTCAGGACTCTTCTTCAGACTGACATACTGAGCGCATTCCCACCTTTAGTAAGACAAGGCATGAAACTGATTTGTGCAAGACAAGCTACTGTACCGAAACTTCACTGTACTTTCACCCAGAGAGTTGTGAATCTGTGGAATTCTCTGCCACAGAAGGCAGTGGAGGCCAATTCGCTGGATGTATTCAAGAGAGAGTTAGATATAGCTCACGGCTAATGGAATCAAGGGATATGGGGAGAAAGCAGGAACGGGATACTGATTTTGTCATCAACCATGATCATATTATGGACAATAAACAATAGGTGCAGGAGTAGGCCATTTGGCCCTTCGAGCCAGCACCGCCCTTCAATGTGATCATGGCTGACCCATAATCAGTACCCCGTCCCTGCCTTCTCCCCATATCCCTTGACTCCGCTATCTTCAAGAGCTCTATCTAACTCTCTCTTGAAAGCATCCAGAGAATCGGCCTCCACCGCCCTCTGAGGCAGAGAATTCCACAGACTCACAACTCTGCGTGCAAAAGTTTTTCCTCATCTCCGTTCTAAATGGCTTACCCCTTATTTTTAAACTGTGGCACCTGGTTCTGGACTCCCCCAACATCGGGAACATGTTTTCTGCCTCTAGCGTGTCCAAACTCTTAATAATCTTATATGTTTCAATAAGATTCCCTCTCATCCTTCTAAATTCCAGAGTATACAAGCCCAGCCGCTCCATTCTATCATTCTAGCTCCATTCATATTGAATGGCGGTGCTGGCTCGAGGGGCAGAATGGCCTACTCCTGTACCTAGTCTGTATGTTTCTATGAAAGGGTTTAATCTGCTCAATGTTTTAGTTTAGAGATATAGCATGGAAACAGTCCCTTTGGCCCACAAGAGTCCACGGCGTCCAGAGATCACACATACACTAGTTTGTATCCTACACACAATTTTACAGAAGCCGATTAATTACGTTTGGAATGTGGAAGGAAACTGGAGCACCCGGAGAAAACTCACGCAGTCACATGGAGAACATACAAACTCCGTACAGTCAGCATCCATAGTCAGGATCAAACCCTGGTCTCCGATGCACCACCGTGCCACCTCAGCTTTGTGATATTGCACAATCACAACTGTGTACGTGGGTAAATCCCCATCAATCCTCTGGCCAATTACAAGGGAAATGGGGAGGATTAGATATCAAGATCTCTCATGTGCAGGGCATATGGTTTAAGTCAGGATGACAACAGGCGAATGAACTTCCCCAGAGCTTGATATTGGCAGTGGCCCAGATTTCTCGCCCCAGCTGATGGTGGTGTTATATTGCTACCCTTTGAGATAGCAGATGAAATACTAGGAAACTCTCTCAACGTACTTAAACTCTCAGATTGGAATGGCTTGTTTTATAAACAAGATTAACTGAAGGTCAATTGAGAAATGTAGGAATTAATCTTTGGAGAGAAGCGCAAATCGAATACGAGAGTGGTAACAGCCAGCGTTAAACTCCACTCAATTATGTGTTCAGATGGACAAATCTTACCAGAAAGCACCCTATAAAAAAAACTAAGAATTGAGTAATTTGCTTTACAGTTAACTCTTATATTTGACTCTTTAAATGGATCGTAAGTGGAGTAAGTTTATTGCTTCTTTGTGATTTAGTACTTCACATTGACTTTGATTATGGTTGAGAAGTGTATACACTGGTGTAGTTACCTGCTCAAGAGATTCTTCCCCCCTTCAATCAATTTATTGCAGAACTCAGATATGGCTCTTTGATGCACACTCTGCAGAATTGAGGCTGAGGAATATGAACTACACTATGTGTGGGAAAGCCAACCAGAGAGGCTGCATGCAGTCTAAGGGAGTAGGAGGAAACTGCAGTATCTCTGTGCAGGTCAAATCCACTCTTCATCTTTGGATTGGCCACAGTCATTATTCACATATTGTAAAGTCATAAGAGTTATTTAGCATGGAAACAGGCACTTTGGCCCAACTTGTACATGCAACCAAGATGCCCCATCTACACTGGCCCCATCTTGGAGAGCACCAGCCCCTTGCAAAACAGTAACAAAAGGCAATAGAGATAAGCTAGCAATTAACTTGCAAGTAGTTTCTTTTCCCTAGAGCAGAGGTGACTGAGGGATGATCTGACAGAACGATATAGAGTAATGAAGGGAATTGATAGGGTTTATAGAATCATCTGTTTCCCATAGTAGGTGTGACCCTGGATTTCTGTTGTAGATTTTCCTTTAATCACTCTGGACTGAGGGTAATATTTGGGCTATGGTTGTGTTATTTACTTTTTAATCAATGGCAACCACAGCAGCAGGTAACACAACATGCAGTCTCCATGACTTCCTGCTCTGCACAAAATAAGTCCCCAATACAACAATTGCAAGCTGAAACCAAAATTAACCTGTTGAATTCAGACTGACCAACCAAAATTGCACACAATAGTCATATAATAATAACTACACCAATAATACATTGTATAGTTTTCTAAACCAGATAAAAATAAATACCCTCAGAATAAAAGGATGTACCTTTAGAAAGGAAAAGGGGAGGCATTTCTTTGGTCAGAGGGTGGGTGCCTGGAACATGCTACCTGAGGCAATGGTAGAGGCAGATATGACGATGGCATTTAAAAGGCTTTTGGACAGGCACATTTTAGCCTCTTTAGCCAGAGGGTAGTGAATCTGTGAAATTCACTGCCACCGACGGCTGTGGAGGCCAAGTCATTGGGTATTTCTAATGCGGAGATTGATAGATACTTGATTGGTAAGGATGTCAAGGGTTATGTGGAGAAGGCAGGAGAATGGGGTTGAGAGGGAAAGATAGATCTGCCATGATGGAATGGCAGGGATAGACTGGAATGGGCCAAATAGCCTACTTCTGCTCCTATGACTTATGAATTTGTAAATTCACAACAATGAACTAAGATTACAGTGGCCATGTCTAAGACAAGAGGGCATAAGTTTAAGGTGAGAGGTAGAAGGTGTAGAGGGGATCTGAGAGAGAGTGTTGTGGTCTGGTGTGTGCTGTCAAACAAGGGAAGCGATACCATCTCAGGGGACACATGAGTGTGCTTGGCATAAGGCTAAGGTTTAATTTGCGAACACTACCGAATATAATGAGGTTAGTGTGGTTTTGGTATGATGGGTCGCATGGACGTTGTGGGCTGCTGTTTCTACCCTCTACAGGGTCTATAACTCAAGATGATTGGTTGGTGTGCATGTGGGGTTGTTCTTGCCACAATGGAGAACTGCACTACATATCTTTGTCTTTGCTCTACGTATTGTGCTTGAGTTTGGTTTGATTGTATTTATGTATTGTATTATCTGATCTGATCGGATAGCATGCAAAACAAAGCTTTTCACTGTACCTCATTGCACGTGACAATAATAAACCTAGACCTTTATGTGGAAGCCCTCGTCCTTGGAAAGCCCTGTGGACACTCCATTTACACCCAGCAGCAGGAAAAATGAAAGACACTCATCTCTCTTTGAATAGAGATTGTTAATGGATGACAAAATTGGAGGCATTGCGACCACTGCCAGCATCCTCCTAGGAGAAGCTTAAATATTCATGCCAACAGTAAATTTTTATGCTTTATGTTTTTCTCAACCAGCATAAATGTACAGAAGCAGGAACAACTTCTTTCCCTCTGCTATCAGGCTTTTGAATTGTCCTTCTATAAGCTAGGGGATGTCTGATTCACCTCTACCCGATAGAGGATATTGGACTTTATTTATGGAACTGTTGTGCTACAATGCTGAGACCTATATTCTGCAATTTGTATCTTTGCTTTATTTATTGTACTTGAGTTTGACTAGATTGTATTTATGTATAATGTTCAATGAGAAAATACAAGGCGGCATTAGATTTGCAGATGACACACAATGTGTGGTTTTGTAGATAGCGAAGGCGGCTATCAAAGATTACAGCAGAATCTTGACCAGGTGGGCTGAGGAATGGTTAATGGAGTTTAATGCAGATAAGCGCTAGGTGTTGCATTTTGGGCAGTCAAAATAGGCATGACTTTCGCAGTGAGTAGAAGGGCTCTGGAGAGTTTTATAGAGCAGAGGGATCTAGGGGTGCAGGTATATAATTCCTTGATATTGGCATCACAGGTAGTTAGGGTGGTCAAGAAGGCTTTCAGCACATTGGCCTTAACCAGTCAGAGTACTGAGTATAGAAGTTGGGATGTTACGTTACATTTGTACAAGATATTGGTGCGGCCACATTTGGAGTATTGTGTTCAGTTTTGGTCCCCCTGTTATGGGAAAGACGTTGTCAAGCTGGCAAGAGTGGAGAGAAGATTTACAAGGATGTTGCCAGGACTTGTGAACCTGAGCAATAGGTAGAGGTTAGGCAGGCTGGGGCTTTATTCCTTGGACAATAGGAGGATAAAGGGTGACCTCAGAGGAAGGAATCGAGGGGGAAGGAAAGGGGGGGGGGGGGGAATAGGTGCAGGTCCAGGTGGGGTGTAAGGGAAGGGGGGTGCGATGAGGAGGGGGGGAGGAGTTGTGAGTGGTTATCTAAAAGTGGAGAATTCAATGTTCATAACGTTGAGTTGTAAGCTACCCAAGCAGAATATGTCCACTTGTAAACTGTACAACTTTCACATTCTCCAATGCCCCAAAGTGTTTCTTGGCATAACTGTGTATTTTAGGGTGTATTAGTGCAATCACTGTTATAATGAACATGTCCTGCTGAGTACACCCGCTTCTTCGGGTAAGAAGGGTTAAGCAATAAACACTTGCCTTCTGAGTAGCAAGCTAGTCACAAAAAAATCTTTAAAGAGTACTTGAGCATAACACCAAGTGTTGCTGCTCTCTTGCCATTCAACTGTTTCTAGTGTCACTCTTTCAAAAATACCTCTCTGTTTCCAGCTTGTGACTTCTTGGAACTAAATATTTTCTTTATTTATTTCTTCTTAGAAGTTGAACCCCTACGGGTTTTTTTTTAGATAAACAGCAGCTGTCTTGAATCCTTCAAATGCAGACAAGGTCTTTTCAGGATATCAAGACTTGTGTTACATATTCATGCGAGAGCTGCCAAAACAATTTTCAAAGCATTCCTGTTATAAACATGAGCGGCTGCAACTCCCAGCTCCCCACTGACAATGACTCATCAAGCTCGTTTCCAGCAGGAGGCTCTGTCTGTAACTTGCTGAAGAACCCTCAGTCAGAAACCCCGAACTCTTGGGCAAGACAACACCACTCTGAACAAACTTTAGCTGAAAGCTTACTGTCGGCTAAAAAAGGCCCTGAAGAAAACACTGCTACATCGTCTCTCAAGAACCAAGCTTGCAAAATCTAAATCATTTTTGAGACCTGTCTTCTTTTGGATCTTCTGCGACATCTTTGTTTTGAAGTGGTGGGTCATCCAGCCTTTGCTTAGAGATTCACTGCCTCACATGTGACCGAGGTCAATAAGTCAGCAGAATGATAGTTGAGAATGCTTGCCTGGTCTCTTCACCGCCGTTCCCCATCGGGATTTCTCCAGAAACAGATCTGCCTACAACGGGGAAAGCATTATAAGAGAGAGTCCTGCCATGGACTAATATTACTTCATACAAAAGGTGGGTAATAATCTATGTCATCTCCAGAGACAAGTAGTTGAGGCATACTCAATAACAACATCAATAAGACAATTGGATAGAGACATGGATAGGAAAGGTTGAGATGGACATGGGCCAACCACAGGCAAATGGGACTATCTTAGATGGGATATCTTGGCCGGCAGGGGCGAGATGGGCCAAAGGGCCCGTTTCCATGATGTGTGAATCTATAAATTCCGATCATTCAGAGGAATTGGAGAAAATTTTCCCAGGCCTTTTTCCCTAATCGACCTTGAGTTTTTAATCTGTGGCTTTCAACACTCCCAAGGCATCCTCATAGCAGCAAAAGATTATGGAGTGTTTTGACCTGATGATAAGATGTTCCAACTGCATAGTACAGGCTAGATGGATGAGCTGCTCTTTTCCTGTTTGAGCTTTTTATGGTGGTAACATTAGGAATAGAATCAGCCCTGAAGTCTGCACTGGCATTCAATATCCTTGTGACTGGCCCTGTGCTTGTTAACTCGCTTGCCCAACTCCCTTATACTCTGATTCCCTTTGTGTCTAAAGATTTATCAGTTCCAACCTTGAATATAAATGTTGATGGAGCATTCATAGTCAATTGGGTAGCAAATTTCAAAGGTTAACAATACTTTAGAACATAGAACCGTACAGCATATGAACAGGCCCTTCGGCCCACAAAGTCTATACCAAACATGATTCCAAGACCAACTCTTACCTGCCTGCACATAATCCATATCCATCCATTCTCTGAATAAGTATGTGTCTATCCAAAAGTCTCTCAAATACCTCTAACATATCAATAGACAATAGGCAATATCTGTCTCAACCCCCCCCCCCCCCCCCCCCCCCCCCCCCCCCGGCAGTGCATTCCATGCACACACCGCCTTCCGTACAAATAAAGTTGCCCCGCACATCTCCTTTAAACTTTAGCCCTCTCACCTTAAAGCTATGCCTTCTAATATTTGATTTATCCATCCGAGGGAAAAATAAAGTTCCTATCTGCCTACCCAATCTATGCCTCTTGTAAATGTATATACAATGTGTAAAGAAGTTTCACCATCAAGAACAGCTTTTTCCCCGCTGTTATCTGACCAGAGAATGGAGGGATATGGACCTCTTATGAGCTAAGCATGTATTCTCAATTCCCCAATCAACCTCATTACAGTTCTTGTATTCTCTTTTGACTGCTCTTTATCTGTAGCTATATTCACTCTATACCTCTGTACACTATATTCCACATATGTAGAAAGGATGCTGGGTTACACCAAAGATAGACACAAAATGCTGGAGTAACTCAGCGGGTCAGGCAGCGTCCCTGGAGAGAAGGAATGGGTGACCTGAAGAAGGGTCTTGACCCGAAGCGTCACCCACTATATTCCAAATGTTTGATTATATTCACGTGTGGATGATTTGACTGTATAGTGAATATATTTTCACTGTATCTTTGTACACAGAGCGGTACAGTGACACAGCGGTAGAGCTGCTGCCTTACAGTGCCAGAGACCCAGGTTCGATCCTGACTACGAGTGCTGTCTATACAGAGTTTGTACATTCACCCGATGACCATGTGGGGTTTTTCTCCAGGTGCTCCGGTTTCCTCCCACACCCCAAGGAGGTGCAGGTTTGTGGGTTAATTAGCTAAAATGTGTAGGTTAATTTGTTTCTGTAGATTGTGTGTAAGATAGAACTAGTGTATGGGGCAATCATTGGTTCGTGTGAACTCGGTTTGACCTAAGGGCCTGTTTCCATGCTGCATCTCTAAAGTAAACTGAAACTAAGCATGACAATAATAATCCAATAGTCATTGCAATGGACTATGGCCTCTCATCCAACACTTGCCATCCACTCTTTCAACCCAGAATCTTGTATTCCTCAGTGAGGTCACCTCCTGGTCTGTGTGGTTGAGATGGGTGTGGGGTTGTTCCTGCTGTTAAACTTGTGTAAAGCTGCAGAAAGCTATGCGAGGATGTTAGCTAGACGGTGAGCTCCAATTTAGCAGTACAGGCATTGAGTAAGCATTGCGCGTTGATCTGCCTTCTCTGAGTTCTCCCAGATAATGCTTGCAGGAAAAATGTTCCCAATGTTGTGTGAGTCCAGAACCAGGGGCCACAGTCTTAGAATAAAGGGGAGGTCATTTAAGAGGTGAGAAAAAAACGTTTTACCCAGAGAGTTGTGAATTTATGGAATTCCCTGCCACAGAGGGCAGTGGAGGCCAAATCACTGGATGGATTTAAGAGAGAGTTGGATAGAGCTCTAGGGGCTAGTGGAGTCAAGGGATATGGGGAGTAGGCAGGCACGGGTTATTGATAGCGGACGATCAGCCATGATCACAATGAATGGCGGTGCTGGCTCGAAGGGCCAAATGGCCTCCTCCTGCACCTATTTTCTATGTTTCTATAATATTAGTTGAAAACATTCACGTAAACCTTTGCAATTGGAAAGTACAGTGTGCTATTTCCTGGAATGAGAACAATGTCCTATCCTGAGCGGCTAAAACAATTAGATCTATATTATTGGAGTTTAGAAAAATGAGAGGTGATCTAGCTGAAACTTGTACAACAGAAAGGAGACGCAAACTGTAGGTATTGGTTTACAAAAAAAGACACAATAGTGCAGGAGTAACTCAGCAGGTCAGGCAGCATCTTTGGAGATAGGTGAGGTTTTGAAACATCACCTATCTACGTTCTCCATAAATACAGAGAGGATAATGGTTAATTTCCATGTAACATATTTCCACTAGATGGAGAACATGGATAAGTGACGTTTTGGGTTGGAACCCTTCTTCACATGGAGTGTCACCAATCCACTGAGTTACCCCAGCAATTTATGTCCTTTTGTGTAAACCAGCAACTGCAGTTCCTTGTTACTATAGTCTGTGAACATCTCACTGGATAATCAGGGTCAGTGTCTTCCCAGCTGTTATCAGGGAACTGAACTATCCTATCACCAACTAGAGTCTTGACCTACCATTTACCTCATTGGACTTTACCGGACTTCCCTTGCACTAAACGTTATTCTCTTTATCATATATCGGTACACTATGGACAGCTTGCTTGTAATCATGCTTTATGTAATAGTCCTTCAGCTGATTGAATAGCATGCAGAAAAAAGCTTATCGTTGTGTCTCGGTACACATGACAATAATAAACTAAATTAAACAAAATTTACGCAATTTTTTTATTTCTTAATGTTTAGCAGAAGGCGGAACAAAAGAAGAAAGAAAGCAAAACTTGAAGATGCCTGAGCTGGCATTGGTAATAATGAGATGAAAAGTTTGCTGGAGAAACATTTTTGGTGCTGCTAGCGAGTGAATCTGCGGAGACACACAGCAAGTTTGGATCTGGGCCTTTGTTGGCGTGGTGCACTGTGATTTGCAACAACTGGCCTGCAAAGTCCCAGTTTTAAGCTTGCACTATCTGCCCCTTCCTGGAACAGGTCTGAATTTTACTCCATCACATTTATTAAGCAACTTGGAATGACTTCTGCTGCCGGTTACTGAGGTAAATTATGTGTTGCATAACAACACGTGTTGAAACAAAGCCAATACATTTGAGTAAGTTGCAGTACCATGTTGGTGGCTCACTGCACAGTTGTACCAGACTTAGATCAGGGCAGGGTCTTTCCCATTGAGTCAGAGATTCAGATACCACCCCAGAGACGTGCGCGTAAAAGCACTTCAGTGCAATGATATACTGCACTGCTGAACGTGCTATCTTTCATCAGAGGCATTGAACTAAGGCCCAGTCTTTCTTCACATTGACTGACACTGTTCCAAAACTAAAGGGCAAGCAGGGCTTTTAGAAATCTGAAATAATAACAGAAAATGCTTGAGATACTCCAGAGGCCAGGCACATCTGTGGAGAGAGGTCAGATTTTTCATCAGTACAAGAGTTACCCCCAGACATTCCACCCTACAGGTGACCTGTTGTTAAACCTGCAGTTAACCACGTGCTCAATGCTTGCTCTGTTCTCTGCATTGAACAATGAATGCACAAGCAGCTTTAACACACTTTGCAATGTCAGGAAAGGGGTGTGAGAGGCAGAGACAAGATTTCTTTTCACATGTTACTTACAGGAGCAACATGATACTAATTTCAGGTTGAGATCCTGTATCAGGACGTTCATATAAACGTTAGCACATATTACGCAGGAGTAACCTGCTCCTCAACGGCCAGATTACTTCATCCTACCACAGAACTTCCCATCGCCCTCCTCCATTCTCCCAGCAGCCTAGACCATCTTGCTTCTCTCTTTCCCAGTTCTAATGAAGGGTGTCAGACCTGAAAACATTACCTGCTTCACTTCTTACAGATGCTGCCTGACCTGCTGAGTGTTTCCAGCATTTGATGTTCTTTCAGATTCCCAGCTTCTTCAGTTTATTTTTTATTTTTATAGATTTATCTATCTGCTTTCAAAGCAGTGCAAAAACTAAATTTGTTTCTTTAAAGGTCCAGAATCAAAAAACTATTTACAACGTTCAGTTATTCCTACATCATCAGCAAATGCAGCAACGAGTTGTCAACAAAATGTCTCACCAACAGCTATTGAGTATAAAAAATATGTTACAGTGAAACCCCAACAATTCAGACTTTCATGTTGCCAATAAGTTTTCTGAACTATCGGATGTTACTCATATCAATACCCCAACACTTCATTCAATTTTTATTTGCATGTGTCTAAAACAGTGGTATAACATATCTTCCAGTGAACTCAGTGAATTTAAAGGGAACAGGAAACTGAGCCCCGGTGAGTTGAAAGGATGCATGGGAATCAGGATTCTGGTGAGTTTCAGCTGGTGAGTTTCAGCTGAGAAGTTTCAGGTTGCATTTATCAACTTGTCAGAGTTTTAAACATGCAACCAGTGGTACCCTGCCCCAAGCAACAAACCTGCTCGTGTTTCTGACCCCCAATGCTGAGCCCCCCCATATCCTGGCGCACAGCTGGTGAACATATCTTATGTGGGCACACCGTCTTCGCAGGGCGTTATTTTCAGCAGTGGGTGATGCTGCCACTGCTCACCATTATGCACAGGCCCTCTGGCCACATCATCACAAGTGGAGATATTGCGACCCTGGTTTAATGGGACCCATAGGTTTCATTGCACCTTCTCTACTGTAATGAACACAGTGGTTTCACCAGCCCTTGGGTGTGCCATCACAGAGAGAACTCTGGGCGAAGGGAGGGCTCTGCAATCAAACAAAGAAGGGGTGGGGGGTGGGGGGGGAACACAACAGTTTCCGCCATATCCAGCAGGAGGCGATGAGAGAGGCTGTATGATTGAGGCAGGCCGCAGGATGCTGCCGGTGTCCAGCAGCGACCGGGCGGCACGATGCACAGTGGTGGAGTTGCTGCCTTACAGCGCCAGAGACCCGGGTTTGATCCTGATAACGGGTGCTGTGTGTACGGAGTTTGTACGTTCTGCCTGTGCCCGCGTGGGTTTTCTCCGTTTTCATGTTCTACAATAACATCCTACAATACATAGATTAGCATGGGGCCTCTATGCTCGTAGGGCCCCGGGCAACTGCCCAGTGTGCCCATGCGTTAAGACGGCCCTGCCCACAGCAGAAGGAAGATCCCTCTAATAAATCAGTATTGCTGGTGCAATGTGTTTAGTGATTTGATGTCGTCAGCATTGGCAATGAAACTTCCCCTGAGAGGCAGCTAAACAGCAAGAAAGATAAGGGTTTTCTGGGGACAGATATGTTCTTCTTTCATAATGCCCCTTCAAATCCCTATTTCTCTTGCAATCATCAACATTAACGTTATATCACCACAAAAGAACGTTTCTTCCCGCAGGCTGTTAAGTACGAACTCATGTAATTTTGTGATCTGGTAGAAAAGTCTACTTCCTGCCGTGAAATTAATTCACTTCAAACTGATCCAGCAATATAGAGTAAAGATTCTGCGGTTGACCAGGAGACTGAGTGTCTGACAAGGAACAAGGATTAATAGCATGGTTTTCGAGTGCTCATCAATCTCCAGAAGATGACGGTGGATCAGAGGACTAAAATCACAGATAGACAGTATGGTTACTGTTCAGCACATCAAGTCCGTATGACTGGGTAACAATCCAATAGTTGTCCACAGTCCCCCTGATAGTCCCTTCCTTTCACATACTATCCAGCTCCCATCTGAATGCTACTATTTGCCTCCACTACTACCAACAGAGAGCACATTCTGAACACAAACGCCTCGTTGTACAAAATATTTAGTTCATCACATAGAACAAGCAGAGTAGAGTGCTTCCTTACGACACCAGAGACCTGGGTTCGATCCTGTCTATGGGTACTGTCTGTATGGAGTTTGTACGTTCTCCCCGTGACAGTGTGGGTTTTCTCCGGGTGCTCCGGTTTCTTCACACACTCCAAAGACTTACAGGTTTGCAGGGTAATTGACTTCTGTAAATTGTAAATAGTCCCTAGTATGTACTTTAATGCTAGTGTATGGGGTGATTGCTGGTTGGCGCGGACTCAGTGGACCGAAGGGCCTTTTTCCACGCTGTGTCTCTAAAGACAAGTCTAAAGTCTAAAAAATGTAACATTTAACATATGAACAGGCCCTTCCGACACACAATGTCTGTGTCAGCATGATGCCAACATAAACTAATCTCATCTTTCTGCACATGATCTATATCCCTCCATTCCCTGCATATCCATGTGCCTAACTAAAAGCCTCTTGAACACCGCTATTGCATCTTTCCTCGCATCTCTCTAAACCAGGGGTTCCCAACATTTTTCGTCCCATTTACCCTTGGCAACTTTAATAGCACATAACAACGTTATTTCACTTATTTATGAACAACTAATGAAGAACAGGTACCGGTATACCAGAACCAAACACAGTCAGTCAATAAGTAAAAATATGTACAAATCCAGAATCAACAAATTTACCACCTGGGTAGGTGAAATTTACCCCAGGTTGGGAACCCTTGCTTTCTTTGCTTTGCTTCTGTCACCTTTGCTTTTCTCACCTTAAACAGGCTATGACCTCTGATCTTTGACATTTTCACCCAAGGAAAAAGTATCTGACTATGCTTCTCATTAAAGGCATATACAATTGTTAAAAGTAGGGTTTAGGGTAAGGGGTAAGAGATTTAGAAGTTACCTGAGGGGACCTTTCTCACCCAGAGAGTGGTGAGTACTTGGAATACACTGCTGGAGAGAGCGGTGGGAGCTAACTGAATTTAAGAAGTGTCAGGACAAGCACTTAGGTTTATCAGAACATAAAAGAGCTGAACGATGGAATGAATACAGATGGTGCCCACTGGTCAGTCTGGACACAGTGGGATGAGTGGCCTCTTTCCATGCTGTATGACTCTAAGAAGCAGCAAATGATCAGTATTTAATAACAAGGAACTGCAGATGCTGATTTACCAAAGAAAGACACAAACCGCTCGAGTAACTCAGCAGGTCAGGCTGCCTCTCTGGAGAACGTGGTTAGGTGACGTTTTGGGTTAATAACAAGGAACTTGAGATGCAAATGAATGATCATTATTGTTTGATCTGTGGACTTAAGAACAACAACAGAAATTCCCCGCACGTCCTCAGGGAGTTGCCCTCCCTCGGTACTTTTAACTGAGATTCAAACTTTAGACTTTCTACAACGGTCTACTGCAACGCCGCTTCTAATTTATCCAATTTTCCCTTAAAAGGTGCTGTTTTCACTGTCTCAAACATTCCCCAAGGTGAACAAAAAAATAATGTCCATGGTTTACTGCCAGCTTTACTGGTTAAAAGCTCAGCAGCATCTGAACAGTGTGCTTTCTTGCACACCACTTCCTCCTCTCTCTGGTGTTTTGTGCCAGCATTCACTGAAACAGAGTTAAGGGCCTGTCCCACTTGCATGCGATTGCGTGCATTTGACACGACTAACCGGAAGCGAAGTTCACGCAAAGTTTGGACTAAGCACGCGCTACGTTTGCGTGTGACGTCATTTACATCATGCTTACCAATCAGCTGGGCAGGTGATGGACCGACTGAATTTGGGCGTCACACGGCATTGGGCGGTGACATCATCACGCAACGTCACACCAGGCGGTGACGTCATCACGCAACACCACGCGCTAGGCGTACGCCGTCAAGACACTGCGTACGACGTCAAGACGCTGCGTACGACCACAATGCGCCTGCGTGCCGACAGGCCGTTGGCGTGCGAAGATTTCGGCCGCTGCAAGAATTTCTGAGCCCCGCGCGATGACGGGACCAGCCCCACACAACTCCACGCTTCTAAGTGGGACCGGCCCCGCGCGGCCATATGGTGCCCATACGCCTCAAGCGACCACGAGGTCACGTAATTTGCGAGCCAAAGTCGCGTAAGTGGGACAGGCCCTTTAAGTGTCAACTTGCATATCATGAGCACCTGGCTTTGAAAGTGTATTTCTGAACAGTTGCATGTTTAAGCCCATTGAAAAACGGATAGCCCATTGCTCTCATTTACGGCAAAGCTTTAAAAAAAAAACTACAATGTGCGACGTTTTAAGAATGGTATACACAAGGAACTGCAGATGCTGTTTACAAAAAATATATGAAGTGCTGGAGTAACTCAGCATCTCATGCAGACATAGACATACTGTTTTGCCACCTTTTGGGTCAGACTCACTGAAGAAGGGTCCCAACCTGAAATGTCCATGTCTTCCAGAGATGCTGCATGACCCGCTGAGTTACTCCAGTGCTTTGTGTGTCAAGAACGGTTACAAATATTCACTGATGCAGTGACAGGAGTAACTCATTAAAGCAAAGTGATTCTGAATGCCTGAAGATTGAAAACTTTTAAAAGGTATATTGTAACATCAGCCTTCAAACTTCCTTTAAGCATGACCCAGGATAGTCACCCAATCTGACAATGACTGTGACTGATGATGACAGTACAATGATCAACACAGACTGACATAATAAACAAACGTGCTCAAAGTATTTGTGCCACCGTATGTCTTGTATACATCACAGTTGGAAATGTCCAGTTATTTACAGTTGAATTGCTCTTAACTCTTCCCTCCTAATACAAGTCCTCACCCTCTCTGCCAATGATCCATTCAGAGCCCCAAATTATTAAGTTCATTGACATATTTTCTTATAAAAGCTACACACCTAAAGGGAGGCTGGTTGAATTGGAGGAGAAGTGAATGGATGTTAATGGGAGTAGGTTAAAAAGCAAAAGAAAGCATGCAAAAATCTTTCATGTTTACACACAGTACATAGAACAGTTGGGCAAAAATAAACCATCAGTCCCATGATTTCTATGTGAAGACGTGCAGATTTGCTGTGTGAATAAAACTATTGGTACCTCGATGCTGCGTAGAAAACATTATCACTTCCATCAGTATGTTATATTTCAGGATGTAAATGTACTTCTTAATATCTATCAATAGTAAAGGACATATCAGGAATATATTATTTAAGTGTCGGTTCTTCACAACAATGAGTCAAGTGGGCAGGACAATGGCGCAGCTGGTAGAGCCGCTACCTCGCCGCACAGACACCCGGGTTCAATCCTGACTTCGGATGCTGTCTGCGTGGAGTTTGCACGCTCTCCCCGTGACCACATGGGTTACCTCTGGGTGCTCCTCTTTCCTCCCACAAGACATTTGTAGGTTATTTGGCCTCTGTAAAAATTGTCTCTAGTGTGTGGGGAGTGGATAGCAAAGTGGGAAAACATAGAACTAGTGTGAACAGGTGATTGATGGTGGGCATAGACTTGGTGGGTCGTAAGGCCTGCTTCCATGCTGTATCTCTAAACTATAAAATGAAACAATGAACATAGCATTGGAGGAGGAGCACCACATATTTCGCTTGGTTAATTTACACCACAGCGGTATGAACATGGACTTCTCCAATTTCAGGTAGTCCTTGCCTTCTCCCTCCTTCCCCTCCCCTTCCCAGCACTCCCACAGCCCACTGTCTCCGCCTCTTCCTTTTTTCTTCCCGCCCCCCAATCCCACATCAGTCTGACGAAGAGTCTCAATACAAAACGTCACCTATTCCTTCACTCCATGAATGCTGCCTCACCCGCTGAGTTTCTCGAGCATTTTTGTCTACCTTTGATTTTTCCAGCATTTGCAGTTCTTTCTGAAGCATTGTTCTTCGGTCAGGAGCTCATCTTTCATGGTTTACACACCAAAAAATAACAACCTCCCTCGTTTTATGTTCACAAATCCAACAACGTCCTTATGCCGCTTCCTTTCTCCTTTAACCTTCTGGGTTATGAGCCGGAAGATTAGATTTATTTGAATTATGAGCAAGAGATTGGACAAAATCCCATACTGAGGTACAAAGAAGGAGGCAGATACTTTGCGACGAACACAATATGCTGGAGTAATTCAGCGGGTCAGGTAGCATATCTGGAAGACATGGATAGGTGACAAGAGCGGAACTCGTTATCAAAACATGGGGGGGACAGGGGGGACACAATTTTTTGGCAGCCGCGCGTGCATGCGCACACTCACACACACATGCGCGAGGCTTCGGAGGCTCAATCCAGCGCTAAATGCAGCTCAACTCTGCCTGTCTCGCCGGGTTAACCTACAGCCCTGACTGGACTGACCGGACACCAGCTCTGCCTCTCCACGCTGGCCATATTTCCCGCAAGCCCAGACAGGTTCACCAGGCAGAGTTGAGGTGGGTTTATCGCTGCTTCTCTGCGCTGGCTGTGGGCCTGGGGGTACAGCTTGCGTCTGACTCCCGACCTCTCTGGCCTCCTGTGGGGGGGTTGGGGGGGAGCACTCAGATGGGGACGGGACAGCGCCGAAGACCCGGCCGGGATCGATCCTGGCTGTGGATGAGGCGCAGGTCTGTGCCACGTCTCCCTCCTCCAATCACCGCACTCTATCCTCAGTCCCACCCACTCCTCACTCCTCCAATGAACACGCTGAATCATCATGTCCCGCCCCCATTGCCTGCTGACCGACGTCTCTCTCGTCCAATCGACGCCCTCGATCAGCAGTCCCACCTCCACTGTCTCGCGGAAAGCGGAGATTTTAAAATACGGATGACAAAAACTTGGGGGGATGTCTCAAAACATGGGGGGGACGTGTCTCCTCTGACCCCCCCATGTTTTCCGCCCTTGATAGATGACGTTTCAGGTCGGGACCTTTCTTCAGACTGTACCTTCAATCCAAGTCTGGCTTGAATTGGGAGCCTGAAAACGGAGTTGGAAGCCATGTTGGACAAGATGTTGGCGCAGACAAGTGCTGAGGAAACACACGTGGCTGTGGTAGCGAGTCTGGGCCAAAACATGGTCCATGAGTAAGAGAGCAGTAGAAACGACAGAGCAGTAAGCACAAGTCTCACCGTACTCTTTCTTTGAATAGTGGCTTTGTGATACTGGTTTCCCAGTGCCTGAAACACTAAATGCAGCGAGCTTTGCAAACAGAACACAAGGGCTAGTTTAATTTTGTTCAGTTTAGAGGTACAACATGGAAACACGCCCTTCAGCCAACGAATCCATGTCAACCACTAATCACCCACTTATATTAAAGATAGACACAAAGTGCTGGAGTAACTCAGCGGGTCAAGCAGCATCTTCGAATAAGGGCCAGTCAGAAGAAGGGTCTCAACCCGAAAGGTCACCCATCCTTTTTCTCCAGAGATGCTGTCTGACCCGCTGAGTTACTCCAGCACTTTGTGTCAATATTTGGTATCTGCAGTTCCTTCCTATTCATTTCCTATTAGGTCCATTTAATCATGAGCAAAAATAATACAACAAATTCATATGCATTGATTTTCAAAATGTTGCAGAGGATATTACAATAAAACCAATTGGATCGGCCGATAACAGTCCACTGATTCACAAAACATATGATTTCTCTGAAATGCTGCTGATAATATGCCATTTAGGTCAATTGAGAGAGAGCCTATCAACAGACCGAGAACATACAGTGAATCCATCTTGAAAAACTGTACATTGACTCTCCTAATCCAGTCATCTTGACTTTATTAAGTCCTATTTTAGATCTCCTTCCAAGTCATTCTGCAGCTTGGCATAACGCTCAGTGTAACTGGGCAAAAGGTGGATTTCTCTGTCGCTTGTGACCATCAACTTGCCACAACTGTGCATTCTCCACTTCAAAGAGAGCTCAGCAACATGTACTTATTGCAACCGGGCTACAGTGGTTAGAACAATATTTCAGTGCACTAGGAACTTTCCATATGGTTACTGGTGTTAAAGTACCAAAACTAAATGTAGTCAGATGAAACATTTTAGTGACAGAAGATGATTGCCTTGTGATGTTAAATATAAATATTTATTTTCAAGTAACTACGTACTATAGCTGGGGCCTTGGGCTATAATGATATCCATGTGGTTTAGTGAGGTGTCATGCAGATCGAAAGTGACAGTAATTGAACTACTCAGCATGTTCATTTAACCTCCTCATATTGGTCTGTGTTAAATCCCCCACTAAAAAGATGCACCGAGTGTTGTGATCTGGACACTTTACTGTTTATTCCTTTCAACCCACAAATTTGGCCATATGTATTTCTATCACTTATTTTGCATGTTGAAATCTTTGCCCTATTTTTGATCGCTAAGTCATAGCCAATAAAATGTTACATTGGAATACAGGCCACTGCACAGCCTGCAGTCTATTAAGGATGCATTAAATCATAAATGTTAAGTGGTTTATTTAAATGTCAACACAACCTTCAGATGGCAACCTGCCCTACAACACAGCACATACAAATGCAAATGATTATTAACCATTTCTCCTCTCCTTTGGTAGGAGTTTGTTTCTTACCAGAATGTGACTCCCCAGAATTAAAGCGTGTGTTGCAAGAGTAAACCTGCACTGTCTTTAAAGCAGGAAACCCCCCCCCAGTTGATGGAAGGAAGAAAGACCAAATAACAACATGCGCCAAAAAAGAGGGAGCAGGAATGATTTAAGGAGAGTCTTCAACGAAGAGAAGAGAGGGAAAATTGCATATTAATTATCTCATTCCAGAGATATAACCTGACCTGCTATATATTTTTTCAAACTTTTCTGTTATTCATTTTCCATTTTTAAAGTGTCAGATGTATATTGCTTTCATGATTATGGGAAACACATAGGAAAGTGGGCTTGATAATCTGGCTTCAAGCAAAGGGTAAGCTCCACTATAAGAAAACACCTTTCTTTCTCTTACACTCCAACTTCACAAACTCATTTACAGTCATAGAGTGATACGGTGTGGAAACAGGCCCTTCGGCCCAACTCGCCCACACCGGCCAACAATGTACCAGCTACACTAGTTCCACTTGCCTGTGCTTGGTCCATAACCCTCCACACCTGTCCTGTCCATGTACCTGTCTAACTGTTTCTTAAACTATGGGATAGTCTCAACCACCTCCTCTGGCAGCTTGTTCCATGCACCCACCATCTTTTGTGTGAAAAAGTTACCCCTCGGATTTCAATTAAACCTTTTCCCTCACCTTGAACCTATGTCGTCTGGTCATCGATTCCCATACTCTGGGCAAAAGACTGTGCATCTACCTGATCTATTCCTCTCATGATCTTAGACACCTCTATAAGATCCCCCCTCATCCTCCTGCGCTCCATGGAATAGAGACCCAGCCTACTCAGCCTCTCACTATAGCTCACACCCTCTGGTCCTGGCAACATTCTCGTAAATCTTTTCTGAACCCTTTCAAACTTGACAATATCTTTCCTATAACATGGTGCCTAGAACTGAACACAATATTCTAAATCCTTGACCTTACTGAAGTCCATGTACACAATATCCACAGCTCTCAGCTCCCCAAACTCCTCCAGGGATGCACTTGATCCCAGCTGCCTATACCTGTACCATGCATCCTTCTGGTCTTGACTAACATATCAATTTCCCTCGTCAGCCAAGCTTCCTTACGTATGCCTGCTTTGCCCTTCATTCTAACGGGGACGTACACATTCTGAGCTTTCTTCAGTACTTTTAAAAACATCCCACTTGGCCGATGTTCCTTTCCCCTCTAATAACCTGCTCCAGTCAACTTGAGTGAGACCTTCTCTCATACCCTCAAAGTTAGCCTTATCCCAGTTGAGCATTTTAACACGTGGGCCCTCTCCATCCCGATCCATAACTATCTTAAACGTAATCGAACTGTGGTCACTTGTCCCAAAAGGCTCCTCCACACACACTTCATTAACTTTCCCTTCCCAATTTCCCAATGCTCGATCCAGCGATCCCCTCACACGTGTGGGGGCCTCCACATACTGCTTGAGAAAACTCCTGAACACTTTTGAGGAATTTCACCCCATCTAAATCCTTCACGCTATAATTTTCCCAGTCTATATTGGGAAAGTTAATATCCCCTACTACAACAAACATAGAAACATAGAAATTAGGTGCAGGAGTAGGCCATTCAGCCCTTCGAGCCTGCACCACCATTCAATATGATCATGGCTGATCATCCAACTCAGTATCCCGTACCTGCCTTCTCTCCATACCCTCTGATCCCCTTAGCCACAAGGGCCACATCCAACTCACTCTTAAATACAGCCAATGAACTGGCCTCAACTACCCTCTGTGGCAGAGAGTTCCAGAGACTCACCACTCTCTGTGTGAAAAAAGTCTTTCTCATCTCTGTCTTAAAGGATTTCCCCCTTATCCTTAAGCTGTGACCCCTTGTCCTGGACTTCCCCAACATCGGGAACAATCTTCCTGCATCTAGCCTGTCCAACCCCTTAAGAATTTTGTAAGTTTCTATAAGATCCCCTCTTAATCTCCTAAATTCCAGAGAGTATAAACCGAGTCTATCCAGTCTTTCTTCATAAGACAGTCCTGACATCCCAGGAATCAGTCTGGTGAACCTTCTCTGCACTCCCTCTATGGCAATAATGTCCTTCCTCAGATTTGGAGACCAAAACTGCACGCAATACTCCAGGTGTGGTCTCACCAAGACCCTGTACAACTGAAGTAGAACCTCCCTGCTCCTGTACTCAAATCCTTTTGCTATGAAAGCTAACATACCATTCGCTTTTTTCACTGCCTGCTGCACCTGCATGCCTACTTTCAATGACTGGTGTACCATGACACCCAGGTCTCGCTGCATCTCCCCTTTTCCTAATCGGCCACCATTTAAATAATAGTCTGCTTTCCTGTTTTTGCCACCAACGTGGATAACCTCACATTTATCCACATTATACTGCATCTGCCAAACATTTGCCCACTCACCCAGCCTATCCAAGTCACCTTGCAGTCTCCTAGCATCCTCCTCACAGCGAACACTGCCCCCCAGCTTAGTGTCATCCGCAAAACTTGGAGATATTGCCTTCAATTCCCTCATCCAGATCATTAATATATATTGTAAATAGCTGGGGTCCCAGCACTGAGCCCTGCGGTACCCCACTAGTTACTGCCTGTCATTGTGAAAAGGACCCGTTTACTCCTACTCTTTGCTTCCTGTTTGCCAGCCAGTTTCTCTATCCACATCAATACTGAACCCCTAATACCGTATGCTTTAAGTTTGTATACTAATCTCTTATGTGGGACCTTGTCGAAAGCCTTCTGGAAGTCCAGATATACCACATCCACTGGTTCTCCCTTATCCACGCTACTAGTTACATCCTCGAAAAATTCCACAAGATTCGTCAGACATGATTTACCTTTTGTAAATCCATGCTGACTTTGTCCAATGATTTCACCACTTTCCAAATGTGCTGCTATCCCATCTTTAATAACTGACTCTAGCAGTTTCCCCACTACCGATGTTAGACTAACTGGTCTGTAATTCCCCGTTTTCTCTCTCCCTCCCTTCTTAAAAAGAGGTGTTACATTTGCTACCCGCCAATCCTCAGGAACTACTCCAGAATCTAAAGAGTTTTGAAAGATTATCACTAATGCATCCACTATTTCCTGAGCTACTTCCTTAAGTACTCTGGGATGCAGCCTATCTGGCCCTGGGGATTTATCGGCCTTTAATCTATTCAATTTACCCAACACCACTTCCCGACTGACCTGGATTTCACTCAATTCCTCCTTTGACCCACAGTCCCCTGCTATTTCAGGCAGATTATTTATGTCTTCCTTAGTGAAGACGGAACCAAAGTAGTTATTCAATTGGTCCGCCATGTCCTTGTTCCCCATGATCAACTCACCCGTTTCTGACTGCAAGGGACCTACATTTGTTTTAACTAACCTCTTTCTCTTCACATATCTATAAAAACTTTTGCAGTCAGTTTTTATGTTCCCTGCCAGTTTTCTTTCATAATCTATTTTTCCTTTCCTAATTAAGCCCTTTGTTCTCCTCTGCTGGTCTCTGAATTTCTCCCCAGTCCTCTGGTATGCTGCTTTTTCTGGCTACTTTGTACGCATCATCCTTTGCTTTGATACTATCCCTGATTTCCCTTGTTATCCACGGATGCACTACCTTCCCCGATTTATTCTTTTGCCAAACTGGGATGAACAATTTTTGTAGTTCATCCATGCAGTCTTTAAATGTCTTCCATTGTATATCCACCGTCAACCCTTTTAGAATTAATTGCCAGTCAATCTTGGCCAATTCACGTCTCATACCCTCAAAGTTACCTTATTTGACCTGCAGGTGTCTGCAATCTCCCGGCACATTTGTTCTTCTAATTCCCATTGACTATTCGGGGGGTCTGTAGTATACCCCCAACAAGGTGATCATCCCTTTCTTGTTCCACAGCTCCACCCATAAGACCTCACTGTCCGTAATGTCACCTCTGAACACAGCCGTGACATCATCCTTGACCAACAATGCAACCCCCCCCCCTCTTTTTCCCTCGCCCCTGTCTCTCCTGAAGCTCCTGTACCCCGGAACATTGAGCTGCCAGTCCTGCCCCTCTCTTAACCAGGTTTCAGTCATGGCTACAACGTCCCAGTCTCTCGTACCTATCCATGCCCTAAGCTCATCTGCCTTACCCGTCAGGCCCCTTGCATTAAAATACGTGCCGTTTAAACCAATCCTCCTTCCTCGCTCTCCGCCTTTCACCTGCCTATTCTGTCCACTAACCTTTCCCACACCACCCACCATACCAACTTCTATCCTCTCACGTGCCTGTGTCCTGCACGATATCCCAGCCCCTTGCCAATCTAGTTTAAACCCTCCTGTGTAGCATTAGCAAACCTTCCCGCTGGGATGTTGGTCCCCCTCCTGTTTAGGTGCAATCCGTCTCTTTTATACAGGTCACCCCTGCCCCGGAAGAGTTCCCAATTATCCAGAAATCTGAATCCCTGCCCCCTGGATTAACTCCTCAGCCACACATTCATTTCCCCTATCTTCCTATTCTTACCTCACTAGCACGAGGTACTGGAAGCAATGCTGAGATCACTACTCTGCAGGTCCTGCTTTTCAGTCGCCTGCCCAATTCCGTACATTCTTGTTGCAGAACCTCCTTCCTCTTCCGACCTATATCATTTGTGCCAACATGCACAACAACCTCCGGCTGCTCCCCCTCACTCTTGAGGATGCCGTGCAGCTGCTCCAAGATGTCCCGGTCCCTGGCACCAGGGAGGCAACACACCATCCTGGAGTCTCGCCTGTTGCCGCAGAATCTCCTGCCCACACCTCTGACGATAGAGTCTCCCACCACTATGGCTCTGCCTGATGTCACTCTTCCCCTTTGAGTCTCAGCACCAGGGTTGGAATCACAGCGCTTGCTATCACAGAGGGCAGTGGAGGCAAAATCACTGGATGGATTTGAGAGAGATTTAGATAGAGCTCTAGGGGCTAGTGGAATCAAGGGACATGGGGAGAAGGCAGGCACGGGTTATTGATTGGAGACGATCAGCCATGATCACAATGAATGGCGGTGCTGGCTCGAAGGGCCGAATGGCCTCCTCCTGCACCCATTTTCTATGTTTCTACTCAATCTTGTCGTGTCATCCGCTACCAAGAGGGTGTGAGGAAGGGTTTCGGCCCGAAACATTGCCTATCTCCTTCGCTCCATAGATGCTGCTGCACCCGCTGAGTTTCTCCAGCATTTTGTGTACCCTAGTTCCAGCCAATACTCGCTCTCGCTGCTTATGGCTGCTGCTTCTCTCCGACCTTCATGGTATACTTGACCCATTGATTTACTCCAGCACTTTGTGGTTTTTTTTGTAAACCAGCAACTTTAGTTCCTTGTATCCTCAATTATTTCCAGTTGTTTAAACTCCAATGTGTTGTGTTACTTTAAATTACACTGGCACACTTAATATAGTTCAGTTTATTGTCAGGTGTACTGAGGTACAGTCTAAAGCTTTTTTGGATGCGTGGTCTGCAGTCAGCAGAAACACTATACATGATTACAATCAAGCTGCTCGCAGTGTACAGATACAGGATAAAGTAAATAATGTTAAGGACAAGATTAAGTCCAGAAAAGTCAGATTAAAGATAGTCCGAGGGTCTCCACTGAGGTAGATGGTAGCTTAGACTGCTCCCTAGTTGGTGATAGGATGGATAGGATGGTTTAGTTGCCCGATAAAAGCTGGGAAGAGATTGTTCCTGTATCTGGAAGTATACGTCTGCACACATCTGTACCTCTTGCTTGATGGGAGAGGGGAGATGAGGGAATGTCCAAGGTGAGTCATCCTTGATTATACTGGTGGCCTTGACGAGGCAGCGTGAAGTGTAGATGGAGTCAACGAAAGGGAGGTTGGTTTGTGTGATGGCACTGGGCTGCGTCCACAATTTTCTACAATTTCTTGCGATCGTGGACGGAGCTGTTCCCAAACCATGCTGTGGTGGATCCCAATAAAATGTTATGGCACATCTATAGAAGTTGATGAGAGTTGTTGGCGACATGCCAAACTTCCTCAGCCTTCTAAGGAAGTAGAGAAGTAAGTGCTATCTCCTGCATCAAAGCGAGCTGCAGCGAGTTACCAGGAATTTGTCCCTTCCTGCGAGTTGTGACCATCCTCTGGACATTGTCAGCAAACATTCAGGTGGTTTGTGGGTTTAGCTGCGTAGTGGTGGTTCTCTTGCTGAATGAGGCAGAGCAATCTGCAGTGTCTTTGTTAATTCACATGTAGCACTTACATTGATGACTTTGGTGTTTTAGATAATTTTTCACACAACGCACACTCCAGGCTTTGAAGTGGTGGAATCGATTTTCAAGGTACAGAATGAAGACCCTTACCACAACAGATTTATGATTCCCTCATTGGGGAAAGTCCAATGGTATTTCTGTCCAGTGCCAACAGAAAATGGCGAAACTTCCACGACACTGTGTGCAGTCGATTGAACCCTGAACCTTGGGGGAAATCTGGCAGGTTTGCATGTTTCTGCGTCGCGTGCACAACGCGAGGCTCTGTGTCTCCGTAGTTTTAGCAATTTTTTTTTAGTTCTGTTAATAATTAACTTAGTTTTCGCCCGGAGCACTCGAGCGAAGACTCTGTACGGCCGTCAGGAGCTACTGGAGCTCGGCCGTCTCCACGTAACGAGCCCCAGAAGCGACTTTCAACTGCCGCCGGAGATCGTCAGGACACCGGAGTCTAGCGGGCCAGCTCCCCCGACAGGAAGTGCCCGGAGGCGGCGCAGGGACCGCAAACAAAGACGTGGGAAGCGCGGAGGCCATCGAGCGAGGCTGAGATCAAACCCGCACCAGCCAGCACTGCCCAGCATTTTCCTCGCGAATGTCCGGTCCCTGGTGAGTAAAATCGACGAACTGCGGCTGCGGATCACCACACACAAACGGATCGCCGACTGCAACGCCATGGTCTTCACCGAAACATGGCTCACCGACAACATCCCGGACAACACCATCGAGCTGGAGGGGCACTGTCTTCAGGGCCGATAGAACAGCGGAGGACTCCGGTAAGACCAAGGGCGGCGGACTGTGCATTTATGTGAATAACTCATGGTGTACAGATGCTGTCAGGATTGGTAGTCACTGCTCTGCTGACCTGGAACACCTGATGATAAAGTGCAGGCCCTTCTATCTGCCCAGGGAATTTACATCGATTGTTATCACTGCAGTCTATGTACCCCCAGACGCTAATGCCAGGCTAGCAATGGAGGAGCTGCAAGCTGCTATCAGCAGACAACTAACTGCACATCCAGAGGGGGCCTTTATTGCTGCAGGTGATTTTAACCACTCTAACCTTAAAACTGTACTCCCCAGATTCCACCAACATGTCTCCTGCCCAACCAGAGGAAACAAGACACTGGACCTAGTATTCACCAACATTACTGAAGCATACAAAGCCCTCCCCCTCCTCCACCTGGGACAGTCTGACCACCTCTCTCTGTTCCTGCTCCCCAAATACACACCTCTGATCAGACGTGTGAAACCTTCCATGAGGTCAGTGAAGGTCTGGCCTGAGGGGGCTGTCTCTGTCTTACAGGAACAGTTTCAGCAAACAGACTGGAGGCTGTTTGCCACCCAGGCCACCTTCAACTCCCAAGTGGACATCAACTCATACACCTCAACCGTTCTGGACTACATAAAATTCTGCACGGACAACGTCACTACCCACAAAGAAATAAGGACCTTCCCTAACCAGAAGCCGTGGATGAGCAGGGAGGTCAGACTCCTGCTGAAGGCTCGCGACGCCGCTTTTAAATCTGGCGATGCTGAGGGTTACAGCTCATCCAGGGCCAATCTGAAAAAGGGAATTAGGAATGCTAAACTTAATCACAAACGGCGGATTGAGGAGCATTTCCGAAATAACTCTGACCCCAGGCGCATGTGGCAAGGAATCAAATCCATTGCCATAAAGTTAACACTCCCCCCCCCAGACAATGCCTCCCTTCCTGACGAGCTAAACTATTTCTACGCCCGCTTCGATCGGGCCAACAAAACTCCAGCCATCAAAGTTGCTCCACCCCCGCATGAACAACCCCTCAGTCTCTCCACCTCTGCTGTACGAGATGCACTGAGCAAGGTGAATGAGCACAAAGCTGCCGGCCCCGATGGCATCCCCGGGCGGGTGCTCAGGGCATGTGCTGGACAACTATCCCTGGTCCTCACTGACATTTTCAATCTGTCACTGGCCCAGGGTGTCGTCCCCACTTGCCTCAAGACATCTACCATTGTGCCAGTGCCCAAACAATCAGCAACAGGGAGTCTCAACGATTTCCGGCCAGTGGCACTCACCCCTGTCATCGCCAAGTGCTTCGAGCGGCTGATCCTGGCTCACCTCAAAGCCAGCCTCCCCCCCCACACTGGACCCCCATCAGTTTGCCTACCGGACCAATAGGTCAACAGAAGACGCCATATCGGCGGCCCTACACTCTGCCCTGACCCACCTGGACAGCAATAACACCTACATCAGGCTGCTGTTCATCGACTTCAGTTCCGCCTTTAACACTGTCATACCCGCTAGCTTGATCACCAAACTCAGCGGTCTTGGCATCTCCACTTCCCTCTGCAATTGGACACTGGATTTCCTCACTAACAGACCTCAGTCTGTTAGGATCAACAACCTCACCTCCTCCACTATAACACTGAACACTGGCGTGCCACAGGGCTGTGTGCTCAGTCCTTTCCTCTACTCTCTCTTCACCCATGACTGCATCCCTAAGTTTAGCTCCAACGCCATCATAAAATTTGCCGACGACACCACGGTGGTAGGACTGATCAGCGATAACGACGAGTCAGCCTACAGGGAGGAGGTCCAGCACCTGACAACCTGGTGTGCCAATAACAACCTCGTCCTCAACTCCCAAAAGACGAAGGAGATCATTGTCGACTTCAGGAAGAACAGAGGGGGCAGACACACCCCCATCCATATAAACGGGATTGAGGTGGAGCGGGTCTCCAACTACAAATTCCTCGGGTACACATCTCGGAGGATCTGTCCTGGTCCCTCAACACCTCCAAGCTGATCAAAAAGGCACAGCAGCGCCTTTACTTCCTGAGGAGGCTCAAAAAAGCCCACCTGTCCCCCCTGATCCTGACCAACCTCTACCGCTGTACCATCGAAAGCATCCTGACCACCTGCTTTACGGTCTGGTACAGCAGTTGCACCGTAGCAGACAGGAAGGCACTACAACGGGTGGTGAAAACCGCCCAGCACATCATCGGTGCCCCGCTCCTTGCTTTGGATGCCCTCCACCGAAAACGGTGTCTGAGACGGGCTGGGAAGATCATCAAGGACCCCTCCCACCCTAACCATGGACTGTTTGCCCTCCTACCATCGGGGAGGCGGTACAGGAGCCTCAGGTCCCGCACCAGCAGGATGAGGAGTAGCTTCTACAATAACACCATCGCACTGCTGAACTCGGAGTCCCGCCGATAGATTCCCACATCTGCATTTATTTATCTGTATTTATCTAAACATTGCTATCACTACGTACTAACACTAAACTGCATTTCGTTGTACCCATACTTGTATCTGTGCAATGACATTAAATTTGAATTGAATTGAATTGAATTGAATTGAATTGAATTCTGACATGCTGCTCTCTGTTCATAGAGGAGATGAATGCCTTCTTCACAGACAGCCAGTATCTTTGGCATGCCCTGTACACATTGTGACAGATATCATCTCTTAGAATAATTCAGAGACAGTGAGGATTATAAGCAGACCAGCTGGTGACAGACATTGCCTTTGGAAACCATACTATATACAGTGGCTTGCAAAAGTATTCATACCCCTTGAACTTTTCCACATTTTGTCATGTTACAACCACAAACGTAAATGTATTTTATTGGGATTTTATGTGATAGACCAACACAAAGTGGCGCAAAATTGTGAAGTGGAAGGAAAATGATACATGGTTTTCAAATTTTATTACAAATAAAAAACTGAAAAGTGTGGCATGCAAAAGTATTCAGCCTCCTTTACTCTGATACCCCTAAATAAAATCCAGTGCAACCAATTGCCTTCAGAAGTCACCTAATTAGTAAACAGAGTCCACTTGTGTGTAATCTAATCTCAGTATAAATACAGCTGTTCTGTGAAGGCCTCAGATGTTTGTCAGAGAACATTAGTGAACAAACAGCATCATGAAGCCCAAGGAACACACCAGACAGGCCAAGGATAAAGTTGTGGAGAAGTTTAAAGCAGGGTTAGGTTATAAAAAAAAATCCCAAGCTTTGAACATCTCATGGAGCACTGTTCAATCCATCATCCAAAAATGGAAAGAGTATGGCACAACTTCAAACCTACCAAGATATGGCCGTCCACCTAAACTGACAGGCTGGGCAAGGAGAGCATTGATCAGAGAAGCAGCCAAGAGGCCCATGGTAACTCTGGAGGAGCTGCAGATATCCACAGCTCAGGTGGGAGAATCTGTCCACAGGACAACTATTAGTTGTGCACTCCACAAATCAGGCCTTTATGGAAGAGTGGCAAGAAGAAAGCCATTGTTGAAACAAAGCCATAAGAAGTCCCGTTTGCAGTTTGCCACAAGCCATGTGGGGGACACAGCAAACATGTGGAGGAAGGTGCTCTGGTCTGATGAGAACAAAATTGAAAGACTCCACAATTGTGACTGTGGTGTTGTTGATGGTGAGTGGGGTGAGGAGAGGGGGAGCTCTCCTAAAGTCTACAATCAATTCCACTATCTTAAGAGCATTGAGCTCCAGGTTGTTGCGATGGCACCAGGATGCCAGCTGAATCACTTTCTGTCTGTAGGCAGATTCCTCCCCTTCCTGATCAGTCCAACCAGGGTTGTGTCGTTTGCAAACTTGAGAAGCTTAAGAGAGGAGTCAGTGGAGGTGCAGTCGTTGGTGTAGAGGAGAGGGGAGAGTACGCAGCCTTGCGGTGCTCCTATGCTGAGGGTCTGAGATGTGCTATCCCAGCCTCACATGCTGCTTCCTGTATGCTAGGAAGCTAGTGATCCACCGACAGAGGGGTTCAGGCACAGTCAACTTGGAAAGTTTGGAGTGTAGTAGCCCTGGCACAATGGTGTTGAATGCAGAGCTAAAATCAACAAACAGGATCCTTGCATAGGTCCCTTGGCGGTCTAGGTGCTGGAGGATGAAGTGCAGGCCCAGGCTGACTGTGTCATCCACAGATCTATTGGCCTGATATGCAAACTGCAGATCAATATCTCTCTTGATACCTGAAGTTGTTGACTGATAAGTTGTTTTATTGTGTTTTACCATTATGTTGCACAAACTCTATTGCAGTGTTCGAAAAAAACAAACAGACTTTGTGGTTGATAACCTGTCTTTTATGTTTTGCTATAAATGTAATAAAATAAAGGAACTGCAGAAACTGATTTATACCAAAGATAGACACAGAATGCTGGGGTAACTCAACAGCTCAAACAAGCATCTCTGGAGAAAATTGATATGTGCTGTTTCGGGAAATATCACCTATTTAGTTTCTCTTCACCTATTTAGTAACCCACTGAGTTACTCCAGCATTTTGTGCCAATCATTTTACTTTTTGCCTCTTTCTTATTATTCTACCTAATGATTCTACTTATTATTCTACCTGTTGTTCCAAGAAAACATTACTATTGGTGTTTAACCATTTCCTGTCTTACAGGTAATTCTAAGTATTTTCCTCCTTCCCTTGGGTTTACTGCCCTTAAAGTGATCAACAGCTGTTAATTTGTTGGTAGGCTGGGGTTCTGTTGAACACAGTCTGTTACAGTGGATGAAGTCCAGGAGATATGCATTTCCATCAACGTAGAGGTAAGGTGACATAGCAGCTAAATCAATTCCAAGAAATTAAATGAAAGCTCTAATTTCAAGTAAGCCTTGGATCCCCTCTCTCTCCATGCCTCCTCTACCCTAGTTGTTCTGCTACTTTCACTGTTCATTTCCCTTCGTTATCACCTCTTCCACAGCCAACAATGGTCCATTGTCGGCTCCACGTTCCCATGGTCATCGGTGCTGGCTCTGGCCTGTTCTGTAGCTGTTCATACCTCTAGATTCCCTTGCCCCTCAGACTGAAGAAACGTCAGACTTCGACCTGAAACGTCTCCTATTCGTTTTCTCCGGAGATGCTCCCTGGTCAGAGAGACCCATTGATTTACTCCAGCAGTTTGTGTCTATCTTAACTGGAAGCGGAAACTAATTAGGCAGCCCTCCGACAATGCGTGGAAGACACAAACAGTACATATGATTGGTAGCTGATGCCTTAGAAAACTCTTCAAATAGTTGGCATTGGAAATCTGGGTATCAACAAAACCAAAGTCGCACCAGGACATTTGTGATCAGATCTATGCCCACTCAGCTGACTCTCTCTGTATATTACTGTTTACAGCTGGTTCTGTGCCAGTCATCTGAGGAGTTGTCATGTGCAGTCCTGAAAGACGCGTCTGTACTTTAGCAGCTGAACTACTGTTGATTTGATTGCAGGCACCTTGCGACACTTCTAGATCAGGTGTTTACAGACCGGCTTTCAGTTCTTTTAAATAAAGCAATTGCACATAGAGTGTATCACACAGAGAGAGTTTCAATTCGTTTGGATTTAACTTTAAACATATAGAGGTTAGTCTTTTTCTGCAGGAGCAGAATAAATGTGGTTCTCACCACATTTAGTGCAGCACAGTGGTAGAGCTGCTGCCTCACAGCACCAGAGACCCGGGTTTCATCCTGACCTCGGCTGCTGTCTGCGTGCAGTTTGTATGTTCTCCCATGGGTTTGTTCCGGGTGCCCCAGTTTCCTCTCACAATCCAAAGCCGTGCAGGTTTGTGGGATAATATGTCCCCTCTAAGTGTGTTGGATTAGTGTACGGGAGATCGATGGTTGGAGTGGACGCGGTGGGCCGATGGGCCTGTTTCCATGCTCCATCTCTGAACGAAAGCAAAGTGCTTTCCTTCCCCTCCTCTCTCTGATGTCAACTTCCACTTTCATGGCCTATCATGTGGGCCCCTGACCCCTTCACCTTTTGCTGATTACCTTCACCCTCCATCTGGTCTTATGTAGCCCTGGTGCTGCAACAACAATATCTCCATGCAGACAGAAACCCAGGGAGAGGTCTAGCATTTGCCTTTGTGTGCCTTAGCTATGACAAGTGCCCCCTGATAGTCATACAGCAGGTAACCAGGCCCATTTGGTTCATCTCATCCATACCAACTAAGATTCCCCAATCTAAACAAGTCCTATTTCCCCACATTTGGCCCATATCCCTCCTATCCATATACTTGTCCACATGTCCTTTAACTAATGGTAATAATACCTGCTTGACGAATAATAGTCTGAAGAAAGGTCTTTTCCCGAAACATTACCTATTCCTTTTCTCCAAAGATACTGCCTGTCCCACTGAATTATTCCAGCATTGAGGCATATGTCTACCTGCCTCAAGTACCTCCTCTGGCAGCCAATTCCATATACCTTCCACCCAGTAATTAATTTGTCCCTCAGGTTCCTATTAAGCTGTATGATGAGGATGTGCAGGCTATGACCATTCCTTGAAGCACAGAAGGCCAAGGGGTGATCTTATGTAAGTGATAGTGGCGGAAGTGGCGTCGCTGTTCTTCTGCTGCTGTGGCTCGCCTGCAGTCCGTTTGTCTTTTCTTTTTTGTTTTCTTTTGTCCTGTTGTTTCAGTTTATTTTTTGTTGTGTATATGTGGGGGGGGGGGGGGGGGGGGGGGGGAGAAGGAAGAGACACTTGTTTATAGTCTCTTCCTTTCTTGTTGTATCCCCCGTCTCCGTCTCCGTCGGCGCTGAGGCCTAATGGCGGAGCGAGCAGCCTTCAACTGGGACCGACCTCAAGGCTCCGGAGGCAGAGCAAGGACTTACCAACGTGAGGCTGGCCGACTTCGGGGCTGTGGTGGCGTTGCAGCGGCGATGACCTGACTTCGGAGCCTCGGAGGCTTGGCCGTGGGCCCAGTGAACGACAATGTCGGGAGCTCATAGGTCCCAGGTTGGTGACCTGTTCTCTGGAGCTCCCGCAACGACAGCTTCGTTCGCTGGACTGGAGGGTGGCAGCTTCGGCAGCTTGGACCGCCCCAGGCCGCAGAGTTTGAACTGGCCCGTTCGCGGAGCTCGGATTCGCAGCGGGACTTGCCATCACCCAGTGGCGTCACGACATCGGAAACCTGGATCGCCTCAATGCAGAGGGAGAACAAGGTGAACAAGGAGGGAAGAGACAAGGACTTTAAGACTTTTGCCTTCCATCACAGTGAGGAGGGCCTGGTGGACTCACTGTGGTGGATGTTAAATCTGTGTTTATTGTGTGTTTTGTTATTTTATTCTATGTTATGACTGCAAGGCACAAAATGTTGTTCAGACTGAAAAGTCTGAATGACAATGAAGGATACTTTACTTTACTTATAGAGGTGCATAAGATCATTAAGGGAATAGATAGGATAAATGCACAGAGACTTTTACATAGAGAAGGCAAAACAAGAACCAGAGGATTAAGGTGAGAGCAGAAAGATTTAATAGGAACCTGAGGAGCAGTTTTTTCCCACACAGAAGACGGGAGGTTCATGGAGTGAGCTGCCAGTGTACCGATTGAGCTTGGGGCTCAGTTAGAAATTGGCAAGTATGATGTTGTGGGAATTACAGAGACTGTAAGAGGACCAGGACTGGGAACTGAATATTCTGAGGTATACGTCCTAACGAAAAGACAGACAGGTGGCAGAGGGGATAGGGTAAGGAATGAAATTCAGGCCCTTGCGAGGGGTGACATAGAATCAGGAGATGTAGAGCCAGTATGGATAGAACAGGAATTCTAATGGTAAAAAGACCCAAATGGGAGTTGCTACAGGCCCCCAAACAGTAGCCTGGATATAGGGTGCAAGTTGAATCAAGAGTTAAAATTGGCATGCCATAAAGGTAATGCTATAGTTGTTATGGGAGATTTCAACATGCAGGTAGACTGGGAAAATCAGGTTGGTACAGGACCCCAAGAAAGGGAGTTTGTGGAGTGCCTCCATGATGGATTCTTAGAGCAGCTTGTACTGGATCCTACCAGCGAGAAGGCAATTCTGGATTTAGTGTAGTGCAATGATCCTGATTTGATAAGGGAACTCAAGGTAAAGGAGCCATTAGGAGATAGTGAGCATAATATGATAAGTTTTAATCTACAATTTGAGAGGGAGAAGTGAAAATCGGAAGTGTCAGTATTACAATTGAACAAAGGGGACTATAGTGCCATGAGGGACGAGCTGGCCAAAGTTGACTGGAAGGAGACCCTAGCAGGGATACCAGTGGAACAACAATGGTAGGTATTTCTGGGAATAATTTAGCAGGTGCAGGATCAGTTCATTCCAAAGAGGAATAAAGATTCCAAGGGAAGTAAGGGGTGACTGTGGCTGACAAGGGAAGTCAGGGACAGTATACAAATAAAAGAGAAGAAGTATAACATAGCAAAGATGAGCGGGAAGCCAGAGAGTTGGAAACTTTTCTTTTCTGATTTAAGTGGGACCCAGCAGGTCCCCACTTAGTCTAGTATTGAGTGTATTCTTATGCAATTTGTTCAATAAAGGAGGGAAGTTTTTTAGTTTTAATAAAGATAAAGAAGTATATGTCTTAGTTTACATAAATTCCTAGATTTTTTCATTAACTATTTTACAGGGGATTGTTGTAATATAAGTGGATTGAGATTTTCCAATTTGGTTGGCCCCATGGTTTTGCTTTTATTCCAATTAATTCTGAGTATCCCGAGGAATGAGCCAAGTAGAGTTAAGTAAATTTAATAGGGTTTGGGATACTAAATTCAGGTTTTATAATGTAGATTAATATATCATCTGCATATAAATACATTTTATTCTCAGTGTCTTTAGTATTATACCCGTATATTTCAGGGTGGGACCTAACACTTTCTGCTAGTGGCTCAATTGCAAGTGCGAATAATAACGGGGATAACGGGGCATCCTTGTCTACAACTGCTAGATAAATTAAATTTAGTTGATAACATTTGGTTTGTTGATATTCTAGCTGTTGGGTTAGTATATAAGAGTTTTACCCATGTACGAATCTTATAGAATCTTTCGAGGATGTAACTAGTAGAGTGGATAAGGGAGAACCTGTGGATGTGTCATATCTGGATTTTCAGAAGGCTTTTGACACAGTCCCACATAAGAGATTAGTATACAAACTTAAAGCACACGGTATTGGGGGTTTAGTATTGATGTGGATAGAGAACTGACTGGCAGACAAGAAGCAAAGAATAGGAGTAAACGGGTCATTTTCAGAATGGCAGGCAGTGACCAGTGGGGTACCGCAAGGCTCAGTGCTGGGACCCCAGCTATTTACAATATATATTAATGATCTGGATGAAGGAATTGGATGCAACATCTCCAAGTTTGCAGATGACACCAAGCTGGGTCTCAGTAAGTGTTAGAGTCTGTGAGGAGGGAGATGCTAGGAGGCTGCAGGGCGGACGGATAGGTTTGGCTGCGCGCGTGAGTGGGCAAATGCATGGCAGATGCAGTATAATGTGGATAAAATCTCTGTGAGGTTATCCACTTTCATGGCAAAAAAAAAAGCAGGAGGGTAGATACGACTATATCTGAATGGTGGAAATTAGGAGAAAAGGGGAGACGTGCAACAAGACTACTGGGTGTCAGGTACAACCAGTCATTGAAAGTAGTAGGCCTGCAGGTACAGCAGGCAGTGAAGAAAGCAAATGGTATGTTAGCATTCACATAGCAAAAGGATCTGAGTATAGGAGCAGGGAGGTTTCTACTGCAGTTGTACAGGGTTTTGGTTGAGACCACACCTGGAGTTTTGCGACACAGTTTTGGTCTCCAAATCTGAGAAAAGATATTCTTGCCATAGAGGGGGTACAGAGAAGGTTCACCAGGACTGATTCCTGGGATGTCAGGACCTTTTCATATGAGGAAAGACTGGATTAGACTTCGGCTTGAGTAACTCGCTAGAAAGTTAGAAGGTCTGAGGGGGGATCTTATAGAAAGCTTACAAAATTTTTAAGGGGTTGGACAGGCTCTGAGAGATGCAGGGAGATTGTTCCCGATGTGGGGGAAAATCCAGAACAAGGGGTCACAGTTTAAGGATAAGGGGGAAGTCTTTTAGGAACGAGATGAGAAAATCTTTTTTCACAAGAGGATTGGTGAATCTGTGGAAATTCTCTGCCACAGAAGGTAGTTGAGGCTAGTTCATTGGCTATATTTAAGAGGGAGTTAGATGTGGCCCTTGTGGCTAAAGGGATCAGGGGGTATGGATGAGAAGGCAGGTACAGGAATACTGAGTTGGATGATCAGCCATGATCAATATTGAATGGCGATGCAGGCTCGAAGGGGAACGACCTCGAACATGGCCCTACTCCTTGCACCTATTTTTTAATGTTTCTATGTTTCTACTCAACTCTCCTCTGCCCCACGTTGACATTTTGATCCCATCAACGAGAAATAAATAGGGCCATATACCACTGATCAAATGCTTTCTCGTGTCATCTAACAAAATAATTGTCTATAAATCTCGTTTAGTAATTCTCTTTGAGTGTATATAATATTAGAATGCTATTCGTCTCAGGTTATAAGAAGAGTAGCGGTTATGGAATAAATCCTGTTTGGTCAGGGTTGATTTAATTTATTAATCACTTGATTAATCTTTGTGCTTCGGTTTTTAGTTAATATTTTTGATCAGTATTTAAGAGCTATAGCTCTTATATGAACCTGGATCTTCAGGTTCCGCCTCTTATCTGTTTTTGGTACGAGTGTTATTATAGATTCGGCTTCTTAGCCGTTTTGGTAATTTCTGTTGAGTTCTGTGTAATCTGTAAGCTTCATACAGGCGTCTTGTAAGTGTGGTGAGATCAGATATAATGTTTGTGAGAAAGAAAAATAAAATTCAGATCTTATACCATCAGGGCCGGGGGCGTTGCCGGCGCGTTTTTAGAGAATCTGGTAGAAACTAGAAATGCTTTCCAATTACCAGCCGTCGGAGTGATTCTATCGTTTTAGCTGAGTAGAGGTTTTGTTAATATTGCAGCGATCTCTCAGTGATATACGACGAAGGCTGTACTAATGTTCTACAATTTCAGATCTGATTTTAGTGAATTGATTTTTCCCCGTCCCGTTTTCGAAGTTGGCGAGCTATAGTTTTTGTGGTTTGGTCGCGCGGGAATGTCAAAGTAGAGAATTGTTTTAGTATACCGATAACATTTTATAACTTGGTACTCTGAATAATTTTATGTTTATCTTTTAATATTTCCAATATGCTATTATTATGTTTTTATCCAGGGTGTTAGTGCAGCCGGCATGCGTTCTTATGTCTAATTGTCTTATTTTGTGCTTTTCCTTGTGTCTGGTTTGTTTTAACCCGATTTTCGTCTTGTATTGTGAAAAGCTTGGTGTGAGGAGATATTGGGAGTGTTTGGGAAACTTTTAAAGAGCAGAACAGAGAGATAACTAAAAAGGCAATATGGGGAAGAAAAGATGATGGTACGGAAAAGTTAAACGGAAATTATAGACCAGTTAACCTGACATCGTGGTTGGGGGATATGTGGAGGTCAATTTATTAAAAGATGAAATAGCAGCACAGTTTTGGCTCTAAGCGAATAGCCAGTAATACAGAGATCGGTCCGAATGGCGTGTTCGTGTCAGCATGGAATTTACGAAGGGAAGAAAATCATGCTTGACAAATCTTCTGGAATTTTTTGAGGATGTAACTAGGAGAAAATGGACAGTGGGAGGAGCTAGTGGATTGTAGTGTACCCTGGACATCAGAATAGCAGTTAATTGATTAATTGATCCTGACATAGGAGATTTAGTGGGCAAACAATTAGAGTGCACATGGTACTGGGGTGCGTTGTCTGCCGGTACTAACAGTGGATTAGAAAAATTGAGTGTCTGGCAGTACAGGAAGCAAACGAATAGGGGATTAACGGGATCCCTTTTCAGAATATACAGGCATATGACTAGAGAGGGGGGGTGCTGGAAACTGCAGCTATTTACAATATACATTCATGATTTAGAGGGAAAGGGATAAAAGTACAATTAGCAAAATTTGCAGATGACACCAAAGCTGGATGCAGTGTGAAGAACTATGTGAGGAATTCTAATGAGGAGACGCAGGGGACTGGGACAGGTTGGTCGTGATCTGTCGGGCAGAATGCAGTGTTTTAATGTGGATAAAATGTGAGTGGTTATCTCCTATTTGGTATGGTGGCGCAGAAAACAAGAAGGGCAGATTATATCTTGAATGGTGTGAAGTTGGAAAAAAGGGGAAGAATACCAAGTGGAAATCGGGGTGTTGTCCTTGTTACATCAGTCCAACTGAAAGCCAAGTATGCAGGATTATTGCAAGGCAGTAGAGGAAAGCGATGGCATGTGGTGGGCCTTCATACCACGAGGAGTTCAGTATAGGAGACAAAGAGGTCCTTCTGCCGTTGTACAGGGGCCTAGTAAAAACCACAGACCTGGAGTATTGTGTGCAGTTTTGGTCTCCAAATTTGAGGGAACGGACATTTTTTGCTATTGAGGGAGTTGCAGCGCGTAGGTTCACGAAGTTATTTATCCCGGGATGGCGGACTGTCTCTATGTTGATAGAACAGAGCGGCTGGGCTTGTATACTCTGGAATTTAGAAGGGATGAGAGGATCAAGATTTATTGAAAGACTATGAAAGATTATTAATAGTTTGGACACACTAGAGGCAGAAAGATGGTGTCCACAATGTTGGGGGAGTCCAGAGAAACCCAGGGGCTCCTACAGTTTAAGAATAGGAATTGTAAGAACATTGAGATTTGGAAAAAACTTTTTTAACTTGGAGGGTTGTGAATCTGTGGAATTCTCTGCCTCAGATAGGCTCAGTGGAGGCGAAACTCTCTGGATGCTTAACACACGGGGGAGTTAGATATGGAGGCTCTTAAAGATAGCAGTTGAGTCGGGGGGGATATGGGGAGAGGTAGGAAAGGGGTTTATTGATGTGGATATCAAGCATGATCACAGTGAATGCTCGGTGGGTGCTGGTTCAAAGGGCCCAAAGGTCCTACTCCTGCCAACCTATTGTCTATTGTCTATTGTAGTGAGGCAGGTCTATAACAACATTTAAAAAGACAGTTGAACAGGTACGGATCAAGAATGTTTGAGGGATATGGGCGCCAATGTGCAATCAGGTGGGACTAGGGAAGGATTGGGCAATCTTGTTTGGCAGGACAAGTTGGCCTAAGGCTGATATGTCTACTTTGATCTAAATGACGATGCTCTTCTCATGTTTTAAATAAATTAATAGGGCGTCTTTTAGAAAGGCCGTGGTGAGGAGGAATTTTAGTCACGGGGTAGATTCAGTCGTAGATAAACTGTGGAACTCATTCGCCCACAGAGGGCCATGGATGGCCAACGAGTCAGTGGATATTTATACGGCGAGATAGACAAATTCTTGATTGAAGACACGAATGTCATAAGGGTGGAATATCCCTGCGAGCTCCTCCAGAGGTACCATGGGCTCCTTGGCTGCTTTTACTCTGATCAAATGCTCCTACCTTGCCCTTAGGGAGAATGCATGGAGGGCAGGAAAATGGGATTAGGAGGCAGAGATCACCCATGATTGAATGGCGGAGTAAATTTGATTGGCCGAATGGCCCAATTCTACTCCTATAATTTATGAACCCGTTCTCTGGTTTTTGATTCCCCTATCACGGATAAACAACTCTGTGCACTCACCCTGTCGATTCCTCTCCTCTTTGGGATTTTATTCTGGTCTGGCAATATCCTTTCCAAATCTGCAGCTGCCTTGCTGCAACAACCACCCATGTACAATTTGGATAGCAAAAATTTCAGTGAGCACTTTTCTTGCCTCAATTAGTAAATGGTTTGAACCTACCGTAAAGGTGTTTCACAAGCTCCTGTCACCTTAAGTCTTACCATTTAGAATGTGACGAAAGTAAAGAAACTGCAGATACAAGAAATCTGAAATGAAATCAGAAGAATGCAGGAGATACCAGGTCACGCATCTGTGGAAAGAGAAACAGTTTGCACTTCAGATCCAAAACACTTCATCAGGATGATCAGCAAGATCATTCTTCCAGATTCACCAAAGGTTATTATTACCTATACGAGGTCGTTTTACCGGGCAATATTAGTTGGTATTTTGACAGGTCCAAAAACGCGCAGTTTCCGGCGGGCAATATTACTTGATATTTTTCTTCTTCCGGGTTTCGCCATTGAAAAACGCGCAGTTTCCGGCGGGCAATATAATAGAATATTGACTGCCTTGAGGGGGATACGACATATATTGCCTGAAGTAGATTCATATTGCCCGAGTCGAAGACGAGGGCTATATGGATCTAGTGAGGGAATATAATGTCGTATCTCCCGAAAGTGAGGACAGTCATTATGTGTTATTATTACCCATTATCAGACATCTAGAGGAAAATCTGAACATCTCATCTGGATATGAATGTATCTATGCATTTTTTTGCAATATGCATTGCAACATTGTAAAGAAGGGTACTAAAACCATTGCAACATTGTAAATAAGGGTACTAAAACCATTCCAACATTGTAAATAAGGGTACTAAAAACAATGTAACATTTATGTTTATTTATGTAATTTATGATAAATTCATTTATGTGACAATGGTGAAGGTCGAAGTTTTAAAACGGGAACCTTTTCTCGCAAAAACCGGGCAGCCATTTTTTTTTTTTGAGAATAAATTTTAAATTTCCCACGCAGCGTGACGTTGCCGTCACGCAGCGTCACGTTCCCGGATGTGAGACCTAGGGGGAATATAAGGTTATATTCCCCGCTGTTTAAACAGGTAAAACTCCATAGGGGTTGGCTAGAAAGGGGAATATAAGAAAATATTCCCCTGTTAGCCCTGCTGGCAGTAAAATGGAAGGGAATAAAATTTGGTTTAAAACCATACCTCAGATGTGTGATATGGGTAATAATACTTGATATTTTTCTTCTTCCGGTTTTCGCCATTGACTTTTGCTAAAGGGAAGCGGCGGCCAATCAGAGGATTTATCCAGCTTCACGAGGGCGGCCAATTCAGCGCCTGTTTGGCTAAGCGAGCGGCGGCCAATCAGAGGGAATCTCACACGGTGAGCCAATCAGCGCCTGTTGCTAAAGGGGAGCGGCGGCCAATCAGAGGATTTATCCAGCTTCACGGGGAGGCCAATCAGCGCCTGTTGCTAAGCGAGCGGCGGCCAATCAGAGGAATCTCACACGGTGAGAGGCCAATCAGCGCCTGTTGCTAAAGGGGAGCGGCGGACCAATCGCGAAGAATCGGGTCACCGGCATCTAAACAAACATGGCAGCCTCCAGCAGTGCGAGATTCGCGTCTCTTGACGACGACGGAATTATTTTGCAATTTACTTGGGGATAGGGGGAAGGTTAAATTTAATATTGACTGGCAACATTCTTTCGGAGAGACACCAGGAATATTGCCCGCACTGAAATCATATTGCCCTCGTCTTCGACTCGGCAATATGATTTCAGTTTGGGCAATATTCCTGGTGTCTCCCTCAAGGCCAGTCAATATTATATTATTATTACCCATATCACACATCTGAGCTATGCTTTTACAAAATTGTATTCCCTTCGTTTTGAGTGCCAGCAGGGTTAACAGGGGAATATTTTCTTGTATTCCCCTTTCTTGTGAACGCCTATGGACTTTACGTGTTAAAACAGCGGTAAATATAGTCTTATATTCCCCTGGTCTCACATCCGGGAACTTGGCAATGTGACGCTGCGTGGGAAATTTTAGAATTTGTTCTCGACAAAACAAGCAAAATGGCAGCCTCCTGCGAGAAGAGGTTCACGACTTTTGACAGAAGATTTTCCTCTAGATGTCTGATATGGGTAATAATAACAATATTGACTGTCCTCTTTCGGGGGATACGACATATTGCCCTCACTAGATCCATATTGCCCTCGTCTTCGACTCGGGCAATATGAATCTACTTCAGGCAATATATGTCGTATCCCCCTCAAGGCCAGTCAATATTCTATTATTATTAACTAGCCACAAAGATCCACAGGTGGTGCAGGCAACTCACCATTAGCAAACTCTTGGCCAGTGAAAGTGCATGGGTCAAAAAGGCACAGCTTCACAGCTTTTAACTGAAATAATGGCTTGTTTGATTAATGAGAGTAGCACTCCATCTAAAATCAAGGTTCTTGTTCCTGAATTATATTACTTTTGGCACCAGTTGAAGTACCACAAGAGACGGAACAAATGATTGTAAATAGAATATTTAACATTCCAAATAAATGTTCAAGATTGGAAACAATAAACCAGACAGTAAAATAATAAGAAAAAGATTTAAGTTTTATTGGTATCAATTGCCATCGTAAATAAAAAATCTTCTCATAAAATGTCAGAAAAATAACACATTTTAACGTAAAATGCCCAGTCCCCTTCCTTTGAATAGTTTATGAACTGATACTTGGAAAAAGGAATAATCCCCATGGCTCGGGGAAGGGCAGGGAATTGGGACCAACATGTTAGCTCTGTTGGCAAAAACATGATTGAATTCGCAGGCCTCCTTGCATGGTAAGCTTATGGTATTGTCTGTTCAAAATTTCAAAGAAATACTTGTTACATATTTTCAGTCAATCTGAACCAGAGGAGACTGGAACCCTGATTAAGGACATATCCAGTCTCACCACCACCATTGAGCAAACCTTTGCCTTGATGCCCAGGCAACAGATAAATGAGGGAAGTATGCTCTTGTCATATTTCTTGGCACTTGAGTCTGATGCTGCTCTATGTAGGAGTAAGCTTTCATAGTTTAGTGATATGATGGGGTCAAGGAAAGAGCGTTCACGTCACGGCCCTATTTCCACCAATCTTCCACCACCACGCACAAGAGGCAATACAACAAACACCATTGTATGAAGGTGCTGTGAATTGTGTTCAGCTCAGGCTGAACAAAATCTAATCTTGTGTGCGGACTCGATAAGAAGAAGTGATATGATGGAAGAATGAATATCTGAAGTGAAGACCAATGATCAGGCAATCAGATCATTAAACAGAAAGGTGCTTTAATATTCAATTCCCCACAGGCTGCTTGGTTATATAGATGAACCAGTCATCTGTTTTGCTGTTGATTTTTTTCAATGTCTTTCCACACTGCTGTCATTTGTTATATAAATAACCTTACAGTTGTATATTCCAATGTGGATAGGATGGCTAAGGTGGCTTTCACATTGTGGCCTTCATCAGTCAAGGGCATCAAGTTTGGGACAATATATGTTGCAGTTGTACTAGAGGCTGGTGAGGCCACACTTGGGAACAAGTGTTCAGTTTTGATTACCCTGCCATACGAAAGATGCCATTATGCTGGAAAGAGTGGAGAAAGATTTGAGGATGTTGCTAGGTTTCAAGGGACTGAGTTTATATCAGAGATTGGATAGGCTAGGACTTTATTCTATGGAATGTAGGAAAATGAGGGGGTGATCTTATAGAGGTATATGCAATAAGGATTTTGTACACCTCTATAAGATCACCCCTCATCCTCCTGCATTCCAAGGAATGGTCGGCAGAGAGGAGTTGGACCCAATGGCCTGTTTCCATGCTGAATGGTTCAATAAAGTAATAATAGAATCTGTCAGAGATTCAGCGGGGATGAACACTTTAAATAGTACAAGGATACAAACTAAAGAGCAATGGAATAATCTCTGGTTATTTACATATCACTAAAGATTCTACACTTTCGTGGAAGCCAGTCTAGTTAATCAGGAGTACCTAAGCTGAACCAATTTATTCCTCAGGATTCCACTCCAGGAGTCCTCAATTCCATAGAAACAAGTTCTCCGAGATAGCCTTCATTAATTAGCTGTGGTCATTTGCCATCTGTGTGCATAGTGAGCAGGGACAAATTATTTGGCTGCAAGGCACTCAAGCCTAAACCACTTCCACCATGAATCATTTAAAGGAAAATTGGCCAAGCTCAATCAGAATTCGACATAACAATTAAATCTAGTAATTTAAATGTACCACAGGACTTGTCCGACTCCTGAATAAACAGAGGTTTTCAACCAATCATTATTATTTGAGACTTGAAAATTCTGACAAAAAAATACTATACAAAGCATGAAAAAAATATGATCAACCAACAGATGGACATGTTTTAAATGATACAAATGCATGAAGCATGGTTCACCAATATGTTTCATGTGCACAGTAAACCCCAAGACATTGCAGACCCTCCTGGGTTATGAACAAGTGACTTATGGACACATTCCCTACATACAGCACAGATTTTGTAGACTGCCAGGATTGATTTGCTGGCTGCGGCAGGCATCTTCTGCTGGGTGGGAATGGGGCATTTCCAACTGCCTTCTTTCCCCACCCATTCCTCTCTCCCATTTCTGAGAGGCAGGGATGAACTGAGCAGAACTAAAACTATTAGTTATAAGTGTTATGTTGCAGTTGTACAAGATGTTGGCAAAGCCATACCTGAGGTATTTAATCACCTTGCTATAGGAGAGATACCATTAACTTGGAAAGAGTGTAGGAAAGATTTACAAAGATGTTGCCAGGAAGGATTGCATTGTAGGGAGAGGTTAGGCAGGCTGGGACTTTATTCCTTGACGCAGGGAGACTAAATTATCTTATATGGGTGCATAAAATCAGGAGCTGCGTAGATTGTGTGCATTCACCCTGTCTTTTTCCCCAGGGTGGGGGGAATCAAGAAACAGAGGGTATTGGTTTAAGGTGAGTGGGGAAAGATTTAATAGGCACCAGAGGGACAACCTTTTCATAGAGTGTGGTCTTCTTCTTGCGTATGGCGCTCACAGCCTAAAGTTGTAGGACAACTTGTTCTACTTGATCTTATTTGATTGTGCACGCCCGGTTGATTGCATTCGTCGAAACAGGGCGGACCACATGAAGGTTGCAATCTCCCACCCCAGAGTGTGGTGCATATATGGAATGAGAAACCAGATAAAGTGGCGAGGCAGTTACAAAACAAAAAGACATGGATAGAAAATATTTAGAGGGATATGGGTCAAATGTAGGCAAATGGGACTTGCTTAGATGGGTATCTTGGATGGCATGGACAACTTTGGCCAAAGGGTAGTTTTATGCCGAATGAAACTGTCGCTGAGCCGACCCACTTACTCACTCACCGAGTCAGAGAGACTGGCTGGCAGCAACTCTTCCCGCACCTGCCTGCTCTTGTCACAGCTGATGCTGCAATCCTGTTTTTTCTAATTTCCAATTTTCCAATAATGCGGTCACGGTGGCGCAACGGTAGAGTTGCTGCCTGACAGCGGGTTTGATCCCGACTACAGGTGCTGTCTGCACAGAGTTTGTACATTCTCCACGTGATCTGCATGGGTTTTCTCAGAGATCTTCAGTTTCCTCCCACACTCCAATGCGTACAGGTTTGTAGTTTAATTGGCTTGGTAAATGAAAAATTGTCCCTAGTGTGTGCATGATAGTGTTAACGTGCAGGGATCGCTGGTTGGTGCGGACCTGTGAGCCAAAGGCCCTGTTTCCGCGCTTAATCTCTAAAGTAACGAATAATCCTCAGGAAGGCAGCGCTGTTGTAACAACATTTCTCACCTGCTCAGTTAAATGAGACGTATGTTTGCCTGGAATTAAACATTGCATTGTCATAGTCATACAGCACAGATACAGACCCTTCAGCCCAATTTACCCATGTGGATGATGCTCCATCTAAACTAGTTCCACCTTCCCACATTTGACCCCTATCCATCTAAACCTTTCCTATCCATGTACTTGTCCAAATGCTTTTTAAATGTGTTTATATATCCAACACCATCTATGCAAAAAAGTTGCCTCTCAGGTTCCTATTAATTCTTTCCCCTCTCACTATAACTCTATGTCCCCTTGTTCTTAATTCGCCTATTCTTGGTAAAAGATTGTACATTTACCCCCATCTACTCCCCACAGAGCCCTAATGCAAAAATTACAAAAAAATAACTACATATGGGATTCAATTTTTTTTTAATTTGATTACAAATTACCTTGGCAAATGAAAAATGTGCATGCCTTTCATTCATTCCTTTTACTAATTGCAGATTCCTCATTATGATTGTCTATACAATGAAAAATTTTCTATATTGAAAAAATACTAAGCTAATGATAATTTAGAATTTCCTTTAAATTCTGTCTGAATGAAACCATGCTGAAGAAAATATATTTTCCAATTACAACAAAGTTAAATCAAGAAAATAAAATGAAAGTAACTTCAAATTACAAACTGTTGTCAATCGCTTCTTCCCACAAGGATGTGAATTCCCAACTTTATTCATCAGCATCATCAAACTGTCCCTGCACAATGGGTATTTCTACAATCCTTGCTCTTGATGATGAGGGAACGTGATCATGGCTTGGGTTGTACGTTTCCCCGTCCTGCCAAACAAGAGGCACTTCACAACCAGGGTTTTTAGTGATCACCTCGAGGTCATCTTCATCTGGAAGAAAGCACATCACAACAGTTAAGGGGCTTTCCAATAGCTACAATTCAGGTATCAAATGGATCATCTTAATGTGACCTACAATAGTGCAGCAGCACTAAAGTTTACAATTCTAAAAAAATATTCCCTTTAGGGACATAATTTACTGACGGGACTCTGTTGATCAGTATGTAAATATAGCATCTTTGTTGCAATTAGTTTTGGTTTAGAGTTTAGTGATACAGTGTGGAAACAGACCCTTCGGCCCACAGCTACACAGACCAGCGATCACCCCATACACTATTTCCATCCTGCACACTCGGGATAATTTACATAAGCCACTTAACCTACAAATGTGCGCATCTTTGGAATGGAGGAAACCAGAGCACCTGGAGAAAACCCACTCGGCCACAGGGAGAACATACAAACTCTGTACGTGCAGCACCCGTAGTCAGGATCGAACCTGCGTCTATGGCACTATAAGGCAGCAACTCTACCGCTGCTCCACCGTGCCGCTACTGAACAGTGCTGAAGTTTCAAAACTAAATTACAAGTAAAAATGTTTTGTTTTAAAGAGACTTTGATAGACTTTTAGACCTTGGTCAAATCAGAAAAAAAGAACTACACCTAATCAGTCTCCGGACATTAAAATGTGCTAGTCAGCGCTGAACTGAAAATGCTGGAAACGCTCAGCAATTTCTGTATATATATCTTTAGTAGACTTCTGTGCCTTTGTCAGAGATGATATTTCTAAGTGGAATATTTGCATCTTTCACCCCGTTTTATTTATTGAACAGAATGATAAGTACATGCAAACACATCACAACCTTATCTCTTCTTTATTAGCTACCCAATTGGTCTTACCATTACTTCTTCCCCCATCGAGCTCTACAACATTTTTCCCTCTTAACTTATTTATCAAATTCCTTTTGGAAAATAGAAAATAGCAAATTTATTTTTTGTGATGCAACACATCCTTCACCAATGATCCCAATGTCTCCCCTGACTAATAAACTTCCCACCTACCACTATTGATGATAGTATTGATGATAATAGTAGCTCTATTTGACTTCATGATGCAGCTCTCAACAAGACTTTGTTTAGGCCATATTTGGAGTATTGCACACATATTTGGAGTATTGCACCCCATTACAAGAAGGATGTGGAGGCTTTGGAGAGGGTGCTGAGGAGGTTTACAAGAATGCTGCCTGGATTAGAGAGTTTAAACTACAAGGAAAGGTTGGATACATCTGGATTGTTTTCTCTGGGATGTCAGATGTTGAGGGAAGACTCGATAGAAGTATATCAAACTGTGAGAGGCATAGAAAGGGTAAGTCAGTTGGAACATTTTTACCCCCAGGACAGAAATATCCAACATTAGAGGGCATGGCTATAAAGTGAAAGGGGGAAAGCATAACGAAGATGTGTGGGGCAAGTTTTTTATTACACAGATAGTGCTGGGGGCCTGGAACGTACTGCCAGGGGTAGTGGTGGAGGCAGATACAACAGTGATGTTTAAGAGGCTTTTGCGCTGTATTGCTCTAAAACATAGAAACATAGAAACATAGAAATTAGGTGCAGGAGTAGGCCATTCAGCCCTTCGAGCCTGCACCGCCATTCAATATGATCATGGCTGATCATCCAACTCAGTAAACCCGTACCTGCCTTCTCTCCATACCCTTCTGATCCCTAAGCCACAAGGGCCACATCCAACTCACTCTTAAATATAGCCAATGAAACTGGCCTCAACTACCCTCTGTGGCAGAGAGTTCCAGAGACTCACCACTCTCTGTGTGAAAAAAGTCTTTTCTCATTCTCGGTCTTAAAACACCCCTTATCCTTAAGCTGTGACCCTTGTCCTGGACTTCCCCAACATCGGGAACAATCTTCCTGCATCTTAGCCTGTCCAACCCCTTAAGAATTTTGAAAGTTTCTATAAGATCCCCTCTCAATCTCCTAAATTCCAGAGAGTATAAACCGAGTCTATCCAGTCTTTCTTCATAAGACAGTCCTGACATCCCAGGAATCAGTCTGGTGAACCTTCTCTGCACTCCCTCTATGGCAATAATGTCCTTCCTCAGATTTGGAGACCAAAACTGTACGCAATACTCCAGGTGTGGTCTCACCAAGACCCTGTACAACTGAAGTAGAACCTCCCTGCTCCTGTACTCAAATCCTTTTGCTATGAAAGCTAACATACCATTCGCTATGTTCTACTGGGGACAGTTTCGAGTTACTTATTCTATTAAAAACCTTCATTAATCAGAAGATTTCACAGCATTTAAAGCCCTGTCCCACAGTACGAGTTCATTCTAAGAGCTCTCCCGAATTTAAAAAAAAAATCACTTATGGTAAGCACGGAGAATGAATGCAGCAGGTAAGTCGGAGTTCAGGGACGTCTCTTAGCGGCTCATAATGCTAACGTCAGGTATTCGGGAAGACTTGCTAGCGGCAGGTAAGCACGGGAAGACTCGTGAAGATTTTGCAACATGTTGAAAAATGTCCATGAGAGCCCCGAGTACCGACGAGTGGCTATTATCGTAAATCTCCGAGTTCGAATCAGGGCAAACTCGGGAAAACTCTTGGAGTGAACTCGTACCATGGGACAGGGCTTTAAGGATTACTGCAGAAAGGCTCTAGTTTCTCCATGTAACTAATGAAGTTCAAATCTTACAGCTCTGGTCCAAGAACAGTAAATCTCCTCTGCACTTTAAGTGCATGATATCCTTTCTAGGTGTGACACCCAGAAATGGGCACAATAATGGAAATGTGAATTTTTCTCCCAGCTCTAATGGGCTCTCAGGTTTCAACGCCTGAAATAAACAGGCAATCAATCTGTCTTCCAGCCTGCTTCATATTTCCCAAGATTCCATCATTAACTTGATGCTTGAATCTACAGGCAAAATGACTTATTCTTCCAAGTGCAGAAGTTTCACGAACCAGATTTGAAGTGCACCATTAACCCAGCCAATAACAAGCTTTTAAGAAGTTTATTTAGTTCAGTTTAGATACAGTGTGGAAACAGGCCCTTTGGCCACCAAGTCCACACCAACCAGTGATCACGTTTAGTTCCACACTACAGATGAGAAAATATACAGAAGCCAATTAACCTACATCTGTGCACGTCGTTCGAACGTGGAGTTTAAACCGAAGCTGCGGATAAAACCCACGTGGTCACAGGGAGAACCTAATACCATTTTAATCTCCATTATCCATATATCTCATAATTGCACAAACCTTAAGCCAAGCACCTACTTTTTTTTATCCCCAATAAAACACAAGACAGCCCAGGCTAAACATGCAGTAATATAGAAGCAATTTTCAATCATTACAAGACATTTTGCAAAACGTTTTCAATCGCTGAATCCTTTGCAAACACATTACCATAGGGACAAGCTTCATTAACTTCTTTCTCCCAGTCCTCTTTCTCAGAAAATAGCTCAACACCTATTCCCGCCACTTGGGTGGTCTCTGGAGATGATGAAATATAATAGTCACTCAGGTCACTATCTGAATATTCATGGTTATCAGCTTCATCATCATCTTCCTGTTCATTTTCATCTTTTGCCCAGGAGAGAGAAGTGATCTGTCGTTCCAAATGTCGAGAATCTAAATCAAGAACACTGATCTATTAAAAAAGTGAAAATATCCAATATTCTGAAATTAACAGAATTTTGACAACTATTTTTAATGATGATGCATGGTAATTTACAACAATTGATATGATAATTATTACATTCAAACCCAACCTGGAGGAATGCAACAGATAGGGTAGATGCATAAAATATTTTACCCAGGGTAGGGAAAACAAGAATCAGAGAACATAGGTTTAAAGTGACTGAAAATTAATAAGAACTTGAGGGGCAACTTTTTGCACAGAGGTGGTGGTATATGGAATGAGCTGCCAAAAGAGGTAGTTGAGGTAGATGCTAAAACAACATTTAAATGTAATTTAGACAGGTACACGAATAGGAATGGTTTAGAGGGATGTGGGTCAATCACAGGCAGATGGGACTAGGATAGATAGGGCAGCTTGGTCAGCATGGGCAAGTTGGGCCGATGGGCCTATTTTCATGCAGTATGACTAAGACTTTACATTTTATTACAATCTTAAATGAAATCAGTATGGTTATTTTCAAACCAGTTTGTCATGGACATGGATACAATCTGAACTGGGTGAATGGGCAAATGCATGGCAGATGCAGTATAATGTGGATAAATGTGAGGTCATCCACTTTGGAGGCAAAAACAGGAAGGTAGACTATTATTTGAATGGTGACCGATTAGGAAAAGGGGAGATGCAGCGAGACCTGGGTGTCATGGTACAACAGTCATTGAAAGTACGCATGCAGGTGCAGCAGGCAGTGAAGAGAGCGAATGGTATGTTGGCATTCATAGCAAAAGGATTTGAGTACAAGAGCAGGGAGGTTCTACTGCAGTTGTATAGGGTCTTGGTGAGGCCACACCTGGAGTATTGCGTGCAGTTTTGGTCTCCTAATCTGAGGAAAGACATTCTTGCCGTAGAGGGAGAGTACAGAGAAAGGTTCACCAGACTGATTCCTGGGATGGCACGACTTCCATATGAAGAAAGACTGGATAGACTTGGCTTGTACTTGCTGGAATTTAGAAGATTGAGGGGTGATCTCATAGAGACTTACAAAATTCTTAAGGAGTTGGACAGGCTAGATGTAGGAAGATTGTTCCCGATGTTGGGAAGTCCAGGACAAGGGTGTCACAGTTTAAGGATAAGGGGAAAGTTTTTAGGACCGAGATGAGAAAAATCGTTTTTCACACAGAGAGTGGTGAATCTGTGGCATTCTCTGTCACAGAAGGTAGTTGAGGCCAGTTTGTTGGCCATATTTAAGAGGGAGTTGGATGTGGCCCTTGTGGCTGAAGGGATCAGGGGGTATGGAGAGAAGGCAGGTACAGAATACTGAGTTGGATGATCAGCCATGATCATATTGAATGGCGGTGCAGGCTCGAAGGGCCGAATGGCCTGCTCCTGCACCTAATTTCTATGTTTCTATGAACTTTATATCCCCATACACTTTCCAATATTCAACATTAGCTGACAATAAATTACTACTTTCATTCAGAAGCCCAATACTGGGCATGATGTTTTAAGAGCAATATCTTTGGAGAGGGTTATAGAAGAAATTTTGTTAAAATGTTTACAGAGATATTACACATCTCATTGAAGGCAGGATTATTTTGCCTAGGCTACAATGAGATTTTCTGATGCATTTAAAATTAAGCAGGGTTTAGATAAATACACTATCTTTAAAAGCTGATAATAAATTTAAAAGAGAAATTTAAGCAGACTGGCACAACCACTAGAAACGACAAAATAAAAATATCTTCTAAATACCGACACAAGGAACTGCAGATGCAGATTTGTTTTTTACCAAATACAAGTGATTAGGATTTGGAATGTTCTGCCCAAAGATTTATTAAAACTTTCAAAAGAGAGCTGGGTGTATACTTGATTAAAAAAAACTCCCAACTACATCCAAGAGCAGTAGAGTACTAAAGGTCCGCCACTAACTCAGTAAATAGATTGAACCATTTTTTTCCACATGTCCGATTCTAAAATTGGTGCAGCTTTGGCAAGAGTGTGCAACAATAAAAACTGTATGCAACAAATCCTTAAATTGAGAACAATGTTCATGCATAGTTGCATCATATTAGTTCCTCCACCAGTTACAAGAGAGATCGACCCTCCCAAAGCCAATCTGCCTGTGCACCTCTCATGACGGATGGGTTGCAGTACAGCCAAAAGATAGGAGCATTAGGCAATACATGGCTCTGATCTGTTCTACTGTTAAGAAGAAATTCTGTTCTTTTCGCTAGGAGTTTGTTTTTCTAGCTATGCAGCGGTCTGTAATTCTGGCAATGATATTGATCCGTATCTTTAGATACTGACAGACTCTGTATGTTCCAGATAACCTCTCTGTTTTGTACCTTATAAGTAGCAGTTCAAACAAGACTCAATAGTTGAACATTGATATTCTCTATTCTCCATTTTTAGGTGACTTCTAACAACCCCCACCCTTTTCTCCTCCCTCCCCCTCCTCATCCTCCTTCCCTGTGTCCCACCTGGATTTGCACCCATTTCTTACCTCCCTTCAAGGTCCGTAGAGGAGCAGCAGGTGAAGGAGCGAGTGTGGGGTATTGGCTGCAGAAGTTAAAGCCTTGGTAAGTTTCCAAGAGCGGGTCATTTAAAAACCGGTCGGAGCGAGCCTGCAACACACACCTTCAAGGTCGGCAGAGGAGCAGCAGGTGAAGGAGCGAGTGCGGGGGATTGGCTGCAGAAGTTAAAGCCTTGAACAGCAAATACAAGTAGGGCTTGCTCTAGGGAGAGCAGCCTTGTTGAGGTGAAGTGTCTTGGTGAGTAAAGTGTGAGTCTTTGGCTCGAGAGTCTTGGTGAGTAAAGTGAGTCTTTAGCTCGAGAGTCTTCGCCGAGGAGGCTGAAGCAAGAAGACAACACTTGATCGAAATTTGTGATTTGTTATTTTTGCCTACTGAAGAAATGGCAGACAAGTTGGTAGTGTTTTATAGAGAGTCAGAATGTTACAGTGTGGAAACAGACCCTTCGGCCCAACTCGCCCACACCGGCCAACAATGTCCCAGCTACACTAGTCCCACTTGCCTGCACTTGGGCCCTAACCCTCCAGACCTGTCCTATCCATGTACCCGTCCAATTGTTTTATAAACGATGGGATAGACCCAGCCTCAACTACCTCCTCTGGCAGCTTGTTCCATACACCCACTCTGGGTAAAAGACTACTGCATCGACCAGATCTATTCCTCTCATGATTTTGTATACCTCCATAAGATCTTCCCTCATCCCCCTACGCTCCATGGAATAGAGACCCAGCCTACTCAACCTCCCGCTATAGCTCACACCCTCTAGTCCAGGCAACATCCTCGTAAATCTTTTCTGAACCCTTTCAAGCTTGGCAATATCTTTCCTATAACATGGTGCCCAGAACTGAACAAAACATTCTAAATGCGGTCTCACCAACGTCTTATACAACTGCAACATGACCTCCCAACTTATTTTCTCAATACTCTGACTGATGAACGCCAAAGTGCCAAAAGCCTTTTTGATCATCTTATCTACCTGCGACTCGACCTTCAAGGAACCATGCACTTGTACTCCTAGATCCCTCTGCTCTACAACACTACCCAGAGACCTACCATTTACTGTGCAGGTCCTGCCCCTGTTCTATGTCCCAAAATGCAACACCTCACACTTCTCTGTAGTAAATTCCATCAACCATTCCTCCGCCCACCTGGCCAATCGTTCCAGATCCTGCTGCAATTGTTCACAACCTTCTGCACTATCTGCAAAACTACTAACTTTTGTATCATCAGCAAACTTGCAAATCTTGCCTTGTATGTTCTCATCCACATCATTAATGTAGATCACAAACAGTAACAGGCCCAGCACCAAGCCTTGAGGCACACCACTAGTCACAGGCATCCAGTCTGAGACGTCCTGGACTCTGCCACCAGGGAGGCAACACACCACTGTGGAGTCTCGCCTGCTGCCACAGAATCTCCTGCCCGCACCTCTGACGATAGAGTCTCCCACCACTATGGCTCTGCCTGACGTCACTCTTCCCCGTTGAGCCTCAGCACCAGGGTTGGAATCACAGCCCTTGCTACCACTCAATCTTGTCGTGTCGTCTGCTTCCAAGAGGGTGTACCTGTTTTCAGTAGGTACAGCCACCAGGGTCTCCTGCTCTTCACATTTGAAGAGTCATTGAAAGTACGCATGCAGGTGCAGCAGGCAGTGAAGAGAGCGAATGGTATGTTGGCATTCATAGCAAAAGGATTTGAGTACAAGAGCAGGGAGGTTCTACTGCAGTTGTATAGGGTCTTGGTGAGGCCACACCTGGAGTATTGCGTGCAGTTTTGGTCTCCTAATCTGAGGAAAGACATTCTTGCCGTAGAGGGAGTACAGAGAAGGTTCACCAGACTGATTCCTGGGATGGCACGACTTCCATATGAAGAAAGACTGGATAGACTTGGCTTGTACTTGCTGGAATTTAGAAGATTGAGGGGTGATCTCATAGAGACTTACAAAATTCTTAAGGAGTTGGACAGGCTAGATGCAGGAAGATTGTTCCCGATGTTGGGAAGTCCAGGACAAGGGGTCACAGTTTAAGGATAAGGGGAAAGTCTTTTAGGACCGAGATGAGAAAATCGTTTTTCACACAGAGAGTGGTGAATCTGTGGCATTCTCTGTCACAGAAGGTAGTTGAGGCCAGTTTGTTGGCCATATTTAAGAGGGAGTTGGATGTGGCCCTTGTGGCTGAAGGGATCAGGGGGTATGGAGAGAAGGCAGGTACAGGATACTGAGTTGGATGATCAGCCATGATCATATTGAATGGCGGTGCAGGCTCGAAGGGCCGAATGGCCTGCTCCTGCACCTAATTTCTATGTTTCTATGAACTTTATATCCCCATACACTTTCCAATATTCAACATTAGCTGACAATAAATTACTACTTTCATTCAGAAGCCCAATACTGGGCATGATGTTTTAAGAGCAATATCTTTGGAGAGGGTATAGAAGAAATTTGTTAAAATGTTTACAGAGATATTACACATCTCATTGAAGGCAGGATTATTTTGCCTAGGCTACAATGAGATTTTCTGATGCATTTAAAATTAAGCAGGGTTTAGATAAATACACTATCTTTAAAAGCTGATAATAAATTTAAAAGAGAAATTTAAGCAGACTGGCACAACCACTAGAAACGACAAAATAAAAATATCTTCTAAATACCGACACAAGGAACTGCAGATGCAGATTTGTTTTTTACCAAATACAAGTGATTAGGATTTGGAATGTTCTGCCCAAAGATTTATTAAAACTTTCAAAAGAGAGCTGGGTGTATACTTGATTAAAAAAAACTCCCAACTACATCCAAGAGCAGTAGAGTACTAAAGGTCCGCCACTAACTCAGTAAATAGATTGAACCATTTTTTTCCACATGTCCGATTCTAAAATTGGTGCAGCTTTGGCAAGAGTGTGCAACAATAAAAACTGTATGCAACAAATCCTTAAATTGAGAACAATGTTCATGCATAGTTGCATCATATTAGTTCCTCCACCAGTTACAAGAGAGATCGACCCTCCCAAAGCCAATCTGCCTGTGCACCTCTCATGACGGATGGGTTGCAGTACAGCCAAAAGATAGGAGCATTAGGCAATACATGGCTCTGATCTGTTCTACTGTTAAGAAGAAATTCTGTTCTTTTCGCTAGGAGTTTGTTTTTCTAGCTATGCAGCGGTCTGTAATTCTGGCAATGATATTGATCCGTATCTTTAGATACTGACAGACTCTGTATGTTCCAGATAACCTCTCTGTTTTGTACTTATAAGTAGCAGTTCAAAACAAGACTCAATAGTTGAACATTGATATTCTCTATTCTCCATTTTTAGGTGACTTCTAACAACCCCCACCCTTTTCTCCTCCCTCCCCCTCCTCATCCTCCTTCCCTGTGTCCCACCTGGATTTGCACCCATTTCTTACCTCCCTTCAAGGTCCGTAGAGGAGCAGCAGGTGAAGGAGCGAGTGTGGGGTATTGGCTGCAGAAGTTAAAGCCTTGGTAAGTTTCCAAGAGCGGGTCATTTAAAAACCGGTCGGAGCGAGCCTGCAACACACACCTTCAAGGTCGGCAGAGGAGCAGCAGGTGAAGGAGCGAGTGCGGGGGATTGGCTGCAGAAAGTTTAAGCCTTGAACAGCAAATACAAGTAGGGCTTGCTCTAGGGAGAGCAGCCTTGTTGAGGTGAAGTGTCTTGGTGAGTAAAGTGTGAGTCTTTGGCTCGAGAGTCTTGGTGAGTAAAGTGAGTCTTTAGCTCGAGAGTCTTCGCCGAGGAGGCTGAAGCAAGAAGACAACACTTGATCGAAATTTGTGATTTGTTATTTTTGCCTACTGAAGAAATGGCAGACAAGTTGGTAGTGTTTTATAGAGAGTCAGAATGTTACAGTGTGGAAACAGACCCTTCGGCCCAACTCGCCCACACCGGCCAACAATGTCCCAGCTACACTAGTCCCACTTGCCTGCACTTGGGCCCTAACCCTCCAGACCTGTCCTATCCATGTACCTGTCCAATTGTTTCATAAACGATGGGATAGACCCAGCCTCAACTACCTCCTCTGGCAGCTTGTTCCATACACCCACTCTGGGTAAAAGGCTACTGCATCGACCAGATCTATTCCTCTCATGATTTTGTATACCTCCATAAGATCTTCCCTCATCCCCCTACGCTCCATGGAATAGAGACCCAGCCTACTCAACCTCCCGCTATAGCTCACACCCTCTAGTCCAGGCAACATCCTCGTAAATCTTTTCTGAACCCTTTCAAGCTTGGCAATATCTTTCCTATAACATGGTGCCCAGAACTGAACAAAACATTCTAAATGCGGTCTCACCAACGTCTTATACAACTGCAACATGACCTCCCAACTTATTTTCTCAATACTCTGACTGATGAACGCCAAAGTGCCAAAAGCCTTTTTGATCATCTTATCTACCTGCGACTTGACCTTCAAGGAACCATGCACCTGTACTCCTAGATCCCTCTGCTCTACAACACTACCCAGAGACCTACCATTTACTGTGCAGGTCCTGCCCCTGTTCTATGTCCCAAAATGCAACACCTCACACTTCTCTGTAGTAAATTCCGTCAACCATTCCTCCGCCCACCTGGCTAATCGTTCCAGATCCTGCTGCAATCGTTCACAACCTTCTTCACTATCTGCAAAACTACTAACTTTTGTATCATCAGCAAACTTGCAAATCTTGCTGTGTATGTTCTCATCCACATCATTGATGTAGATGACAAACAGTAGCAGGCCCAGCACCGAGCCTTGAGGCACACCACTAGTCACAGGCATCCAGTCTGAGACGTCCTGGACTCTGCCACCAGGGAGACAACACACCACCGTGGAGTCTCGCCTGCTGCCACAGAATCTCCTGCCCGCACCTCTGACGATAGAGTCTCCCACCACTATGACTCTTCCCCGTTGAGCCTCAGCACCAGGGTTGGAATCACAGCCCTTGCTACCACTCAATCTTGTCGTGTCGTCTGCTTCCAAGAGGGTGTACCTGTTTTCAGTAGGTACAGCCACCAGGGTCTCCTGCTCTTCACATTTATTCCTCTTTCTCACAATCACCAACCTTCGCTCTTCCTGCATCCTTGTTGTTACCTCACTGAAGGTCCTGTCCAGGAAATTCTCGGTTTCCCAGATGGCCCTGAGGTCATCCAACTGCTGACGTCATCCAACTGTTGCATCTGGACACAATTTCCGCAGGTGTGGTTTCCAAAAGTACCAGCAGTGTCCCTGATTCCCACATCCTGCAGGAAACACACTGAACCAATTTACCTGACATTTCTTCAACGGACAAAAAATCTCAGCTTTCGAATAAAGTGTAGCCTCCTTGCCTCAGCCTCCACACCAGGACTTTGGAGCCAAATCACACTCACAATAATACTTTATTAGCCACGCATGTTTTGCAACATACGAGGAATTTAATTTGCCAAGTCAGTCAAACAAATAAAAAGCAACGAATACACAAAACAAATTTTAACATAAACATCCATCACAGTGACTCCTCCACATTCCTCATTGTGATGGAAGGCCAAAAAAAGTTTAATCTCTTCCCTTTCTCACCTGAGTTTGGGGGCCTCGAGCCCTCCGTCGACGGGACGAAGGCTGATAAGCAGGACTTCTAGGGTGGTTATCTCTGGATTGCTTCCTGTACCTCATGCAGGTGAGGGCAGGAACAGGGAGACAGGGGATCTGAATGTGTGGCTGGGGGGCTGGTGCATTGTGCAGGGATTTAGATTTGTAGGCCACTGGAATCTCTTCTGGGATAAGGGGGACCAATATTCTGGCAGGCTGGTTTGCTAGTGCTACACGTGTAGGTTTAAAATAAATAGCAGAGGGAGGTTGAAAAATTGGGAGTATGAAGATGGAGTTAAAGGAAAAGTGAGTACAGGAAAAGTTACAAAAGACCCAAATTAATAGAAAGGAAAGTTTGAGAAGGGATAAGAGAGAAAGGTCAGGGGCAATAGAGAGGGGAAGTGAATACCAAAGTTAAAAAGTTGTATATGAAGGCTCAAAGTATAAGAAATAAGGTGGATGAGCTTGAGGCTCAGTTGGAGATTGGCAAGTTTGATGTCATGGGAATGTCATGGCTGCAAGAGGTCCAGGACTGGGAACTGAATATTCAGAGATATATGTCCTATCAAAAAGACAGACAAGTGGGCAGAGGGGGTGGGGTAGCACTGTTGGTGAGGAATGAAATTCAGTCCCTTACGAGGGGTGACATAGAATCAGGAGATGTGGAGTCAGTATGGATAGAACTTAGGAATTGTAAGGGTAAAAATACCCTAATGGGAATTATCTACAGGCCCCCACACAGTAGCCTGGATATAGGGTGCAAGTTGAATCGAGAGTTAAAATTGGCATGTCCTAAAAGTAATGCTACAGTTGTTATGGGAGATTTCAACATGCAGGTATACTGGGAAAATCAGGTTGGTACTGGACCCCCAAGAAAGTGAGTTTATGGAGAGCCTCCAAGATGGATTCTTAGAGCAGCTTGTACTGGAGCCTACCAGGGAGAAGGCAATTCTGGATTTAGAGTTGTGTAATGAACCGGATTTGATAAGGAAACTCGAGATAAAGGAGCCATTAGGAGCTAGTGACCATAATATGATATGTTTTAATCTACAATTTGAGAATGAGAAGGGAAAATCGGAAGTGTTAGTATTACAGTTGAGCAAGGACTATGGAGGCATGAGGGAGGAACTGGCCAAAGTTGCCTGGAAAGAGACCCTAGCAGGGATCACAGTGGAACAACAACGGCAGGTATTTCTGGGAATAATACAAAAGGTGCAGGATCAGTTCATTCCCAAGAGGAAGAAAGATTCGAAGGGGAGTAAGAACTGACTGTGGCTGATAAGGAAAGTCAAGGACTGTATAAAAATAAAAGAGAAGTATAACGTAGCAAAGATGAGCGGGAAGCCAGAGGATTGGGAAACTTTTAAAGACAACAGAAGATAACTAAAAAGGTAATACAGGGACAAAAGATGAGTTACAAAGGTATGCTAGCCAAGAATACAAAGGAGGATAGCAAAAGCTTCTTTTGGTATGTCAAGCGAAAAAAATGAGTTAAGACAAATGTGGGTCCCTTGAAGACAGAAATAGGTGAATTTATTATGGGGAACAAGGAAATGGCAGAAGCTGAACAGGTACTTTGGATCTGTCTTCACTAGGGAAGACACAAACAATCTCTGAGATGTACTAGTGGCCAGAGGACCTAGGGTGACGGAGGAACTGAATGAAATTCACATTAGGCAGGAAATGATATTGGGTGAATTGATGGGGCTGAAGGCTAATAAATCCCCAGGACCTGATGGTCTGCATCCCAAGGTACTTAAGGAAGTGGCTCTAGAAATCGTGGACGTATTGGTCTTCATTTACCAATGTTCTATAGATTCAGGATCAGTTCCTGTGGATTGGAGGGTAGCTAATGTTATCCCACTTTTTAAGAAAAGGAGAGAGAAAACAGGGAATTATAGACCAGTTAGCCTGACATCGGTGGTTTGGAGGATGCTGGAGTCAATTATAAAAGATGAAATAGCAGCACATTTGGATAGCAGTAACAGGATCGGTCTGAGTCAGCATGGATTTACAAAGGGGAAATCTTCTGGAATTTTTTGAGGATGTAACTAGGAAAATGGTCAAGGGAGAGCCAGTGGATGTAGTGTACCTGGATTTTCAGAAAGCCTTTGATAAGGTCCCACACAGGAGATTAGTAGGCAAAATTAGAACACATGGTATTGGGGGTAGAGTACTGACATGGATAGAAAATTGGTTGGCAGACAGCAAACAAAGAGTAGGGATTAACGGGTCCCTTTCAGAATGGCAGGCAGTTACCAGTGAGGTAATGCAAGGCTCGGTGCTGAGATCGCAGCCTTTTACAATATACATTCATGATTTAGATGAAAGGGCTAAAAGTAACATTAGCAATTTGTAGATGACACAAAGCTAGGTAGCAGTGTGAACTGTGAGGAGGATGGTATGAGGATGCAGGGTGACTTGGACAGGTTGTGTGAGTGGGCAGATGCATGGCAGATGTAGTTTAATGTGGATAAATGTGAGGTTATCCACTTTGGTGGCAAGAACAGGAAGGTAGATTATTATCTGAAATGTGACAAGTTAGGAAAAGGCGAAGTACAATGAGATCTGGGTGTCCTTGTACATCAGTCATTGAAAGTAAGCATGCAGGTACAGCAGGCAATCAAGAAAGATAATGACATCTTGGCCTGCATAACAAGAGGAGTTGAGTAAAGGAGCAAAGAGGTCCTTCTGCAGTTGTACAGGACCCTGGTGAGACCACATCAGGAGTATTATGGGCAGTTTTGGTCTCCAAATTTGAGAAAGGACATTCTTGCTATTGAGGGAATGCAGCATAGTTTCACGAGGTTAATCTGTCATATGTTGAAAGAAGGGAGCGACTGAGCTTGTATACACTGGAATTAGAAGGATGAGAGGAGATCTTATTGAAACATATAAGATTATTAAGGGATTGGACACACTAGAGGCAGCAAATGTTCCTGATGTTGTGAGAGTCCAGAACTAGGGGCCATAGTTTAAGAATAAGGGGTAGGCCATTTAGAACGGAGATGAGAAAAATCTTTTTCACTCAGAAAGTTGTGAATCTGTGGAATTCTCTGCCTCAGTAAGCAGTGGGGGCCAAATCTCTGGATGCTTTCAAGAGAGAGTTAGATAGAGCTCTTAAAGATAGCGAAGTCAAGGGATATGGGGAGAAGGCGGGAACGGGGTACTGAGTGTGTATGATCAGCCTTGATCACAGTGAATGGCGGTGCTGGCTCGAAGGGCCGAATGGCCTACTCCTGCACCTATTGTCTCCCCTTAGAGATTCCTTTACTCTGGCTTCACAATTTGCAACTCTTCAATATTTCTGTCTCACAGCATCTGCCTTTGATCCAACCATCTGCCTATCACCCCCTATATCCACCTACTACCAAGCATACTTTGTCCTGCCTCTGTGAGCTTTCTCCCCGTTCCCCCCACCCAGCACATTGCATAGTGACAGGAAGGGAAGGGCTGATGAAGATTGGTTTGCATTTCTTTAGTAGATTTCCCAATCTCAGGTTATCCTTAAATGCATTACAGTCAGTGATGGAAATGGGTTTTAGGAACTAGGGGTACTCTAAGGTCCGTGAGACTGAGGTTGGGAAGGAAGGGGGGGGGGGGCGGAATTGTTTATGTGCGGTCATACCCAAGTAAGAGTACAAAATGCATAACTTGTTTATTGTGTATTTATAATATAGTTTATTGTGTATTATATGTCATAGCTTCTCTCTCTCTCTCTCTTCCCCCCCCCCCCCTGTGTTGGCTGCAGCCATCATCTGCTTCGGTGAGGGAAACGGGTCGGTGATTGATCAAAAGGCCCCTAGGAGATTGTGTCTGATTGGCCGTCGAGTGACCAGCGCATTATGTGATTGGATGGGAGGAGACCGATTTGTTGATTGGACGAGAATTTTAAGGGAAGTTGGTTGGTTATTGGACGCGGTTGATTGGCCTTCAAATAATTGGGCACAAAAAATTGAAAATAGGAAAGCAATAAAATTGGAATTCCGATTTAAATCGGAAGAATATCATGCCTGATCTGCAGCAAAGATACTAGTATCCGTTCTAGTATATTTGATCTGCAGTTCTTTCCTATTGAAGAAGACCCCTGGCCAAAACAACTCCGAACATTCCCTCCACAGATGCCGCCTAGCCCGCTGAGTTCCTCCAGCACTCTGTGTTTTTTATTTAACTCTTGAAATTGAAGATAGACATAAAGCAGGAGTAACTCAGTGGGACAGGCAGCGACTCTGGAGAGAAGACCCTTCTTCAGACTGAACTGAACTCACTTCGGCGAGTACTTGTGATTGTCTGCAGAAGCGCCACCCGCTCCCCAGAGCCGCCGCCTGTCCCGCTGATCCACCCGAGCACCCCCGTGTCCACCTTCAACTCCTGAACCAAACGAAAAACAGAGTGCTGGAGGAACTCAGCAGGCTAGGCGGCATCTGCAGAGGGAACGGACCAGGAGCCGCCATGGGCCAGGTCTGATGAGGGCCAAGGTCTTAGACAATCATTATGGAATTGGGGAAAGTTCCAATGAGCTGCTGAAAGACGTGGACTGCCCTTACAGCACCACTTTCCTCCATACTCTCCATCTCATGGAGACTGGAAACCAAAGATCCTATAGCGGAGCAAGACAGTCCACTCGTAGTAGGGTCATGGGTAATCTTCAGCGCCATTTCCGTAACCGGCTTCTGTCTCCACTCTAGTATCTTTGTCTTGGTCAAGGCTTCTTCATGCACAAATCATCATTTTTTTTTTCTCAGCTGCAGGTGATCATTTTGATATTCCTGCCTAATCCTTTTTGACTTTGAACATAAAAAATATTGCCATTTGGAAGGAGCTCCATTAAATCCTGCTCCCACTCAAGCCATCCTCCACCAACCCCCCCCCCCCCCCCCACCCCCCGTGGGCCGGCCTTAGGAGATGTGGGGCCTAATTGGAAACAATTTTGGTGAGGTTCCCAGCCGCGGTCTGTAGAATCATAGAAATACAGATAGAGTCTATTGTAGACTTTATATCTCTATGGTAGAATGGAAAGTAATCAAAATGTGCGCTTAAAAAGTGCCTGCGAGTTAATGGACCAAACAGATCTAAGCTACATTTTAATATAAAATCGCATACATGTAAGCAAACAAAATGTGTAGATCAGCACTGAAACGTACATAGTAACAATACTTTAGACTGTAAATGAATAAAAAATAATAATTATCTAGATCCTGGAAAACCAATAACTATTGGCAAAAAACCAGTCCAGGAATTACATTTTGGGCTTCAGCCCCATCCTACCCTTTGGGCTTCTACTCCATCCTAACTTAGTTGTGTGTCTGTGTGTAATGTGTGTGTGTTAGTTGTGCGTCATTTATGTGGGAGGGAGAGAAGGGAGGAAGGAGAGGAGAGTGGGAAGGAGAGAAAGAAAGGAGGGAGGGAAGGAAAGAATGGAAAAGAGAGAGGAAGGAGAGAAAGAAGGGAGGGGGGGAAGGAGAGAAGGGAAAAGGGAGATAGAATGGGAAGGAGAGAAGGGAGGAAGGGAGGGATAGGAGAAGAGAGGAGAGGGCCGGCGGCAGGATCGGATGCCGGGGTCCGGGCGGACGGCTGTGAGCTGAGGGTGAGGTTTGTAAATGTTGCTCCAACTCCCGGCCCTCCCTGTATTGTTCCTGGGGAGAGAGAGGGCTGGAGCTGGAGCTGTGTGTGTGAAGCACGGTGACTGGAGGGGCGGGAGCGCTGCCTGGGACCATGAGGGAACGACCCACCTCCCCCTGCTCCAGTCACCCTCACACCCTCTCCACATCTACCCCTTTCTTACTCTAGCACGGGGCCCCCTTAAGTGCGGGGCACAATTATTATTCAGTACTTACTTTAATGTCATTTTAGCTGAGTACTTGCACACAGAAGAAACAAAAAATTGTTTCTCAATCAGTTCCCATCAATGCAGTTAATAAATACAGAATAAATACATACAACTTTAAAAAAATTAAATGAACGTATCTAAAAGTAGGCCTAAAATTTGAACTAAAAACAGACATTCAGACTGAACAGTAGCATGCTTTGACAGGTGCCTAGCTGTCATAGTATGGGCGAGGTTAGATGATTTGGTGTGTGATGTATGGGGAGGGGACACAGTCCGTTAACCAGTCTTATTGCCTGTGGGAAGAAGCTGTGTAGCATCCTGCTGGTTTTGCAGCTGATGCTCCTGTGCCTCTTCCCAGATGGTAGAATGGAGAAGATGTTATGTGATGGGTGATGTGCGTCCTTAATAATGGTGACGGCTTTACGGATGCTACGCTTCTGATAGATCTCCAGCAGGAAATGGAGTGGTGCACCGATGATCCTACTGGCTGTCTTCACTATCCTGTTACGTTGTTTTTCTTCATAAGCCTTGCAGCTCCCAAACCAGGAAGCGATGCCGTAGGTCAATATACTCTCGATGGTGTCCCTGTAGAACGTCGTTAGGTGAACAGTAGGGAGACCTGCTTTTCTTAGTCTCCAGAGAGGGTTGGTGCCGCTGCTGCTGTACTCTTTTGATGACTGCTGTGGTGTTGGTCGTAGAAGTCAGGTTGTCCGTCAGGTGAAGTCCCAAGAACTTCACACTGCTGACCCTCTCCACAGCAGCACCATCAATATGCAGCGGTGTGTGGTGGTGTTTTCCAGCCCTCCTGAAATCGATCACCATCTCGTTTGTCTTCTCCATGTTGAGGATGAGATTATGAGATCTGCACCACTCTGTAAGCAGCTCCACCTCCATCCTGTATGCCGACTCATTGTTGTCACTGATGAGACCCACCACTGTTGTATCATCAGCGAACTTGTTGATATAATTATTGCTGAGTCTGGCAGTACAGTTGTGAGTAAGCAGACTGAACAGCAGGGGGCTTAGGACACAGCCTTGGGGTGAGCCAGTGCTCACTGCGATGGTTCTTAATGTCCGACTGCCCACCCTGACTCTGCTGCCGCTGCGTCAGAAAATTAAGGACGCTGTTACAAATTATTACAAACCCAACAGATTATTGGGACACCGCTACCAGCCTTGGAGGGCATCTACCACACACGATGCCTCAGGAAGGCCATCAGCATACATAAAGACTCCTCTCACCCTTGTAATGGACTGTTCGAACTACTCCCTTCTGGCAGACGTTACAAGGCCTTCTACGCCCGCACCACGAGACTCAGGAACAACTTCATTCCCAGAGCTATAGCGACTCTGAACCGGCCCTGCTGAGTACCCCCTCACCCCCATGGGCTGTCTCCCCCGGCCTCGCACTTTAGTCTGTGTTGATTTTACTGGTCTAATGTTCGTTTTTACAAACCTTGTTCTCAGGGTATTTAAACCTATATTTTATTTGTCGATTAAGTTATGACATCGGATGGAAGTTGCCAACCAAATCTCGTTGCACTTATGTGTAATGACAAAAAAAGATATTATTATTATTATTACAAATGCCAGTGTCCACCTTCAACAGCTTCAGTTTCTCCACCAGCTGCTGTGGGATGATTGTGTTAAAAGCCGAGCTGAAGTCTATGAAGAGGCCAATTGGTCCAATCGGCTCAAGGCCTGCCTGCCTCGCCCCCCCCCCCCCCCTCATCTGACATAGACAGGGAGCGATCGTCCGCCACCTTTTCTTTGTTAAACATTTATATCCTTCGGGTGTTTTTTGTTTTTTTTAAATCCCCCTTACCATTTCCGTCGTTTTTCGATAGTTGCCATACCCGTTTGATGTCATCCTTCGCCCTGCTCCTGGTCTCGGCCCGCACCGATCTGCCGGACATGCTGTGTGTGTGTGTGTGTGTGTGTGTTTGGTGGAGTCCGAGGGGATTTGCACCGGCATTAAGAGCGAGCGAACGTGCAGACAGACGGACAAACGCAACGATCATAGAGCAGAGTAGGTGACATTAAGGGTCGAGACCCTTCTTCAGACTGATAGTCAAGGGAAAGGGAAACGGGAGGTATAGGCATTTCTTCCATTCATTTGTCCTTAGTACTGTCTATATCTCTTGTTCCTCTTTCCCGACTCAGTCTGAAGAACGGTTCCGACTCGGCCCCTCGACCCGAAATGTCATCTATTCCGCTCTATGATCATTGCTTTCGTCCGTCTGTCTGCGTGTTCGCTTGCCCTCTGATTAAGTAGTGCAGGATAAAGTTGCGAATTCATGCACAGGATGGAAACTGGAAACTGAAAAGTAGAGGAACGCCGCCCCCCTGCGTAACCACTCCCTGCCCCCCCCCCCCCCCATTTCCACCACTGATTAGTTAATGACATGTAGTCATTATTTTAATATAGGAAATGGATAATAGGTTACACATGTTATGGATAAGTAATGGCAAATTTCAGACGGTCTATAGACCAACATACCTACTCGGGGCCTCCAGATTGGTCTTCCATTTTTATGGCAAACTGATGTAATGTGCATCTCTTCAAGTCCTTGCGAAAACCCCTTATTCTCCTTAACTGAAGTCTATAAAGCAGGAAATATAAGACTCAAGAATATGCACAAAGCTTAAAAAAAACTATTGCTCAAAGCTCAGTTCCAATCCAACACTTATTCTCAGAAAAACACATGGGGTTGCTACCGCATGATGTGCAGCGTTGAGGTTTAGTGTCAGGTTGTCGCATGGCCCAGGGAATGAATCAGCTGGCCACCAGTCATCCTGAACCCAGTCATTGAAATGGATATCCTTTGTAAATAGTGTATCTCTACTTGATTCTTTAAGGAACTGGTCCTGCCTTTCCTATTATAAGGATGGTGTGTAGGCAGGCGGCCGTACCTCCCGCAGGGCGTGGGCGTGGGCGCTGGCGCCAGCTCCAGGCAGCGACACCCCGGCCTCACCCGCCATGGGACATCCGCACGACCTTCCCAAGATGGCGGCTGCCTGGGCCGACCTTCCCAAGATGGCGGCTGCCCGGGCCGACCTTCCCACGATGGCGGCTGCCTGGTCCCACCCACCCATGCAGCCAAGTGGCATCGAGGCCCGCCATTCAACACACCAGCATCGCCATTGCAAACTGGACACGCTTTCAAATCTTAGCATTGGTTCTTAGAGGCCGTTGGACACAGGGAGTGAGCAGAAAACCTCAAAGGCAAACCTCCCTTCGCCTTGCCTCGCCTCCCCTCCTTCGCCCTACAACACGGCGACTCCTGAGCGGTGGAAGGGTGGGGACGGAAGCGCCGCCGTGCGCATGCGCGTTTGGTCCCGGCCGCGAGGTGCGCGGAGCCGCACGTGTTCTGCCGCTCTTGCACCGTGCGCCTGCGCAATGCCTCTAGAGGGAGCGGCGTTGGTTGGACTCAGCGGGCGAGGCAGCAACTGTGGAGAGAAGGAGTGGGCGACGTTTCCTGCTTCAGACTGATGTCGGAGAAAGGAAGTAGGTGGAGACAGTTGGACGTGAGAGAACTGAGAAGGGGATGGGAGAGAGAGGGAAAGCAAGGGCTATTTGAAGTTAGAGACGTCAACGTTCATACCGCAAGGGTGTAAACTGCCCAAGCAGAATATGAGGTGCTGTTCCTCCAATTTGCGCTGGGTCTCACTCTGACAATGGAGGAGGCCCAGGACAGAAAGATCATATTGGGAACGGGAGGGAGTGTTGAAGTGCTGAGCCACTGGGGGATCAGATAGGTTAGGTTAAGACGGACCGAGTGGAGGTGTTCAGCAAAGCGATCGTTTCACGCCGATGGTCTCACCATAATGTTTGGGACACAGCAATAACATGTAAATGTAAGTAGTCACCTTTAGTATTTTATTGCATATCCATTGCATGCAATGACTGCTTGAATTGAATTGCAGCATTACGAAATTGCATTTCGTTGTCTCTGTATTGTACACTGCACAATGACAATAAAGATTGAATTGAAGTCTGCCATTCATGGACATCACCAGTTGCTGGGTGTCTTCTCTGGTGATGCTCTGCCAGGCCTGTATTGCAACCATCTTTAGCTTATGCTTGTTTTGGGGGCTAGTCCCCTTCAGTTTTCTCTTCAGCATATAAAAGGCATGCTCAATTGGATTCAGATCAGCTGATTGACTTGGCCATTCAAGAATTAACAATTTTTTAGCTTTGAAAAACTCCTTTGTTGCTTTAACACTATGTTTGGAATCAATGTCTTGCTGTAGAATGAACCGCCGGCCAATGGGTTGTGAGGAATTTATTTGAACATCAGCAGATCTGAAGTGTTTAGGCACATCCTAATTCATTATGCTACCACCATCAAGTTGTATAATCAATGAAGATAAGTGACCCAGTACCTTCAGCAGCCATACATGCCCAGGCCATAACACCCCTACCACCGATTTTCACAGATGAGGTGGTATGCTTTGGATCTCACCTGCAGTCCGTCTGTTTTTTTCTTTTTTTTCCGTCTTTTTGTGTCTGTTCTAGTTAGAATTTTGGTTTATTAGGCTGTGTTTGTGTGGGGGGGGGGGGGGGTGAGGGTGGGAGAAACAAGGTTTTAGTCTCTCCCTTCGGGGGAATGCGACCTTTTCTTGTCGTGTCCCCCGTCACCGTCTCCGTCTGTGCTGAGGCCTAATGGCGGAGCTGGTGGCCTCGGAGCTGTGGCGAGCGTTCAGAGCTCCAGTGTTCCAGCGGCGGCGGCGGCCCCCGGCTTCGGCGCTCCAGCAGTTGCTCCAGCGGTGCTCCAGCAGCGGCCCAGCTTCGGCGCTCCGGCGGCTCTCCAGCGGTGCTCCGGCGGCGGCCCGGCTTCGGGGCTTCAGCAGTTGCTTCAGCGGCTCTCCAGCGGCGGCCCGGCTTCGGCGCTCCGGCGGCTCTCCAGCGGTGCTCCAGCAGCGGCCCGGCTTCGGCGCTCCGGCGGCTCTCCAGCGGTGCTCCAGCAGCGGCCCGGCTTCGGCGCTCCGGCGGCTCTCCAGCGGCTCTTCAGCAGCGGCCCGGCTTCGGCGGCTCTCCAGCGGTGCTCCAGCAGCGGCCCGGCTTCGGCGCTCCGGCTTCGGCGCTCCGGCGGCTCTCCAGCGGTGCTCCAGCAGCGGCCCGGCTTCGGGGCTTCGGCGCTCCAGCAGCTAGCGGTGCTAGAGCTCCGGCGGCTCCGGCGTTCCCGTGGTCGATCCTGATTGGGAGCTGTGGTGGTGTTCCGGCATTCCGGCAGCGGCGGCGGTGACGGCCTGGCTTCGGAGGCTCGGCTGGTGGGACGATGACATCGGAGGCCTGGATTGCCTCAGTACAGAGGGGGAACATGTAGGGGAAAAAGACAAAGACTTTAAGACTTTTGCCTTCCACCACAGTGAGGAGGTGCCTGGTGAACTCACTGTGGTGGATGTTAAATATGTGATTATTGTGTGTTTTGTTTTAATTTATTACATGTTATGACTGCAAGGTAACAAATTTCGTTCAGACCGAAAGGTCTGAATGACAATAAAGGAATCTGAATCTGAATCTGAATCTAGGGCAGTTCCTTCCCTCCTCCATACTTTGCTCTTGCCATCACGCTGATGTTAATCTTCATCTCATCTGTCTACAAGACCTTATTCCAGAACTGTGGTTGCTCTTTTAAGAACTGCTTGGCAAACTGTAACCTGGCCATCCTATTTTTGCAGCTAATCAGTGGTTTGCATCTTGCAGTGTAGCCTCTATATTTCTGTTCATTAAGTCTTCTGCGGACAGTTGTCATTGACAAATCCACACCTGACTCCTGAAGAGTGTTTCTGATCTGTTGGACAGGTTTGGGGATTTTTCTTTATTATAGTAAGAATTCTTCTGTCATCAGCTGTGGAGGTCTTCCTTGGCCTGCCAGTCCCTTTGCAATTAGTAACCTCACCAGTGCTCTCTTTCTTCTTAATATTCCAAAAAGTTGATTTTGGTAAGCCTAAAGTTTGGCTGATGTCTCTAAGTTTTATTCTTGTTGCTCAGTCTCATAATGGCTTCTTTGACTTTCATTCGCACAACTTTGGTCCTCATGTTGATAAACAGCAATAAAAATTTCCAAAGGTGATGGAAAGACTAGGTGCTGAGAGCTCGCTTATACCTGAATTAAGGTGGCAATTAAACATACCTGAAAAATTACAAACACCTGTTAAGCTATGTGTCCCAAACATTATGGTGCCCTGAAATGATGGGGGGGGGGGGGGGGGGTGGTGATGTATAAACACTGCTGTAATTTCTACATGGTGAACCAAAATGTATTAAAGAAACGGCCTTTATTAAAATATGACAATGTGCACTTTAACCACATGATTTTTTTTCTATTACAAATCTCAAATTGTGGGGTCCTTGTCCCAAACATTAGGGCGGGCACTGTAATTCTCTGCTGATTAGAAGAGGAACTGCAATGAAAACTTCATTTACTGCTTTAACTGGCACAGCTAATTTATGTTTCAAATAATTTTGAAATATATAGATAGGCCGAAAAGCCTTGACATCCAAATATCCAAAATAAGGTGATAAGAATACACTATTCTGTAAATATATTGAATATAAATGATTATGCAAACAAAAAAATCACTGCTTAAGTTATACAGCGCAGAAACAGGTCCTTCGGCCCACCTGGTCCGCACCGACCAGCGATCACTGCACATTAACACTATCCTACACCCACTAGGGACAATTTTTACATTTACCAAGCCAATTAATCTATGAACCTGTATGTCTTTGGAGTGTGGGAGGAAACCGATGATCTCGGAGAAAACCCATGCAGATCACGGGGAGAACGTACAAACTCTGTACAGACATCACCCGTAGTCAGGATCGAACCCGGGTCTCCGACGCTGCTTTTGCTGTAAGGCAGCAACTCTACCGCTGAACCAACATGACCGAGTCGGCAGGTGGCCTTCAATCATTCTGAACTCAGTCACTGAAATGGATATCCTTTGTAAATAGTGCATCTCTACTTGATTTCTCAAGGAACTGGTCCGGTCTTTCTTTTTCTATATTTCCTATCATAAGAAAGATATGTTCCCAACTTGTTCTGTAAAATATTTGTTCCGGTTTAGCTCTAAGACTGGGTATTTATAGTAATATTTATAATTATAATTAAAAAAAAATTAAACTTTAGTCAAATCTGTGCAATTAGATGAATGATCAATATCACTTAATCGTATATTGTGTCACAAAACCATGCAAATGATGAACACAGAATATTTAATTTAATTACAGTATGAAAAGTGTTGCAATCAATAAGGATTGAAAAAGAGAATTTTCCTTAATAAAAGCACCAACCACGATTCAATAATGCGGAGATACCCAACTAACTGCAGAGATCAAAATATTTTGGGACGAATGGATCAAACCACAATCAATTAATTCTTAGTTTAAAATGTGTACTTTATTATGGGAAGAAAACTTAAGAGGGGAAAAAAGTGAAGGTGGGTTTCATAATGTACGTTGCTTATAACTAATTTAATTTACACCTGGAGAGAAAATACGACTTGCAATGTAATTATCTAAAGTATCTTACAGAAACCCAGTGACTGATTACTTGAAGTAGTTTATTGTTCAAATACACCAAGTTAAGTTGCAAGCACTTTTTATGTCAAATATATACAGAAAAAAAAAGTACAGTAACACAGAACAGTGATTCAAACAGCGAAACAGGACATTTTCTCAAACACTCCAGAAGGAACAACATGTGTCTCCTTCAAGCATAGGTAGCATACATTCAGAACAAGTGTGTGTCTTAATTCAAAAAAAAGGGTACTGGAAACCAATACATGCCTGTTAAAACTACAACTTATATTGTCATGACTGTTGCACTTAGACCTGCTTATCATACCATGTTACATCAATATTTCACAGTATCTGGGTAAAACAATGACAAGTGACAGCAGGCAAGATTTGACTGTTATGATCAAATATCATTTACTTTCAATTTAGAAGCAAAAAATAGTAATCACTGCCAAATTGTGCTCAACGTTCCAGGCAGTGAACTGCCTTTAGTACGGCATATTTGGTCCGTGTTAATGCTATTATGTTGTGACAAACTGAAGTAATTTTAGAAAGACATTTAAATTATTGTTGCTTTTTCTGGAGCAGGTGATCTGCCGGCGTGGTTTTAGTGTACTAATCAATTCTCTATAAGAAATAGTCTGGAGTACGTCGAGTGACGTGAGGTTCTCCACGGCGTGGTGCTGGATCAAACTGAAGACTGTAAGAGACGAAAAGTTGCCTTAGTATGTGAGCCAATGAACATGATACAGACTTAACAATTAAACATTGAGTGGTGTATACTAGCAAGAATAGCATTAAGAATATCCATTATACTTACAATGAATACTTCAGCGTGTCATCTAGTTCCATAATAGCAGCCTGGTTACCACAGCGATAACAATAGTTTGGAGCACTGAATATTGTTACAACATTTCGATCATGGCACCAGTTGTATCCCTGAGATTAAACAGATGAAAATATATTTATCATCTTGGACCAGATACAAAAATCCCATTAATTTGCAGTGTTCTTCTGTATAGCATTTGAATGATTCAGCATATCATTCAGTCCATTTATAACTTTTCAAAGTCAAATCAAATTTTCCAAACCAAGTAATATACATACATTTGCGAATTTATTGATTGAGGATTGGAAGGCTATAATAGTAAGATAATATGACAGCGACTCAAAATGCTAGGATTGTATACTCTAATCTTTGTAAATGACAGATTATCCACAGAAACATCAAAATTGCCAGTGATTTCTGAAAGCAGACAACATTACCTCTGGGTCAGAAGATTAAACACCTTTTAGCCGTAAACGTTTAATACCAATAGCTCCTCTCTATCGAGCCCCAAATGTAGACTGTGGCTAAATTGTATTTGCAGACAGTTCCTCAGTCTCAACTATCATGCACATTTATGATAAACAGGGTTCCTTGTACACATAAAATAAAATCTAAAATTTATATCTTTACATATTTTATCCCAAGAAGCAATTTTTAAATTCAGTATAAATTAGACTGGCTAATCCCTTGGTTTGAAAATTTATCAACACAATTACATCCTGACAATTTCCAACAGCATTTACATAGTGGGTTACATATAGACCAGAAAGAATCATATACTGGTTAATGTCACCCGGTTCTACTATCGGATTAAAAAAATCAGCTATTTACCCTCTTAAATTCGGTGTTAACCGTGGGATATTAGTGTGCAAGCTAATTGAACTCAAGTCAAAGTTGGGAATATAAATTTCATCAATTACAAAATTCATTGGTAAAGATCATAAGATTGGTAAAGATCAAGGGCCATGGTACTTTATATAGCTAGGCTTCAAATGGGCAATTTTCAAACTTCACCGCCCCCAACCCCTACTCCACCAAGCCTGTAATGCCAATGTACCTGTTGGGTTTGTCATTATGTTAAATATATACTTGCTGTACCATGTACCAGCTTGAATCATGTTTGTAAGGCAGTACCATTAGAAGATAATTATAGAAAGTATTATTACGTGTATATTTATAACCCAATCATATAGAGCTGATCTATTAAAAAGGTAAAAACTCAGTTAACAATTATTTATACTTCCGGTAGTTGACAGACCTAGACCAGCTACAGTTAAACTATATGAACAATTATCAATTGTCCTATCATTCAATCTGAATTGAAACTGGATTACTCAAAAGCTTTTAAAGTCTACAAATAGGATATTGTGTTTATTAGACCTTAAAGTTACAAACTGAAGAGTTCCAACTCCTGTTTAAGTACATGATACAATAGTTCAGGTGCAAATACCCTACCTCCATTACAAGTTGATGAGCCCTGGACACCAGAGTGAGGCCATTTGCATGGTTAAAAGTTTCAGAAATGTCCTGTCCAAAAGTGTAGCCTGCACCTCGAGGAGAAATTCCCCAACCACCACGATCGTCAGGATCCGACCACAGCAAATCACACATTGGGCCCTGTTTGAACCAAGCAGAACAAAATATTACAAAGAACTCAGGTCAAATTTAAGACAAATGTGGGTCCCTTGAAGACTGAAACATGCATATTTATTATGGGGGACAATGAAATGGCAGACAAGTTGAACAGGTACTTTGGATCCGTCTTCACTGAGGAAGACACAAACCATCTCTCAGATGTACTAGTGGCCAGAGGACATGGGGTGACAGAGGAATTGAAAGAAATTCACATTAGGCAGGAAATGGTGTTGGGTAGACTGATGGGACTGAAGGCTGATAAATCCCCAAGGCCTGATGGTCTGCATACCAAGGTACGTAAGGAAGTGGCTCTAGAAATCGTGGACATATTGGTGATCATTTTCCAATGGTCTATAGATTCAAGATCAGTTCTTGTGGATTGGAGGGTAGCTAATTTTATCCCACTTTTTAAGAATGAAGGGAGAGAGAAAACAGGGAATTATAGACCAGTTAGCCTGATGTCAGTGGTGGGGAAGATGCTGGAGTTAATTATAAAAGATGTAATAGCGGCACATTTGGACAGCAGTAACAGAATCGGTCCGAGTCAGCATGGATTTACGAAGGGGAAATCATGCTTGACTGATCTTCTGAAATTTTTTGAGGATGTAACTAGGAAAATGGATAAGGGAGAGCCATTGGGTGTAGTGTACCTGGAATTTCAGAAAGCCTTTGATAAGGTCCCACATAGGAGATCAGAGGGAAAAATTAGAGCACATGGTATTGGGGGTAGGGTATTGATATGGATAGAAAATTGGTTGGCAGACAGGAAACAAAGAGTAGGGATTGGAGGAGCATTACCTCATAGTTCGCTTGGGTAGTTTATACCCCAGCAGTATGAAAATTGACCTCCAATTTCAGGTAGTCCTTGCTTTCTCCCTCCTTCCCCTCCCCTTCACAGCTCTCCCACAGGCTACTGTCTCTGCCTCTTCCTTTCTTCTTCCTGCCCCCCCCCCCCCCACATCAGTTTGAAGAGAGGTCTTGACCCGAAATGTCACCTATTCTTTAGCTCACCATTAACCTATTTTCCCTGCATTCACATCAACCCCCACCCACATTCTACCTCTCACTTGCACACTTGAGGCAATTTACAGTAGTTAATTAACCAACCACCCTGCACATCTTTGAGATGTGTGAGGAAACCAGTGCACCCAGGGAAACCTAAACAGTCACAGGGAGTATGTGCAAACTCCACGTACATAACACAAACCATAGGATTTAACTTGGGTCACTCGAGCTGAGAGAGAAACTTGACAAGCTGCGCCCATTGGGTCACTGTGTCACCCCAAATCTGTCGCACTACTTCAGAATAACTTTTGAATTGGTGACAACCAGACAGAATTGCAGGGAGTTTACCTCGTGTGGTACTTCCTGCAGACGATCTAAGGCTCGAATATGATCCAACGTGTCTATGGATGGGGAAAGCCCACCATGCAGGCAAAATATCTGTGGATGGCAAATCAATAAATTAAAAGTATTGATATCTACCAGGTGTACCAAAACAATTTCCGTGTCATAAAATCATAAACTTCAAAAAAACCTCACAGAAAATATACAGGCCAAAATCACTTTAAATATAATGGAATTATTTTCTTGATGTACATCTCATTTCTTTAACTATGTTCCAACTCAATTTGGCATTAATGGTTACAGGTTGTAAAATGGTCAAACAATTCAATCAAAAAAATGTTGCCCATCACAATCCTTCCTGGTCATGAGAAAGAAGCCTATAAGAAATAGTAATTTCCAAGGAATGTCATAGGACTAAACCCAAAATATCCATGAAATGGAATGAAAAGAGGATTTGAATGCAGGAAAATTACTCAATGAAGTCTTAAATTTTCTTTAATGAAAACATTCCACTCACTTGACCATCTACTAACGCCGTCAAGGGCAGATAATCAAACAGATCTGTGAAGTACTTCCAAACACTAGCATTTCCATATTTTCTTAGGCATTCGTCATAAAATCCATACACTTGTGTGATTTGTCTGCTTTCATGGTTCCCTCGTAATATTGTGATGCGTTCTCGATATCGAACCTTTTTTAAAAAAGAAATGGAACAACTAACATTGAGCAATATTCCCAATAGCTGCATTGTAAAATTAAGTACAATTGAAAGTACTACTTTTATCAGTCGTTCAAATAACAATATGCATGGTTAGCATTTGGGAGAGAACCAGATATAATTGCATAATATAAAGGATGTAAATTTGAAAATGAGTCATACCTTCAGTGTTACAAGTAATGTGACAGTTTCAACCGAATAATAACCTCTGTCAACATAATCTCCCATGAAAAGATAATTGGTGTCTGGAGATCTGCCCCCAATTCGGAACAGTTCCATGAGGTCATGAAACTGTCCATGAACGTCACCACACACTGTGACGGGACATCGTACTTCCTGTACATTCGACTCCTTTGTAAGAATTTCTTTAGCCTACAAAAGTAAAAATGAAACAAAGGGTTAGTTCAAGAAATCCAATAAAATAAAAAAGTGAAAGATAATTGCTAGAATTGACTAAATTCCTTTCTCGCATTGCTAAATGTCATTAAGTAAAGCAACTTGGTATGCCAGTGAGTCCTTAGAAGACAGCTTGGTGCATTTGCTTTTCCGTAAAATCTATTTACTATGTACCCTTTTAACTTGGGACTAGTGGTGTGGCCCGGATTCGGTGTTGGGCCCATCGCTGTTTGCCATCTATATCAATGGTTTGGATGAGATCGTACATGCCGTGATTAGCAAGCTTGCAGATGACACCAAAGTGAGTGGCGTTGTAGATAGTGAAGATGGTTGTCAAAGATTACAGCAGGATCTTGATCGGTTGGGCAGGTAGGCTGAGGAATGGGCTGATGGACTTTAATACAAATAAATGTGAGGTGTTGCATTTTGGGAAGTCGAGCATGGGCAAGACCTACACAGTGAATGGTAGGGCTCTGGGGAATGTTGTAGAAGATCTTATAGAGGTGTACAAAATCATGAGAGGAATAGATCGAGTAAACGCAGGGAGTAGGGGAATTGAGAACCAGATATAGGTTTAAGGCGAGGGAGGAAATATTTAATGGGAAACTGAGGGCTAACTTTTTTTTTTTTTTTACACAGATAGGTGTTCTGCTTGCATGGAACAGGCAATTCAGGCAGGTACTATTGCAACATTTAAGGCGTTTGGACAGGTATTTAAGGCGTTTGGATATGGTAGGTTTAGAGGGCTATGGGACAAAAGCAGGCAGGTGGGATGGGGATGGGCAAGTTGGGCCAAAGGTAGACACAAAATACTGGAGTAACTCAGTTGGACAGGCAGCGTCTCTGGAGAAAAGGAATGGCTGATGTTAAGGGTCAAGACCCTTCTTCATATTATACAAAAAAACATCAGGGGGAGGGGGATAAATAAGGAAGTGTAAAAACAGGGCCAAATTCCCTTGTGTGGGCAAAGGGAATCGGGGCCCCAAGGGCCAATTTTCACGCTATATCACTCTAAAATAAATATCAACAATGTGAGAATACATTAACTTTTGAGCAATGATACGCAGTACAACAAGATTTCCAAGAAAGAGTACATTGGCATCAAATGTAAACCTGCACAGAATCTGAAGAAAGATCCTAACCCAAAATGTCACCTGTCCATTCCCGCCATGGATGTTACGTGACCCGCTGAGCTTTTGTCCCATTTTGTGTTTTGCTCAAAGCAATAATTAGATCGTTCATTATTGTCATTCAGACAATTAAGACATCCAGACAAATCAATGCAATACCATTGAACTCATTTACACTCTTTAGTTTAGTTTATTATTATTATTGTCACGTGTGCCGAGGTACAGTGAAAAGCTTTGTTGGCATTAATTTATGTCATATTCAATTTTTTTTGCTCTCTGACCCAATCTGTCAGCAGGAATCATGACATTTGCAAGACCACATCCATGGTCTGGTTTTCTTTATATAGCATTGTTTTCAATAGGATATAATGCAGAAAGGAAAGTAAAACTATGCCAACCTGCAGCATCTACTGCATGAAGACCTTGATGCATCACACTGCTATTCAACCAAAGACACATCTTTCAATCATGGTATTCAGCTTCTCAAAATCAATTGAAAATTACTTTAATCTATCAGCAATAACTTAAACCAAGTAGGAACAAATTAAATGCTGGATTCATTTGCAGTTAAATGAAGGCCTCCAGCTGGCCATGACATGTATTTATAGGAGAGTGCTTATCTGTGTTTCAGGCCAAGCAACATATCCCACTGAAAGGATAAAAGAAAAACATTGTGGTTGAGAACACAATGATTTACAAGCCCTGCAATTTCAAAATCTAAAATTGCTACTTGGCATTGTACGTGGCTTTAAATAGCAGTTTAACAGCAAATGAAAAAAAAGGCTTTGCATAGACCCTCAACACGTGGATTTGGAACGTTTTAGAAGTGATTAAATCTGTCTTTTCAGTGGAATACAGCAATTCTGAAATTAAAGGAATTAAAAGCAGTTAAAGCAAAATTAAAATGGTTCAAAGAAGATGAAATAATCAGCGTCAATTCACAGATATATTTCTCAAATCCACATGGCTTTGCTATATGTATACATGTTCAGCTGATTGGGACAGATTGTATGTTAACAAAACACCCGAAACAGATGTACTCAATATTAACTAGATCCTTAGAAATTCATTATTGTACTTTGACAAATACATAAAGCTATCAGCAGTTAAAGCAGTGGAAAAGATGACCATGACAGTCTACTTGCTGCCTATACCTTAATTACTTTAAAAACATTTTCTGTTTTCCAATTTCTCTCCCCTTGCACATCCTACCCCACCATCATAAGAAAGAAACCACTTCTGGCTTAATAGTAGTCTAGGTTAATGACCAAGAAACATTCTACACAATGGTGCAAAAAACAATTTACTGGGGTCAGTGGAGGTACAGCAATGGTTACAGGTCGAGAATGTCGACCATGTCTCTGCTGCCATAGATGTTACCCGACCCACTGATTTTCTCCAGCAGTTTTTTTTTCTCCAGATTACTGTATCTGTAGCCTCTTGTTCTATACAATAGTATTATTTTCATTTTGTGGCACTGGATGCTCAAATAAGTTATTCTTTGGGGGGGGGGAAGAAACACACATTAATGGTACTAAATTGGTAACGACTCAGTTATACACTCCTGAACAGGGCTTTCACTTAACTTTTTTCCCTGTTGCCAGCCGGGCAACCTTGCCAAATGACAGTTTAGGTGGTCATTTAAGACGGCTTGCATGACACATGCGATAATGTGCTCGGACGAAATGCATTGTTACCAGTCGGAACTATGGTCAATGAAGCATTCACATAATATTTCTGCTTCAAATAAAGAAGCAAACTAAACATATTCACCAATCAAGACATGATATATACCACAATGGCATACAGCAAAATTACAATACAGTATCTCATCTCCTTTTACATGTTGCAATGAATGCGATTTCTATTATCTCTTTCCACTTCCAATCAAAAATCTGCTTGGATTATTCAGCACATGATCAACCTCGGTGAGACCAAGCACAGGCTTGGCGATCGCTTCGCACAACACCTCCACTCAGTTTGCAATAACCAACCTGAGCACTTCAACTCTCCTTCCCATTCCGAATCCAACCTTTCTGTCCTGGGCCTCCTCCATGGCCAGAGTGAGGCCCACCACAAATTGGAGGAACAGCACCTCATATTTTGCTTGGGTAGCTTACACCACAATGGTATGAACATTGGCCAATTTCAGGTAGTCCTTGGTTTCTCCCGCCTTCCCCTCCCCAGCTCTCCCACAGACTAGTCTCCGCCTCTTCCTTTCTTTTTCCCACCCCCCCACCCCTCCCGACGTCAGTCTAAAGAAGGGTCTCGACCCGAAACGTCGCCTATTCCTTCGCTCCGTAGATGCTGCCTCACCCGCTGGCCACATCTTCCCATCTCCTCCCGTCGGCTTTCTGCAGAGACCTCTCCCTCCGTAACTCCCTGGTCAATTTGTTCCTTCCCACCCTCTCCTGGCACTTTCCCTTGCAACTGCAGGAAATGCTACACTTGCCTCTTTCCACCCCCCCCCCCCCCCCCCCCCCTGACTCCATTCAAGGACCCAAGCAGTCTTTCCAGGTGCGGCAGAGGTTCACCTGCACCTCCTCCAACTTCTATTGCATCCGCTGTTCTGAGACGAAGCGTAGGCTTGGCGATCGCTTTGCCCAACTCCTCCGCTCGGTTCGCAATAACCAACCTGATCTCTCGGGGGCTCAGCACTTCAACTCCCCCTCTCATTCCGAATCCAACCTTTCTGTCGCGGGCCTCCTCCACGGCCAGCGTGAGACCACCATAAATTGGAGGAGCAGCACCTCATATTACGCTTGGGCAGTTTACACCACAGCGGTATGAACATTGACCTACAATTTCAGGTAGTCCCTGCTTTCTCCTCCGCTTCCAAGGTCTCTCTCAGCCCACTGTCTCTTTCTTTTTTCCTCCCTCTCCCGCCCCCCCCCCCCCCAACACCCTCACATCAGTCTGAAGAAGGGTCTCAACCCGAAACGTCGCCTATTTCCTTTGCTCCATAGATGCTGCCTCACCTGCAGCATCTGTTTCCACGCTGTATCTTTAAATTAAACTAAAAACACTAAAACCAGAGGAAATCTAAAGAAGGGTCTCTATCCGAAACGTCACCCAATTTCTTCTATCCAGAGATGTTGGCTGCTCCATGGAGTTCCCCTGCACAATTAAAGCATGGAATAGTCTTCACCCTACCAAAGGTACCCAACCAGACGCAACTAAATTTAAGGTAGTTCTTTTTTCCCCCAAGAACCCTTTTTTGCTTAAGTCCAAGTCAAGAGTCAAGAGAGTTTTATTGTCATGTGTCCCAGATAGGGCAATGAAATTCTTGCTTGCTGCAGCACAACAGAATGTGTAAACTTAATACAGATCAGGGAGTTACTCCAGCTCCAGGGAGCAATTCTGCAGGGCGGCACATGCGCACAACCACGGCGGATGATGTGCGGGCCGTGGTTTTGCGCATGTGCGGGGGGGGGGGGATGTGCAGGCCGTGGCAGTGCGCATGTATTAGGCGGCCTGCCAAGCCGAGAGCCGGACACAAATGGCAAGCCCTGACTAATTTCGAGCCCTGCTGAATACACCACTAGAGCACACTACAAGAAAAGCTCTTTCTTCAAAAATACTTAGTAGCAAAATATCTGATTCACATTACAGTTGCTCCTGATTGCAAGAACATATTCTAAAAGCATTCCCTAAACATCAAAATTGTGTGTCAATGCTGACAGCATACAATATATCCTAAAATGCCGTTGATATAACCAATCCCACTGGACCGTCGTTTCACAACCCACTCCCCTTTATACTGGCTACATTCCCTCTTATAGCCCTAATTAAAGGTTCTGAAACGTAACAATTCCTAACCACCACCCCCTCACAAATGCTGCTTGACCAGCTGTTCCTCGTGCAGATTATTTGTTGTTATATATCCTGGATGACTGGTAAATAAAGCTGATAGGATTTAATGCCCCTGTGACATGAATATTCCTGCAATTGATCTTTAATTGATTACTCGGTTGAATTTAATCTGCATGACCTTCAAATAATGTTTCTTTACATAGACAACAAGATTAAGATCAAGCGGTAATGACAAAAAAAAATTACTTGTGGCGCAAAAGATTTTTTTACACGAGAAATTTCTCAATTCACAACCAATCATTTAACTATCAGCTCTGTACACTGATGGTTTATATTAGTGATTTTCAATAAAAGCTACAAATCTAAATCAGGACAACAGGAGAAAGAAGATTTGTTTTTCTACTCAGTCACCATGCACAATCTAGCATATGATACAATCTCAGCTGAGATTTGCACAAACAACCGCTCTTAGAACACACCAAAAACTAATAGCAGTCATCTCGGAAAGTCATCTCGTCATTTCTTTGATGGGCTATAAACAACCTGAATAGAATTCTACAATACATGACATTCATAGGGAGAATAAGCATGCAGATCATCAAATTATTCTTTTAACAAATATAGTTGTTGAATAAAAATATCAAAAGACAAATTATTCACACAATAGCCAATGCTCAATTTTTCCAATATTGACAAATTATGGCATAGCGACGTGCTTGCATGAAATAAACAGGAATAAAAGATCACACCAAATCAATGAAATGCAGCCAGTGAAACACCGGTCTGAACAGAAATAATTTTCTTGGAAATAACATCTTGCTATGCGGGGATTATACAGACTGCACTTCACCACCCCATGAATACATCTATATTTGATGTTATAGTTAAAAAAAATTATGTTAACAATTTCTCATTGGGCAAAAAATGTGGATTATAGTTTGGCTAATACATTTATCCTGTCACTTCTGGGTCTTATTCCAGCCATTTCAAATCACATGGTATTTATTTCCAGATATAATGGTTTTTAAAAGATTTTCTCACAGAAATGTTTGCTTTCAGCATCAAACCAGCTGCAATTTGCCTAAAGCTTTACATGGTTTGTACCAACCTTCTTTCCCCCACCCCCCTTATTAGCGGTAACTTAAAGTCAAGCATTTTCACCAACAAATTTATTAGTATTCAGTTGAAAGATCAGGACATAGAGTAATGCAGCACAGAAATCCACCCTTTGACCCACTATGTCATCACCAACCTTTTTCCACCTTTTGCTTGCATTTGATCTATCCTTCTTTACATTGCCCATTTGTCAAAATGTCTCTGGCAGTGTATTCATTCCTCTCAGCTTAAACCCATACTTTTTTTAGTTTTTGACTCGACTCTACCTACGCCACTCATTATATGCATATTTTTATCAGGTCACCTCTCAGCCTGGCCAATCTTTTCCCGTAATAAAGTCCTCCAATCCATGTAATAATCACCTCTACGCTCTTTCCCGCGAGTGCATTAACAGAATAAGAAATGGGGCACACAAAAATAATTGATGCCCAAAACAAATAACTATTCATATTCATTTCAGTTTAAACTACAGGAACACAATTTCATCACTATAATTTCAGAATCAATTTAAAGGAGACAATGATTCCTTAGTTAAATACAGCTACAATAATTCTATTATAATACTATAATTCGGTATAACCCTGCATCTGCAGTTCCTCCCTACATTATTACCCTGCAATTGAATAGAACAAATAGAATATTGTACTTTTTTAAAAAAGTTACAATATTACCCCATATTCTTAATAATTCACAGATTACTTGGAATATCTGTCCAGTTAAATAACACACTTCAAGAACGATGCACCTTGGAGAAGGTATTGAAGAATTACAAAACAGTTTCAGGGACAAGGGATATATTTCTCATTATTTGGAGACATTCAATGACGCGTTATCCCCTCTGTAGCACATGGGGCTAATGGTGTGATTTAGCAGGATGTTCAAAGTTATTTGTAAAAGAACCAGAGGGGAGACCAGGAGAAATTATTTATACAGTGAGATGTTATGATCTGGAAGATAATAATCAGACAGTCAAAGTTCAGCAAATTCAATGACAGCTTTCTAAAAGAAAATTGGTGCATTTTTATGCAATATAGATTTGTAAGCCACGGGAAAGCATGAGCAGGGGATTGACAGGACATATTTTTGAAAAGGCCAGCTCAGAAACTATGGCTTGAATGACTGCAATACCGGATGATTCTCTAAACAACAAAATGCAGACATTACAGAATATCAAAACAGATTTAAGACTTTAAAAGGGTAATAAGCTTTCAAACTGAAAAAGTTTGCATGCAAAGCTAACAAAATTCAAAAGAGATAAAAATCAATAAACTGCAAATGTTGGAATCATAAGTGTCAACAAAATGCTGGAAATATTCAATATGTGAGGAAGCATTTGTGGAGAGGGACAGAGCTGACGTTTCAGGTCCAATGAATGACACTGGATCAGATTTGTAAAAGTTTAAAAAAAAAAATCAAAAGTAAAAAAAAATGTTAACGCCATAGAGAAGGATATTTAAACCCACTTTTTTTCCCCTCATTATTTCAGGGTCATCACGCTGAAACATAACTTTATCTTTCCACAGGTTCAACAAGTTATTTTTCTTTGAAGGAAATGGCTTGGAACTAGTAATCAGAACTAGTAAACAGAACTAGTAAAATAACACTGTGAATGCTGGAAATCTGACAAACAATCACAATGCTGGAAATATTGAACAGATTAGTCGGCATCCCCAGAGGAACGGATTTGCGGAGACCTCGGCAACAGAGGAGAAAACAAAACTTGCAGACTTGTGACTGAACCATTTTAGCAAGTCCACTAGAACTTAATAGAATCAGAAATGCTGAAGATACTCAGCATGTTAGATAGCCTCCGTGTAGAGAAGCAGTCAGGAAACAAGCAGAACAAAGGACAGTCGTTGGATGTTGTTTTCTTGGATTTTCAGAAAAGCTTTGTTGAAGTGCCACGTGGAAGGCTGTTAAACAAGAGAGGAGCCCGTGGTATTAGAGGACTAGTATGGATAAAAGAGTGGTTTACTGGCAAAATGCAGAGTGTGAATAAAAAGAGCCTTTTCTGGTTGATGGTCGGTGACGAGCGGTCATCCGCAGAGGTCGGTGTTGGGTCTTCTAATTTGCAAGTTATATGTTAATGATCTGGATGGGGCCAGATGATATGAAAATAGATGGAGGAGCAGTGAGTAGGTAGGTTGCAGAAGGACTTAGACCCACTGGATAACAAAAGGCCGAGATTGAATGAACGTGAAAAGGATGTTTCCAGGAATGGAAAAGCTCTTGGACCATCCTAGACATGGCCTCAGAATAAAAAGGAAGTACCTTTAGAATGGAGACAAGGAACAATTTATCTAGCCAGTGGGTGTTGAATCTGTGGAATTAATTGTGGAAGAAGGCTGTGGAGGCCATGTCATTGGGTATTTTTAAAGCAGAAATTGTTAGATTCTTGATTAGTAAAGATGGTGGCACCATCGAGTGTGGCTGCCTCGCCTGTAGCTGTCTGTCTTCTCATCCTTTTTGTTATTTTTAGTCTGTTTTAGTTTGTTTTGGAGGTCTTTGGTCTTTTTTATGTGGGGGGGAGGGAGGGAAACCGTTTTTCTTAAGTCACGTGTTAAAGGAACTGCAGATCCTAGAGAATCGAGGGTACACAAAAGGCTGGAGAAACTCAGCGGGTGCAGCAGCATCTAAGGAGCGAAGGAGATAGGCGACGTTTCGGGTCGAGACCCTTCTTCAGACTGGTCAGGGATCAGGGAAACGAGAGATATAGATAGTGACGTGGAGAGATAAAGAACAATGAATGAAAGATATGCAAAAAAGTATCAATGATAAAGGGAACAAGCCATTGTAAGCTGTTTGTAGTGTGAAAATATAGTGCGACTAGGGTGGGGGAGAGAGATAGAGAGAGAGGGAATGCCAGGTCCCGAGGGCTGAGGGAGAGGTGGTAAGGAGAGGAGACAGCAAGGGTTAACAAAATTGAGAAAATTCAATGTTCAAGCCCAGAGGATGCAGACTCCCCAAGCGGAATATGAGGTGCTGTTCCTCCAACTTGTGGTGTTACTCAGTCTGGCCGTGGAGGTGGCCCAGGACCGAGAGGTCGGATACGGAATGGGAATGGTTGAAGTGCTGAGGGAGGTCGGGTTGGTTAATGCGGACCGAGCGGAGGTGTTCGGCAAAACGATTGCCAAGGCTCCGCTTGGTCTCACCGATATAGATCATCTGGCATCTGGAGCAGTGGATGCAGTAGATGAGGTTGGAGGAGATGCAGGTGAACCTCTGTCGGACCTGAAAGGACTGCTTGGGTCCCTGAAAGGAGTGGAGGGGGGAGGTGAAGGGACAAGTGTAGCATTTCTTGCAAGCGAAAGTGCCCGGTGAAGGGGTAGAGCGGGAGGGAAGAGAAAAATTGACAAGGACGTTGCGGAGGGAGCGGTCTTTGCGGAAGGCAGATGGGGGGGAGATGGGAAGATGTGGCGAGTGGAGGGGTCACGTTGGAGGTGGCGAAACTGGCGGAGGACTATGTGTTGTATTTGAAGTCACTTCCTGGTCGAGGATGCGTCTATCCTCCGACCCGCATCTTCATCCCCTCCTCGTGGCCTACCATCTGGATTGGCGCGGGCCTTTCCTGCCGGAGACCGGCCAGAGCTTCAGCGGCGTTGCACTGGTTTCCATCGCGGAGCGAGCGATGCCTTACCAGTGCTGCGACTGCCGACTTCAACACCGCGGAGCTGTGGTCTGTGGAACTTCCAGCCGCGTGCGGCGCTGACTTTGACATCGCGGAGCCTGGGATCTCTCGCCGAGATCGCCAGTGTTGAATCTCCGCCCAGCACGGCCTATGGACTTCGGGAGCTACGGTCTCCGGTAGGAAGCAGCCGATTCGGAGACTCCGGGCCGCTGAGAGTGTTCTTCCGTTCGAGGGCCTGAAACATCTGGGCCGCCGTAGCGACGACCTCAATAGGCCCCGGCCACGGGTGAACAGAGGAAGCAGGCTGAATTTTGGTGCCTTCCCTCACAGTGGGAAATGTTGATTCCACTGTGGAGGGATGTTTTTTATGTTTTATGTTAAATTCTAAAGTGTTGTGTTTAACTTATTTGTGTACTGCATGGTAACTCAAATTTCACTGCACCAATTGGTGTATGTGACAATAAATGTCCTTACAGGAAAAAGGCAGCAGGGGGGGGGGGGGGGAAATAGATCATCCGTGATTGAATGACAGAGTAGACTTGATGGGCTGAACAGCCTAATTCAGTTCCTATGTCTCATCGTAGAGGCATCCTCCACCACTGAGTCAACACTGAGTATGGTTCTCAACTCACAAATTCCTATCGGCTCGCTATTTCCCCACACTTGTTCCTGCTGGTCTTGTCACCATGGATCTGGAGCAGCCAAACGCCGCCACTCCCAGAGACTGCAGTAACGTGCCCGCTCGCACTCATCCACGGGGGGGGGGGGGGGTGAAGCGGGAGAGGAAGGCGCCCGCTCTTTGGCGGCGTCCCGTCTGGTCTATGGCGCACTATGTGGCAGGGGGAGTGCGGCCTACTCGAGGAGGGTGACCGTGGCCCACCCGTGGGCGGGCGGGCTGGCCAGCGAGGCCTACCGGTGGGCGCACGGGAGGGACCCTCGCTGCTGCCCCACCCTTCACCCCATCCCTCCGTCAGTAGAAGGCCCGGCTCAAGCCTCGGCCTCGATTTATACCCACCACCTCACCTTCTCACACAGAGTCCGCACTTGGTTCTCGTTCAGCTGCTTGCACTCGTTCAGCTGCTCGACCCATTGGTCCAGCTCCTTGGCGAACGCCTTGTTTTCCATGGTCACCGGCTTTTAAAAAAAAATTCTCCTTGTTATTCACGGTGAGAGGGGAAGCGGCGGACACGTTACATGGAGTCGGGAGCCCCGAGGAGCTCGGCGGCGGCGTCCGCGAGAGGAACCAGAGGGCGGGGGCAGGGGGCGCGCACGCACCAGCCGCGCGCTCCGGTGGCGGGGGCGCGCACGTACCCGGTCGCGTAGTGGAGATGGGAAGGCACGTACACGGTCGCGCGCTCTGGTGGGGGAGGGGTGGGTGGACGCGCGCACGACCGTCGGTTGGATTTGAATCGGAGGGAGGGAGGGAGCGCGCGCGCAACTGACGTCACCGCTTTGGCATTTGCGCCTCTGCCGCGTGAGGGGGAGGAAGAGGCGCACGTGATCCCTCTCGGAGCCCCGCCCCCTCCTTGTCCCCGCCGCAGATGGACACGAAGTGCTGGAGTCAGTCAGCGGGTCGGGCAGTGTAGATACCTGGCATTCCCTCTATCTCTATCTCCCTCCCCCACCCTCGTCGCACTAGCTTCTCATTTTCACACCACAAACAGCTTACAATGGCTTGTTCCCTTTATCATCGATACTTTTTTGCATATCGTTCATTCATTGTTCTTTATCTCTCCACATCACCGTCTATATCTCTCGTTTCCCTGATCCCTGACCAGTCTGAAGAAGGGTCTCGACCCGAAACGTCGCCCATCTCCTTCGCTCCTTAGATGCTGCTGCACCCGCTGAGTTTCTCCAGCCTTTTGTGTAACCCTCGATTCTCCAACATCTGCAGTTTCTTCTTTAACACTAGATACCATGGACAACAGGTGGCACCGAGCCGGCACCGCCATTGTGTGGTTATGGCTGATCATCCACAATCCACAAAAAACTCACAAAGGGAGAGGAGAGTATGGCCAAGTGCAGTAGGGATCGGTGTGAATGGTGAGATTCGTAAGGAATAAAAGGCTACAGGAATAAAAGTACTGTATTTGAATGTGCTATGTATAAGAAGTGAAGTAGATGAGCTTGAGGCTCAGATAGTAGCAATGTTACAAAATTTTGAGATTTTAAAAATCAAGTCTGCAATTTATCCCGTCAGATAAAGCATAAAAAGAAGTTTAATTTGACACCTAATTCACTTTCATATCTTCAGTATTGAAAAAGTTATGGCCATTTTCATACTCGGAAATTAGCATCTTGTTCCCCATTGCCTTTCCATTGACTTAACACTAAAGTTGTGATGGAGGACATTCAAAAGCCCATAACTTTCTTAAAAATTAAGAGATCTCAATGAAATTTTCTATTATTATAGATTGAAGCATTCTGAAACAAATATGAAACAATCTTACTTGGATGACCTGAAATTAAAGCATATAATTAGTTAGTTACCTAATTGTAGCTAATTGCAAAATTCAATTACTAGATCTAAACATCTATCCATTTTTTAAGAAATGATAAACATTTTTAAATTGCCTAAGTGTCCAAATAACATTCACACAATATAACATGATTTTTAAATCCCATTTTCATGAATTTATAGGCCAAATGGAAGGAATTTAGTGTTTAATTCTTGTAAATGAATGGCCATTTAAATCAACTTGCGAGTGGGTTTTAGTGGAACGCGGAGGATTGGAAAGTTGCGGTTTGCGGTGAATTTAACCCACAGTCGGCAGGAAAAATACAGCCGGTTCGTATAGATTTTTTGTCCCCTTTTCGCATGATGAAAATTTGATTAAATGCTTCCTAAGAAGCATGTTTTTATGTAAAAATAAACTGTGTACCTTCTTTCATCGCCTACGTTAGGTCCGTTCCGCTGTCGGCGTTCACGGCTTTAGAAGATGATTTTTTAAACTACTCTAGCTAATAAATGATCTAGCGTAGTTTAAAAATAGCTTCATATAACAAATGTCAGAGCGATTTCTCTTTAGCGACGAAATCGCCTGAGATTGATCGATTTGGACTATCTAGGGAAAAACGGTATTTTAAACCCGCCCCCCTCTGAAAGGCGCCAAAGTCGCGCACACGGGGAGCGGCAGAAATGCAGCGCCGCTAAAGGTAGGTATTGTAACATACCCACAGATAGAGTTTGGTGGATATGACATTGTGGGGATTACCAAGACGTGGCTGCAGGAGGATCGGGTCTGGGAACGTAATATTCAGGGTTATACATCCTATAGAAAGGCCAGGCAGGTGGTCAGAGGAGGGTGGGTAACTCTGCCGGTGAGGGATGGAATTCAGTCCCTTGCGAGGGAAGACATAGGGACTGATGAGGTCGAGTCACTGTGGATTGGGTTGAGGAATTGCAAAGGCAAGAAGATGTTATCTACAGACTCCCAAATAGTAGCCCGGATGTAGGGTGTAAGTTGCAGCAGGAGTTAAAACCGGCATGTAACAAAGGGAATGCCACTGTGGTGATGGGGGATTTCAATATGCAGGTAGACAGGGAAAATCAGGTTGGTTCAGGACCCCAAGAGAGAGAGTTTGTAGAGTGCCTCCGAGATGGATTCTTAGAGCAGCTTGTAATGGAGCCGACCAGAGAAAAGGCAATTCTGGATTTAGTGTTGTCCAATGAACCAAATTTGATAAGAGAACTCGAGGTAAAGAAACCGCTTGGAGGACATAATATGATTAGTTTTAATCTGCAATTTGAGAAAAAGAAGGTTAAATCGGAAGTGGCAGTGATGCAGCTGAACAAAGGGGATTATGAAGGCATGAGAGAGGAGCTGAGCATGGTAGACTGGAAAGGGATACTAGCAGGAATGACAGTGGAACAGCAATGGCAGGAATTTCTGGGCATAATCCGGAAGACACAGGATCATTTGATTCCAAAAAAGAAGAAAGATTCTAAGGGGAGTAGGAGGCAACCGTGGCTAACAAGGGAAGTTAGGGATATGTTTACAAATACACAGGACTAGATATTAAAAATCCAAAGTGCCAAATATCAATTTACTCCCGATGGTGATGGGAGCCTTCTGCACTCACCTACACTCCTCCGATGTTGAGAAAGGCTAGGCAGACATGTCATTGGGGTTATCAAGTGGGCACCTACTTTCATCAACGTTTCGCTGATTGAACCCACGACGTCTCCAGTAGGCTCAGCGGTGCATTCTGGCGTTGCAGAACCACCCCCCTCTGCATCTGTCTAGTCGGTTATTTGGGAGACCAAATGGGGTCTTTCCTCTTCAGCCAGAGCCACTGGCTACTCCGCTCTGCTACCCGTGATGTTTCTTTGATGGCCTGGCGTCAGGCTAGTCTGCTGATCCCCAGTATTGAATCAGATAGAATAAAACTAAAAGAAAAGATGTATAACACAGCAAAGAGTAGCTGGGAACCAGAGGATTGGGAAACTTTCGTAGGACAACAGAAGGAAACAAAACGGGCAATACAAGCCGTGAAGTACAAAGGGAAGTTGGCCAGTAATATAAAGAAGGACAGTAAACGCTTTTTTAGATATGTTAAGGGAAAAAGTGTAGCAAAGTCAATGTGGGTCCCTTGAAGGCAGTCACTCGTGAAATTATATGGGCAACAAGGAAATGGCATAAGAGTTGAACAGGTACTTCGGATCTGTCTTCCCTAAGGAACACACAAACAATCTCCCAGAAGTATTGGAGGACAGAGGATCTAAGGGGGTCGAGGAACATAAATAAATTTTAATTAGGCGAGAGATAGTATTGGGTAGGCTAATGGGACTGAAGGATGATAAATCCCCGGGGCCTGATGGACTGCATCCCTGGGTCCTCAGGGAGGTGGCTCTAGAAATAGTGGACGCATTGGTGATCATTTTCCAATGTTCAATAGATTCAGATCAGTTCCTGTGGATTGGAGGATAGCTAATGTTATCCCACTTTTCAAGAAAGGAGCGAGAGAGAAAACAAGGAATTACAGACCAGTTAGCCTGACCGGTGGTGGGAAAGATGCTGGAGTCAATTATTAAAAAGGTAAGAATTCGGCATTTGGGTAGCAGTAAAAGGATTAGTCCAAGTCAGCATGGATTTATGAAAGGAAAATCCTGCTTGAATAATCTTCTGGAATTTTGTGAGGATGTGACAAGTAAAATGGATGAAGGGAAGCCAGTGGATGTAGTGTATCTAGACTTTCGGAAAACCTTTGATAAGGTCCCGCACGGGAGACTGGTGACTAAAATTAGAGCATATGGTATTGGGGGTAGGGTGTTGACATGGATAGAAAATTGGTTAACAGACAAGAGTAGGAGTGAACAGGTCCCTTTCAGAACGGCAGGCAGTGGCGAGTGGCGTGCCGCAAGGCTCGGTGTTGGGGCCACAAATGTTTACCATATATATTAATGATTTGGAAGAGGGAATTAGGAGCAACACTAGCAAGTTTGCGGATGACACAAAGCAGTAGATACAGTGGCTTGCAAAAGTATTCATACCCCTTGAACTTTTCCACATTTTGTCATGTTACAACCACAAAAGTAAATGTATTTTATTGGGATTTTATGTGATAGACCAGCACAAAGTGGCGCATAATTGTGAAGTGGAAGGAAAATGATACATGGTTTTCAAAACTTTTTACAAATAAAAAACTGAAAAGTGTGCCGTGCAAAAATATTCAGCCTCCTTTACTCTGATACCCCTAAATAAAATCCAGTGCAACCAATTGCCTTCAGAAGTCACCTAATTAGTAAATAGAGTCCACTTGTGTGTAATCTAATCTCAGTATAAATACAGCTGTTCTGTGAAGGCCTCAGAGGTTTGTTAGAGAACATTAGTGAAGAAACAGCATCACGAAGCCCAAGGAACACACCAGACAGGTCAGGGATAAAGTTGTGGAGAAGTTTAAAGCAGGGTTAGGTTATAAAGAAAATATCCCAATCTTTGAAGATCAACAATTTTCAAGTCTTGCCAGAGTTTCTCAATTGGATTTACTGTTCTGATTTACAGAGTTTCTCAATTGGAGCACTGTTCAATCCATCATCCGAAAATGGAAAGAGTATGACACAACTGCAAACCTACCAAGACATGGCCGTCCACCTAAACTGACAGACCGGGCAAGGAGAGCATAGATCAGAGAAGCAGCCAAGAGGCCCATGGTAACTCTGGAGGAAATGCAGAGATCCACAGCTCAGGTGGGAGAATCTGTCCACAGGATAACTATTAGTCGTGCACGCCACAAATCGGGCCTTTAAGGGAGAGTGGCAAGAAGAAAGCCATTGTTGAAACAAAGCCATAAGAAGTCCCGTTTGTAGTTTGCCACAAGCCAAGTGGGGGCACAGCAAACATGTGGAGGAAGGTGCTCCAGTCTGATGAGACCAAAATTGAAGTTTTTGGCCTAAATGCAAAACGCTATGTGTGGCGGAAAACTAACACTGCACATCACCCTGAACACACCATCCCCATTGTGAAACATGGTGGTGGCAGCATCATGCTGTGGGGATGCTTTTCTTCAGCAGGGACAGGGAAGCTGGTCAGAGTTGATGGGAAGATGGATGGAGCCAAATACAGGGCAATCTTGGAAGAAAACCTGTTAGAGTCTGTAAAAGACTTAAGACTGGGGCGAAGGTTCACCTTCCAGCAGGACAACGACCCTAAACATACAGCCAGAGCTAAAATGGAATGGTTTAGATCAAAGCATATTCATGTGTTAGAATGGCCCAGTCAAAGTCCAGACCTAAATCCAATTGAGAAACTCTGGCAAGACTTGAAAATTGTTGTTCACAGACGCTCTCCATCCAATCTGACTGAGCTTGAGCTATTTTGCAAAGAAGAATGGGTAAAAATGTCAGTCTCTAGATGTGCAAAGCTGGTAGAGACATACCCCAAAAGACTTGCAGCTGTAATTGTAGCGATAGGTGTTTCTACAACGTATTGACTCATGGGGGCAGAATACTTTTGCACGCCACACTTTTCAGTTTTTTATTTGTAATAAAATTTAGAAACCATGTATAATTATCCTTCCACTTCACAATTATGCACCACTTTGTGTTGGACTATCACATAAAATCCCAATAAAATACATCTACGTTTGTGGTTGTAATGTGACAAAATGTGGAAAGGTTCAAGGGGTATGAAAACTTTTGCAAGCCACTGTAGGTTCTTCTGCAGTTGTATATGGCTCTGGTAAGACCACATCTGGAGTATTGCGTACAGTTTTGGTCTCCTAATTTGAGGAAGGACATCCTTGTGATTGAGGCAGTGCAGCGTAGGTTCACAAGATTGATCCCTGGGATGGCGGGACTGTCATGAGGAAAGATTGAAAAGATTAGGTTTGGATTCACTGGAGTTTAGAAGGATGAGGGGGATCTTATAGAGACTTATAAAAGGACAGGACAAGCTAGATGCAGGAAAAATGTTCCCAACGTTGGACGAGTCCAGAACGAGGGGCCACAGTCTTAAAATAAAGGGGAGGCCATTTAAGACTGTGAGAAAAACCTTTTTCACCCAGAGAGTTGTGAATTTGTGGAATTCTCTGCCATAGAGGGCAGTGGAGGCCAAATCACTGGATGGATTTAAGAGAGTTAGATAGACTCTAGGGGCTAGTGGAATCAAAGGATATGGGGAGCAGGCAGGCATGGGTTATTGATTGGGAACGATCAGCCATGATCGCAATGAATGGCGGTGCTGGCTCGAAGGGCTGAATGGCCTCCTCCTGCACCTATGTTTCAGTATCTCGTTCCTGCCTTCTCCCCCCACCCCTTGATTCCGCTAGCCCTAAGAGCTCTATCTAACTCTCTCATGAAAGCACCCAGTGAATCGGTCTCCGCTGTCTTCTGAGGCAGAGAATGCCACAAATTCACAACTCTCTGGCTGAAAAATATTTTCCTCGTCTCTGTTCTAAATGGCTTACCCCTTATTCTTAAACTTTGGCCCCTGGTTCTGGACTCTCCGCATCCCTTGATTCCATTAGCCCTATGAGCTAAATTTATAGATACAGTGTAAAACCGGGCCCACCAAGTCCGTGCCGACCAGTGTAGTGTGGGACAAAACGGGAGTAGCCGGAGAAATCCCACACGGTCACAGGGAGAGCGTACAAACTCAGTACAGACAACACCTGTAGTCAGGATTGAACCCGGGTCTCTGGTGCTGTAAGACAGCAACTCTATCGCTGCGCCACCGTGTCATCAAATCTACTTCATGAATCATTGCTGATCTATATTTCCATCTCAACCCCATTCTCCTGCCTTCTCTCTGTAAAAGTTGTAGTTGAACACGGACAAATACATTTTTCTGGTTGGACAAGACCAAAGATGCACATGAACATGAAAGACAAACGGGATTAGAGATGCGATTTTTGAAACTAGAGTATTGACATGGTGCGAAGTGTTTAGCAATGTAAGGGTCAGCCAGGCCTCAGGGGCCGCGAAGGGGTTTATGGGAAAGAAATGAGGTGGGGGTTTGTCCAGGTTACCTAAAGTTGGATAATTCAATGTTCATACCATTGAGTTGTGAGCTACCCAAGTTGAATATCAAGTAGATGCAAAGTGCTGGAGTAACTCCGCGGGTCTGGCATCATCTCTGAGGGAAAAGGGATAGTTGACGGGACCCTTCTTCAGGCTGAAAGTAGTGGGTGGGGAGGAAGAGAAGAACTGGAGTTGAGAAGGGATCAGGGCCAGCCATAAATGACCTTGCCTGGTAGGTCCATTGTTCGCTAGGAAAGGAATGATCTCAAGAGAAACACTGCGGAGAACTGGGAAAATGATTAGGGGGAGGCAGGGGTAAGAGGGGAGTATGAGATGAAGTTACTTAAAATTAGAGAATTCAATGTTCATACCACAAAGCTACCCAAGCAGAATATGAAGTGCTGTACATCCAGTGTGCATGTGGCCTCACTCTGGCAATGGGGGAGGCCCAGGACAGAAAGGTCATTATGGGAAGGGGAGTTAAAATGGTTAGCAATTGGGAGTTCTCGCAGACCTTGCAGACCGAGCACAAGTGCCTGGCGAAACGGTCACAGTCTACTTTTAGTCTTGCCGATATACAGGAGATCACATCGGGAACATCGGATGCAGATGAGGTTGGAGGAGGTGTATGTGAACCTCTGTCTAACCTGGAAGGGCTGTGCAGAATATAGTTTCTCAGCATTGTAGCGTAACAATTGTAGAATTATGGAGTCCGACAGCTTGGAAAAAGACACTTTGGCCCAATTTGCCCATACCGCCCAACATGCCCACCCTGCCTGCGTTTGGCCCATATCCCTTGAAACCTTTCCTATCCATTACTTTTTTCAGATAAATGTCTGCAATAAGGTTAGTTGGAGAATTGGGACCACTACCCTAGCTTAGTTTATTTTAGCTTAGAGATACAGCACAGAAACAGACCCTTAAGCCCACCAAGTCTGTGCCAACCAGCGCTCCCCGTACACTAGCACTATCCTACATACTAGGTACAAATTACAATTTTTACTGAAGCCAATTAACCAACAAACCTGTACGTCTTTGGATTGTGAGAGGAATCCAGAGCACCTGAAGAAAACACACGAGATCACGGGGGACCATACAAATTCCGTACTGACAGCACCCATAGTCAGCATCGAACCCGCGTCTCTGGCACTGTAATGCAACAACTTTACTGCTGAGCCACCGTGCCTCCTTAATGCTTACGGATGGACTGTTCAGAAGTCTGATAACAGAAGGGAAGAAGTTATTCCTGTGTCTGATGTGCATGCTTTCAAGCTTCGCTCTCTTCCGCCTGACAGGAGTGGAGAAGGAGTGACCCAATGCCCTTCCATCAACTTGTTTTCCAATGCACTGAATATTGTATTGGTGCTGTTTCTTGTGCTCATACAGAACTAAAAAATGTTATTTACTTTTGTTGCTCATTTCCACCTTGCCTTGACCATCTCAGACTCTTCCCTTTCCGATTTTCTCCATCACTGTCTCAGGGGACACGTCAGTGACAGTAATACATTGCAAGCCCACAGATGCCCAGTCATCTCAGTTATTCTCCCTCCCACCCAGACATTTGGAAGGTCTCTTATCCATTCTCCCAATTCCTCAGGCAACTGCTGGAGATGTAGCACTACTTTTCACTTCTTCCCATCCCACCATCTAACATTAAATGAGTGTTCATTGTTGTAGGTATTGATTTTTAGTTGATACACTTTCTGGCTTTCTTGTCTTGATGAGCAGAGGGGATCTCATACGTCCTGGATAATATTAACCTCACATTGAAGGACACAAAATGCTGGAGTAACTCCGACGGGTCTGGCAACATCTCTGAGGGAAAAAGGATAGTTGACAGGACCCTTCTTCAGACTGAGAGTAGGGGGTGGGGAGGAAGAGAAGAACTGGAGTTGAGAAGGGATCAGGGCCAGCCATAAATGACCTTGCCTGGTAGGTCCATTGTTCTCTAGGGTGACGTTTCGGGTTGGGACTCTTTTCTGAATAAGATTCCTGATCTCAAACGTGACCTATCCATGTTCTCCAGCGATACTGCCTGACTCGCTGAGTTACTCCAGCAACCTCTCTTCCATTGACACCTCACGCTGCCTTGGTAAGGCCATCAGCATAATCAAGGACGAGTCACACACTGGCCACTCCCTCTTCTACTCTTTCCCATCGGGCAAACGGTATAGAAGCATGAAAACGCACACCTCCTGATTCCGGGACAGTTTTTTCCCAGCTATTATCAGGCAACTGAACCATCCTACCAACAACTAGACAGCAGTCATGAACTACTATCTACCTCATTGGAGACTTTGGAATATCTTTGATCTGACCTCACTGAACGTTATCTTGCACTAAGCGTCATCACGTTATTGCATTTATCATGTATCTGCACACTGTGGACGGCTCGATTGTAATCATTTATTGTCTTTCCACTGACTGATTAGCATGCAACAATGCTTTTCACTTGCGTGTACACGTGACAATCAACTAAACTCAAACTCCTTTTGTGTTAAACTCGCACCTGCAGTTCCTTGTTTCTACATCACCTATACGGGTTCTCCACAATTGCTGCATGACCCATTGAGTTGCTCCTGTATGTTGTGTCCTTTTGTGGTAAACTGACATCTGCAGTTCCTTGTTTCTACATCACTTATCCATGTTCTCCAGCACTTTGCGTCTTTTTTTGCAAACCAGCATCTCCAGCTCCATGTATCAACATTTGAAAATTACTTCTTTACTTGTGCAGCTCTTTGGAATATCTGGACATTTTGAAGGGCAAAGTGCATATACAAATCTTTAATTGTTTCCATAGTTACGAGCCAGAGTATTGAAAAGAGGCGTAAAATAAATATTTTAGTACACCGAAGTGGACTGATAGCAACTTCTGTAACAAGTTTGTGTAAATTAATTTCTGCAGAATCAGTCTAGAATGAATGATTTGAAAGTTTAGGATACTTTTGCAGTGACAGTCATGTTATTTTTTTAAATTTGCTTTTCAAAATGGAATTCTTTAATAAAACAACATAGAGACTTAGCAAATGTGTATTTCCATTAAGTGACATTAGAGAAGCATAAAAATAACATTGACCTTACAAAGGTGTCATTCATCATATAGTATGCATGGCTGGAATCAAACAGTGACAACAGATTGAAAAATAGCAGTAGAATAATGTAAAATCTTCACACATCTTGCAAACAGAATGAAAAAGAGTAAACTCTTGCAAAAGCAATCAGCCAAGAAAATTATATCAGGAAATTAAATATCCACATAATGAGTATACATATACACAGTATTTTATTTGACACAGTGTTTATTTTTTGGCTGTAACAAATTAAAGAATATTCAAACAAGAACAACAGATTTTAAAATATCTAGGGTGCTCCAAAGCACTACTGCAAATCTTTTTCTAAATTATCAGGTAAGAATTTGTTTTGTCTCGCTTTATAAATTGTGGAAAGAGCTGTCTGGTACAACCCATCTCCTAAATCATTTAGAAAGTAGTTCAACATCATGTTTTTTTGAAATTCTCACAAAAAGAATCATAACAAATTTTGATGGGATTAAATTCTGCATTTTTTCCCAATCCTAAAGCCTTACACAAGTAAACCACAACAAATGTATTAAAAGTGGTGCATTAAAGCAACATCAAACAGTGTTTCAGCAAAATAAGTTACATTTTCAGAGACTAAATACTCTCAAGGTTGAAATTATTTCCAGGTGCCTTCATCAATACCACTTCCAAAATCTATCACTATTCTTTTACAAGCAACCAAATAGTTTGATAAGATAAACTTAATGTATATTCATACATTGCAAATAACTCCTAGTAAGACTGATAGAAAATTCCAAACTTACATTTGCTGGACCTTTTCTAACATTTTTTTATGATCTGCTGGTCATGATTCATTTGATCATTTATTTGGACCTTATGCCATTTATTTTCTGATCATTCTAATATATCAGAAAGCTTTCCATCTATTATCAGCTTACACTGCCTTTATTCTGTTGATGTTAACTCTTGTACAACAATTTTAAATACCAAACTACTCACAATAAAGTATACGTTGAACACAAATCCTGGTTCAAATATAAATCCACTGGTCCATTATATGTCCATTATTTTGTTTGTTGTTTCTTTATTTATTTTAGGAAAGGCAACCTTCTATACAGTTTCATAGCAATACTTGTCATTCCACTTTAATCAGAGGTCAGGAAGTGCATACGGAATATGAGGGATTTCCCATATTCTGCGCTTTTTGTATCGGTTATAATCTGCAAATTCAAAATAAACAAACATTAGTTCTCCAATTTGCATAGATGGGAAATAAATCACCATTTCATAATGATGAGTACAGATCATAGAATCCATTGCACTCTAATGAGTGAAACTAATGTCTCACTACTATTATAAAAGTGTAAGATATATTTTCCTCAGGACTGTGTTTATATGACATTTAGGGTTGACAAAGGGTTGGATAAAATTATTGTCTGTCACTGTGCCTTCTCTATTTGTAGTTTATTCATGTAGTCTATGTTGCACTGAATGTAGCTTTAAACTCATTATCATTTCTGTCACCTCTTTCAGTCCACAAGTCTTTCCAATTATCTTAAATTGGCGGAAGGAACTGCAGATGCTGGGTCACACCAAAGTTAGACACAAAAAGCTGGAGTACCTCAGTGGTCAGGCAGCATCTCTGGTGAAAAGGAATAGGTGACGTTCCAGTTCCAGATCCTTGAAGAAATGTCACCGATTCCTTTTCTCCAGGGATGCTGCCTGACCCACTGAGTTACTTCAGCTTTTTGTGTCTATCTACTAAATCTGTGATCTCTATTATCAACCCCCACCCTCATTTCTTTCAGAAATAACTTGCCCAAAATTATATGTAAACTAAGGACTTAACTTTTCCTGATTCTTTATTGATCAATATTGGCGTGATCTCTGCTTTAACCGCTGATAGAGCATCCATTACATAGCCCCCCCACTCCCTAACTTAAATCTTTTACTTTACTCTTTGTCCTCATGATCTAGGCAGAGCAAACATTGCTTACATTTCCTACCTACCTTTTCCTATGTCTTTCCCACCTTTTCCCACCTACCTTTATCCATATCAAACCATCCCTGTTCTAACTTTTAAAATGCCCCAACCTTTTCTTCTAGCTTCCCATTTGTCCTTCACCATGATTCAGGTCAAAAGCAAAGAATAACTCAATAAGATGCATGTCAAGTTCAACATACAGTGGCACTGCTGGTAGAGTTGCTACCTCACAACGCCAGAAACCCGGGTTCGAACCCGACCTCAGGTGGTGTCTGCGTGGAGTTTGCACATTCTTGCCAATTTCCTTCCACATCCCAAAGATGTGCAGGTTTGTAAGTTACTTGGCCTCTGCAAAATTGTCCCTAGTGTGCAGGGAGTGGATGAGAAAGTGGGATAACAGAATTGTAGTGGACGGGTGATAAATGTTTTGTATGGTCTTGGTGGGCCGAAGGGCCTATTTCCATGCTGTATCTCTAAACTAAGTATCCTGGTGAATCTGTACTGTACACTCTCCACTGCACTTCCATCTTTCCTGTGGTAATGGCCCTTGCATCACACGAAGAACTCCATAAGTGAAAGCAAATTATCCACCTGCTTGCACCTATTTAGGGAATAAATTGATGTGCTATTGCTCAATGCTCTGGTTCAGATTCAGATTCAGATTCAGATTCAGATTCCTTTATTGTCATTCAGACCTTTCGGTCTGAACGAAATTTGTTACCTTGCAGTCATAACATGTAATAAATTAAAACAAAACACACAATAAACACATAATTTAACATCCACTACAGTGAGTTCACCAAGCACCTCCTCACTGTGGTGGAAGGCAAAAGTCTTAAGGTCTTTGTCATTTTCCCCTACTTGTTCCCCCTCTGTACTGAGGCAATCCAGGCCTTCGATGTCATCGTCCACCAGGCCCGCGGCCGAGCCTCCGAAGCCAGGCCGTCACCGCCGCCGTTACCGGAATGCTGGAATACCACCACAGCTCCCAATCAGGATCGACCACGGGAACGCTGGAGCCGCCGGAGCTCTGAAGCCGGGCCGCCGCTGGAGCACCTGCTGGAGAGCCGCCGGAGCCGCCGGAGCGCCAAAGCCGGGCCGCCGCTGGAGAGCCGCCGGAGCGCCGAAGCCGGGCCGCTGCTGGAGCACCCGCTGGAGAGCCGCCGGAGCCGCCGGAGCGCCGAAGCCGGGCCGCCGCTGGAGCACCCGCTGGAGATCCGCTGGAGAGCCGCCGGAGCCGCCGGAGCGCCAATGCCGGGCCGCTGCTGGAACACCCGCTGGAGAGCCGCCGGAGCGCCGAAGCCGGGCCGCTGCTGGAGCACCCGCTGGAGAGCCGCCGGAGCGCCAATGCCGGGCCGCTGCTGGAGCACCGCTGGAGCAACTGCTGGAGCGCCGAAGCCCGAAGCCCCGAAGCCGGGCCGCCGCCGCTGGAACACTGGAGCTTTGAACGCTCGCCACAGCTCCGAGGCCACCAGCTCCGCCATTAGGCCTCAGCACAGACGGAGACGGTGACGGGGGACACGACAAGAAAAGGTCGCATCCCCCCGAAGGGAGAGACTAAAACCTTGTTTCTCCCACCCTCCCTCTCCCCCCCCCCCCCCCCCCCCCCCACACAAACACAGCCTAATAAACCAAAATTCTAACTAAAAACAGACACAAAAGGACGAAAAAAAAGAAAAAAACAGACGGACTGCAGGTGAGCCGCAGCTGCCACGCAGCGCCGCCACTTCCGGGTTCACAGCCCTTCCGAAGTGTATCTCCTGAAATCTAGGCCATTCCTTAGAAATCATACAGAGTAGTTTCACTATCCTTCCCTTAAAGTGAAATGATTGGGGATGATCAGCCATGATCACATTGAATGGCGGTGCTGGCTTGAAGAGCCAAATGGCCTACTCCTGCACCTATTGTCTATTGTAAATGCCATACAACCAAAATAAATGGAGCATTACTTTATTCTTCAAGGACTTCTACAGCCATGTCAGAACTTCTGAGCAATGGAGCAGAAACAGGAACTACAGGACTGAAAGAATTTACATCTTATGGTACCAAAGGAGGAATAAAATGTTACTAAATGACAGACTATATGTCTAGCTTTCTGTCAAATATGCAGAATGATTGCAGGGCAAGTCAAGTCAGGACAATACTGCTGGCAACCTGTAGAGGAGGCCATTGAGTCATTTGTTGCAGCTCGCTCTTGTAGGTCTCAGATTCATCCTTTATAGATATGGCTCTACAGAATGTATTTATTTGCAAACTAGGAACTTCCTTCGCGAACCTATTCCCTGGATAGCAAGCACAGATAATTTGAATGGAAGCCCTTTATATGTCGTTCCTGATTTTCGGAACTTCCTTTAATTTAAATGGATAGGAATTACTCTGTAATATGTGCACCATATACCTCAAGGGTATCCTTAATATTCAGTTACTGAAGTTGAAGATCCCTCCAAATGAATTTTTGAGTTCCTTCTATGGATGTTACCTGGTCTGCTGAATATCCTAACAATTTACTGTTTTTATTTGATCCCTCCCAATGAATTTTAGAGTTCGTGCAACAAACACAGATGGAGGTGACGAATAAAACCGTATTGTATTGTATTGTAAGACATTTGACACAGTCTGAAGAAGGGTTCCGACCCAAAACGTAACCTGTGGTATTTCTCCAGAGATGCTGCCTGACCTGCTGAGTCACTCTAGCACTTTGTGTCTTCGGTATAAACCAGCATCTAGTTACTTCCTACACATTCCTTAACATAATTCATGTTTACCTAGCCAGCTCTAACGCAAGGAGTAGTCAGAGACAGGTATATCTTTATCTTAGAAGCAAGGAGCCCCAGATGCTGGTTTACAAAAAAGACACAAAGTGCTGGAGTAATTCAGCAGATCATGCAGAATCTCAGGAGAACATGGATAGGTGATGTTTTGGGTCAGGGTTGGGTCCCATCTTTGGACTGATTGTGTTGTTAAATGGGGGGAGGGGGGGGTTAGAGAAGAATGCTGGAAGGTGGGGCCAGGACAAAGGCGGAGGTGATATGTGGATACAGGTTTTGGGGGGGGGGGGGGGGGGGGGGGGGGGGGGGGGGGGGGGGGGGGGGGGGGGGGGGGGGGTTGATCAGCAGATGGTTGGACAAAGCCCAGAGAAGTAATGAGCATAGATGAAAAGGTAAGTACTGAAGAGTTGTGCATTGTGAAGCCAAAGTAGGTAATGTAGGTGGAAGGGGACAGGGAGGGGAGAAATAGGTGTGAGTCCAGTTGGGTCAAAGGGAAGAAAGGGAGGGGGGGGGGGGAGGTTGGTTAACCTAAAATCGTGAAATTCAAAGTTCATACTGTTGGGTTGTAAGCTGTGTAGGCCCCCCTCGGTCATGACTGACCATTGGTTGCAAGCTACACAAGTGGAATATGAGGTCCTGTTTCTCCAGTTTGCATGTGGCCTCATGTTGGCAATGGAGGAGGCCCAGGATAAAAAGGCGAGTATAGGAATGGTAAGCGGAGTTAAAATGGTTAGCAACTTTTGCTGCATCACCTGCTGAGTTATGTACATTATCCAGTAGGCCTTAACAGACCAAGCACTCGTTTGGCGAAACAGTCGGCGACTCTATGCTTGGTCTTGCCGACGTACAGGAAGCCATTTCTGGAACACAGGATGAAGTAGATGTGTATGTGAACCTCTGTCTCACTGCTGTGATCCCTGGATGGAAACAAGGGAGGAGGTATAGGGGTGGGTGTTATATATCCTTCGGTTGCAAGGGAAAGTACCTGGGGAGGGGTTGTTTGAGTGGAAAGGGATGAGTAAAGCAAGGAGTTGAGAAAGAAGTGGTCTTTGTGAAAGGTGGAAAGGGGTGGCAATAGGAAGATGTGACTGGTGGTGGGATTACAATGGAGGTGCCGGAAATGTCGGAGAATGATGTGTTGGATGTGGAGGCTGGTGGGGTGAAATGTGAAGACCAGGGGAACTCTATCCTTGTTCCATCTGAGGGGAGGGGGAGCAAAAGCAGAACGATTGGACACAGAGAAGATGCAGGTGAGGGATCCATCTATGGCAGCAGGTGGGGAAACAATATTTACTAAAGAAAATGGACATCTTGGATGTTCCAGAATGAAAAGCGTCATCCTGGGAGCTGATGAGGCTGAGATGGGGTAAATGCAAGTAGGGGATAGTGTCTGTGCAAGAGGCAGGGTGGGAGGAGGTATAGTTCAGATAACTGTGGAAGTCGGTGGGTTTGTTGTAGTTGTCAGTCGATAGTCTGAAGCCTGTGATGGAGAGAGATCAAGAAAGGGGAGAGATGTCAGAGATTGTCCAAGTAAATTTGAGGGCAGGGTGAAAGTTAATGGTGCAGTTCATGAACTCTAAGAGTGCAGGGGGTAGGCCCGATGCAGTCGATGTAGTGGAGAAAGAGTTGGGAATGGAGCCAGTATATGTTTGGAACAAGGAATGCTTGATGTAACCAACAAAAAGACAGGCATAATCGGGTCCCTAGCGAGTGCCCATGGCTTTACCTTTAACCGAAGAAAGTGAAAGTAGTCAAAACAGAAGTTGTTGAGGGTGAGATAGACACAGTGCTGGAGTAACTCAGTGGGTCTGGAGAAAAAGGATGGGTGTTGTTTTGGATCAGGAACCTTCTTACTTTCTGTCCAGCTTTGGAATAAACCAGCTTCTGCAGTTCTTCGTTTCTACATTGTTGAGGGTAAGGACGTTCTGTCAGGCCAAGAAGAGTTTTAGTAGAGGGAAATTGATTAGGACTGTTCAAGAAAGAATTGGAGGGCCTCGAGACCTTCCTGGTGGTGGGTGGAGGTGCAAAGGTACTGGAATCCATTGTAAAGATGTGGCAATTGGGGCCTGGAATTGAAGGGTTGCAAGGTGTCTCGGATGTAGGCCGGCAGGTTCTGAACAAGGGTGGATAGGATGGGATCAAGGTATTGGGAGATGAGTTCTGTGGGGCATGAGCAGGCATAAATAATGGGCCTGCCAGGACAGTCCTGTTTGTGGATTGTGGGAAGGATATAGAAGCGGAAAATGTGGGGCTGGGGAACGATTCAGTTGGAGGCTGTGGAGGGGAGATCACACAGGAGGTAAGATCAGTATAAAGATAATAACTTTATCTCATCTGTGAGTATTTTCCCTGAGAAAAACTATCAATAAAAGATTCCAAGATAATTTATCGAATATTATAGGTGACCATTTTAATTCAATCAAAGCACATTTACAGATAAACAAAATTTTGGCAGCACAGTGGGGCAACAATACAGTTGCTGCCTTATAGCACTAGACACTCGGTTCAACCCTGACCACAACCCTGCTGCTATAATCTTTTGGTACCTCACGCCTAGCCTTCATTTTCAAGGTGCCTGACTACACATCATCACTAGGAGCAAATCTGTGTCCTGACCCGACCCGCAACATCATCTATCCATGCTACCTGACCTGCTGAGGTACTCCTGCCCTTTGTGTCCTTCTTTGTAAACAGCACCTACAGTTCCTTGTTTCTGCATCTCTGTGTTGCTCCATAGTATAGGGGGAATGACACCGGGAAGGCCACAAATAGCCTCCGGGGAGGAGGCGGCTGCCCCAGACATTTTCCAAGCCGCTGAGGAGTGTTCACCCGACGCCGGAGTTCTAGCTTTCCAGCAAAGAGGGCCTGAAAACATCGGACTGGCTGCGGAGGCCACAAATGGGCCCCGACCTCGGGTGTTTCACAGAGGAAGAGCACTAAACTTTTTGATGCCTTTCCCCATAGTGGAAAAATTTTGATTCTGCTGTGGGGGGACGTTCATGGTGAATTCTATAATGTGTTGTGTTATTTTTCTTATTTTTAATTTTTTCTATGGATGTACGGAAACTTTATTATTTATTTTATGTAAAGCACTTTGGTTTCAACGCGAGTTGATTTAAACGTGCTATATAAATAAAATTTACTTACTTACACCACATAATTCTGCATCATTTCTGCTTGCATGCATTGGGATTGCAAGGCCAGAGGTAAAATGATCAGGAGACATTACCACTGAAACATGCCGTCCTTACCCATTCCATGGCGTTGAGTGTCGCCTGCTACTGCCATGTCCTTCCCTCCCATTGTCTCCTTTTCATCTCCAGCCTTTGTCACCTACCCTACCCACCTGCCAGTCAATAACCCCCCGCACCTGTATCCACCTATCACTTGCCAGACTTTGTCCCACACTTCCCCCTACTGCTTTCCCCCATTTACTGCAATCAGTCTGATAAAGGGTCCTGACCCAAAACGTTGCCTGTCCATTCCCTCCACAGATGATGCCTGACCCATTGAGTTCCTCCAGCACTAATGAAAGAGTTAAAGGAAGTTGGTTACAAAATGGATTCTGCTGTAGATTTAGAGTGCCTTTCAGTATACAAAATGAGTGCCTTTCCCTTTCCTCCCCTTACTCGGCCAGATTGAGTGCACAAACAATTGGTGCTTTGCCCTTTCCTCTCCATAGATGCCAAGTGCACAAACACTGGATGCTTTGCCCAATGATCTAAACACTCAGCAAGATGTAGAGAACACTGGGTCCTTACCCTTTACTCTGAATATTCAACCAGATTGTAATGTACAGACGATGTGTAAACAAGGTCAAAAAACAAGACCGTTTGAATCTGCAGAGATAAGGAATAGCTCCTTTGAGCAAAACCATAAATGGACATAACCTTTCCTCTATCGGAAGAAACTACCGATCTTTAATATTACCATATATGGACAAGGCAAGAGGCTGTACAATGCTCTGTAAGGTAAAGAATTGCTGAATTGCTGACTATTGGGGTATAAGTATATCTGATTGATCATTACATCTTTGTGTGGAACATGAGGAGCTCTGTAGTCTGTATTGTCATACTCAGAGTCTATCCTCCCACACCCGCCTGGTGAAATAAAGACGTTATTGCTTTATTACTAACTTTATTGTGTTGTTAGCTGTTTGAAGCTAATCGGACTTTAACACTATGAGTTTTACTCTGTATTATAATTTCTATGACACTTACCACGGTTGTCTTATTGGACTGACAGCCACAAGTTCTTCTCAATTTGGAACCAGCACTGAGTCATTAAGTTGCCTTTTCGTCTTGCCGGTCAGGGGCCCACGATGGCACTGGTCCCCTGTAGCGACCAGTCTGTCCCACAGGACTTCCCTTGTGTGGACCAGACTGCTCCTCAGTTTATGCGAATCGGAGTCCTGCAGGAGCTTCCTCTTCTGGCTGTTGAGCCGCATCTGGTAGGTGAGAATATGTAGGGCAGACGACGGGCTCTCCGTGATCGCCTGCCTCATGTCGTCGATGCTCTTCATGGCTTCCATGATGTGCATCATCTTCCCCAGGTCTTTCACGGGCGCCTTGGCCAACTTCTCCAAAAGCAAGGCCAACTGCTCGGAGTTGTGGCTCAGGTCCGACTCGGTGTTGCCATAGTTTATGGTCGCTGCATAAGGCACAGTATTCAGAAACACACCAACACCAAGAGTACGTTGGTGCACGTAGTCCCTGACGGCCTTTACTTCGGACAGCTCCCTTGACAAAACGTGGAACGCATAGGTGTAGTTGCAGCTTTCCCTGTACTTGGAAATCAAATTCAATTCTTGCTCCAGGGCGGAGATTGCCCGCTCCAGGTAATCGGTCGAGTGCCGCGGGCATTCCCTGCGGCACAGTGAGAAGATCGACTTGTACTGCTCATTGTCAAGAAACTCTGAAAGCAAGGACAAGTCAAACCAGAGCATCGCACGATACGTCGGCTGGTTCACATGCTGGGCTATCAGGTTCCTCAGGTAGTGAGCTGTCTCCAACATCATGATCAGCTCGATGTAGACTTCAGTGGCTTCGGCCTTCAGGAGAATAGGGCGGGTGTCGTGGGCAGTAGATGGGACAGAAAAGCTGGCCTCGCTCAGTAGAATCTTCTCGGCTTGGACTTTTTGCAGCACGTGGAAATGTTTTTTCAAAGACTCCGCTTGGCTCTCGCACAGGACAAGAAACTGGCACAGTTCTGCCTGTGGAGCCCCCCGGGAACGTTCTAGGATTCTTCCCACGGAATCAAACTGCTCCGAAAGATGTTGGAAGTCACTCCTGAGGCAACTACCCAGCCCGAGTTCCTGGTGCTCTGGGAAGGTATCTACTACTGACTGGTCTGGCACTGTCCTAGCTAACCTGCCATGGGTGGTGCCCACTTGCTTTTTGCTGTTCGTAGAGGTCCTCCTGGAGTTGTTGCACCCATTGTACAACAAGCAGAGTGCCTCCTTGTTTAACTCTGACATTTGCTCCCGTGCCTGGCTTGTGTGGCTCCAGCCCTCACTCACTCTGGCCTGATCACCATCCGGTGCCTTGCCGTTTCCCCTCCTCTGCCAAACCAGCAGCTTGGCTGCATCGAACCGAAGATGCTCGAGGCCAAACCAGCCGAGCTCTTTGCCTGGCAACGAGCTGCCATGGATGACTCGGGTTTTCCCGTTGACAAAGTCAACAATGAGCCACAAATGCAGCAGCTTGGCGACGTCGCGCTGGCCTTCAGGCAGATCGGCCAGTCTGCTTATCAATGCCCAGGTGTTTTTGTGCAGCACTTCCAAATCTTCCAAGCAGTCCCCATAGTTAACACTGGCCGTCACCGGGATGGAGAGGCAGAAGCGGGAACAGTCAGAGAGGTTCTGCATTATCGACGAACATTCATCCAGTTCCCGTTTGTGCTTCAGGGAGACATAGTAGGCATTTTGCCCCCTTGTTTCTGCCTGGCAGCACGTGAGTATCTGTTTCTGGTAGTCGCTCAGTGCTTCCGAACAGTTGCCCCGCACCCTCTCCTGGAAAGAAGGGTACAGGCTAGACTGCTGCTGGCAGCCCATCTTCTTGGTCAGCAAGTCACCATATAATGTCTCGTCATACCACAGCAGGCTGCGCCACGTCGGGCCGCCTGTCAGGAAGCTGATCTTGTTCTGCAGGAACTGCACCGTTTCCATCATCATCTGCAGCTCCACGTAGGCTTCCAGCGCGCCGGGCCTCAGGAGCACTGCGCCGGCAGTGGCCATCAGGCCATTACGCAGTGACCAGTCTCTGCAAATAATGGACTCCGTGAAGGACGTGCCCTGTGACTGCTCAAACACTGAGACGAATGCCGGCAGCATCCTCCTAGACTTCTCTTTCAACCTTTCCAAGCTTTTCAGTAACGATGTGCTGTTGGCTTGTTGAAGAATCTCCGATACCTTGGATAGAAGAACTTCAGATCTTCGGGCTCCCTTTGTTCTTTCCAGCGGTCTGATTCCATCTGGAACACTCTGATCTTCTACCGTCCCTGCCCTGTCATTGCCAGTGGACACTCTGATTTCTACCAATTCATATTCATTTTCTGAAACAATTTCCCCTTCGTCCCTCTCCATATTCTGCTGCGAGTTTGTAGTCTGTCCTGCTACTTTTGATCCAATGGTGACAGATATAACAGGGCATTCACCTTTGTAACATTGCGGTGGATCGTCAATGAGTAACGTTTTCTCCAAGGAAGTGGGTTGGAAGGGTACTGGTTGGGGATGAAGTTGGTGTAGTGATGCACTAGACTTGGCAGAGGATTCGGGCATCTTAGAAGAAAGGGGAATATTTAACTTTTGACGATCATAGGGAGGTGTCAGGTCTGAACCACCACGCTTACAGTAGGTTTTCTGCTCCGTGTCTGATGGTGTTCCTGCTTCAGATTTATTCGGAGAATGTATCATGTGTTGTCCTTTTTGATCAGAGGACGGCTCCGTTGGATGTCTTGCACCCAAACATTTCACCGATCGGGAAGCAGCAGATGTATTTACTTCTTGGGCCTCTTCTATTTGGGAGTCAACGCAACCTTCTACAATTGGAGAAGTGACTGGAGATTCCAATCCTGTTTCCAAGTTTGCACTCTCCCCAACGCACCTCTTTCCCTCTCGGGAGTCAACACTAAATCCCATTTGGGATTTCCCAAGCATGGAGTTAGTTGAGGATTCTGATGGCGTGGGATGCACTGCGATGTCCATTACTTCAAAATTCGTCTCGTGGCAATCAAATTGAGGTTTGGCCGGGATGGACCCAACTCCAGCTCGGAGAGTCTGGACAGGTACACTATCGGGGACATGAGCTTTCCTGGACTTTTGAAGCGGGTTTTGACTTGACCATGGCTGTGTGATTCCCATGTGATTCTCCAGTGTAAACCCAGCGTGAGGATGAGCTTTATTGTGCATCAGGTTTGAAGCCACTCCTGGATTCACCACGCTGCTTGGTATTGACATCACGTTGCTCGTTGCACATGCGGCCCATTCACTTTTGCCATCCTGTCTTGTGCACTTTACACATGCCCTTTGTTTGCAAGACTGCATCATCTCAGCAACTGAACTCTTCCCATGCTCTTTGTTGATGATCCCACTGCTTTTTGAGTCATTTTTCAGAATGGATTGGTCCCGGCACTTTGTACAAAGTCGTTGACAGTATGAGTCATAACTTTCCCAGAAAGTATTGCAGTTAGTTTGATTGGATTTTGGAAGTAAACTATGGCTCATAGCCACACTAATGTTTCTCACAATTTCTGAAGACTTGTCTACTCTATCAAAGGCTTTGTTTAGGTTCTTCACTGCATGGGTAAGCATCTTTGATAGTTGGCTGTTTTTGCTTAAGCAGGCTTCATTCGATAGAATAGTGACGGTCTGAGCAATCTGCCTTTGGCACGTGTTGAAGGCATTGATGTGCCCTTCACACACAGAATCAAGGGTATCAATGGAATTGTCATCCCCTCTGTGATTCCCTTTGTTGGCATCTGTGGAAGATACTTGCATAGGTGGGCCAGCCTTGGAACACCTTTTGGCTTGTATTGCAGCCTGGGGTTTGGACTCTAGCTCTTTTTGGTCTTTTAACATTTTAACGTTTCCATCACAACATGATATGACTTTGGTTTTATCAGTAAACTGACAACAATTGGCTTGTTCAACGATTTTGTGTTCTCTGTCCGTGAGAAGAGCATTTCCCTCTAGAACAGACATTCTGTTATCTTTGTGTGTGTCCTTTCTGCTCATACAAAGTTCCCCATTCATGTGCTCAAAGTTCAATGCAATGTCACAGTCTGAGGTCATTTTAGAGTCCCTTTTCAAGTGATTTAGTTTATAATGGCGGCTCAGGTTTTTCACATCCTTGCTATGTGGCCTTGATGCAGATATCTTTCGGATCTTTTTCCTCATCACCGATTCTTCACATAGGTTGTCGGATGATGGTTGGGGTCTATCCCTTTTTGATTTAGCGTGATTACATCTGTGACTGCCTGTGGCATCCTGTTGTTGACTTACACTCTCCATCTCTGCCATGTCAGACTGGATCAATGCCTGCATCCCAACACATTCTGTTGCCACTTTGCGCTCGTGACTATTTTGATTCGGAGAACAACCTCCACATCTGCTCACAGGACGCTGTTTATTTGTGAGCAAGGCATGGAGAAAATCTGTCTTCCTGCAGCTTTTGTTGGTCGGTGGATAGGGCCAACTTGATGGCGTTCTGTTCAATGCATGGCGCAAATCATTATTAGACATCAGGTCACGCAGTTTACCTTCTGTATTTAACTCATCGATCTCTGTCTGCGATGCTGCACATGATATTGAACTTTCAGACATTGGCTCACTGGCTTCTTGGTGGAAAGCTGCCTCCCAGGCTTTCTCAGCCGTTTTCAGGCAGCTCTCCCCATCTCCATTGATGGTTCCGATCGGTACATGGGATTCGCTGGAGAAGCCAGGCCGGTTAGCAATTCGATCGGATGGCTCTGTTCGTTCAGGGTATGGATCAAACTTTGCAATAGGGTCACAGTTTAAGGTTATTCGCAGGCTGGGAATCACATTTTGGCTGCCTGAGATTAACAGGCTTTCACTCTTTGACACTGAACACTTCTGGATTCGATGATCTTCACCATCTACATCCTCAAGACAATGAAGAGCTAACTGACTGGCTTCAGTTACAATTGTTGGGGGAATTGGATGACCACATTTATCAGGTTTTGTAGCTGCTCCTGAGTCCAGATTTTTTTGCAATTCAGTCTCTCCTGTTGTTTCAAAGAGATTCTTCCATTCAATCCGTGCTCCCAGGAAATGGAGCAAATGGTCTGAGTTTGGTGATTTGTCGTAAGCTTCTTGTATGCACTTCGCTGAAGTAATGAATACCTGCTCTTCTTCCAAAGCAGTGTCAGAGGGTGACCCCTCTTCAATGCCGCTGGCCCCTCCATTTTCCGAGGAGCTCAGCGCTAGTCCCGCCATTTTGATTTTTTCAGTCAGCCCAACATCTGTACTTCCTTCGGAAAGGGCGCATGTTCCGTGGTCATCTGAACTCTCTGCGTGCATCGCTGTCTGGTCGCTTGAGAGATCAATGGCACTGAGGAAGTTGCACTGAGAAGGTACCGACTGTTCATCTCTCCCGACAGACAGCGAAGGTGCCTGCATCTGACAGCAAGTAACAGTCGACACATCTTGAGTCACACTCATCCTGTCATCGTCAGCGGACCTCCGTTGTGTTCCAGCCACGTAGCTAGTCACGGGAATAAATTTGAAGCACACCTCAAACTCCTCCATGGCTACATCCTGTGTATTGTGCAAAACAACACTGCCGACACCGTTCTCATCACAGCGAACATTGTTCACTGCTGTCACGGTGGGCTGGGAACCTCCCACTGATTCCTCTTCTATCCCTTTGGCATCACTTTGTCCGAGTCCCTTGCTGGCAGTGTCACCAGAGGCCAATCCAATCCCACATGCGGAGGAATTGCCCCAGTGTGCCAAAGCATGCGAGCATGACTGTGCATCTTGAGCTGTGGAACGGTCTGAGATACACAGAGAATGAGGGCCATGGGGTTTGGACGGAAAGGAATCGCAGCATTGGCCAAGTCCAAGTTCAGTTTTATATCTTTCATAATACTTATCATATACTTTTAATCTGCAGTAGAAGGCCTTTTTATCCATCTGGCTTAGCTTCTGCAGAGAATCGATCTTTGACAGTCTCTCTTTGTTGCCTAACTCCAAGTAGGCTGAATATTTCTTCAACTTTTTCTTCATCTCACTTTCATGCAAGTTTAAGTCTTTAAAGTAGGGCTGCTCAGAATGTTCGGCTGTGTTTGACCTGGAAGGAAATATAGTTTTCTGTGTGCCCGAACCCACGTTGAGGTTTAACTCTGTCAAGGAGGTCAGGACTTTGTCTATTTCCATTGTCTTAGGCTCCTGGTGATCGGCAGGCTTCGAAACAATCATGGGATGATCCAAGGTGCTTTGAGACCCAGCTCCGGCTGACAAGATATCCAGCACAGACACTCCCAAATTATTACAGCCCACCGCTGCTTCCTTCAAGTCCTGACTCCGCGCTCGATCTTCTCCAGCTCCGTCTGCTGCTGGCTGCCTGTCTGCATTTGCACACAGCAAATGGGAGGAGCACGCATTCAAAAAGCAAATAGTCTTTATTAAGGTGTTAATGCTCCTTAGTTGTTTAACGGGCAGTGCAATCTTGGTGGGAACTGAATCATTCTTATTCTCCTCACAACTGTCCCTCTTCCCTAACCTTGGATCCTTGGTGCTTGATGTGACCACTTTGCCAAGGCTCTTACTTGGAGACAACTGATCAGCGGAGACAGGTAGACTTTTCTTTTTGGAAATTTGCTGGTAAACAACTTTGGCATCTTTTCCTTTGCCAAGTCTATGGGCGATTGTGCAGCTCTCCAGTCTGGAAATTTCTGTTGTGTTTGTGTATGGAATGAAAGAAAAAGAAATTGAACGTTATTTTGAATCTTGTTACCCTATTGAACAGCAATGTTTTACAGTGATTTTTGTTTTCGACAGAGTTCCAACTTTCTTTGTGCTCACAAAGTCCTTGTGGCCCATCTGGGATGTAGCTTATTCCTGGTCTTACCTAAGGGATTGTTTAGCAAGATGGGGAAGCGGTGGGGGAAATGAAATTAAGATTCTGAATGGTCCTACCATAAGCTTTGGTCTTTTCCGGTTCACCTCCACCCCATTGTGGACACTGGACTTTGTCTATGGAACTGATGTGCTACATGCTAAGAACTATATTCCGCACTCTGTACCTTCCCATCTGCTCTCTCTATTGTACTTGAGTTTGACTTGATTGTATATATGCATAGTATATCTGATCTGTTTGGATAGCATACAAAACAAATCTTTTCACTGTACCTCGGTACCTTGACAATAATAAACTTAAACCTGGACTCTCCACAACAGTTCCTGCAGCTCCAGCCTTCAAGTTAAGTTGGCTTAACATCAAAGGCTGGAGTACAAGAGGCAGAAGCCTTGGATGGTGGGGACTGCTATCTTGATTTGGGGAGGGATATTTCCTCCAGCCATTAACTGTGACATGGATCCCCCAAAAGATAATGGTACCTTTTAAAATGCATTTATATTATGAGGCCCCCACCTTCCATTGCACCCAATAGTTCAGCCATCTTAAAGGAGAACTCTTTTGGTTTTAAAGACTAGCACCGTCTCCTGCATCACACGCAGTCTTACAAGCAAGGCAACCATGGGGAAAATCCGGAGTACAAATTGCAGCCTTAGGGCAGCATAGCAGCAGAGACCAAGGATTCATCCCGACCTCGCATGCTGTCCGTGTGGAGTTTGCACGTTCTCATTGCTGACGGCTCGATTGTAATCATGTATTGTCTTTTCACTAACTGACCTCCCCCGCCCCCTCCCTCACCCCTTGGCCAGGAACGCAGACCTAAATGATTGGGTGGGCTCCACTTTATAATGAAAGAAACTAAGTTCATAGGAAGTCACACGATGAGGTAACTCATGAAGGATAGTATAATGTGGAGGCGCAGCTAATAGAACCACTGCCTCGCACCGCCAGGACGTGGGTTGAACCCTGACCTCAGGAGATGTCTGTGTGCTATTTGTATGTACTCCCACACATTTCCTATTCCCTCCTATGTCCCAAAATTGTACAGGTTGAGAACCTGGGAGGAAAGTAAAATGGGGTGGGATAGGATTAATGATTGGGCTCGGTGGGCCGAAGGGGACATTTTCATGCTGCATATCTCTCTGGCCCATCTTCTTTTACTTGCCTGTAATCCATATATCTTGATAACCAAGGAAAATCTTTCTCGGTCTTGGAATTATTTCCAGAAAGTGCAACCTTCAGTAGGAAACAGTTCGAGATCTCAATTTCTGTCTATGCACAAAGGCACCTCCTGGTCTCACTCCTGAGTGAACCGGCTCTATTTCCAAGGCTCACATAAAAATATTTTGGCCACCTTTGCCTAACGAGTACTCATTAAATGACAGCAATGGAACCGTCAGGCAGAAAACCATCATAAATTGCTTTTGGTTAGTTTTATGGATTCCACCTCCACTATTTAGAAATATATTAATATTTATTTATAAATATTTTGCTTCTTTATTATCAATTTCCAACTAGAGAAAACCATTTCTCTCTGTCCAGCTTATTTCTTTGTTATGTTTAAAAATACATGGAAACAGGCCCTTGGGCCCACTGAGTCCACACTGACCATTGCTCACCCGTTCACACCAGTTCTACGTTATCCACTTTCACATCCGCTCCCTACACACTAGGAAAAATTTAGAGGCCAAATTAACCTACACACCCCACGTCTTTCAGATGTGGGAGGAAACCGGAGCACCGGGAGGAAACCCACGTGTTCACAGGGAGGTCAGGATCGATCCCGGGTGTCTGTGGCTGTGAGGCACCATCTCAACCAGCTGCACCAATATGCCACCCATCCAAAAACGATTACCAGCAATATTTTGGTATGCTTCTGAATGTTGCTATGACGATCTAACGAGGAGGCCTACAGGAGCGGGGATGCAGACCTCTCAGCTTGTACAGGCAGGCCAAGTACAAGCTGAGAAGAGGAATCAGAGCTGCCAAGGAAAGGTACTCTGAGACATTGAGGAGCAAATTCTCAGCTAGTGACTCTTCTTCAGTTCAGAAGGGCTTGCAAGAAATTACCAGCTACAAGAGGAAAGCCCCCCGCTCTTTGGACAATCATCAGCTGACCAATGACCTGAATGAGTTTTAATGCAAGTTTGAACATCAGAAATGTAACCCTGGTACCCCCTCCCCCATCCCCAACCAACACAGCCAGACCCCAGTCTACAAAGAATGGACCCTGCACCCTCTCCTTCCCATTCACCACTTCACACCTACTTAAGGCAAGACTCCAGTATGAAAAGACTGTCACTTCACAGCCACCCCCCTCCAATCACCACTTCACACCCAATCATCCACACCCTCTGAGCTGCAAAACATCACATCAAATATCAACAATAAAAATAGAGGAGGTGGAGAGACTTTTCAGAGGACAAAAAAGGCGGAAATCTCCAGGACCGGGCAATGTTTCCCCCTCTACTCTTAAGCTCTGTGCCAAACAGCTGGCACCGGTCAATACAGACATTTTTAACCAGTCCCTGCAAACATGTACTGTCCCTGCTCAAAGTCTCCACTATTGTCCCTGTATCCAAAAAGGCAAGGATTACTTGTCTTAATGACTACACGCCTGTCGCACTGACCTCTGTAGTCATGAAGACACTCGAAATGCTTGTGCTGGCAAAGCTGAAAAATATCACAAACCCCCTGCTGGACCCTCTGCAGTTTGCATATCAGGCCAATAGATCTGTGGATGACGCAGTCAACCTGGGCCTGTACTTCATCCTACAGCACCTAGACCGCCGGCGGACATACGCCAAGATCTTGTCTGTTGATTTTAGCTCTGCATTCAACACCATTGTGCAAGAGCTACTACACTCCAAACTTTCCGAGTTGACTGTGCCTGTTCTCTCTGTCGGTGGAACACCAGCTTCCTGACAGACAGGAAGCAGCATGTGAGGCTGGGAAAGCACATCTCGCATAGGAGCACCGCAAGGCTGCGTACTCTCTCCTCTCCTCTCCTCTCTCTACACCAATGACTGCACCTCCACTTCTTCTCAAGTTTGCGGACAATACAACCCTGATTGGACTGATCCAGGATGGGGAGGAATCTGCCCCAAGACAGGAAGTGTCACAACTGGCGTCCTGGTGCCGTCGCAACAACCTGGAGCTCAATGCTCTTAAGACAGTGGAATTGATTGTAGACTTTAGGAGAGCTCCCCCTCCCATCATCCCACTCACCATCAACAACACCACAGTCACATCTGTGGAGTCTTTTAAGGTCCTGGGAACCATCATCTCCAAGGACCTTAAGTGGGGGGCTACCATCGACTCCACAGTCAAAAAAGCACAACAGAGGATGTACTTCCTATGGCAGCTGAGGAAGCACAATCTACCACAGGCAATGATGGTCCAATTCTACATGGCCATCGTAGAATCTGTTCTCACCTTCTCCATCATGGTCTGGTTTGGCTCAGCCACCAAGCACGACACCTGGAGGCTGCAGCGAATCGTCCGATCAGCAGAGAAGGTTATTGGCTGCAACCTTCCCTCCATTGATGAACTGTACACTGCAAGGGCCAGGAAGCGAGTGGGCAAGACCATCTCTGACCCCTCTCACCCTGGCCACAAACTCTTTGAATCACTTCCCTCTGGAAGGCGACTCCAGACTGTCAAAGCTGCCACAGCCAGACATAAAAACAGTTTTTATCCACAAGTAGTTGCTCTACTCAACAGCCAAAAATCTGTAGCCTCCCTTTGATCTGGTATTTTGTTGGTTCACATGCTTAATCAATGGTATTTTATCATTAATGTTTTATTATTATTAATGTTTAATGTTTTCTGAATCATTCGTAACTGTCACTGTATGTCATGTTGTTACTTGTGGGCGGAGCATCAAGGCAAATTCCTTGTATGTGAATACTTGGCCAATAAACTTACTTACTTACTTACTGTAGGATCGAGTGCAGTGGCCAGCTGGGCCCCTGTGTTTCCTTACCAAACACCGAAGAGCGTGTTGCAGCAGAACTGTGCCGGAAAGGCACCACAGCCGACTTCACCTCTTGACCCACGAATCGCACTGAAACAAGAGCGTAAGGCAGGCAATGCCTTGGACATTCCGTCGTTTCACACAGCGCATTGAACTCATACAGGTATACCTGAGCACAGTAAGTAAAATAACAAGCAATGTAATTTGCAAGCAATATAGAAACAACACACTCCCTGAATTCAGGAGACATGTCTATCGGTTGGAAAATTATTTAATATTATTTAGAATTATTTAATGTTATTATTATTTAAAGGGGGAAGAAATAAAATGAGAATATACAGAGCGGGTTTAAAAACAATGGCTTATTCCTTCTTCTAACTCCCATGTTCATGTATATCTGGCCATTTTGTCAGGCCATAGGCTTGTAATGATTTTGATGTGCACTTTGTACATTGAAGTATACATTTTATTGAAGTATACAATTATACATTTATTGTGTGTATTAAACTAGCCTACAATATTAGGGTGGCACAGTAGCAAAGATGGGAGAATGGCTGTCTCACAGCTCTAGAGACCCGGGTTTCATCCTGAGCTAGGCTGCTCTGTGTGGAGTTTGCACATTCTCCCTGTGACCGTGTGGGATTCCTCTGGCTGCTCCTGTTTCCACATCCATTCCAAAGATGTGCGGGGTTGTAGGTTAATTCTAGTCCATCTACACTTCACGCTGCCTTGGCAAAACCACTGGCAAAATCAAGCACCAGTCTCACCCCGGTCACTTCCTCTTCTCCTCTCCCCCATCAGGCAAGATGTACAGAAGTGTGAAAATGCACACCTCCGGATTCAGGGTCAGTTTCTTCTCAGCTGTTATCAGGCAATCGAACCGTTCTCTTACCAGCTAGAGTGCGGTACTGACCTCACACCTGTCTAATTGGAGACCTTTGAACTATCTTTAATTGGACTTTATTTTACACAGAATGTTGTACCCTTTTTATCTATACTGTGGACTGCTTCGTTGTAATCACATATAGACTTTTTGTTGACTGGATAGCACACAAACAAAAAGTTTTTTTCACTTTTAGCAACGATTCTTCAAGAATTTAGATTCAAAGACTCACCGCAGAATTGATGACCTGAATATCAATTGGGTCCTTCAGAGTGACTAGATTCTGGGACATGTGACAATCATATTTTGCCGTGGGTTCAATATCAACCTTATCCTTGAGCTTACATGGTGGAATTGTCCTCACCTTTCCCAACAACACCTTTAAAAATGAAAGAAAATTGAAATAGCGATCACTGATTGTCAGGGTTGGGAACGCACCACATCGTGGATGACGGACGGGGCAGTCGGCTGGAAGTTCTGTGCAGTTTCAATGCTGCATCTTGATGGTGGTGTCAGCATTAGCTCAGCGGCAGCTCGCAGCTCTCTCGCCAGAGTCAGAAAGTTTGCAATCAACTCCACTTCTCGAGAGCCGAGCACATTGGGCTGCACGATAAAGCAGCGGTAGAGTTGCTGCCTCACGCGCCAGAGAACCGGGTTTAATCCTGACCATGGGTGCTATCTGTAAGGACTTTGCACGTTCTTCCTGTGACTGCCGGGGAGTTTCCTCTGGATTCTCTGGTTTCCACTCACATCCCAAAGGCATGTCGGTTTTCATTAGCTTCTGTAAATTCTCTCTAGGGTTCAGGATTGAATTAGTGTACTGGGTGATCATTGAAGGGCGAGGACTCGGTGTGCTGAAGGGCCTGTTTCCACGCTGTATCTTTAAACTAACCAAACGAAACAAAACATAATACAGGTCAGCACCTCCATCTCATGTGGACTGAATACTACACACTCTGAGATGCCAATCTTCAGACATTAAAGAAGCTGATACTGTTTAAAGAAGAGCCAGGGATTTCATCAACCATCACTTGTAGCTCAGATTCCAGTAACTGCAGTTTCTTATGTCTCCAGATTATAACTGTTGTTTGTTCACGGGGCCACACTTACATATACACTTACATATTCACAAACGAATCCAAAAGACTTTTAAACATCGTAACTCTAAAAGCCTTGTAAACCTCATATTTGCCTCCACCAGCACTCCTGGCAAGGTGTTGCAGCATCCACCACCCTCTGTGTGAAAGATTTGCCCCACACATCACTGTACACATAGGGCTCTTAAAGATAGCGGAGTCAGGGGATATGGGGAGAAAGCAGGAGCGGGGTACTGATTGAGGATGATCAGCCATGATCACATTGAATGGCGGTGCTGGATCGAAGGGCCGAATGGCCAACTCCTGCCTATAGTCTATTGTCCACTTACACTTGTAGAAAGATAGAGGAAATGTCAGTGACAATGACATTAAAAAATGAAATTATATGTCTGTATGGTTTGCTTGACTTCATTGGTTGGAGTGAAACAGTCAGGAAAGTCATGTTGCAGCTTCATAAGACTTTGGTTAGCTTGCATTTGGAGTATTGCATGCTGTTCTGGATGCCCCATTACAGGATGCTTTTGAGAGGGTGCAGAGGAGGTTTACCAGAATGCTGCTTGAATTCGTGGGTATCAGCTGCGAACAAATGGATCAGCGCATTGCTTTCTCTGGAATGACAAAGGCTGAGGGGAGGCCTGATAGAAGTATATAAAATTATCAGAGGCATAGATAGGTTCGACAGTCAGAACCTTTTTTCCAACATAGAAACATAGAAAAAAATAGATGCAGGAGTTGGCCATTCGGCCCTTCGAGTCAGCACAGCCATGGCTGATCATCTAAAATCAGTACCCCGTTCCTGCTTTTTCCCCATATCCCTTGATTCCTTTAGCCCATAGAGCTAAATCTAACTCTCTCTTGAAAACATCCAGTGAATTGGCCTCCATTGCCTCCTGTGGCAGAGAATTCCACAGATTCACAACTCTCTGGATGAAGACGTTTTTCCTCATCTCAGTGCTAAATGGCTTTCCGCTTATTCTCAAACTGTGACCCCTAGTTCTGGACTGCCCCAACATCGGGACCATTTTTCTTACATCTGGCCTGTCCAATCCTTTTAGAATTTTATGTTTCTATAAGATTCCCTCTCTTCCTTCTAATTCCAGTGAATACAAGCCCAGTCGACCCATTCTTTCATCATACATTATGTCATTCCCTCAATAGAAATAATGTCCTTCCTCAAATTAGGAGACCAAAATTGCACACAATACTCCAGGTGCGGTCTCACTAGGGCCCTGTACAATTGCGGTAGCTTTCTTCACTGCCTGCTGCACCTGCATGCTTATTTTCAGTGATTGATTTACAAACATACCCAGGTCTCATTGCATCTCCCCTTTTCCTAATCTGACACCACTCAGATAATCGTCTGCCTTCCTGTTCTTGCCACCAAAGTGGATAACCTCACATTTATCCACATTATACTGCATCTGCCATGCATCTGTTCACTCACCCAACCTATCCACATCACCCTGCAGCCTCATTGCATCCTCATTGCAGCTCATACTGCCACCCAACCTTGTTGCATCTGCAAACTTGGAGATGTCACATTTAATTTCTTCATCAAAATCGTTAATATATATTGTAAATAACTGGGGTCCCAGCACCGAGCCTAGCAGCACCCCATTAGTCACTGCCTGCCATGCTGAAAAGGACCCGATAATTCCTACTCTTTGCTTCCTGTCTGCCAACCAGTTCGCTATCCATGTCAATGCCCTACCCCCAATACCACGTGCTCTCATTTTGCACACTCTTGTGTGGGACCTTGTCAAATTCTTTTTGAAAGTCCGGATGCATCACATCCATTGGCTCTCCCTTATTCATTCTACTTGTTACATCCTCAAAAAATTCCAGAATATTAGTCAAGCATGATTTCCCCTTCATAAATCCGTGCTGACATCACTAATTTCCAAATGGGTTGCTATAACATCTTTAACAATCGACTCAAGCATCTTCCCCACTACTGAAGCAAGACTAACTGGTCTATAATTCCCCGTTTTCTCTCTCTCCCTCCTTTCTTAAAAAGTGGGGTTACATTAGGTACCCTCTAGTCCACAACAACTGATTCAGAGTCAAAAGAACATTGGAAAATGATCACCAACGCATCCACAATTTTGAGGGCCACCTCCTTGAATACTCAATTCAATTCAATTCAATTCAATTCAAATTTAATGTCATTGTACAGATACAGGTATGGGTACAACAAAATGCAGTTTAGTGTCAGTACGTAGTGATAGCAATGTTTAGATAAGTACAGATAAATAAATACAGAAAAATAAATACAGATGTGGGAATCTATCGGCGGGACTCCGAGTTCAGCAGTGCGATGGTGTTATTGTAGAAGCTACTCCTCATCCTGCTGGTGCGGGACCTGAGGCTCCTGTACCGCCTCCCGATGGTAGGAGGGCAAACAGTCCATGGTTAGGGTGGGAGGGGTCCTTGATGATCTTCCCAGCCCGTCTCAGACACCGTTTTCGGTGGAGGGCATCCAAGGCAGGGAGCGGGGCACCGATGATGTGCTGGGCGGTTTTCACCACCCGTTGTAGTGCCTTCCTGTCTGCAACGGTGCAACTGCTGTACCATACCGTAAAGCAGGTGGTCAGGATGCTTTCAACGGTACAGCGGTAAAAGTTGGTCAGGATCTGGGGGGACAGTTGGGCTTTTTTGAGCCTCCTCAAGAAGTAAAGGCGCTGCTGCGCCTTTTTGATCAGCTTGGAGGTGTTGAGGGACCAGGACAGATTCTCCGAGATGTGTACCCCGAGGAATTTGTAGTTGGAGACACGCTCCACCTCAGTCCCGTTTATATGGATGGTGGTGTGTCTGCCCCCTCTGTCTACTCTGGGATGTAGACCATCAGGCCCTGGGGATTTATCTGCTTTCAGTCCCAACAGTTTACCTAACACAATTTCCTGATTAATGTGGATTCCCTTCAGTTCCTCCCTCCCACTGGATTCTCAGTTCCCTAGTATTTCAGTGAGATTGTTTGTTTCTTCCTTAGTGAAGACAGAACCAAAGTACTCATTTAACTGTTCTTCCATTTCTTTGTTTCCCATTATAAATTCACCTGTCTCTGATTGTAAGGGACCTACATTTGTCTTCAATGATCTTTTCCTTTTTACATATCTAAAGAAGCTTTTAGAGTCAGTTTTTATATCCCCCGCAAGCTTTCTTTCATGCTCTTTCCCCCGTGTCCTCCTCTGTTTAGTTCTAAGTTTCTCCCAGTCCTCTGGTTTGCTGCTTCTTCTGGGAAATTTATATGCCCTTTCCTTGGATTTCACATTATCCTTGATTTCCCTCGTTAGCCACGGTTGAGCCGCCTTCCCCGTTTCATTTTTATCGCCAGGCAGGGATGAACAATGTTTGGAGTTCATCCATGCGGTCTTTAAATCTTTGCCATTGCATCTCCACCTTCAACACTTTAAGTATAATTTGCCAGTCCTGTCTCTTACCTTCAAGATCTCCTTTCTTTAAGTTCAGGACTCTAGTCTCTGAATTTCAATTTATCCACCTTATTACGAATGTTCCTCACATTCAAGTTTGTTTTTCTTATCTCCCTTCTATCTTTTGTTTCTGTCCTCCTTTTATGTCCCTCTGTCTCCTTGCATTGGTTCCCTCCCCCCTACCCTGTTAGTTTAAACGTGACCTTTCCTACACTCTCTTACCCGTTAACTGCACGCATACATTTCCACGTTGTTGACTCCACCCCCCCCCCCCACCCACTGTTTAGTTTAAACCCACCTGTGTAGCACTAGCAAACCTGCCTGCCAGAATGTCGGTCCCCCTCCAATTAAGGTGCAACCCATCCCTTTTGTACAGGTCACCCCTGCCCCAGAAGAGATCCCAGTGACCTAGAATTTAAAATCCCTGCACCAACTCCTCAGCCACACATTCAGATCCCCTTTCTCCCTCTTCCAACATAGAAATATCAGACTAGAGGGCAAAGCTATAAGTGGGGAGGGTCAAAGTTTAAAGCAGATGTGCAGGCAAGTTTTTTTTACACAGAGGGTGTTTGGTGTTTGGAACACACTACTGGGGGTGGCGGTGGAGTCAGATATGAGGTTTACAAGGCTTTCAGGTAGGCACATGGATATGCAGGTAAAGGAGGGATATGGATGATGTGCCGGCAAGATGAGATTAGGTCATCATGTTCGGTACAGACATTGTGGGCCGAAGGGCCTATTCCTGTGTTTTACTGATCCAAACTGTTAAGTAACTGAAATACATCTCTCATGCATGCAAAACAAATACTGAGAGGACTTTTACGGTGTCAGTAGGGAGCATCCAGTGTTGAGGCTCTAATTACAGTGGGTTCCGTTTTACATTCATTTCATTTTATTTTACATTAATTTTTTCTTGAAATTTTACAATTACCATAGGTTCCACATTATATTTCATTTTATATGAAATGCTTAGCAAAATAAACTGAATTTATTGCCACCGATGGCTGTAGAACCTAAGTAATTTGGTATTTTTAAGATACAGATTGACAGATTCTTAATTAGTACGGGTGTCAGGGGTTCTGGGGAGAAGACTGGAGAACGGGGTTGAGAGGGAAAGATAGATCAGCCATGATTGAATGGTGGAGTAGACTTGATGGGCCGAATGGCCTAATTCTGCTCCTATAACCTTTGTACAGCACTGGGAAAGAAGTGAACGGCACAACAATTATGTTAACGTCAAGTAAGCATACCTTAAAAAACAGAATTGTTTCCGAGACCAGGTTGTTTTTCTGACAGTACTTGAGGAGGACGTCAATGTGCCGATAAAGGTACACGCCATAAGCTGGGTTTCCCAGGACACTCATGTCAGAGGAGTTGGTGCTCAATCCATCTTGATACAGTCTTAAAGCTGCGTCATGGGACGTCACCAAGAAGAACGTATTTTGCTCAATTTCTTTGCCTCGCCTGCCCTCCTCACGCATCTTTGATCTGGTTTTCAAAATGGTTAATGTTAAAATCTATCGTGAAATACAATGTCATTATGTCAACATTTGGTGATAGCATTGGAGAGTTGTAGAATTATACAGCACGGAAACAATCATTTGCCTGGGAAGATTGGGTGGGTCTTCACTATCAGAGCCAGACAGTCATGCAGCACAGAAACAGGCACTTCAGCCCTTCGTCCATGCCAACCAAGATACCCCATCTCAAGCTAATATCAGTTGCCCGCATTTGGTCTATATCCCTCTCAACTTTTCCTATCCATGTATCTGTCCAGTCATCTTTTATATGTTGTTATAATACCTGCCTCAGCTGCCTCATCTGGCAGCTCAGTCCATTATAAGTGAAATAAATTACCGCTCAGGTTCCTATCAATTCTTTCCCCTCTCTCCGTAACCCTATATTTTCTGGTTCTTGATTCCCCTTCTCTGGGTAAATGACTCAGAGCATCTACCCTATCTATTTCATTCCTCCAGGTTGGATTTGAATGCAAGAATGATCTAAGAATTTAAAGTTAATTGTTGCAAATTACCATGCATCAGCATCCTATTAATTCCTCTCATTACATTATATCTTCCAACATTAAAGGGTAAAGAACATCTGTACATCACCCCACCCATTCTGAATCCTTACTCTGAACATTCATAAGAAACACTAGGTGGTGGTTCATTTATTATATACATTTCAATATATATAAATAATATATTATATGGTTATATACACACACACACACACAAATCGTTTGCTTGCATATTCCATACTAATGATTGTTTACATACCTCTTCTCTGCAAATCGTTGCTCAAGTTTCACATTGTGTATGAGCTTAATATCACCAAACCTCCACTGGTGGTTCAAGGCATAGCTGCTGTCAAGCTTTGATCCCTCTAAGGTCGACTGAATAAATCTGTACTCGCGCCAGTCTGTATGGCAGATTTCTAAATAGGCTTTGGAAGAAGATGTGATTGAAGTCAGAACGCTAGTAACTTTCACTGGCAACAAGGTTTAATTGTACAGTTGTAGTTAAAATTTAGCTTACCACACGGTTAGGGTGGCACAGTGGAGCAGTGGTAGAGTTGCTGCCTTAGGGGCCTGTCCCACTTGCCGATTTTTTCGGCGCCTGCCAGCATCATTGACTGAAGTATCACGTCACCGAAAAGGTTGCGGCGTAATACCGCGGTGACGCGGTGTGATGACGTATGACGCGCGGTGTTTTCTCAGGTGTCGCATATCTTTCGGCGACCCTGATACGTCAGTCAATGACGCCGGCAGTCGCCAGAAAATCGCCAAGTGGGACGCCCTTAACAACGCCAGGAACCTGGGTTCGATCCTGACCACGGATGCTGCATGTACTTAGTTTGTACGTTCTACTCGTGACCACGTGTGTTTTCCCTGGTGGCTCAAGTTTCCTCCCACATTCCAAAGATGTACAGGTTTGTAGGTTAATTGGCTTCGGTAAAGATTGTAAATTGCATAGTGCTGGTCTATTAAAGTTTTTATTCGTGAGATCTCAGGAGTGATGGATTTTAATTACCCAGCACTTGGCTGAACATCCATCACCCGTTTATACTAGTTCTATGTTATCCCACTTTCGCATCCACTCCCAACACACTAGGGGCAGTTTATAGTGGCCACTTAAACTACAAACACACACGTCTCTGGGATGTGGGAGGAACCTGGAGGAAACTCATAGTCACAGGGAGAACGTACAAACTCCATACAGACAGCACCAGGGTCATGATCAAACCCGGTATCTGGCGCCATGAGGCAGCAACTCTACTCTGTTTTATCTCTCTGCAAATTGCTTTGAAACTGAATTCAATAAACCTGATATTTTTCTGGATTGGCATCGGAATAAATCATGAATTATTCACTGAGGTCTGTCAAGGAAGAACACCTAGAGTCATACAGTGTAGAAAAATGATTTCCGGCCCAACATGCCCCATCAACACTAGTCCCACCTGACTACATTTGGCTCATATTCCTCTAAAAATGTCCTATCCATGTACTTGTCCAAATGTCCAAACACCTCCCACCCTTCCTAAATCTGGCCCAAATACCTACACCCTCCGAACAGGCTAGTTAAATCGAGAACACCTTGTCCGATTACTAAAGTTTGGAAAGTAAGAGCAGGTCTAGAGAATGACAATAGACAATAGGTGCAGGAGTAGGCCATTCAGCCCTTCGAGCCAGCACTGCACGGAAAGTTTTTATGCTCACGGAAGTTTTTATTCATGAGATCTCAGGAGTGATGGATTTTAATTATCCAGATAGTCTGGAGAAAAATGAGCACAGCAGAGCAGCAGAGGTTAAGACAATTTTTATGAAAGTTATCTAGGTAGCAAAGGGTCTGGATAACATGGATGAAGAGAAACTCTGAATGCAGGCAGAAGGGTCAAGGAAAGAGCTGATAGATATTTACGGTGATTGGCAAAGGAATCAAAATTGGTATGAGGAAAAAACATGTGGTTATGATCATCAGTAAGGGAAGATGGTGAACGTGTGACGGAAGCAGATTCAATCTTGACCATCCGAAGAATTAGGCAAGTACTGGAAGACAACAAAACACAGCTCAACAGCTAAGAATGAAAGCATCCAGGGATTGCACTGCACAAAAAGCTAATATGGATCAAACGGCCCGAATCACTGCTATTTTTTTGCAGACAAAAATCTGCCGTCATGTCGTAAAACAGTTCATGCAACACTATTGACTGCTGCAAATCAATCTAGTTTTTAAACTTTTAAAGGTTTTGGAACACCATACCAACATGTACCGCCACAAACAATGCACTAGTTAAACTGTGCTATGACCCTCACAATGAATGGACAATAAATGTAGTATCACACACATCATCTGAAAAACAAAAATAATGAAAAGACCACACTTTCTGCAAGTGAACCTTTGGTAAATTACCTGTGTCCACTCTCCTTTTCCTCGGTATTGTGAACTTCTTCAAGTCGTCTGGGTTCCTGTTGATCTTCAGAATTTCACTCTTGCTGTTTTCCTCCATTCCTCACTTTTTAAAAAAAAATCAACACTAAAGAAACGCAGTGTCGGTAACTGACGGTGAAAGGTAATCAATGCACAATTATTTTCCACAATTTCCCACATCAAAACCACAGCAAACGTCCTTTGCGCTTCCATCCTTTTCTTTCCTTGAGTACTGGTGCTTGCAACTTATTCTCCTTCAACTCTTCATTTGGAGTCAACAGTGTACCTACCATCTATTTCAGTAAGGTTTCACCTACCTCTCCTTCTTTGATGTAGGACAGCTTTTTATGTTGCTGTCAATCATGGCATTTCAAGACATTTCACTGTAGACAATTCTTTAAGGTGATTTACTCTTGAGACTGGAGACATGGTGTGTGCAAGGATTTTGTTTTAACCCAGCGTAGGGGAATCAAGAACCAGAGGACATAGGTTTAGGGAGAGGGGAGAAAGATTTAATAGGAACCTCAGGAGCAGCATTTTCACACAGAAGATGGTGGCTATATGGAATGAGCTGCCAGAGGAGGTAGTTGAGGCAGGGACTTACAACAACATTTTAAAGACACTTGGACAGGTATATGAATAGGAAGGGTTTAGAGGAATATGGGCCAATTGCAGGTAAATGAATTGAATTGAATTGAATAAATTTTATTAGACAAGTATGTATACATACAAGGAATTTGCCTTGGTGCTTTGCTCGCAAGGATATCACAATATACAGTTTTAAACAATTAAGAATAAAACATTATCATTTAAACATGTGAAGAATAAAATAAAATACCAGAACAAAAGGAGGCTACAGACTTTTGTTTGTTGAGTAGAGCTATGGCTCGTGGAATATAGCTGCTTTATGTCTGGCTGTGACGGTCCGGAGTCGCCTCCCAGAGGGAAGTGCTTCAAAGAGTTTGTGGCCAGGGTGAGAGGTCAGAGATGATCTTACCCACTCTCTACCTGGCCCTTGCAGCGTACAGTTCGTCGATGGGGGAAAGGTTGCAGCCAACAACCTTCTCGGCTGATCGAACGATGATGTTGAATGCAGAACTAAAATTCACAAACAAAATCCTTGAAATAGGCTCCCTGGCGGTCCAGGTGCTGGACGATGAAGTGCAGGCCTAGGTTGACTGCTTCATCCACTGATCTATTGGCCCAGTATGCAAACTGCAGAGGGTCCAGCAGGGGATTTGTGATATTTTACAGGTGGGCCAGCACGTCTTTCAAGGGTCTTCATTATTACAGAGGTCAGTGCGACAGGCCTGTAATCATTAAGACGAGTAATCCTTGGCTTTTTGGATACAGGGACAATAGTGGAGACTGAAGCAGGCAGGGACAATGCAGGTTTGCAGGGACTGGTTGAGAATGTCTGTGTAGACTGGTGCCAGTTGTTTGGCACAGAGCTTGAGTGTAGAGGGGGAAACATTGTCCAGTCCTGGAGATTTCCGGCTTTTCTGTCTCCTGAATAGCTTCTCCACCTCCACAATTTCTATTGTTAGTGATGGAGAAGTGGCCAGACTGATGTTGGACAGCAAGGAGGGGTGGGTCGTGGACAAGGGCTCAGTCTTTGCAGACTGGAGTCAGGCTTTAGTGTGAAGAGGTGATTGGGGAGGAGTGGGTGGGGAAGGGTCCAATCTTTGCAGACTGGAGTCATGCTGTGAGTAGGTGTGAAGTGGTGATTGGGGATGTGTGGGTGGGGGAGGGGTACTGGGGATATGTTTCTGTCTATCGAACCTGCAGTAGATCTCGTTCAGGTTGTTGGTCAGCTGACAATTGTCCAACGAGCGGGGGGTTTTCAATTCCCTTGCTTGTCCACTTTTTCATTGTTCTGACCACAGGCTTAACAGATTTTAGTTTCTGCCTGTAGGTCGGAATAATGGGACTAGCTTAGGTGGGAATCATGGTTGGCATAGACGAGTTGGGTTGAAGACTATGGTAATGTCTTCTATGACTATGTCTTGTATGCTGTATGACTATGGTAATGAAGACCCAAACAATCTTCCCAGGCAAATTATTTTGTCTTCCAACTTATTAAACTACTCAAAATGAGGTAGTTGAGGAAATGAGGAGATCAAACATAGAAACATAGAAACATAGAAATTAGGTGCAGGAGTAGGCCATTCAGCCCTTCGAGCCTGCACCGCCATTCAATATGATCATGGCTGATCATCCAACTCAGTATCCCGTACCTGCCTTCTCTCCATACCCTCTGATCCCCCTAGCCACAAGGGCCACATCCAACTCACTCTTAAATATAGCCAATGAACTGGCCTCAACTACCCTCCGTGGCAGAGAGTTCCAGAGACTCACCACTCTCTGTGTGAAAAAAGTCTTTCTCATCTCGGTCTTAAAGGATTTCCCCCTTATCCTTAAGCTGTGACCCCTTGTCCTGGACTTCCCCAACATCGGGAACAATCTTCCTGCATCTAGCCTGTCCAACCCCTTAAGAATTTGATTCACCATCCAAGATTGCGATCAGACTTTCAGACAATGATTACTGCAGAAAGTGGTGGACACTGCCCAGTCCATGATGGATATTGAGCACCCCACCATTGAAGAGATCGACAGGAAGCCTTGCCTCAAGAAGGCAGCTATCATCAAAGATCCATAACACACATGCCACACTCTTTTCTCGTGGCTACCATCAGGAAGGGCCCAGTCGTGGCTACTATCAGGAAGGGCCTGACCACGGGTGAACATAGAGGAGTGGACAGAACTTTTATTGCCTTCGCTCAGTGGGAAACGTTGATTCCGCTGTGTGGGAATGTTCATGTTAAATTCTATCGTGTGTAGTGTTCTTTTTATTTGTATGGCTGAATGGCAACCCAAATCTCGCTGTACCAATTGGTACACAGACAATAAATGTAAACTTGAACTTGAAGAAGGTTCAGGAGCCTGAGAATTGTTACCTATCATTTAAGACCAGTTTCTAACCACCAACCATCAGGCTCTTGAAACACCCTGCACAACCCAACCACAACCCCACCTCAAGTCCCTATAGAACCACTGTGGAATTGCACAACTATGGTTGCACAATGTACTTGATTTATGCACTATCATGGTCTAGTTTTGTTTAGTTTAGTTTAGAGATACAGCGTGGAAACAGGCCAAGTGGCCCACTGAGTCTGTGCGGACCAGCGAGCACCCGTCACTAGTTCTATCCAATATACTAGGGACAATTATTTTAGCTAATTGACCTACAAACGTGAACGTCTTTAGAATGTGGGAGATAAGCGGAGCATCCAGAGAAATCCCAGTCACAGGGAGAACGTACAAATTCCATACAAAATCCTACAGTGCCCGTAGTCAGTTCGAACCCAGTTGTCAGGCGCTGTAAGGCAGTAACCTTTGTTCCCTATTTAGTGTTTTCCATTTGTGCCAAGTTTGAACTACAAAAATGCCTGAAATGTCATCACTTCTAGTTCCGCCCTAGACTTTTCTTCTTCCAGTATCTTGAACTTTTAGACTTCAAGAAATTAACCCATTACATCCCACAGGATTTTTACAGGCAATATAGATAAAGTTAGTAATTTTCTTTCATGGAATGTGAATGGCTTGAACCATCCCATTAAGAGGAAAAAAAATTTCACTTCTTCACAGACTAAATGCTCAGATTATCTTTGCTCAAGAAACACATATAAGGCAAGATATCAATTTACGATTTTTTAAGTTTTGGAGAGGACAGCAGTTTCATTCAAACTCACAGGCTAAGGTGAAAGGAGTCTCTATTTTTATTGACCCCTCAATTCTGTTTGTTCACAATGAAACAATTTCTGATCCATATGGCAGATTTCTGGTTATTACTGGTGTTCTTTACATGTAAAAAGTTGCTATGGTGAATGTCTACGCACCAAATATTGATCACCCTGAGTTTTTTAAACAGTTAATTGCATCCTTTCCTAATTTAAATGAACACTTTTTAATAATGGGTGGAGATTTCAACTGTTGTTTGAACCCAGAGATTGACAGGTTTACATCTGATCATGTGCTTCCAAAAAAATCGGCTAATTTGATTAATTCTTTTTTACATGACTCTGGAATGTTAGAAGTTTGGAGATTTTTGCACCCAAATGACAAAGAATTTTCATTTTTCTCTCATGTATATCACAGTTATTCTAGGATTGATTATTTTATATTAGATTCTCGGCTAGTTCCATCGGTCACTGCATGTGAGTATGACACAATTGCTATCTCTGACCACGCACCTTCGAAACTATCAATCAATCTACCTGATTCCAAGTTTAGTGCTAAACAATCGCTTTTTAATGCTACTTTGCTTCAAGACTTAAATTTTATTAATTTTATGAAAGATCAGATTGCTTTTTACTTTTTGACAAACTCTACTGAAGAAATATCCAATGGTGTAGTCTGGGATGCTTTTAAGGCATATATTCGTGGACAAATTATTTCATACTCCGCGGGATTAAAAAAACGAAATCAAAAAGAAATAGGTACATTGGCTGACGAGATTAAGGAAATTGATAAAAAATATTCAAAAGTTCCTAGTTTAGAGCTCTACAAGAATAGAGTTGAACTTCAATTGAGACGTGATTTGTTATTAGTATCACCGATTGAGAACCAGTTACTTAAAACCAAAAGTCAATTTTATATACATGGCGAAAGATCTGGTAAATTACTTGCTAATCAATTGAAAGCGGTGTCGGCCAAGCGTCAGATTACTAAAGTGAGAAAACGGGATGGTACAGTAACTGTAGACCATGACGAAATTAATAAATCCTTTCAAGAATTTTATACCTCCCTATACCAATCAGATCTTCCTACTGATTCCAATATACTGCATGAGTTTTTAAAGAAACTGAACTTACCAAATTTACCATATAATGAGTCTCTGTTGTTAGATGAACCCATCACGGAAGAAGAAATACAGAAAGCAATCTTTTCAATGAATTCTGGTAAAGCTCCTGGTTTAGATGGGTTTACGATGGGTTTACAGTAGAATTTTAAAAATATTTTTCAAAATTATTGTCTCCATGGCTACTTAAGGTATTTAAAGAAGCCCTTTTAAGGAATAGATTACCACAATCTTTTTACTAAGCTTCTATTTCTTTAATTCTTAAAAAAGATAAAGACCCTACTGAAGTGTCATCATATAGACCTATATCAATGTTAAATGTAGATTTCAAAATTCTTTCCAAAATATTAGCTATGAGATTGGAAAGGATTTTACCACAAATTTCTCTGAAGATCAGACCGGTTTTATTAAAAATCGGTATTCATACTTTAACGTTAGGAGATTAATGAATATTGTTTATATAGCGTCTAATAAAACCCCAGAATGTGTTATCTCACTTGATGCCAAGAAAGCGTTCGATAGAGTAGAATGGGATTATCTATTCAATATACTTGAAAAAATTAAGATTGGTCCAAAATTTACTTCTTGGATCAAGCTGATATATCATATATCTCAGGCTTCTGTATTTACTAATAATCAGAGATCCCCTTTTTTCAGGCTCTTTCGAGGTACTAGACAGGGCTGTCCCTTAAGTCCTTTACCATTTGATATTGCTTTGGAACCTTTAGCCACCGCTATTAGAGAATTCCCTAATATCTTTGGTATTGTCCGCGGCAATAAGACACATAAGCTATCTCTTTACGCAGATGATCTGTTATTATTTATTTCTAACCCTGAGAAATCTATTCTGGCAATAGCAGCATTACTTAATCAATTTAGTAGTTTTTCTGGTTATAAACTAAATCTTAGTAAGAGTGAGCTTTTTCCATTAAATAATCTTGTTTTGAATTATGGTCAGTTTCCATTTAGATTGACTACCGAAAGTTTTACTTATTTAGATGTTAAGATCACCAAGAAACACAAGGATTTATTTAAAGCCAATGTTATGCCTTTAATTGACCATATTAAACATCGGCTAATTGCTTTTACCACATAAATCGCCAGAAGATCTATCTTATTTAAATGGAAAGACTCCAACCCTCCGACCACACTCCAGTGGTATTCTGAAACGATATCATGTTTAAATTTAGAAAAAATTAGGAGTGACATTGTTGAACCCTTGGTTAAATTTGATAAGACTTTGGGAAAATTTATTGAACACTTTCATACAATATAAATTGCTCCCTCTTTATCCGTTATAAAAACTATTTCACTTCTGTTGGAACGTTTAGTTCAGATTTTGTTTTGCTTTGTTTAGTTTTTATTTATTTATTTTATTTTTAGTTTAATTTTATTATTATTAATTTTTTTTTTATTTTATTTTTTTTAGTTTAGGGGGGTTTTGCTTTTTCCTTTTTTCTTTTTCTTTTTGTCTTTTTCTTTTTGTGTTTTTTTTCTACATTAATAAGTTTTCTTTTAAAGATTTAACTATATTTACAAAGAGACCGGGAGGTCTATACTCAATGTGTATTTTGACACTGGTCTCATATCAGGTTATACCTGTTATCAATGTACTGATCCCTATGTATCAATATCATTGTTATGTTTATCACTATTTTAGTTTTTTTCTTGCAGTTTTTTTTTAATTAAAAACGTTTTATTTTTGTTTTCTTTGGAAAAAAAAACAATAAAAAGATTTTAAAAGAAAGAAAGAAACAGAGGGAAAAATTGATCATACATGAGAGTAGACACGTTGGGACGAATGGCCTAATTCTGCTCTTATGTGTTATCATCTCATGGACTTCATTTTTGCAGTCCTGCTGTTCCCAATTATTCTCCTCCAGCAGTCCTGCTGTTCCCAATTATTCTCCTCCAGCCTTTTTGACTTGTCCCAAACCCATCCCGTTTTTTCTTGCACCATCCATTTTACAAAATAAATTATGACACCAGATGAAAATAATTGAAAGGGCTACCAAAATTAACAAAAAGGAATAAATACGTCAAGCTATTTTGCAATGATGAATCCCTCTTGCAATCACACTGTCCATAGTCAACAATCTGCCTATCAGTGATCCTCCCTGCTTGCGGTCATCTCTTGCCGGCATGAATTTACCCTGAGCTTTCTTGGTTCCAGTTCCCCCACACAATCAGTCTGAATGACCCGAAATGTCACCTATCCATGCCTCCAGAGATGCTGCCTGACCCGCTGAGTTATTCCAGATCTTTGTGTCTATCTTTAATCCATTTAGCTGCTTGTTCTTGTACATGAACATGATGGAATGAATCACATGGCAACTTCAACACGTCAGCACAGTATATGTATCACAGAGCTACTCTAAAACGGAAAGCATGAGAAAAAAAACCTGCAAAGACTGAAATCCCTGCACCACAGTCAAATTTCTCAGCATGCCTATCTGTATTATTACTTTCCAAGTGAAGGTCACAGCAGGTACTGGAAAATATGAACTTACCGTGCTGCCTTCAACTTGGATACCATCTCCAAACTTATATTTTTAAAGCTATTTTGACAATCGTTTCCAAATGTGAGACTTCTTCATTCAGAGTTAAGGGTGGTAGGTCCAGTACCTGCAGCTTTCCCCAACATTCACACAAGACCTGACTTGGAGTTAAACTAGTGCACAGATTTAGCCCAGAGTCCCGCTGGTTAAAATATACAATGCATTGCGAAAGGCATTCGGACCTACAATATCCATAAAAACTGCACTGATTGTTTCTAGTGTTCACTTGGAGGTCAATCAATAATGTCACAGTGGCACAGCTGCTGCCTCATAGCGTCAGAGACCTGGCATCAGGGATCCCGGTTCTATACTGACCTTAGGTGCTGTCTGTGTGGAGTTTGCACGTTGTCCCAGTGACCGCGTGGTTTCCTCCAGCTTCTCACCACATCCCAAAGACGTGTAAAATTGCCATTTATGCTTAGGGAGTGGATGAGAAAGTGGGATAACATAGAAGTAGTGTGAATGGTTGATCGATGGTCAGTGTGTACCCAGTGGACCAAAGGGCCTGTTTCCATGCTGTATCTCTAAATACTAAACAGAAGTTTTTACTGTGGGCAACTGTGCCTTTTGCAAAGTCTCCATCAAGCACTGTAACAAGGCAAAGCAGCAATGCAATAAAGATTTTCAGTGTCCGAGTACTAATAAAGCTCTGTTCCACCTGACCCGTACCTCCAGCACTGAAGGGGTAAATCTGTATTTTGGAATTCTACTGTATGAATAATTATCAGGATTTATCTCTACTATTGGAATCACTTCTGGATAAGCGGATAGCAATCGAAAATTAAAATGAAATAAAAACACAGCATGAAAGAGAGCCAATCTTTCAGGCAGTTGCACAATGCTGACTCTACCCAATGAGGTAGTTCCACACTCGTACTCATTCATGCAAAACTGCTGACTCGCTCTTCACACATAAATTCTGAAGAGAAGCACCAAGTGTTTCAAACACGTTAAAGAGTTAGAAAAAACCTGACAAGTGGTAAATCTACTTGTCAAAACGGCTACAAAACATTAACTTTGAGAGCTTCAACTACCACATTCACACAATGATTTAACCTGCTCCACTTAAACCCAGTTCTATTGTAGAATGTGCCTGCAGAAAAATGACCAACAATCACAAAGCTAATTATAAATAATTTTTTGATGACTGCAATTATTACTTTGAACTCTTCCTTTAAATCTAGTTTAATTTAGAGACACAGCGCCGAAACCGGTCCTTTTTCCCACCGAGTCCGCACCGACCAACGATCACCTGTACACTAGTTCTATCCTACACATTAGAGGCAATTTACAGAGGCCAATTAACCCACAAACCTGCACGTCTTTGGAATGTGGAAGGAAACTGGAACACCCGGAGAAAACCCACATGGTCTCAGGGAGAACGTGCAAACTCCATACAGACTGCACCCATTGTCAGGATAGAACCCACGGTCTCTGGTGCTGTAAGGCAGCAACTCTACCGGTGCACCACTGTTCTATCATATTGCTGGATCACATATTAGAGTCATTTTTACAATGCATTATATATATATATATATATATATTATATATAACATTATAAACTCACCGTAATCTTTAGCTTTCTGCTCTCATTGCTCTCAATAGTTTAAATCTTAGTTTACAGTTTCCCACCTTCTTTGACACTGCTGAACATTGAGACCAGTATTCCAACTCTCCCTAAACCTCTCTGTCTTTCAAATCTCATTTCACCCTTGTTGGGTTGCTGCCATCTCCACCATTTTCCTCGTCTTTTGGCTTCTACCGTTTAGTTTGGTTTAGAAATACAGCATGGAAACAGACCCTTCGGCCCACCGAGTCCACATCGACCATCGATCACCCGTTCACACTAGTTTATGTTATCCCACTTTCCCATCCACTCCCTACATACTTGGGTCAGTTTTACAGAATGGCAATTAACCCACATGTCTTTGGGGTGTGGGAGGAAACCTTACCACCCAAAGGAAACCCACAAGGTCACAGGGAGAATGTGCAAACCTTACATCCGTACAGACCTGAGGTCAGGATGGAACCCGGGTCTCTGACGCTGTGAGGCAGCAGCTCTACCTGATGTGTCACTGTGCCTAACTTGTGGACCACAGACCACAGTATTTCTTTTGCCTTTTGGCCTTGAGTCCTTCCATATTGTCAGAGTGTTTAAGGACAATAAGCCCTTATTAATGTTTCAAAATGCCATCTACTCAAAATGAGCATTTACTTGAGCACTTACCATCAATTTGGCTTGTTCAACTTGTGAACTTTGAGCTTGTCTGATATTCAGGCAGTATCCTTGTGCTGTACAAAACTGCACTGTCTGAGCTCTTTAACTGCACAAGTGGACTGCCCCTTTAACAACTATTGGCCTAAAAAGAATGACAAAACCACATCTTTTCTTGTAAAGAGGGGGCATGTACCTGTCTATTTTGCTGCTCAACAAATCAGCATTTTCCACATGTGTGCTTGGCTACAAAACTGCCACGATGAAGATCCTGTGAACAACAATTTGCATTCATCAAACTGTCCTTTTAATTTGTGTCGGAGCTGGAATTATATGACATGGCGTGATCTTGCATCAGACATCAGCCGCAGTAAAAAGCAGCTGAGGAAGCCAGGAAGATGCAAATGATGTAACGTCTTATTCTGGGGGGGGGGGGGGACAGACCCTTTGGCCCACTATGCCAACAACCTATATACTTGCCAGCACTCACCTATACTAATCCTAGAAACAAGAAAGTGAAGATACTCCTTTACAAATAAAAGACATAAATGCTGGAGTAATTCAGCAGATCAGGCAGCATCTCTGGAGAAAAGGAATAGGTGATGTTTCGGGTCAGAACCCTTTTTTACACTTGGACTCAGTCCTCTACTCCTTGTCTCTAGAGATGCTGCCTGACCCACTGAGTTACTCGAGCATTTTGTGTCCATTTTCCATATAAACCAACATTTGTAGTTCCTTCCCACATATTACGACTCTTGTATATGGTCTCAGTGGACTATTTCTAAACACTGTACTTAAACTGGGATTGCGCTTATGTATAGTGACAATTTGCTGATTGCATGGAAAAAATTAATTTCACTGTGTCTCGGTACATGTGATAATAAAGAACCATTGCTTGGAGCACAAGGTTGTCACAATGAAAAACCATGCAGTATTTGCCAGGCAGAATATCATGAGACCAGCAACACCACTATTTCAGGCACTGGTACTTAACAGATTATACCATGGTCAAAGAGAGACTGCAAAGAAGATTATAACATCAAAGTGTACTCATCTCCTGTATGTTTCCGAAACATGGACTATTTACAGCGGACATTTCAAAGCACTGTAGACATATACTACAAATGCTGCTTCTCCAATGTTTGCATGTTTTATTTAATTCACATGTTTAATCAATAATGTTTTATTATTAATGTTTAATGTTTGTGTCATTCCTAACTGGCACTGTATGTCATGTTGTCACTTGTGGGCGGAGCACCAAGGCAAATTCCTTGTATGTGAATACTTGGCCAATAAACTTATTCATTCATTCAAAGTTCTCCAGAACCGCTGGCTTCCTACTGCATCACAATAAGCAAGTTATAAGCAAACAAACACTGATGAACTCTGTCAGGCTAACATCCCCATGATTCAGTCCCAAATTCCACTCGGATATGGTAGGTCACGCCACTCCTTTGCCTGACACCAGATCCGTGAAACAGGTGGGCTTCTCCAAGTTCAGTCATGGCTAGAGATGATAAAAATTGATACCATACCAAACACAGAGATACGGGGACATGCATGTTCCTCAAGGTTTACATGAAGTTTAAGGTTCAGGTTATCTTGGTCAGGTCAGCTTATCTTGAAGCGGTGAGAAATGAAGAATCTTAGAGTGGGAATTCCAGACCTTAGGTCTGCTCTAGGTCAAATATGGAGTATGAACTGAACTTATCCACCTAGCCCATCACGCAAACCAACCTCCTTTCCATTGACTACATCTATACTTCACACTGTCTCAGCAAGGCCACCAGCATAATCAAGGACCTGTCTCACCCCCGGTCACTCCCTCTTCTCCCCTCTCCCATCAAGCAAGAGCTGCAGAAGTGTGAAAACGCACACCTCCAGATTCAGGGACAGATTCTTCCCAGCTGTTATCAGGCAACTGAACCATCCTATCATCAACTAGAGAGCAGTCCTGACCTACCATCTTCCTGATTGGAGACGCTAGGACTGTCTTTAATCAGACTTTGCTGGACTTTATATTGCACTATTCTGAATCTGTACACTCTGGACAGCTTGATTGTAATCGTGTGGCAATAATAAACTAAACTAAACTGCATCTATCTGACACATGGACCAGGGATGTGTCCAGTGGGGTAAACTGAGACCTCAGCTCCTAATAAGCCTCAGGCATCCTACTGTTGAGGTTAGGGCCCTGACAACCTTCGACAAAAGGCAAAGCATGGCATCGAGTTTTGCCTCCTGACAAAGCTGTAATGTAACTGCTTTTAAGTGTTTCTGACATTCAAAGATATTTAGAAATGATTAGAATGGATGTAACCAATTAAAAAAGATATTTAAAAGTCAAACAATAAAGTTAAAATTAATAACATTGAAATAAATAAAATCACCAAAAAAAAAATTGTTTTCCTCCTAGTTTTGAGGCTGGGAATGTGAGAGGGGAGTTGAGGTCTTGAAGCCTTGGGAATAGAGAGGCAGGTTCCCCGGTGCAATGCTAGTGAATCCCCAGCAATACTTTAGTTGCTCAGGAGCAGCTAAGTGGTGGTGGTTCCTATGGGCATTGCCAGACCCAACCATCATAATTAAATCCACCATGTCCAACTCACTCCATTCATTGTAGTATTTCCATGAAGGTCCCCAGTATGAAAAGACTCCCATATACGGCCGCAGTTAAGGTAACTGTAAAGGCAAAGTATTCCTTTGGAACCTTCCCATCACATTTTCTTGATAATCCTGTGACTCACCATGAAAAGTCTTGCAGAAGTCTCCTAATGTTCAAAACGTGAGACGAGGTACAAGTGGGATAAAGACACTTGGGTTCAAGCAGCTTAAGAGCAAATTTAGGAATAGAAAACATAGAAAATAGGTGCAGGAGGAGTCCATTTTGCCCTACGAGCCAGCACCACCATTCTTTGTGATCATGGCTGATCGTCCACAATCAGTAACCTGTGCCTGCCTTCCCACCACATCCCTTGAGCTCTATCTAACACTCTTTTAAATTCATCCAGTGAATTGGTCTCAACTGCCTTTCTTGGCAGAGAATTCCACAAATTCATAACTCTCAGGGTGAAAAAGATTTTCTCATCTAAGTTTTAAATGGCCTCCACTTTATTCGTAGACTGTGGCTCCTGGTTCTGGACTCCCCCATCATTGGGAACATTTTTCCTGCATCTAGCTTGTCCAGCACTTTTATAATTTTATATTTTTCTATAAGATCCCCTCTTATCCTAAATTCCAGTGAATACAATCCCACTCTTTCCAATCTTTCCTCATATGACTGTCCTGCCATCCCAGGGATTAACCTTGTGAACCTACCTCAATAGCAAGGATGTCCTTCCTCAAGACCAAAAATGCACACAATACTTCAGATGTGGTCTCACCAGGGGCCTGTGCAACTGCAGAAGAACCTCTTTACTCCTATACTCAAGTCCTCTTGTTATGGAGGCGAACATGCCATAAGCTTTCTCCACCGCCTGTTGTACCTGCATCTTTACTTTTAGTGACTGGTGTACAAGGACACCCAGGTCTCATTGCACTGCCCTTTTTCCTATTCTGACACCATTGAGATAATAATCTGCCTCCTTGTTCTTGCTGCCAAAGTGGATAATGTTACATTTATCAACATTATACTGCATCTGCCCACTCACTCAATTAGTCCAAGTCACCCTGCAACCTTCTAGCATCCTCTTCGCAGTTCACACTCCACCCAGCTTTGTGTCATCTGCAAATTTGCTAGTGTTACTTTTAATCCCATCATCTAAATCATTATTATATATTGTAAATAGTTGTGGCCCCAGCACCGAGCCTTGCGGCACGCCACTCTCCACTGCCTGCCATTCTGACAGGGACCCATTTATTCCTACTCTTTGTTTCCGGTCTGCCAACCAATTCTCTATGCATGTCAATACCCTAACGCCAATACCATGTGCTCTAATTTTGGCCACTAATCTCCTGCGTGGGACCTTATGAAAGGCTTTCTGAAAGTCCAGATACACTACATCCACCGGCTCTCCTTCATCCATTTTACTTGTCACATCCTCAAAAAATTCCAGAAGATTAGTCAAGCTGGATTTCTCCTTCATAAATCCATGCTGACTTGGACCAATCCTTTTACTGCTATCCAAATGCACTGTTATTACTTCTTTAATAATTTACTACAGCATCTACCCCACCACCGATGTCAGGCTAACTGGTCTATAATTCCCCGTTTTCTCTTGCTCCTTTCTTGAAAAGTGGGATAACATTAGCTACACTCCAATCCACAGGAACCGATCCTGATTCTACAGAATAATGGAAAATGATCACCAATACCTCCAGTTTCGAGAACCACCTCCTTGAGTGCCATGCGGACCATCAGGCCCTGGGAATTTATCAGCCTTGAGTCCCATCAGTCTACATAATACTATTTCTCGCCTAATGCAATATTCTTTCAGTTTCTCTGTCTCCCTGGATCTGTCCTCTAGAACATCTGGGAGATTGTTTGTGTCTTCCTTAGTGAAGACAGAAACAAAGTACCTGTTCAACTCTTCTGCCATTTCCTTGTTTCCCATAATAATATCACCTGTTTCTGCCTTCAAGGGACCCACCTTTGTCTTTACTAATATTTTTCTCTTAACATACCTAAATAAGCTTTTACTATCCTTTTTTATATTCTTGGCCAGCTTACCCTCGTACTTCATCTTTTCACCCCGTATTGCCCTTTTTGTTCCCTTCTGTTGTCCTTTGAAAGTTTCCCAATCCTCTGGCTTCCTGCTACTCTTTGCTGCTACCTTTTATTTTAGTTTTATTCCATCCTTAACTTCCCTTGTCAGCCACGGTTGCCTCTTACTCCCCTTAGAATCTTTCTTCCTCTTTGGAATTAAATGACCCAGTATCTTTGGGATTATGCCCAGAAATTCCTGCCATTGCTGTTCCACCATCATTCCTGCTAGGATCCTTTTCCAGTCGACCTTGGCCAGCTCCTCTCTCATGCCTTCATAGTCCCCTTTGTTCAACAGCAACACTGACACTTCTGATTTAACCTTCTCCCTCTCAAATTGCAGATTTAAAAAAATCATATCATGGTCACTACCTCCTAGCGGTTCCTTTACCTTGAGTTTCCTTATTAAATCTGATTAATTAGACAACACTAAATCCAGAATTGCTTTCTCTCTGGTAGGCTCCAGTACAAGCTGCTCTAAGAACCCATCTCAGGAGCACTCCACAAACAACCTTTCTTGGGGTCCAGAACCAAACTTATTTTCCCAATCTGCCTGCTTATGGAAATCTCCCATAACCACAGTGGCATTACCTTTGTTACATGCCAGTTTTAACTCCTGCTGCAACTTACACCCTACATCCGGGTGACTGTTGGGGAGCCCGTAGATACTGTAACTCCTATTAGTGTCTTCTTAACTTTACAATTCCTCAATTCTATCCACAGCGACTCTACATCGTCAGTCCCAATGTCACCCCTCGCAAGCGACTGAATTTCATCCCTAACCAACGGAGCTACCCCACCTTCTCTGCCCACCTGCCTGTCCTTTCTATAGGACGTGTAATCCTGAATATTCAGTTCCCAGTCCCGATCCTCCTGCAGCCATGTCTCTGTAATTCCCACAATGTCATATCTACCAATCTCTAACTGAGCCTCAAGCTCACCCACTTTACAGCTTATACTTCATGCATTTGTATAATACTTGAAATCTATTACTCACCTTACTTTTCACATCGATTCCTATTTCACTTGGCCATACGCTCCTCTCCCTTCGTCAGCTTTCTGCCCTGTTAATTCTGGTGTCTTACTTAACTTTTCTATACTCTCTTTCCCTTTAACTCCATCCTTGTATTTCCAATTCGTCTCCCCCCGCCACTATTTAGTTTAAATTGTATTTTGTTTAAATGACTTAATCTTCCAAAAGGAATAGTTGAATCATCCAGTAACTTGATGGAAGGTGTAGTTGGATGAAGTAGGCTTGTCCTTTAATGGTGAAGCTTGAACACCCTTTTTTTGCTTTTGTTTACTTGTGCCAAAATCTTAAGGAATGCAGAATATGAGAGACACAATGGTCAGATGCAGGACTGCAACTGTGAGATAGAATCTGTTGTCCTTCAAACGATTTGGAACCCTGATTTATTTTGTAAATTGGAATATAGGAAACAAAGCATTGCTGGGCCAAAGTGTGGAGGCCCTTCATCAAACTTGATTTCGGAAGTTATGCACCACAGTTCTTTGATTGGAATTACATTCCTACTTCATATCGAAACTTTAAGCGTTTATAAATGTTTACCTGTTGCACTGCATAACATTATGGAGATAATAAATATTTTGGAACAGTCATCGTCGTGCATCTAAGGCAGGTGCTCACTAATATTTGAAAATGTTTTAAAAATACATTGATGAAAATAGCAAAACTGTTGTCATTCTGTCTATTAGATGTACTGCTATACGTTCTATATTCTATATAACCAAGTAAAACTCTGAAGATTTGAGAAGACAGTTGGCTATGGTTGATTGCTATGGAGAATGTAGTGAGAGCCATGGTCAGGAACAGACAATGGTTAGTATTCAAAGAAATAAGATCATAGTAAGATCAAAGAAATATGATCATAACCCAGGATGAGGTTTTCTATACTAGATCATCGGAAATGTCCTCATTCTTTAGGAAACGGGGGTTCCCCTCTTCCATTATAGATGAGGCTCTCACTAAGGTTTCCGCAATATCTCGCAGCTCTGCTCTTGCTCCCCCTCCCCCCATTCGCAACAAGGACAGAGACGCCATTCTCCTCGCCTTCCAACCCATCAGTCGTCGTATACAGCATATAATCCTCCAACACTTTCGCCACCTCCAATGGGATCCCACTACTGGCCACATCTTCCCATCCCGCAGTGACCGTTCCCTTCGCAATTCCCTGGTTAACTAGTCCCTTCCCATCCAAGCCACCCCCTCCTCAGGTACTTTCCCATGCAACTGCAGGAGATGCAAAACCTGTCCCTTTACCTCCCCCCTCGACTCCATCCAAGGACCCCAACAGTCTTTTCAGGTGAGGCAGAGGTTCACTTGCACCTCCTCCAACCTCATCTACTATATCCGCTGTTCCAGGTGTCAACTTCTGTACATCGGTGAGACCAAGCCCAGACTCGGCGATCATTTCGCTGAACACCTCCGCTCAGTCCACCTTAACCTACCTGATCTCCCGGTTGCTCAGCACTTTAACTCCCCCTGCCATTCCCAATCTGACTTTTCTGTCCTGGGCCTCCTCCATTGTCAGAGTGAGGCCCAGCGCAAATTGGAGGAACAGCACCTCATATTTCGTTTGGGCAGCTTACACCCCAGCGGCATGAACATTGATTTCTCTAACTTCAAATATCCCTTGCTTTCCCTCTCTCTCCATCCGCTCCCCCTTCCCATTTCTCCCACCAGTCTTACTGTCAACGACTGTATTCTATCTGTCCCGCCCACTCCCCTGATATCAGTCTGAAGAAGGGTTTCGACCTGAAACATCACCCATTCCTTCTCTCCAGAGATGCTGCCTGTCCCGCTGAGTTACTCCAGCATTTTTAGTGTCTATCTTCGATTTAAACCAGCATCTGCAGTTCTTTCCTACACGGTAAGATCATAGTTGTTTGATCAGAATTGTTTGGCTGCTAAGAAAGAAATAAGGATCATATTAAACTCAAGGAAGAAGCTTATATAATTGCAGGAAAAAAGTCACAGGGATGGCAGATTTGACATTTGAGAAGAAATAGAATAGATTGGAACAACAATCTCCGGAGGTTAGAAGAATAGAAGAATGAGAGGAATTCACATTGAAACCTAAAATAATTTCCAGAAAGGCTTGACGAGCTAGATGCAGGGAAGATACTTTCTTAGGCTGAAGAGTCTTGGATCACGGGGCAGAGTCACAGAGTAGCAGCTAGCCCATTTAGAACTTTAGTTTAATTTACTTTAGAAATACTGTGTGGAAACAGGCCCTTCGGCCCACCTAGTCCACGTCGACCAGCGATCACCCAATACACTAGCACTATCCTACACATTAGGGACAATTTACCTATAAACCTATACATCTTTGGAGTGTGGGAGGAAACCGGAATACCCGGAGAAAACCCACGCAATCACAGGGAGAATGTACAAGCTCACAGACATCTCCTCCATCTCCTCATGATCGAAGCCGGGTCTCTGGCGCTGTGAGACAGCAACTCTACCGCTGCGCAACTGTGCTGTCCTAGATGAGACGAGGAGACTTCTTTGCTCTGAGGTTGACGAACATTGGCATCCCATACCCCTAAAAACTGAGGAGGGACAGTTATTGCGTTCGTTCAAAACATAGATTGATGGATTTCTGGGCATTAAAATGTTATTGGGGGAGCGTTGAAAAATGATGCTGAGGTAGAAGATCGTTGCTTTACTTGGAAAGACAGTTTGGATCTCTGGACAGTGGGGAGGGAGGAGGTGAAACGATAGATGTTGTATCTTCTGCAATTGCAGGGGTAGGGCAGAAAGAGGCTGGGGTGGGGTGGGGCGGGGTGGGGGTTTGGGGAGCCCACCAGGTTGTCCTGAGAGCAATTCCTTCCAAATGCTGAAGAGGGAGGGAATGGTAATATCTGTCTGGTGGCGTGGAATCTTTATAGGGAGGTTGCACGGCAGTTGGGTCACGACCCGTGACCCGTACTGTTGCCACGCTACGCCAACTGGAGTACACGCGATGAACTGCAGGTAAGCACTTACCATGGTTTCCAGCGTAGCGGGCCCATTAAAACCGCCAAAATGGTCAATTTTTGTGCTGTAAATAATTATGGAAATCGGGGTAAGCATGAGAGACATTTATCATACTTCAGAATTCTAAAAGTGAGGAGAAATGACGGTAGAGAGAAGCGGCAGCAACAGCTAAAGTGCTTGGCGAACATTGGCCGTGCAGATATCGAGATTGAAAATATTGGGAATTATCGCGTTTGCTCACTGCATTTCATCAACTGTAAGGCATTATTTGTGTTTTTTCTTGATTCCTTTGGTATCTAAAAAGTTTCAGAAGTGATAAATCTGGCTGTAAAATTTTTAAATCGCCCATGGTTCTCAAGTGGGTTTTTACATACAAAAAGAAAACGCTTCTGAAGCATAAAGATTTTAAAAATCATTTAAAAAATCACAAACCATACGTGGGTTTTGAATTACATTTTACTCAGATGCAAGCCAAGGAATGGCATAATTGTTATCTGTTAATTGGACATAATCAACCTCAGCAAATTGACAATATCCTATTGAAAGGGAGTGGGTGTTTGAGCTGTCAACACATTTTATTATTTGTCAAAATATACATCTCAATAGCATAATGATAGAAAACTTACTTTTCCACACACCACTCGTACGTCTGGTAATTTTTTTAATGATAAATTTAGCTTCAGAAGAGTTTTCTTTTTGCATGTAAAAACGCACTTCAGAACCATGGGCGATTTTTAAATTTTACAGCCAGGTTTATCACTTCTGAAACTTTTTAGATACCAAAGGAATCAAGAAAAAACACAAATAATGCTTTACTGTTGATGAAATGCAGTGAACAAACGAGATAATTCCCAATATTTTCAATCTCGATATCTGCACGGCCAATGTTGGCCAATCACTTTAGCTGTTGTTGTCCCTTCAGCTCACGCTTCTCTCTACCATTATTTCTCCTCACGTTTGCAATTCTGAAGTAGGATAAATGTCTCTCAAGCTTACCCCGGTTTCCACAATTATTTACAGCGCAAAAAATGACCTTTTCAGCGTTTTTTAGCGGGTAAGAAAGTACATGTTTCAACAGCATATGCTGGAAGCTGCCATGTCCTCCACATGGATTGAGCTGGTCCGTGCATCACGCCCTTTGACCCGATGACCATACGTGCAACCTCCCTTTAGGAACTGGTGGAAATTGTGAAATAATAAATGATAAAAGCCAGATGGCCTACTCTTGCTTCTATCTTTCAAAGGAGAAAATCTTCCCCCTACTTGTACTCAATGAAAACAATCAAGCAAGGCTCAGTCTGAAGAAGGGTCCCCACCCTTAATGTCACCAATCAATTTCCTCTAGAGATGTTGTCTGTCCCGCTGATTTACTCCAGCACATTGTGTCCATCTTTGACATTAATTTCAATTTGGAAAACAAATGCACTGGTAATCTAATGGGGGGGGGGGGGTCACGGTGGCGCAGCGATAGAGTTGCTGCCTTACAGCGAATGCAGCGGCAGAGACCCGGGTTCGATCCCGATTACGGGAGCTGTCTGTACGCTTTCCTCCCACACTCCAAAGACGTACAGGTTTGTAGGTTAATTGGCTTATTAGTAAATATAAAAATTGTCCCCAGTGTGTGTAGGATGGTGTTAGTGTGCGGGGATCGCTGGTTGGTGCGGTGATCTATATCGGTGAGACCAGGCTTGGCGATCGTTTAGCCGAACACCTCTGCTCGGTCCGCAATAACAAACCCGACCTCCCGGTGGCTCAGCACTTCAACTTCCCTTCCCATTCCGTATCCGACCTCTCTGTCCTGGGCCTCCTCCACGGCCAGAGCGAGCAGCACCGCAAATTGGAGGAACAGCGCCTCCTATTCCGCTTGGGGAGTCTGCATCCTCTTGGCATGAACATTGAATTCTCTCAATTCTGTTGACCCTTGCTGTCTCCTCCCCTTCCTACCTCTCCCTCAGCCCTCGGGCTCCTCCTCCTCCTTTTTCCTTCTTTCCCCCGCATTCCCCCACCCCCCATTAGTCTGAAGAAGGGTTTCGGCCCGAAACGTTACCTATCTCCTTCGCTCCATAGACGCTGCTGCACCCGCTGAGTTTCTCCAGCATTTTGTGTACCCAGTGTAACTAAGTGTTTGATTGACAATCGATGCCGACCCAGGAGACTGCTTCTGTGCTGTGTGCTTCCCTGACGCTTAGTTAGTGGTGTTCATTTATATGCACATATACGCATATTCATATATACATGCGCCTCATTAAATCTGTACAATATTTAGCTACATTAATTGAATAAACCGCATTTCACTGCATAGATGCCATTTTCAATGGTGAAGTAGCAATTTTAGAATACTCAACTCCCCATTTCCATTATTTACATTGTTCGTTTTCTTTTTAAATTGCAAACTTTTTTTCATCCATTTGGACAATTTCATTTTCAAAGTGCAAGAATGCGATTAAAAGTGGTCATAACTTACGTGTAGTTTTTGTTTGCAGCGACGCAGGCCGATTTCTGGTTTCGACGGATTCGGTTTAAATGAGTTCTTCTGCAAATTATTGCACTGAGATGACAAGGTAAATAGTTTAATCACACAAAATACACACTGACCACTCGCCTTTCCCACCCTCCCTCTGCAGCAGATCCCTGTGCCCTGCCAAGCCGTTCCTCGGTGCCTCCGGCCACTCACCCAGCCGAGACCCTCATTCGCACAGCGGCATTCGCAGGGTCCTGGCTCGGCTCACTCCCCAACCCTCTGCATCGCCCCCACGCTAGAAGCTCATCACCTCCCCCATCCACAACAAAACCGTCTTCCCACCAAACTCACACGACAAACCCCAGACCCTCCAACCAGATCACACATCCAAAAAGTCACCCTCCGCTCTCAACAAACTCACTACTCACTCCCTCAAACCGCACACATAAGACCACCCCTGCCAAAGTCAATCTCACCGAGCCCATCTGTAATGTGAGGGAGCTGGAGTGCAGTTGTCAGCTTATTAGCAGCACCGTATTTCAAACTCTATTGAAAAAAAAACCCAAGCAGATGTTTTCGAAGAATGCTTCGGCTAATTCAGAGACCAGCAGATCATGAAGGCACACGCGGCGTCGCGTAGCGGTAGAGTTGCTGCCTTAGTTACGGCAAAATGCAGCGCTGGAGCCGCGGGTTCGATCCCGACTACGGGTGAAAAAAACAAGTGGAATTTCGAAGAACTTTCGAAGAATGCTTCGGTTCATTTAGAGACTAGTGGTTTGTATGGAGTCTCTGCGTTTTCTCCGAGATCATCGGTTTCCTCCCCTCCAAAGATCTGTTTGTAGGTTAATTGGCATGTAAAAATGTAAAAAATGTCCAGTATAAAATTGCAGTCCTGAGCGATGCTACCTAGAGATCCACTGAGATTAGAGACATCCCAGAGACATCCGAGGCTAGCCCACACATAACTCCTATTGTGTTGTGTCTGATAGAACACATAACTCACAGCATCATGGAGAATAATATCTTGTTATTCTTAGTGATAACATTATTATATAAATACGTGCTGTTTAAGAAAGAACTGCAAGACAAAAATGCTGGAGTAACTCAGCGGGTGAGGCAGCATCTATGGAGCGAAGGACTAGGTGACGTTTCAGGTCGAGACCCTTCTTCAGATATAAATACGTGCTCCTACCATGAGCTTCACCAAAAAGAGTTGAAGGATGCAATTATGTCCAGGGCAAATACCTCCCCGGGGAGAGATAGGTTGTCGTATGAGTTATTTAAACATCTGGATGATATTGTACTTGATGAAATCTTAGCTTTGTTTAATACTGTGTGGGCAGAGGGTTATTTGCCAAAGGAATGGAAACATGCAGTCGTGGTCCCTATTTTAAAACCGGGCAAAAAGGCATCTGACCCTAGTTTATATCGACCTATAGCGCTCACAGCAGTGCTCTGTAAAATTATGGAGAGGATGGTAACCAACAGACTAGTTTATTTTTTTAGAAACCAGAGGACCATTTGTTGATGTACAGAATGGATTTAGGAATGGAAGGTCTACAATGGAGTCTGTATCGGTTTTGGATCAGGATATTAAAAGGGCATTTAGAAGCAAGGAAATAGTAGTGAGTGTATTCCTTGATATTGAGAAGGCATATGATTCTTTGTGGAAGGAGGAATTAATGATTAAAATTTTTGACTTGGGAGTCAGGGGACGAATGTTCAACTGGATTAAGGATTTTTTATTGAATAGAACAATACAAGTAATGGTTGGTAGTGTCAGATCAGAGACTGTAGAGATAGAGAATGGAACCCCTCAGGGAAGTGGTATCAGTCCAGTTTTATTTAATATCATGATATACGACATATTTTGTAAATTAGAGAGAGGATTTGGTCTGTCTTTGTTTGCAGATGACGGGGCCATCTGGAAAAGAGATCGTAATGTAGAGTTTGTTTTAAAACAGATTCAAAGAGTGTTAGTGTCTGTAGAGGAATAAGGGAACACATGGGGCTTTAAAATCTCTGCCTCTAAGACTAAATATATGGTATTTGGTTTTAAAAGAAAGTTACCTAAGATAGGGCTGTATATGTATGGGTCTCTATTGGAGAAGGTAAAGGTTTTTAAGTTTTTTGGGTGTTTGGTTTGAAGAGCGTATGACTTGGGCTGTGCATGTAGGTAAAATTGTGTTGAAATGTGAAAAAGTTCTGAATGTTATGAGAAGTCTGGTTGGGTGTGAGTGGGGGGCTAACAGGGAGACAATGCTGCTAATTTATCAGGCCATGATCAGATCTTCTCTTGACTACGGGTGTTTTGTGTATGGGTCTCCGTCTAAAACTGTTCTGGCTAGGCTAGATGTGTTGCAGGTAAAGGCTTTGAGGCTTTGCTGTGGAGCCTTCAGAACTTCCCCAGTTCCTGCCCTGATTGTTGAAATGGGAGAAATGCCCTTATGGTTAAGGCGCATTAAGCTACGGTTACATTACTGGGCTAAACTTTGTGGGTGTAATGATACCTTCCCAGCAAGGTGTTTGTTGCAAGAGGTTGATGATGGTAACAAATATAACACATTTTTTGTCATTATAAATCAGTGGGTTAGGAAGCTGGGTTTGGAACAGGGGGGTATTATACAGCATACAATATGGTTACCTGTGCCCTATTGGATTCCTCCTGAACTGTTTATTGAGCTTGCTTTTCTTCAGGAAAAAGATAAGCGTGAGGTGACTCCAAGAATAGTGGAATATCTTAATTCAATCAGTGAGAGCACTTTGATTGTTTTTACAGATGGATCTAAAGATCCAGTTAGTGGGAGAGCTGGGTTTGGAGAGTGTATGTGGAGCAGCTTGGGTTGACGATTGGCCGACGCATTTCTGATGGAAGCTCTGTTCTCACGACTGAATTAATGGCAATTCAATGGGCTCTATGGTGGATTGAGGAAGCCAGTTTTAGAGAAGTCATTATCTGTTCTGATTCTGCAGCTGCTCTTGAAACTTTTTTTTTTTTTTTTTTTTTTTTTTTTTTTTCTTTTTTTAATTTTTTTTTTTTGTTTGTTTATTTTTTGTTAGAAGTAAGTACAGTAGTCTGGTACTTAAGTACCTAATACATAATACATAAATACATATTTTCATTCTTGTACAACTTCATATTTTTGGTGCAATAATAAAAGAACAGTGAGAGAAAAGAGAAATAAAGAGTGTCGGAATAGATAGACAAGCAAGTAGAAACAGAAAGTAAAAAAAAATAAAGGACAGAGGTGAGAAGTTAAAAGATTGAAAGAAAAGGAAAAGTAATAAGAAATGAAAGATTAGGAGAGATCTACCTATCTCATATTTTTGCCCATTCGTCACCCAGTTCTGAACCATTTAATTTCTAAGGTTATGTTATGTTGCACCATATGCTTGTATAAAGTTGATAAACGGAGACCAAATCTTTAAGAATTGGTCTACTTTGCCTAGTAAGAGGAATCTCATTTCTTCAAGATGTAGCGTTTCAGACATATTTGAAATCCACATTTTGAATGTTGGCGTAGGTGCGTTTTTCCAAAATTTAAGTATAAGTTTTTTCGCTGTTATTAGACCATAATTAAGAAAGGCTTCTTGGAATATAGTTAGTTTACTTCCCTCTTCCATTGATCCAAAGATAATCAATTCAGTATTGGGGTTCAATTTTGTGTTAAATAGTTTTGTAAAAATTCCAAAAATTTCATTCCAAAATGTATACAGTTTTGTACAAGAGACAAAGGAATGTGCTATAGTGGCATTTTGAGTTAGACATTTGTCGCAGATGGGGGAAACATTTGAAAATATTTTATTCAGTCTTGTTTTCGAATAATATAATCTATGTAAAATTTTAAATTGAATTAGGTTATGTCTTACATTCATTGAACATTTGTTTACATATAATAGATTTTTATCCCATCTATCGTTCGGTTTTTATCAATAACTCTTGTTCCCAGTCTCTTCTAATTGCTTCTGTCGTTGGTGTTTCTATATTTAGAATTATATTATATAAGTAAGATATTAAATTGCTTGATTCTGCCTTTCTATTCATTCCTTCCTCCAGTAGATCTGGGGTTAAAGTTTGATATCCTTGTATATACTTTTTCAAATAATCTTGAATTTGAAGGTATTTGAAATATTGATTACTTTTCAAATTATATTTTAGTTGTAATTGTTGGAATGATAAAAGTTTTCCCATTTCATACATATCTCCCATCATTTTAATTCCTATTCTTTCCCAATGGGTAAACGTTTTATCAATAATGGATGGTTGAATGAGGGATTATTAGCTATTGGAGAAAGAAGCGATAAATTTTCTTAATTTTAAAGTTAATTTTATTTTGTTTCCAAATTCGTATTATACTATGAATAATTGGATTCTTCTTGTATATTACATTGTTCAGTTTTATCGGGGAAAGAAGGATCGCTCCTATATTATAAGGGGAACAATCCTCTTTCTCCATTCTTATCCAATCTACCTGTTGGGCAGAACTGTCCAACCAGTAGATTATATTTTTTAATATTCACTGCCCAATAATAATACAATAAGTTAGGGAGTGTCAGTCCCCCTGATTCTTTAGATTTACACAAGTGTTTTTTTTTTATTCTGTGTGATTTATAATCCCATATAAAGTTTATAATATCAGAATCTAATTTTTTGAAGAATTTTTTTAGGTATGTATATTGGTATTGATTGAAATAGGTACAATATTTGTGGTAAGAAGATCATTTTTATCGCGTTTATTCTGCCTATTAATGACATCGGCAGTGTCTTCCAAAATTTAATCAGCCATTTAATTTAGTTAATAAAGGCATATAGTTTGCGTTGAGTAATGATTTATAGTTCCTAGTAATTTGGTGCCCAAATATTTAAATTTTTTCTGTTGTAATTCTAAAAGGGAATTTCAACAGATGTGTCGACTCTTGAGGTTTTTAGCGTCATAATTTTCGCTTTTGTTCCAATTTATTCTATATCCTGAAAAGAACCAAATTCCTCTATTAAATTTAGTATATTTGGTATGCTAATTTGCGAATTTGTAATATATAATAATATGTCATCTGCATATAATGAAATTTTATTATTTGAGTGTTTGGTAATATACCCATGAATGTTCGGATGGCTTCTTATACTTTCAGCTAAAGGCTCTATCACTAGTGCAAAAAGCAGGGGCGATAACGCGCACCCCTGCCTATTGCCCCTTGCTAAGTGGAATTTCAGGGATAATATATTATTAGTCAGTATTCTAGCCGTCGGCTTATCATATAATAGTTTTACCCATGAAATAAAATTATCTCCCATATTAAATTTTTCCAATACTTTGAATAAATATTGCCATTCTACTTGATCAAAAGCTTTTTCTGCATCCAATGAAATAATTGCTAGTTCTTCTTCAGTATTATGTGAGTACATTATATTAGACAACCGTCTCAAATTGTTAAATGAGTATCTCTTTGGTATGAACCTGTTTGGTCCGGATTTATTAGTTTACTAACATATTTACTCAATCTTCTCGCTAGGGTCTTCGTTAATATTTTTTGGTCTGTATTTAGGAGTGCAATAGCTCTATATGAGCCTGGGTCTTCTAGATCTTTATCCTTTTTTGGTATAAGTGTAATAGTTGATTCAGTTAGTGTTTCTGGTAGTTTATTTTCTTTAAAAATGTATATATATAAATCTTGCAACCGTGGAGAAATTATTTCGTTAGAATCTTTTATAGAATTCATTACTGAAGCCATCTGGTCCTGGGGTTTTGCCGTTCTTCAACGAACTAATTGTTTTCTTCTATTTCTGTAGTGTAATCTGAGCTCCCTAATGCCTCTTGTTCCACCATATTTAATTTTGGAAGATTACAATTATCTAAGAAATTTGCAATTTGAGTATTATTTTGCAGAGGTTTTCGATGTATATAAGTTTTGATAAAATTGAGCAAATCTTTTATTAATATCTTTAGGTAGTGTTAGTAATTCCCCTTTGTCTGATTTAATTTTTAGTAATTGTATTTTCTGTGTCCCTTTTTTTCAGTTGGCGTGCTAAGAGTTATGAGGTTTATCACCAAATTCAAAATTTTCTTGTTTTGTAATTTGAAATAATCTCATTATTCTGGCCGATAAAATTTTATTTTAGTTTTATTTTAGTATTATTATCTTATTATGTTTATCTATAGTTGGTTCTTTGGCATTTTCTGAATCTAATTGTCTCTAATTTCTTGTTCTAACTGCAATTGTTCAGTATTATTCTTTTTATTTTTGGAAAGCTTGATATGAGATTATAATTCCTATAATAAATGCCTTAAAAGTTTCCCATAATAAAGAAGGGTGAAATATCTGGTGTATCATTTGTCTCAAAGAAGAATCCTCATCTGCTCTTTTAAATATGTGCAACCTTGTGAGTTATTTAAATTTGGGGGTTAAACCTCCAAAACGAATTTTTATCGGGCATTCCTTATAATTTTAAAGAAAAAAGTTAACGGGGAATGATCAGAAATGATACTATTATGATATTTAGAATTATATGTATATGGAATTAGTTTGTGTGTCCACTAAGAAAATAATCAATACGTGAATATGTTTTATGTACGTTGAATAAAATGAATATTCCCTACTTACTGGGTTAGCGATCCTCCATACATCTGTTATATTAGAATTTTCATGCTATGTATTTTAGGAGTTCACTCGTTTTAGATTTTATGTTAGTCCTTTTTTGTTTTGCTGATTTATCCAAATATGGATCTAAAACACAATTCAAATCTCCCCCCTATTATCACATTTTGATGATTAAGTTCTGAATTATATCAAAATTTACTATAAAAATTGGGGGTTTGTCAAAATTAGGAGCATAAATATTTATCAAAGTAAGTGGAGTAGAATAAATTTCTCCCGTAACTATGACGTACCTCCCCTCTTTATTTGCTATAGTATTCTTTAATTTAAATGGTATACCTTTACGAATGATAATAGCCGTCCCTCTAGATTTAGAAGTAAATGAAGAGTAGTATGTTTGCCCATCCAATTTGCCTTCAATCTTATCTGTGTTTGATATTTCAGATGCGTCTCTTGTAAGAAAATAATGTCACTTTTTAAGGCTTTTAATTGGGCAAAGATCTTACCCCTTTTAATTGGTTCATTTAGCGCCCCTTTTTTATATTCCAACTACAAAACGTGATTCCTCCAGTTTTATTTTGTTTATCGTCTTGCATTATGGATCATGTTAATACCTTTACTTCATATGGTGCAACCAAGAACCTTATAACTCCAGATGAAGGATGATCATCCCCAGCTGTTAAGTTTTGTTGGCATCTCTCCTTCAGAATAAAACCCTTGAAAAAGACCAGAAAGTGTAGAGTCGTGAAAAGATAATTAACAAACCAAAAGTGATATTATAATATCCAAAAATAAAAAGATATTATAATTAAAAACAAGCCACCAACAGGTGGTAGAATAAATGTTATTGACTTCCGTAGATGTTTTTATATGTTTCGCTCTGCCCCCTTGACCAATTATTATTTAAATTGGAAGAGAGAGCGATACGCAAAGTTCAAAATTAGATATATATACTTATAATTAAAACATACTCCAATAGCTAGATTAGAATTTATCTTCCAGGAGGAAAAACAAAATAAAAAAGTAGTTTCCAAATTAATTTTATTTTAAATATAACAGTAATTATGTTAATTATTATATCCATATCTATCAATATTGCCTAGATTTATTACAATTAAGTCTCAAAACTTTTGTATCAGACAAACAGCAGGTCCCAAGGGGTTAACCAAATTCAGACCCTTGGATAATTTCAAAGTATCTGAATCTCCTCCCCCCTTACGCACGATCTAGATTAAGTCTACTGTATCCATAAAATGTGTTAGTATGTTATTTAATACTTACCCAATTTTATTAATTAATATTGTATGTTAGTATGTAATTATATGTTTCTTAAATCGTATTCTATATTACACTATATTCTCAATTTATTTTCCCCGCCACAGTTTCTCTTCTTTGTCAGTCCTTTGTTGAAAATGAAAACTTAAAATCCGACCTTGAATTAACATTCCAAAGATAAAGTCTAGACAGTGCCTCGAGGAAGATTCGCCATTTTAACAAGGCAGTCTTTTTTGTATGTTAAAAAAAAAGAGACACAGTCCTTTCTTTGTCGCTTCTCCTCGATGTTATTGTAGGAGACCAACTCCTAACGATCAGTAGACCTCCTTTGTGATACTTTGTGCATATTTAAATGCCTCTTCTGGATCCGTGAATGCACGTTCAACATGGTTATAAGAAAATTCTCAATTTAGCGGGATTTACTATCCCATATCTTACTCCCGAGACCTCTTTCAGTAGTCTTCTCGTTGTTTGTAAACTTATTCCTCTTTTCCATGACTTCAGCTGGAAAATCACGGAAGATCTTAGTTTGTCTTCTCCAAACTCTCAAATTCCCTCCATATGGAATCTTTTTCATAATTCCTTCACAAGGTTGAAATGTCATGAATTTCTGAATAATCTGTCTTGGGGGGGGCAGTTAAGCTTGCTTGAGCCTTACGTCGGACTCGGTGAGCCATATCTATTCTCGGGGCTTCAGGCAGCTTAAGTACTTGTTTGAGTAAATTGGCAGCAAACTCCTGAAAGTTTGTCCAATCTCCTTTCCTTCTTTTAATCCAATTATCCTCAAATTTTGTCTCCTTGATCTTGCCTCCAAGTCCGTGCATTTTAACTTCATTTTAGCAAGCTCCCTCCCAATGATTTCTTGTTCCTGTTTTAGTCTCTTATCTCCTTTAGCCATCTCAGTTATCGTATTGTCCATTCCTTCCATAGCCACCTCATTAGGATTTTAGCATTTGTATCCAGTTTTTTATTACAATCCTTATCAACCTGCTTAATTTTTTTTTATTTAAATCCTCCTCAAACTTCGACACACGTTTGGTTTTAAGTCATCAATTTTTCCCCATCAGCGTATCATTACCTTGTTTAATTTTTCAGAGAGGCTTTTGTCCAGCACGAGGTTCTCCTCTCGTATCAGTTTTGAAATAACTTCAGTGACTGAAGCTAATACTGACTTTTCCAGGTGTTCATTTGTTCCTCCATTAAAGTCAATTCTGTAGAAGGATTTCGGGAATTCAACTTCTTCTTCTGAACTTCCAGCTGATGTTTGAGGGGATTGAGGAGTCTTTTCAGTTTTTTCAAGTAGGCTCTTGTAGCAGGTCTGAAGTGGCTTTTGCAGACTTCTGGCGAGGTTTCTGTTTTTTTCATTTAAAACTGCAATTATTCTCTGTTATCAGCAGGATTCTGATAACACACAATTACAATAGCAGCTCCGGTAGTTTATTTTCAGAACTCCCCCGTCTTCCAACTCATATTGTTTAGCACATTAAAAACATTCTTCGGGAGCAGTGCGAAACACGACGTCGCTCTTGAAACTTTAAGAGTAGGGAAATCTAACGCTCGTCCTGACATTCTAAATGAAAATCTTGAGTGTGTGTTTTCTAGAATTGGGTTTGTGTGTAACATCACTTTTTGCTGGGTTCCCGGGCATGCTGGGGTGAGGGGGAATGAGCAGGTGGACCTGATAGCAAAGGAGAGTTTAAGAAGAGAAATAGATATCTATGTATCATTGGGGAGAGTGGAACTGAGAGAAATAATTAAAGAGGGCTTAACAAAAGAATGGCAGAGAGGATGGGAAAAGGAAGTCAGGGGATAGACACTACATTTCTGTACAAAGCTGAATTAGAAAAAATATGGTTTCTATACATCTCTGTCCCGTATAGGGACTCAGTTAGACTGTAGATTGAGGTTGGGACATTGTGGGTTAAATTACTGTTTGTGCATTGTAGGGAAACATGTTTCTAGCTTGTGTGAATATGGGAGTAAGGAGACAGTTAAGCATGTTTTCCTAGAATGTAAAAAGTATAGGGTAGAAAGAAAGGCATTGTTTGCTAGACTGACAGGACTTGGAGTTGAGGCTTTTTCTGTTTTATCTTTGTTTGGACACAGTGAGAAACATCAGCTGATATCCAGGGCTGTTCTTCAATTCCTGCATGTTACAGGACTGCACGTAAGAATTTAGTTCAAACTTTGACCTGTGGAGGGCAGTAATACGCTTAGCAGCGTCTACACTGCCGGAATCCTACAAGAAGAAGAAGGAGGAGAAGAGCTTCACCAAGGGAGAGAGAGAGAGAGAGAGAGAGGAAGAGGAAGCGTGGTGCCGGTGCGCAGAGGGGCCTAAGAGTACGCAGAGGGGCCTAAGAGTTATTTTGTATTGTTTTCTGTATTGATAGTTGACATTATTTCTGGGTTTTACTTGTGTTTGCTTTAATAAATAGTTATTTGTGTTCTTCACCACGTGCTTCCTCCATTCATTGATCCAAACCCTTGAAATATAAAATACCCCCCCTTGAATCCTGCATATATTTCATTACACCATCAGACTTGACCGCACGTCTCACAAAACGTATCCACTCTGGACAAATTCACAACCTCACTTAGCAAACTCACTCCCTCATGCCCCCAGGCTTCATCATCCCAAACTCACTCCTCAATTACCAAACTCGTAACCCTCACTCCTACCAGAATTACGATCTCACCTTCAAGAATCTCAGAGGGGTTCCCATCAAATTCACCTCACCAATCCCAATGGGCTCATTCCACCTCTCCCATTATAAACTCGCAGCCTCACCCCCACCAAACCTGTATTCTCTATTCCCATTAGATCCAACGCACACTAAACAATCCCCTACCTCCATCAATTAATTCACTAACCTCACACCCCAACACTATTTACCCATACCAGACCTATAGACCTTTCAAACCCATTTGCCTAAACCCATCTACACCAAATTCATATCCCCAGCCTCATTGCTACTGGACGTAAGGCCGATCAAATTTACCCGAAATCCCTTCTCCCCAATTCCATTATTTCTGCACTGAGCCTTCTAACTCACCTCCCAAACAACACACTTTCACCACCACCACTCTAATCCCACTCCTATTTGGTCCACATTCCTGATTTGTCCTGGGGAGTGGCAAACATCTAATTCAGTTTGTTTGTTGGTCATACACAAGAACGCAATTATATCCAAAAGAAAGTTGCCCACTTATTATCCTCACCACATATTCCTGATTTCCATTGGAGAACAGTGGTGCAAAACACAAAGTGCTGGAAGAACCCATCGGGTCAGGCAGCATCTGTGGGGAGGAAAGGGCAGGCGAAGACTCAATACGAAGAAGGATCCCAACCCATACTGTCATCTGTCCATTCCTGCCACTGAAGCTGCCTGACCCACTGAGTTCCTCTGATAGTTTGTGTTTTTCTCAGAATTCCAGCATGCGGAGTTCATCAGTGATAGGAGTAGAATTAGGCCATTCGGCCCATCAGGTCTACTCTGCCATTCAATCATGGCTGATCTATCCATCCCGCAACCCCATTCTCCTGCCTTCTCCCCATAACCTCTGACACCCGTACTAATCAAGAATCTACAGTATCTCTGTGTTAAAAATATCCATGCGAGTTTCATGTGAGAGCATAGTGGTGGATGTACTCATACATCTTTAATTCACCATGACCATTGATCCAACACTCCCAATTGGCAGTGCATTTTCTCTGCTATTATCACATTCCCTTAATCACCTCCTGTCATCCATTCCTGCTTTTCCATGAGACATGGACAACATCCCAACAGCTCTTGAATTAAATGACTTGCTTGGCATGTTGGGTGTAATTTGGAGTAAATGGTAACAGTTTGTTCATCTGATGCTCGGTTTGGGTCTTGCCAGGATCTCATGGCTCCAGATCTCCTCAAATCGATTCTTAGTCCAAACAGCTGAGTTCCAACGGTGAATTGAGATGCCATGATGCCAAGACAACATTTGACCAAGAGTGGCAACAATGAGACAGGATGTAGTTAAAGTCAAGGGACATCAGTGGGAAAACATTTCCGTGCTTAAAGAAGAATGATGGTTGTGGTTCATAAGTTATAGGAGCAGAATTAGGCAATTCAGCCCATCAAATCTACTCCGCCCTTCAATCATGGCTTATCTATTTTTCCCTCACAACCCCATTCTCCCGCCTCCTTCCCATCACCCGACACCTTTATTAATCAAGAATCTGTCAAACACCGCCTTAAAATATCTATTGCCTTGACCTATTGCAATGAATTCCACAGATTCACCACCCTCTGACTAAAGAAATTTATCTTAATCTCCTTTCGAAGGATACATCCTTTTATTCTGAGGCTATGGCCTCTGGTCCTAGTCTGTCCCATGTGGAAATATCCTCTCCACATATATATCCAGGCCTCTCACTATTTGGTAAGTTTCAATGAGGTCCCCTCATCCTTCTAAACTACTTCTAGTTTCAGTCAGAAAGATGGTTGTGATTGTCAGGGGTCAATTACTTCAACCCCAGAATCTTAGAATCAGAATCACACTTTATTCGCCAAGTATGTTTTGCAACATACGAGGAATTTCACTCCAGGAACTAACCATCTTCAGCTAACTAATCAATGACCTTCATTCGTTCATAACATCAGAAAATGGATTTATTAAGTTCAATTCCATTCACCACTCCTTATGAAATGAAACATATGAAGCGTATAACAACATTAAAAAGACATTTGGACAGGTATGTGGACAGGAAAGGTTTAGAGGGATATAGGCTTAACATGGGCAGGGGGACTAGTTTAGATGGGGCATCTAGGTGACATGGGCAAGTTGGACTGAAGGGTCTGTATCCATGTTGTATGACTCTATGACTGATTATAAGCAGTCTAAGCTTGGCATGCATCATGATCTAGGTGATACACAGACATGGTGTATCCATCACCATTTAACATTAGAAACAAGGAACTGCAGAAGCTGGTTTAAAAAACAAAAAACAAGGTGCTCAGCGGGCCAGGCACCATCTCGAACATTCAATTTGGGACCCTTCTTCATGTCACCTATCAATTTATTCAGAGATGCTGCCTGACCCACTGAGTTACTCCAGCACATTGTGTCCCCTTTAGTCGCTGAGCTATTACAGTATTTTGTGGCCATTTAAACATTCATTCGTTCCCTTTAAAACCAGCGTACTTCAGTCTGTAGCATCAAAAGCATTGCAGATTAATTTAGTTTAGTTTATTGTTGTCACGTGTACTGAGATATAGTGAAAAGTTTCTGTTTGCGTGCTATCTAGGCAATGATTATACACGAATACAATCAAGCTGCCTATAGAGCACACAGAAAAGGTACAGCATTTAGTGGAAAGATGTAACATTGAGGTCCGATAAGGTCTAATTAAAGATAGTCCAAAGGTCTCCAAGGGGATAGTTGGGAGGTTAGGGTTGCACTTGAGCTGGTGAAAGAACCGTTTAATTACCTCATATCAAATTCATCAGTCAACTTGTAAAATAATCCAGACTGTATAAAATCTTGGTATAAAATTTGATCTTGAAATGAACAGTGGGCCACATAACTGTAGAACTGCTATGGCTTCCTATTTTCACCTCCATATCCAACTGTACAGTCATCAAGCTTCAATTATGGTCTCTTGATCACTATCAAATTTAGTTTCACTAATACATTCTTTTGGATGTACAGACTCCAGGGTATTAGAATCTGCCTCCTAAATGTCTTTGCCTCTTTCCTTCTCTAAAATGCTCCTTCCAATCTACCATTTTGATCAACTCTTTGTCGTTTGGTGTCGCACGTCTGGCAGAGTATGTGAGACTTGGAAACTTGACACATGAAGAATCACAATTAGTGATCATTCCCTAGAAACATCTTTTGCAAAATTCAACCTCCCTTTGGGAAGTTTGCTGGGGAAATTCAGGATCTTAATCTTTGCAATCTATATAATTAAAAGTCTCATCTTGACCACTTCCTGTTTGCACTGTGCTTTGATTTTAGAAACTTACGGCTGTGATTTTTGGCCATCTTACTCAGAGTCTCCTTCCGCTCATCAGGTGCCGAGGATTTTTCCCATTGATGAAAAATAAAAGAATTATTAGTGTTTTTTTAATGTTGAGATTCTCTCTCCTGTCAATCACCGCCATGAAGGCCACGCCCCTTATGGGGGGGGGGTTGGGGGAGGGGCTATAAAACCCGGAAGTCTGGATGTGGCTCAGTCACTGCAAGATGGCGAGGGAGAGGTCAAGACTCTCAGTCTGAGCTGGGAATTTACACAACATTTAGTGTCCACTGACCTGTGAGTGACCTTTACGTGGTTTTAAAATGTGTTTTTAAAATGTGTGTCTTTTAAAAGTCCCCTCAGCCCACAACACCCATACTAGCGCTACAGAGATCCACGCAAGAATAAAAGTTCCTCCTTCATTGATGTGATCTGTAAAAAAAGATGAAAATGTATAAGTCTATCTTAGTCTATGACCAGTTTTTGGCAGAATTTCTGGCAGTTTCTGAGCTGCCTGCCTGCCAGGCCTGAGTTACTGAGCTGCCAGCCTGCCAGGCCTGAGTGACTGAGCTGCCAGGCCTGAGTGACTGAGCTGCCAGGCCTGAGTGACTGAGCTGCCAGGCCTGAGTGACTGAGCTGCCAGGCCTGAGTGACTGAGCTGCCTGGCTTCAGTGACTGAGCTGCCAAGCCTGAGTGACTGAGCTGCCAGCCCAAGAATCCATTCGGCCCACAATGTCTACACTAGCCCTCTGGAAATCAGTCCCTTTGGTCCACACACCCATACTAGCGCTCCAGAAAGCCCCCCCCCCACCCCCACTGGCCAGCAATATTGGAATTGGTGGAGAGGTGGAATATTGCATTGGGGGACCAGCCCTCCCATGTGAAGCTGGGACCCAACGGGTCCCACTTAGTCTAGTAGATTTTAAAAATTGGTTTGGTTTGCATACTTGACACTGTGTTGCGGTGCTCTTGTGTGTATGGCTGGGGAGGTGGGATGGTTGTTGTGTGTTCGGTGCTGGTGCTCAGTCTGTTCAGCAGCGAGGGTGAGATCAACATCAGACAAGGCACTGTGGGGAGAAAAAGACTCCGTACAGACAACGCCCGGAGTCAGGATCTAATCCCGTGTCCCTGGCGCTGTGAGGCAGCAGCCACGTGCGGGCCAAGTTGCCTCTCTCTCTGTACCTGCCAGCAGCCGCAGCAGACCCTCCGCCTTCCAGATAGAGAACCGCATCCCTGGCGGTGACCCAGTCCCGGTTCCCTCTGCTTATCGGGCGCCGACTCCACGCTGTACTGAATCACCCCCGAGTCAAGCGGCGAGCTGGGCTGGAGGAGCGAGCGAGATGCATGCAAGGCTTTGGCCGTGGGCTTGAATCAGCCCGTTCACGGGGTCTTTAATCGACCGACAGAGGCTTCAAACAAAGATTATAGAGCTCTATGATCTTTGGCTTCAACATCGGGAGCCTTGATTGGCTCGATGCAGCAGTTTGATTTTAAGCCGCGACGGGCGCCGAAAGGCCCCGCGATTGGGTCGATTCAGCCCTTAGAAAGCGGCTGATAAAGTCCGGATGACAAAACATGGGGGGGATTGTCCCCCACCTCTCAAAGCCTGTACCCCCCAGGATTTCCGCCTCTGATTGACTCCCTGGGTCATTAGTAAAGCACAGAGATTTGGATTACTTGAAGAGGGTTGTGAAAGTGCATTCAATTAACATTTTCAAAAGGATATAGGATTGGAAAAGAAAAAAAATCCAAATCATAAGCAAAAGAACAAGACTGTAGGATTTCACTCTTTCATAAAGCTGACATAGGGAGGTTGGGACAAATGGATGCCTTCAATGTTCAATGAGTGCACCATTAGAAACATAGATACTTAGAAAAATAGGTGCAGGAGTAGGCCATTCGGCCCGTCAGGCCAGCACCACCATTGAAAATGATCAAGGCTGCTCATTTAAAATCAGTACCCCGTTCATGCTTTTTCCCCATATCCCTTGATTCACTGAAGATAGACGCAAAATGCTGCAGTAACTCAGGGGGACACGGGTTTGACCCGAAATGTCACCCATTCCTTCTCTCCAGCAATGCTGCCTGTCCCGCTGAGTTACTCCAGCATTTTGCGTCTGCCATTGATATGGACCAGCACCTGCAGTACCTTCGTGCACAGAGTTTGGAGACATGTGTGCCCTTTTGCAGGCAAATGTAGATGTTGTGCCTATCTTCAGTTAATGGTCATAAACACGAGGGGCGGTACAGTGGAGATGCTGCCTCACAGCACCAGAGACCTGGGTTCAATCCAGACCAAAGATCATGGAGCGGAATATAATCTTTGATCCAGACTACGGGTGCAGTCTGTAAGGAATTTGTACGTTCCCCCCGTGACCTGCGTGGGTTTTCTCCAAGATCTTTGGTTTCCTCCCACACTCCAAAGATATACGTCTTTGTAGGTTATTTGCCAGGCCAGATTTACCTATAAGCTTGAGAAGCTTAAGCTTAGGACCTCGAGATCTAGGGGGGCCTCGCAGAGCTGGATTCACCACTAGGCTTCATAGGCTGAAGCCTAGGGCCTCGAAATCTTGGCGGCCTCCAGCCAAGGCAGGACACCTGCTGTTCAACTCTGGGTGGGGCCCCCCTCTCTATCTCTCTCTCTCTCTGTCAATATTTGTCTCCACCCACCATCCGTATCCATGTCCGGGCCACCGGGCTCAGCTCTCCACTCGCACCTCATCCACCGGCACGGCTGGCCGCCTTGCACATGCGCACTGCTGCGGCCAGCACATCCTCTCCCTGCACATGCGCACAACCACCACATCATCAGCCGCCCTGCACATGTGCACTGCCACGGAAACTGGTCGGCGCTGGGCACTTTCTCCATCGCTTTGAATTGTGGGAGATCTGGCTGCCATTGCTGTCCGGTCGCCGCCTTGCCGCGACCGCTGAAAACCAACGCAGAATCACTCCCTGACCCTGGATCTGGAGTAACTCCCTGGAGTAACTCTTGCTTCTGGTTTCCTGGTCCTCCATAAATATTCTAAATGGAATTTAAACTGGAGGTGGTGGAGGGCTGAACAATAACAGCCTATTGCATTTTATCTGTTTATTTATCGTGTATATATATGGTCTGTGGTATATAAACACACTGAACTTTTATCTCCTGTTCTGTATTATGTTCACATACTCTGTTGTGCTGCAGCAAGCAAGAATTTCATTGTCCTATCTGGGACACATGACAATAAAACTCTCTTGACTCTCGACTTGGACTTAAGCAAAAAAGGGTTCTTGGGGAAAAAAGAGGTACCTTAAATTTAGTTGCGTCTAGTTGGGTAACTATGATAGGGTGAAGACTATTCCATGCTTTAATTGTGCGGGGGAACTCCATGGAACAGCCAGCTACTCTGGATAGAATAAATTGTCAAGTCAAGTCAAGTCACTTTTATTTATATAGCACATTTAAAAAACAACTCTCGTTGGCCAAAGTGCTTTACATTGGTATAAGAATAGTATAACAAACAACAGTGGTTCATAGATTAAATACAAACATCACTCCATACATATAGCCCTCGCTCAGAGGAGGTCAAGAAAGGTTTTGGAGTAGAGATTAGTTTTTAGCCTCTACTTAAAGGAGTCGATGGAGGGGGCAGTTCTGATGGGAAGAGGGATGCTGTTCCACAGTCTAGGAGCTGCAACCGCAAAGGCGCGGTCGCCCCTGAGCTTATGCCTAGACCGCGGGATGTTCAGCAACCCCAAGTCGGCCGATCTGAGGGACCTGGAGGTGGTGTGGTGGGTAAGCAGACTTTTAATGTATTAAAGAAGGAACTGCAGATGCTGGAGAATCGAGGGTACACAAAAGGCTGGAGAAACTCAGCGGGTGCAGCAGCATCTAAGGAGCGAAGGAGATAGGCGACGTTTCGGGTTGAGACCCTTCTTCAGACTGGTCCGGGATCAGGGAAACGAGAAATATAGACGGGTTGTGGATGTGGAGAGATAAAGAATACAATCTCTCTAGAATGAAAGTCTGCAAAAACTTTTGATGATAATGCGAAACAGGCCATTGTAAGCTGTTTGTAGTGTGAAAATGAGAAGCTAGTGCGACTTGGGTGGGAGGATGAGCTAGTGAGAGAGGGAGAAATGCCAGGGCCGAGGGCTGAGGGAGAGGTGGGACAAGGGGAGAGACAGCAAGGGTAACAGAATTGAGAAAATTCAATGTTCAAGCCAGAGGATGCAGCAGATTCCCAAGTGGAATATTAGGTGCTGTTCCTCCAACTTGCAGGTGTTTGCTCACTCTGGCCGTGGGAGGAGGCCAGGACCGAGAGGTCGGATATGGAATGGGAGGGGGAGTTGAAGTGCTGAGCCACCGGGAGGTTGGGTTGGTTATTGCGGACCGAGCGGAGGTGTTCGGCGAAACGATCGCCAAGCCTCCGCTTGGTCTCACCGATATAGATCAGCTGGCATTTGGAGTAGCGGATGGTTCATTTTGGGATGTAGGTGGGGGCAAGCCCATTGAGGGCTTTGTAGACATAAAGGAGGACCTTAAAATTTATTCGAAACTGCACAGGGAACCAGTGGAGAGAGGCCAGGATGTGGCCCCTATTTCGGGTGCCCGTCAGGAGTCTCGCTGCGGCGTTTTGGACCAGTTGCAGGCGGGACAGGGAAGATTGGCTGATGCCAGTGTAAAGGGAGTTGCAGTAATCTAGGCGGGAGGAGATAAATGTGTGGATGATCTTTTCGAGGTAATCAAACTAGGAGGAATTGTTTTATTTTAGCTATCGTACCGATAGCTGAAAGAAGCTAGCTTTTCCACGGCATTGACTTGTTTCGTCAAATAATATCAGTGCTGAGTCAAATATTCACGGCATGGTTTTTGCCGTGAGGTTTGAGTAGTGGGGTAGGCTTCCAAGGCTGCCTGGCAATAATTTTGATTGAGTTCCGAGGGGCCGAGAAGGATGACCTCAGACTTACTCTCGTTTAGTTGGAGGAAGTTCTGGGCCACCCAACAAATTTATGTCCTCGAGGCAGCAGATAAGGTTATGGCAGATTGATAGGTTTTTGGGTTTCTGGGGGAGATAGGTTGGTGTATAGTCTGCGTAGCAATGGAAGACATGCCGTGCCTTTCAATGACTTGGTCTAAGGGAGCATATACAGGAGAAGAGAAGGGGCAAGGATGGAAAACCTCATGTAGAATCCCCACAGCAGAGGCTAACTGGGGAGGAGAATGAGTTGCAATATGTTAGTAGAGAAACTCATACCTTTGAGGTATGAAATGAAACTGCTCAGGGCGTAGTGCAATCAATCACCAACCCCATACCGGGATGGTTACAAATTAGGATGTGTGGACGACAGTATAACAGAAGTCTTTATGTACCTTCAACTCAGACAGTTTTGTGCTGTGGTGGGCCCTGAAGCCTGATTGGAAAGTTTCCAGAATAGTATTTTGGTGAAGATAAGGCATAGGTTGACGTAAAATTACCTTTTCAAGGGCTTTTGAAAGGAAAGGCAGTTTAGAAATGGGTCTGTAGTTGCTAGGTAAATCTGGTGATCGTTTTGGGTAGTGACATTCTTTAGACTCCCTTCGGTTTTAGTGTTTTTTGTTTAATTAAAGATTACAAGCATGAAACAGGCCCTTCTCGGCTCCCCGAGTTCCACGACCAACCCCAATCTACCCTTACACTAGCACCAGTTTCTATCCCACACATTAGCGGGTAAAAGTCTAAGAGTCAAGAGTGTTGTTTGCTCTCACGGTCCAGTTTAGAACAAATGAAATACGCTTCTTGCAGCTGCACTACAGTATATGGTAAACATAGTACTCTGTAAAACAATGTTATAAACGAGAAACAAAACGGTGTATATTTATTTATGAATATATAACAATATTTATATGAGTGTGTGTGGTATAATATATATACCCACACACACACCCAATTCCCTCCCTGGGGGATTAAATAAGTTCTATCTGTATAGTATCGTGTGGGTTGGAGAGGGAAAGCAGCTGCATGTCTCTGCAGGAAAAAACCAACAGGGCAGGAGATGGGAAGATGTGTCAGTGTTGGGATCCCATTGGTAAACAAAAAAGTTGGAAGAAAATCAGCGGGTAAGGCAAGCTTAGGAGACGAAGGTATAGATGACGTTTGGGTCGAGACCCTTCTTCAGATGATGGATCGAGGGGACGAAAAAGCAAGGAGTGGCGCCGGATCGGGGGGAGATCGAGTAGGCTGGGGGTGGAGCTGGGAATGGGAGGGGGAAGAGAGACGAAAGCAGGACTATCCTGAAAATGAGAGAAGCCAATGTTTCATACGCTTGGTGTAAACTACCCAAGCAAATATGAGTTGCTGCTCCTCTAATATGAGGTGGGCCTCATCTGGCCTTGGGAGGAGGCCAGGTCAGAAAGGTCGATTCGGAATGGGGATGGGAGTTGAGAGTGTTGAGCCACTTGGTTGGTTATTGCGGAAATGAGTGGAGTGTTGTGCGCATGCGATCGCCAAGCTACACGCGCTTGGTGTTCACCGAGGTTGCTCATATGCTTGTATAATTCCAACCACATTTTTGTTTTGGAAGTGGAAAGAAATAATAGACTTTATCATTGCAACGTGTTAAAAGAGTTGAGATACTGTATTATAATTTTTGCTTGCCTGTCATTGTGGTATTTTCATGTCTTGTTTGGTGAATATGTTTAGTTTGTGACTTTATTTGGAAGCAGAAATAATTTGTGAATGCTTCAGGAGCATATTCGACTTGGTAACTACGCACTTCGTCCGAGCACGTTATCGCCGCGTTCATGCAAGCCATCTAAAATGCCACAAAACTGTCATTTGGCATCTTATAAAGCTGCCGAGGTTGCCCGGCTGTCAACAGAGGAAAAAAACTAAGTGAGAGCCCTGCAAGGTGTATAATATTTTTGACTGTCATAGGCCTTTCTTACATATGCTGTCACAAAGCACTGTAGGCTCTAAACAACACTTCAGTAATTTTCCTTGCCCTCCATTTCAGAATAATAGTGTTTTAAGCCAATAACTCGACACTAGCACTGGCAATAAATAAATAAATAAATAAATAAGCGCAGCTTTCCCTTATCTCATTGGCCACGCTCGGCTCAAATCGGTGTCAATCTGATGGACCATCTTCAGATGGGATGGGGGATTGGGAGGGGCCTCACAAGTGGAACAGCTTAGGGCCTCTCTTCATCTAAATCCGGCCCTGGTTATTTGGCTTAATATAAATACAAAAACTGTCCCGTGTGTTAGTGTGCGGGGATTGCAGGTCGGTGTGGAATCGGTGGTCTGAAGGGCGTGTTTCACGCTGTATCTGTAAACCAAACTAAACCAAATGCACAGGTACAATGGAAATGTTTCTTGCAGCAGCATCACAGGCACATAGATTCAGACAACACAGAATGACATAAATTATATATAAATTACACATGAATTCTGCAAGGCATTCTTAAGTTAGTTTCTCCCACATCCCAGACGTGCAGGTTTGTTGGTTAATTGGCTTCTGTAAATTGTCCCTAGTGTGTAGGATAGTGATAGTGTACGGGGTGGGCCGGTCGCACGGACCTCAGTCAGGCGGAAGGGCCTGATTTCTTTTGACTACAAGGAGCAGGGAGGTTCTAACTGCAGTTGTACAGCGGTCTTTGGGTTTATGAGGCGACCCCTGGAGTATTGCGTACCAGTTTTGGTCTCCTCATCTGAGGAAAGAATTCTTGCCATAGGGAGTACAGAGAAGGTTCAACCAGACTGATTATTCCTGGGATGGACGACTTCATATGAAGAAGACTGGATAGACTCGGCTGTACTCGCTGGAATTTAGAGATTGAAGGGTGATCTATAGAGACTTACAAATATTTATAAGGGATTGGACAGGCTTAGATGCTGAAGAATGTTCCCGATGTTGGGGGAAGTGTTAGGGGTCTTTCCGTTCCGCGAAAGGGATTCCCTCGGTTCTATTACTCGGAATTATGGTGGATATGATCAAAGGTTGCATTGACCAGAGTGTGTGATGAGAGGAAAACAGAAACCAAGGATGGGCCTCAAAGCAGTTCAATTACAGGTATATTAAACACTGTGAATCAAATTCACAACACTACAACCCCCCCCTCGAAAACGTATGCTTTAAACCTACGACTATGAAGGAAAACTAGGGCACGTCTCGTAAAACTTACTTTAACAATATTTTACTCCCCTTTCCCTTATACACTCAAACCTTCTCTATCCTATTTCGGGAAGTCCACCAAGTCACAGGTAATACTCACAGCTAAGTTGATGCAGGTTCACGAGTGTTCCAATAGATGCAGGAAGAGTAGGAAGAGTGCAAAGAGCCCAG